>CP116453.1:45296907-46496907 GCA_028216015.1 Quercus dentata | reverse complement strand
CAAATTATGTGCATGTGTAGAGTGGAGAGCGTTCTAAATTGGATTCAAAGTCAAGAAAATGTGTATTTCTTGGTTTTGAAAAAGGTGTTAAAGGCTACAGGCTTTGGGATCCAATCTCAAAGAAAACGGTGACCAGCAAAGATGTCATATTTGATGAAGCCTATATGTTGAAATAGAATGAAGCAGAGACATGTGATGATGGTCCACAGGAGAAATTAACTATTGAGGTGGAGCTTGACAAGAATAGTTCACCTAGTGATAAGGGTGATGTTGAGATTGATCCACAATAGCAACAAGAAGAGTCTTATTCAATTGCTAAAGGTAGAGAGATATGGGTTCACAAAACACCACAGAGATATGGCTTTGAAGACAAGGTTAGCTTTGCTCTCATAACTAGCAATGAAGATCCATTGTCTTACAGGGATGTAGAAGAGATGGGGTCATTATAGAAGAATAAGAGTTGGGAATCCTCTAGTATGTTGACAAAGTCAATTCCAATAGATAAGTTCAAGAGTTAATTGGACTTGGTTGATGTTTGCAGCTTGTAAGCCCTTAAGGGCTAAGGTGGAGGCGATGGAGGAGTTTGCTCATGTAGTTTGATCAATTCAAGCCATGGTGGAGATTTGTTGATGTGGGCTGTGTGGCTTGAATTGCCAAAGCCCAATTCGGTCATCTAAACCAAATACAAGTTGTAATAAGAAACCTCTTATGCCGACTTTAATATATATATATATATATATATTGTATTAAGTGCAGCCGTGTGATGAGATAATTCCTAAAAACCTAGCAGTAGCCGCATAGGAAGAAGAATAGAGTTTTCTTGTCTTGTGGGTGAGAGAGAGTTAGGGTGTATTAGGATTTGGGTTTTTTTAGAGTGTTCTTGTGCACTATTGTATCTCCCTATTTTATAGTGAAATTTCTCCGTCGTCGCCGTGGAGGTAGGCAATTTGCCGAACCATATAAATTCTTGTGTTCTTTGTGTGTGTTTGTTATTTAATTTCCACTTATTTACTGTTATTAATTTGAGTCCTAAGGTGCTATCTATACAACATAACAAAATTTACTTCTGCATTAACAAAATTTCCAACAGTACGTTGGATGATCAAGAAGTCACTTTTTTTTCCTTTCTTTTTTCTCACTTACAACACAAAATATTCGTGTTTTTTTTTTCTTTTTTCTTTCTGACAAGAAAATCTTCGTGTGCTAATGAAATTTATACAAGGGATTTATATTAAAATACTTTTGAATGCATTTATTCTAAATCCTCGACCCCAAATGCAATCTTGAAAATGTTTTTCATTAGCAAAAAGGTAAAACAGGTAATTTTCAAACTATTTGAGAGAGTGCCAAGGCAGTACTCAGATAATCTTTTCCGCTAAAATTCACAGATCACAAGCTTGTACAACTGAAGGATACAATAAATAAGGGAAGGATCGGCATCATTTCCATGTCCCACCTGTGAAAATGACTAGGCTCAGTGGGTGGAAATCCAAGCAGAGCAAGTGTGGTTCACAAAATGTGGAAAGGAAATCAGTGCGTCGAAAATAAAAAAATAAAAAAAAATAAAAAAAAATAAAAAAAAATTCTAATGCTAAAATGGCTTAATCCCTTCATCATCTAAATTGAACGATCCAAAATTGTGGCCACCAAAGAAGTAGTCCATGTCCATCTCAGACCATCGATTGTCAGTGAAATAAATTGAATTTAATTTGCACTCTGAAAAATCATGACTGGACAATGATATCGATTGATTTCTGCCCAAAAACACAACTTGGTCCTTCAAAGATTCCACCTTTTCTAACATTTTATTGCTGAAATCTAACTTTCAGACACAAAAAACAACTTTGAATAGTATGGACAAACCAAAAGTTGTGTGTCACTGGAACTGAGTAAGTAACAAAATTTCCAACGGTGAATTGGATGATCAAGAAGTCACTCGATGTCTTTGCCAAATACAACTGATCATTGAAGGTTCAATGCTCTAGATTTTCGTGTTGTACTCTAATCCTCCTTATATTTTGACTCAACTTCTAGTTGATGGGTGTTATGTACCTTAGATTTTGTACAGTATAATTTGTTCTAGGCTAAAATGTAAATTATATCTTTTAAATTTGGTTGAAATTCATTTAAGTCCTAATTTTATTTTCATTCATTTGAATCATTCAAGTTTTAAATTTATTCAATTCAGTTTTTCTATCCAATTTTAGTTAGAAAATTTTCCCTCAAAAAAATTATTTTCACATGAAAAAATATATAAAATTAGTAAAAATATATTATAAATTTTTTTATGTAAGAATATTTTTTTCTCAAAAAATATTTCTTTTCATTAGTTAATTGCATACTTAATAGATTTTTTATTTTTATTTTTATTTTATGAAATTGAATAAAAGGCTTGAATTTGAATAACTTTGAATTTTATAGGATTCAATTGAAAGAAAGTAAAATTAGAAGACTGAAATGAATTTCACTCAAACTTAGAAGGTGCATTTTGCATTTTAGTATTTCTTTTAATTATGTTCCCTCTCACCAAAAAATGAAAAAAAAAAAAAAAGATTATCCATTTCTTTGAAATGAAAATCTCCTTTTAATTTTTTATTTCCCAATCAAACAAATTCATACGTACAAAAATACTTCATCTTTCTCAATTTTCAATTCTCAAATCTACAAGTTAGAAATATCAAATAACCTCCTTCAATCTCTTTCTAATCTCTATCCTTTACGTTCTTCCATTTGTACTTTTATTCTTGGTTAATTACATTAATCTTCTCTAAAATTTCACATAATAAAAGTGCCACTAAACATTGTACGAAATGACACTCCTCCTTCAAAGTTTATATAAATACAAATTATAAGTCCATACTTGATCTTCGAAAAAGATATTCCATTTTTTCTAAAAGGATCATACTAAAACTTTTGAACAAAACAAGACCACCCTCCTGTGAAGTTTGCATAAAAAAAATGGAAAATTACACCTTATCACCCTAAATTATTCTCCAGTTTATACTTTGCACCATAAACTTTTCGAATGTGCATTTTGCACCTTAAAGGCTACAACCTTCCGAAAATCCAAACTCTCCATTTTCTCCCATCACTACTTGTTAGAACATATGTGTTTCACATGTTAAGAACATATGTCTTGATTTTATGTAATTGGCTTATCCTTTGACAAAACGCACTTTACTTGTATTTAGGTAGATTTAGGATGTTTTAAATACTTCAAGAAACCTTGTTTCAAGATCACGTATTGAAACTCTCAAGTCTGTTCAAGAAAACAAGTTCAGAGTGTAAAATCATTAAAGCTTGACAGTTGGCCGACAATTTGCATCTATCGAGCTTAAGGAAGTCATTTCTTCATTCATTCTGTGCTCGAAACCTTTCGATAATTTGCTTTCGACACTTGCTATCTGTCGAGATTTAAGATTTTCAGAATTTCAATCTAATTTTCTTGGGATCCGTGAATATTTCTTTGGGCCTTCTTTTCTCCTAAACCTAGACATATAAAAGGATCGGTTTAAAGGTCGTCAAAGTGTGCATAAGTTGCGCAAGTTTTGAGCAAACTCTGTTCAAGCAAATTGTGACCACACACGAAGTTCTTGCCCTAGTTCATCTCTTTCTCTTGAAGAAGTTGCTGTGTATGTGCACCGTAGGATTTTGTGACCAAGCATCTTCTTGATCTTCATCGTTTGGATGAACTCAAGAACTTTGCAACTAACAACTTTCTAAGTTGTTGATTGAAGTCACGTACTGGGATCCGCGCAATTTTTTAGTCACGTACTTGAAGTCGTGCATATAAAGGGGAACTATCACTACAAAACAAGTCCAATTGGGTATTGGGGTAAGGGTTCAACTGTAAGTTGGTAAGGTACTTGGATTCCTTTACTTGTAACCGTTTGTTGTGATAATAGTGGAGTTTCGGGAGTGGTGACCTGAAAATCACCTAGTGGGGTTTTTGTTGTTAGATTTTCCCCATTCGTAAACAAATCACCGTGTTATTTATTTTCCACTGCATAATTAGTTTATTGGTGATTTGTTTGTGTTACCATGCATTTGCGGGATAAATTGATTAATTAATAACTTGGCTAATTAATTAATTAATCTCTATCACAATGGGTCATTCAGTTTATGGCCTATCAAGTGGTATCGGAGCGGACACACTCAGATTAGAGTTTCATCTTTGCTATGTTGATCCATTGACCCCTGTTTGTCATGGATAGAGGACAGTCTTTAATCATACCTTCTTTATTTGATGGCACTAATTATGCATACTGGAAAGTACGCATGAGAGCTTTCTTGCGGTCTTTAGATGAGAAAGTGTGACAAGCTATGGAGATAGGCTGGACTAAGCCTACAGAATCGCCAACCGATTGGGATGATGCCAAGATTAAGGCGGCAAACTTCAATAGCAGCGAGTTTTGAATGCATTGTTCAGTGCTATTACCAATGAGGAGTTCAAGAAGATATCCTCCACTGAAACTGCCAAGGAGGCTTGTACCATTCTCCGGACAACCTATGAGGGTACTAAGGTTGTCAAAGACTCAAAGCTTCAGAGACTCACTACAAGCTTTGAAGAGATAAAGATGGAGGAGGGTGAGTCTTTCGATGAGTTCTATGCCAAGCTGAAGGACATAGTGAACTCAGTCTTCAATCTTGGGGAAACCATTCCCGAACCCAAGATTGTGAGAAAAGTGCTCAAATCTCTGCTTGAGAGATTTCACGCCAAGATTACGGCAATAAAGGAATCAAAGGATATTGACAAGATTCCTCTAATTGAGCTGGTTGGAAACTTGCAGACCTACAAGCTAGGGTTGACAAGAATAGGCAAGTCGGGTAAAAGTAAGAGTATGGCACTGAAGGCCAAGAGCAATGAAACAGATGAATCTTCCGATGATGAAGATTCCAAGATGAAGTTCTACATCACCAGGCAGTTTAAGAAGTTTATGAAGAAAGCCAATGGAAAGGGTTTCGACAAAGACCACAGACAATCTAGTTCTTCTCGGTTTAAAGGCCAAGACAAAGGGAAGAAGGATGCTAAGGAAGGCGGTCAATACATTGTTCCCTCGGGACCTAAGTGCTTTGGGTGTCAAGGCTTCGGTCACATGAAGCTTGAGTGTCCTACATACCTCAAAAGCATTGGGAAGAGCAAGGTACTTGCTGTTACCTTGAGCGACACTGAGCTCGAGGATGATTCCGACAATGAGGATGACAGAATCTTAAATGCCTTCACGACCATGGTCAATCCTATTAATGGGATTGTTAAAGATGTGGGTGAAGAAGAAGAATTGGTGGAATCTAAGTTTGAGAAGATGGATGATCAAGATGACATCCATACAGCCTATAAGAAGCTGTATAAGCTTTACGAGAAGCATGAGAAATTATATAGGCTAACCACCAAGAAGCTCAGTGATGTGGAACTTGACCGTGAGGAGCTTTCCACAAAGTTTGATGAAGCTAATCGGACTACTGGAGTACTGAGATTCGAGAACAATTTCTTGGCCGAGAAGACTAAGAAGCTTGAAGCGGAGCTGTTTCAAGTTAAAACTCAATTGGAGAGGACTTCAAATGCAAAGTTGGATGAGATGTTAAGCCTTGAAAATCGCTTCAGATCGAACAAGCTTAGGGTATGGTTTTTCTTCCTCTAATACTGCTTCTTCTAGTCTACTATTTTTGTTCCTCCTGCTAATAATGTTAAAACTGAGAACAATGAAATTAAAACTGAATTAGCTAGTGAGAACTTAGACAAGGGTAAATCTATCTTAGGAGCACCCCCTAAACTTGAGAAGAAAAATGTTAAAAACCCTAGGGCTAAGAAGGCTAACTCTCAAAAGCCTAAATAAAAGAAGTAGCATCTCTGTCATCATTGTGGAGCTGCCAGTCATACTCGAACAAATTGCTACAAGTGGCTTGCCACTCAACAGAACAACGGCTTGATAGCATCCGGGAACCAGAATCGGCTTTAATCCTCTCTCGCTCCCCTTGGTGATCTTCTCAAAAACCTCATGTTCCTTTCGAACTTGAATGGTTTTAATTCTTCCCCTTCACTTCCGGTTCAAGGGTTTGCTAGACGGAAAGGTTCTTCCAAGGTGTGGAAGGAAAAGAGCTCCAAGTAATTCTATCACTTTTCTCTCTCTCTTCTTGCTTTTGTATGTGCATTACTTATGTGTTTTGCTTTCATGTTTTGAGTCAGTCTAGTTTTTATGCTTTGTTTGTTATAACATGTTTTTGTTTGGTTATTTTTCAGTTTTTGCTTTGTTTTTTTTTAATAAAATAAAAATAAAAATTGAAAAATCAGAAAAAATACAAAAACAATTATGTGTTGTGTGTACTTTGGTACTTGTGTACCTTGGATGGCCATTGAAACAAAGTCTTCTAAACTTTGTATCGTTTGTAACTTAGATGAGCATCTCTATGTACAAATAAGCAAGTGAGTTTTGTGACTCGTGTTTGTGATGAGTACGATTAAGTTGTCTCTTAAACTTAACATGTATATCACTCTTTTTTACGGGAAGGACTAAAAAATTCTGAGAGAAAGGCATAAATAACCATCTCACCACTGTTGCCCGCCAATCATAATAAGACACCTGTATGCTTTGGCATAGCAAAAGTACAATGTCAATGACATTTGTGTGCTTAGGCATAGCAAAATTTGAATGTCAGATATCATTGGGTATTTCTTTTCTCTCTTTAATAAGCCTATGCATGATATGTTTAAAATAAAAATATGTAAATAAAATTGAAAGCAAAAAGAACAAAAATGCTTTAAATATGATTGCAAGTGTGTATTCTAGGAGATGTGGGAGTTATAGGATGTACCTCAAAGGTGATAGTCCCCATCAAGCGATTATGAGTGTGTGTGAGTGAAAGTGATTTTCTCATATCTCAAATCGTCATAACACACATACACTTATGCAATCTTGCAATGTTTCTCACACACAACACGTAATATTCCTTGCTACTCTTGATACATGTGTAGGTACAATGTGATTTGGCCATCACGAGATTTTACATGTATTAATGTATGCTCACTAAATTGTCTAGACTCGTTTTTGAAATATAAAATTGGTTAGACTTGTTTAGTGTGTGTGTGTGTGTGTTTGTGGAGATCTATGTGCTTAAATTTTCGTTTGAGAGATGATTTTAAGAGCTTAATATATTGATTGGATCGTTGGTTGAGTTGCATGTTGGATTGCATTCATGTTTGTGTTTTTCACATCTCAAAAAACTGTTTTTAAAAGCTGGCTCGACACCTCCTCGATACCTCCTCCATAGCTGGCTATCTGTCGAGCTTCCTTAAGTTTTTTCTTATCACAATCTCGCCTGCACCTTGATACCTGGTGGATCTATCGAGATTGGGTCTGTATGCTCGATAGCTTCTCGATACTTGGTGGATTGATCGAGCTTCTGTTCTCAAAATTGGTGTGTTGTTCCTCAATACCTCCTCGACACCTCGGTTGTCGACGTGTATTTTCTCAACACCTCCTCGACAGATACCTCGATACTTGTTGATACACTCCAATCTATCTCCTATCTTGGTTCTCAAGGATTTTCCAAGGTTTTTCAAGTTTTTTTCTTCACTTGGTAAGCTTCTAATCCTTTCTTATTCATGCATTTCATGTTTTGAAACCTAGGATATAGGGTGTTTTGGAAATTTTTGGGGTTTTTCAAAATTGATGAGATTTCATTGAAATTTTGGGTTGGGTTTTCACTTAAATGTATTTAAAACCTCATACATTGCATCATATTAGCATTATAATGGTCTTGCCATGCATTTAGATATGTGTTATATGATTGTGTGCTGGTAGGTTTGGATTCGACTAAGCCCATGGTGCAATTACTTTTGCATGTCACATGTTCATGCATTTCCCATGCATACGTACTTCTTTTCAATATATTTGATATATTTGAAAATGTTTAGGACTTTTCTGATTGTCTTTCTTTTTCTACCTCTCTGTTGTTTACGTTAGTCGTGTCTATGACACCTAAGCGTAAATCCACTCCAACCCGAAACCCTCTTTGTTCCGGTGCTTCTTCTTCGTCTAATCCTACCTTATCTCATATCCGATTCCGTGATGATAATGCCTTTAAGGCATTTTCGGAGAACTTTTCTAGATGAGGCATTCATTCGGAATGCCAAGTCATCTTGTTAGATTTTGCTGACACCGACCTTCCCCGTGTTATTCACGGTAGAGGATGGGAGTCACCGTTTGACGCCTTGGTCACTTGTCCTCTCGTGCTGATCCAGGAGTTCTACTCCAACATGCACGGGATTGATCGATCATTACCTCTCTTCTTCACTCGCATTCGAGGTACGCGCATTCCTATCACATCGTAGCTAGTTACGGATGTGCTTCGGGTTCCTAGGATAGAGTTTCCCGACTATCCTGGTTGTGAGCATTTGAGGACTGTGTCCAAGGATGAGCTTATGTCTGCTTTTTGTAAGCGCCCTACTTCTTGGGGTGAGCGCCTTTTTACACCATGTCGACCTTTTGCTAAAGGTCCTAGATTCATGAACATGGTGATGACTTTTGTTTTGCATCCCCTCTCTCACTATAACTCCATTACAGAGCCTCGTGCTCGGTTTTTGTTGTCTCCTCTTGAGCATTTTACCATAGACTTCCCTTCTCATTTCATTCTGTCTATTATAGATGTTCATCTAGATTCGGTGACCCATGATAAGCTCATCTTTCCTTCCACTATCACGAGGATTCTACACCATTTTTCTGTTCCTTTTCCCTCATCCGACCATTTTACCATAATGTGTGCCATAGATTACACTACCGTTAAACGTAACGAGGCCTAACTTCGGTCGCGGCGATCAGATTCAGCGGCTTCTTCTTCTCGTTCCGTTCCATCCCATTTGGCTCCATCCACATCGGCTCCCCCTTCCTCTTCGAGCAATGTGTCTCTAGGAGATATTATGGCACAGCTGCAGTGCATGGATGCTCGCCTCGATACACTCTCTATGAAGTCATGTATCGGTGAACGGTCGTGTAGGTCGTATTGCACGACGACAGGCGTCTATAGGTGGCTTTGCTCCTGTGGTTACTCCTTCACCGCCTTCTCTTATAGCTTCTGCTTCTGAGGATGAGGATGTTGATGATGGTGATAACGATGATGCTTCAGATGATGATGATGGAGATGCTAGCTCTACCGATGAGATGTCTACTTGACACTCTTACCCTTTGTCATTCGTGACAAAAAGGGGGAGTAGCATGGTTGTCAAAATCGCGATCCGGATCGTAAAATCGCACGATTTTACAATCTCACCTCACCAAAAAGTTTTAAATCGTAGCAGGATCGCAAAAATGGTAGGATCGTATGTAGGATCGTGTAGGATCGCATAGGATCGTAGGATCGTATGGGATCCTACCGATCTTACCGATCCTACCATTTGGATTGATTTTTTTTTTTTTTTTTTTTTTTTTTTTTTTTTTGTTGGATTCATTTGGGTAAGATAATCCACCTAAACCCATAAGCCCAATGGGTTATCAAAAGCCCAATAATAAATTGAAGCCCAAATTTACCCCTATGTCAACATAAAATCTCAAAAAAACCTATAGTACTTAAGTTTAACGTTTTCAAAAACAAAACCTAAAATATTTAGATGATGAAATGAGATATGACAATGACAATGATTAGATTAGAAGAACCTTAGAATGTGAATTCTTTTTTGGATTTCATATTTTTAATTAGCTAGTTTACCTTAGATTGAGAATTCTCTTTTGGATTACATATTATAAATTTGTAGTTAACTAGTTTTTATATGCTAACTAGCCTAACTTATTTTGGATTTGGAACTTAGAATTTGGAAAACATTTTCCATATGTGTAGATAATATTTTGGTACTTAGTAGCTACTTAAACATGTATTGAATTTTTTAGATACATTACGTCGGAAGTTAAATATATTTTGTTTCGTTAGAATGACATAAGAACGATATAATGCGTGCAAATTACATTTTATGATGTAAATTTTTTTTTAATGGATGGATTCATATTTTAAGTGATTATATAACATATAAAGTCACTATCAATAGGTTTTTTGCTTAAAATCTGAAAATAAGTAGGATCTTACGATCCATGATCCGATCCTACGATCCACGATCTTACCTACCTTCCACGATACTACGTAAGATCCCGATTTTGACAACCTTGGAGAGTAGTTTTGGTATGAAAGTAGTCTTTCTTTGGGGAAGAGTTAGTATATGATCATTTTGTTAGGGGGAGTGTTGATACGATTTTTGAGGGATGTAGTGAGGATAGTATATATATTTTTTTTTCCTTCTTTTTAGATACATTACTCTTGTACATGAGGTCTTGTAACCATTTCTAGACATACATTGTACTTATTTCTTTAGTTATATTGATGTATGTTTTTTCTTTCACCTACCCCTTCATATTTTGTTTCTTTTCTCTCTTTCTACACATGGTTCTTATGCTTGTATGCAATATACTATTTCTGTTTCACACAAAGATACCTTGATGAGTTTTGTTTAAAGTGTTTCAGAAATACAGGTTGTCAAAGTCTACTTGCCATAAACTCTCTTCTTACAAAGTTTTTCAAGAGTTTGTGTTAGGATAGATTTTATTGTATTCAACAAGTGAATATGAGTTGAATGATTTATGACTTCTCTCATATGTTCATTTGTTTGTTGTGGTTTTTTCATGGATTGCCAAATGGGGAGATTGTTAGGACATATGTGTTTTACATATTAAGAACATATGTCTTGATTTTATGTAATTGGTTATCCTTTGACAAAACGCATTTTACTTGTATTTGGGTAGATTTAGGATGTTTTAAATATTTCAAGAAACCTTGTTTCAAGATCACGTATTAAAACTTTTAAGTCTGTTCAAGAAAACAAGTTCAGAGTGCAAAATTATTAAAGCTCGACAGCTAATCGACAGCTGCATCTATTGAGCTTAAGGAAGCTATTCTTCATTCGGTGTGCTCGACACCTACTGATTCTCTTGCGCTCGACACCTGCTATCTGTCGAGATTTAAGATTTTCAGAATTTCAATATGATTTTCTTAAGATCCGTGAATATGTCTTTGGGCCTTCTTTTCTCCTAAACCTAGACATATAAAAGGATCAATTTAAGGGCCATCAAAGTGTTCACAAGTTGCGTAAGTTTTGAGCAAACTCTGTTCAAGCAAATTGTGACCGGAGACGAAGTTCTTGCCCTAGTTCATCTCTTTCTCTTAAAGAAGTTGCTGTGTATGTGCACCGTAGGGTTTTGTGACCAAGCATCTTCTTGATCTTCATCGTTTTGATGAACTAAAGAACTTTGCAACCAACAACCTTCTAAGTTGGTGATTGAAGTTACGTACTGGGATCCGCACAATTGGTTAGTCACGTACTGGGAGTCGTGCATCCGAAAAGGGAAACTGTCACTACAGAACAAGTCCAATTGGGTATTGGGGTAAAGGTTCAACTGTAGGTTGGTAAGGTACTTGGATTCCTTTACTTATAACCACTTGTTGTGATAACAGTGGAGTTTCAGAAGTGGTGACCTGAAAATCACCCGATGAGATTTTTGTCGTTAGGTTTTCCCCATTCATAAATAAATCACCGTGTTATTTATTTTCTGCTGCATAATTAATTTATTGGTGATTTGTTTATGCTACCACGCGTTTGCATGATAAATTGATTAATAAATAACTTGACTAATTCATTAATTAATCTCTATCACAAGGAGTCATTCAATTTGTGGCCTATCACTACTGATTCATACTCACGACGACAACAATAGCAGCAGAAACTCACAGTCACACACCACATTCTGCATCTTAGCGATTTGAGAAAGACTAAAACCTTAGCTACCTGCTCTCTTCGTCACACTCATGGGCCATATTATGTAGTTGGATTAAAGATTCCTTTTTTTGCTTGGAAATTGATCTTGTCCGTTCATTTTTGTGAGGTTGGTTGTTCCTATCTGCTTTTTCTTTTTTCCATGCATGTGGGTCCACGTGTTTCCTATCGGAATTTCTCTTTAGTCTATCTGTCAACAACTTGGAAGATGCGAAATTAATTTATTAAAGTCTAGTGTCACGACATGGATTTTGTTAAAGTCTTTAAGTAATGGAAAAATTTAGGCCGTTACTTTTAAGTTACGGGGAAATATTTGAAAATGAAAAAAAAAGTGTGAAAATATGTATTATGGTGTTTAAATCATAGTTTTTATTGTTTAAACACCATTATTAAATAGGACCTACGACAAACTACCACGTAACTTCTATGTCACAATTTACAAGAAGGTTAAGCACCGAATAATGAAAAAAAAATTAATGGATCATGTATAAGTGATTGAAAACTACTCATAGTATATTATATAAGAGTTGTAATAAAAAGTTGTGAAATAGTTTATGATTTTAGAACTGGCTGCAAATACGAACAATACTTATAAGATCACAACTTACTATGTGACAAGTTATGAATGATGGAAAAAAAGTGATAGGTTCATACATTCTTTACTCATAACTCGTTACATAGTTAATTTATGGCAAAAATTGTATAAAAAGTTGTGGATCTAGCATCTTTTGGCACATATTTTCAAAAAATAGAAGCACAACTTTTTATGTGAAAATAAGAGGCAACTAATCCAATTTGTCACGTTGAGAGTTGGTTCAAAAATTATGAATTTGTTTGTAACAATATAAGAACTTATCCGCCTTGAATAGCGAGTAAGTGTTCACGGCCAATCCATCCTTAAGTTGAAACAAAAAATCAAAAGGTCTATCTCCACAAACTTTGCCACATATTTTGCCATAATTTTATACAATGTTAAGTGAGTCCATGTGAATGTGACTGAGGACACACCCAAGAGAGGGCCCCGGGCCCTCCTGGCCCCATTTTTTTTTTTTTTTTTTTATTAGGTACATTTTGAATATTTTACAGCTGGCCTATTTTTTTTCAAAACCTAGCCCCACTCCTATGATTATTAGCCCGGACAGCCAACTGTATCTCCAAAAAATTAAAACCCATTAGCCATTACTAGCGTGACTAATATTTAAATGAAGCTCAAATTTTTATGTTGACTTTTAAGCCTTCTACCCTCCTCCATATCACCTAGTTTTTTTAATAAAAAAAATTAGCTTATGCCTTTTTCTTCTTTTATCATATAGATACATTTTAACCATATCGTATTCTGAAAAATTAATTGTTAATTTAATAATATTTGTATTAAATATATATTTTAGGTTTAAAGATTAATATACTAATTGAAATATGTACTTATAGTTTTGAGATCCTTAATTTATAAGTGTTTTAATCAATATCATATATATATATATATATATATATATATATATATATATATATAATAGTGAAAACCCCGAAATGGAAAACCAAAATAAGCCAATACTGAAATATTTCATTCTAATGGACAAACCAAAACGGAAATTCATAACATTGTTCATAACAACTGAAATTAGTATGTTGTTTTAATTTATATTTCTGGTTGTTAAGTATAACAACTGGAATTTTGAGGTGAAGACTGTGTGCTTTCTTATTGATATATTTACTCTATTTTTTCCCTTGAAATTTCAATTGAAATGGTAGTGTGTAGATACAAAACATATATGTGTAATTTCTTCATCATCTTTTTTTCCTGTAAAGTTTGATTTTTCTTTCATCACCACCATTATCAATTCATCAATATTTTTAATCAAAGTTGAGTGTTTGATTTTGTGTGTGTGTGTATTGTTCCTCTTCGCTTTTGGTTCCAACAAACACAATGGGTTTGGTTTCAGGCTAAATCTCACGTGAGGATTTCCAATTCAGTCTCATGCCCTCAACAATTCACCCTCTAGGCTTATTGTCACATAGTTTTTCAATGATGCACAATTATTGCTTTACAAGCCACCTCATAATTTTGAAGTACATATTTAAGCCTATCAAAGTATGAATAGAGTAGAGTGCAAAATTGACTTTATAAGCTGACCAACTTAAAACAATTTTAATGGGGATTGAAGTTTAGAGTTTGCTCGGAGAATTGGTTCTTGATGACGTCGAAAATTGTCACCAATGAGTCATACCGTACTCGCGACTCGAATCGAACCTGCACGACAGAAGCAATTGAAAGAATCCTTCAGAGAGCACCGGTGTGGTGCCGGCCAAAGGTTCTCCGACGGTCAAGTTAGAATTCTGCTGTTTTACTTAGAGCGTAAGAGAGGGTCAATTAAAGCGTACCTCGATTTACTGTGGGTGTTAGGCCATTTATAGTGATAAAGGGTTGACTTTTCCTTTTTGGTTTCCACATCTTTTCAATGTGGGACTCTACTCCCAATTCTTCTAAGCGTGGTGAGCAAGGATTCCCATTTCCGGATCTTAGGGTTTTTCTGGGCTATGGACGTTTCGGATCATGGGCCCTTACTATGTCGATCGGTGATGGGCCTTCAAAGCTGGGACCATCTTTACACAGGCCCAAGAGACCCAATCCGTCAGGCCCATTAAGGTAAGCCCATCGGGCCCAATATTTTATCACCTTCAGTTCTAATAGCTTGATTTTGTAAATATTAGACATAACTCTTGAAGTATGTAATCAGCTCTTTATGGAATTGTAATAGGAGCTATATGACAATCAATTTGAGGATCTATTTAATTGTATCACAGGAAAATAAGGTCTCAAAAGTTTCTACTTCATTGCTTTAAAAAAAATACTGTTGTCATTCCTTTGGACCCAATAAGTATGCAGTGCTTATTAGAGCAAATGATGAAAAAAATAGATTAAAAAAGAAGAAGAATGATGACCAGTTGTTATGTTCCATTCAAAAAGGTTCAACTCTTTTAGAGCCTCAATGGCTTTAACACCTCGCCAAAATGTGTTGTTACAAGGTAACCCCCGAGTGGGCCAAATTGCGTGTTATTATTTTAAGATCACTATCACCTTCTTCAATTTGAATAGTTTTCTTGGAACGCTTTGTGTCAATTCTGGGAATTTATCCATGTAGGCAGTTTTCTTCTCCATTTCAAATCTACCTATAAATTTCTATCTTTATATTCTTTTGTGCAATTTCTATCTTTAGTCAACCTATGAATTTCTATATTTATATTCTTTTGTGCAAATTTTTCAGTGAATTAGCACTAAAGATTCATGATGATATCACTTAGCTATTGATTGTTAATTAATGATTATTTCAAAAGCTTAATCTGTTAGGAAATGGTAAATTTAATCACGTAACCATAATTCTAACACTCTTATAATAGAAAAACGTTAATGGGAATGTGTAATGGGAATTGGAATTGTGCATGTTGATCTATAGAACAAATGGGATTTGATGGGGTTTGATGGATAGGTTAGTGTCATATATTTTGGTCTTTTACAGGAAGGTTGAATAATATTAGACATAGCTTGATTTTGGATATAATATATATTTAGTTTTGAACTTGAGTTGGTACCTTGTTAGTGTTGGAAAATCTGGTTTTACATCTCATACAAAACTCATAGTGGAAGCAACAATCATGGATTAACTTCATTTATGAGAGATAACATGTAACATTGAATTCTAGAACAAAGAATAGATAGCGTACCTTAATGCAATGAAATTCAAAAGAAAAGATTAGAAGTACTTGGGAACACTTTTAATCTTTACTCCAATTCCACTAACACCCAAGAAGTGTGGTCTCTCAATCAGTTTCAAAGGGAGAATTAGAGAGTGACTCTCTCACACATACACACCATTTCCTAATGATTGCTCTCTATTATGTTACTTACAAAATTTTGTATGTTTCTCCCTTTATATCTAACTGATTATCTAATTGGGCTAGCCTTTTGGGCCATTCCAATTGGGCTTAAGTGTGTGGCTTGGAGTGGGACCAAAAAGGACCAATAAGACATTAGCTTCAATGAGCCTTGGGCTTTTCTGTCAACTCTTGATAAGTCCAAAGTTACCATTAACTATATTTAATATCACTATATAAATATAGTTGCACTCTAGGCCTTATCTATAAATTATATCCCAAGACTTCATTGTACATGCAACCCCTTCATAAAATATCCGTAGTAATACAAAGTCATGAATGTAGACTGCCACTTTAAAGATTACTACATCTTAATCCTTGAGTACCTGGTTTAATCCTTTAATTTATTCATCATATATTTATGAAATCCAATTCCATAAATATATACTTTAGTAACTCCTTACTAAAGTGGTTGGGCCCAACTCTCTGAATAACCAAACCCATTAAACTTATCTCAAGGGAATATTTTGTATCTCCGTTAAGAGACTATGAATTCCATCTTGAGAATATATGTCCCATCAACACTAAATGTGGTTGTCCAACATACTAAGGTTTTGATCGTGACTTTAGATTTCACTCCTGATATATCAAAGCAACCTACACCTCATGATCAAGTCCATTATTCTCTCGGGATTAAGAGTTCATGTAAATAAAATTCGTGAGATTTATTTTTCATTTGATAGTCGTTAAGAGAATAATAAATCTCACAGCGGTCTAGTTTAATATGTCTTAACTCTTAAAACATATTAACTAGAAGTCTCCACTTCTATGATCAAGACAAATCATCTTAGTTGATATGTTATAGTCGTCGCAGATGAAATGCCCAATTTCATCACCGATTATGAACTAAAATTCTAAGTTTACAAAAAACTTGTGATCTATATCTTCTGTGACTTTTCACATAAATCACATACTATGCATCTCATGGACTAAGATAATGTCCCATTAGTTCATATATAGATAGTCTCATATAATTAAACAATTTAATTATTTATGACATGCCAATAAATTGGATTTTAGGGCATAAACCCCAACAGTTAGGGTCATATTTTCTATGTAATAGGTCAATCCTTTGATAAAATAAACTTTACTTGTAATTGAGTAGATCTAAGTTGGATTTAATGTATCAAGTAGTATGTTGTTCAAATATATCAGGTGATATCATTAAAGACATGAAGGTTGATCCAAGAAACAAGTGAAAAAAGTTGTTTCATTAAGTCTCAGCACAAGCTTGACAAATGCTGCTATTGAAGTTTAATGGAGAAGCTTGACACAAGCTCGATTTATCGAGATCTACAATTTCAGAATTTCTAGATCTAAAATTCGGCACATAATGACTTGGATGATTAGGGTTTCTCTTCTTACAACCCTAGTCATATATAAGCCTCACACATTAAAACAGAGACTCAGAACTCATACACTCTGCAGGAAGCTACTAAGTTTGTGCCCCTTAGGGTTTTGTAACCAAGTGCTTCCTAATCTTCATTGTTTAATTGACTATTTGATCTCACTAATGATTGGAAATACTTTCTTTCCCACAAAAAGGCCTATTTCAATATAGATCACAACATGGATCTAATCAATTTTAATTTATGGAGTAATGTCAGCAAGATCTATATTATTTCACCGGAGATTCTAATGACATGTTGATGCAATTTTCTATTGCATGTGAATGGAATTTTTATACGAAACAGATTGGTGCTTTTGCCATGTACATATTCTCTTAAAAATTGTTGTTGCACTTCAACAACTTTTACAGAGATAGTTGCATAATCCATAGAAAGTGACCCAATTTAAAATTTTAGAAACATGGCACTGTGGAGTCCCTAGGTGAAATCCTTTCTAAAGTTCATTGAATGCAATTGCATCGTTGTCAAATATTAAATAGTGAGATTACTTGTGCCATATTATAAGAAATCTATGTGAATTCATTCTCATAACATCTCCATGTTTTACGAAAACTAACAATTTGCAAGATGGGTGCTGGAGGTTGGTATTACTCACTTTTAGTTCGTTTGTGCTATTTTATACAAAGGAAAATCACATTTTTTTCAAATTACATCTCCAAATTAGGGAGGCTGTCTTCTAGCCACCTCTTATAGACCTTGCACATGTGGGAGCGATGTGCCTTGGGTATGAAATTTGTTTATCTACAGAAAAATTCTTTTTTATTGACCCACATATGTCTTTTTTATGAGAAACTTCCTATAGTTCATAACCAACAAAACTAATTTATATGTCCTTTTTTGGAGAAACTTCTTATAGTTCATAACCAACAAAACTTAATAAATAAATAAATAAATAAGGGTGAGGGATGCAATTTGGTTGGAGAATGGAATCTTGAGGCCCAAACACTAGTCCTCCTTCCAAGACATAATCATCATACACACCAATGGTGGAGATCCATGCTAACTCAGCTATCTCAAACCCTTTAGACTGATCTATAGACAATAACTGGTAAGTTGCTATATAAAAAATAGAATTCTAACAATAATTTATGTAAGCTTCCTCTCTTTAGAGTTTAGAAAATAAAAGTTGAGGGCTGAGGTAGAAAAGAGCTTTCAGATTCGTAATTGGTTGCGTGCCTGGAGGGCTGATATTGTGTGTTTGTAGGAGATCAAACTTGAATGGATTACAAGTTTCCATTTTTTGTCACCTCAGGCATTTATTTGTAGCTGGGACTTTTAAGCAAGGTATTGGATGCGGGACACTATCATCTGGTGCTTCTTTTTACGAAAATCAAGTATCGTATACTTTAGTTTTTCTCAACCACCCCTCTTATCTTACCAAAAGCATTATTTATAATTTATCGTTAATGAAATTATTTTCTTACAAGCAACTTCTATAACTCTAAATCTTTATTATTTATAATATCATAAGTGACCTCACTCATTTTTTCCCCTTTCCCTTTTTTTTTTTTTTTTTTTTTTTAAGCTAAAATGACAAGTTGGGTTGGGTTGACATGTGGGTTATACATGTTGGTCCCTATTTTTTGAAATAAAAATCCCCCTTTTATTTTGTTTTCCCTTAATCACACAGATCACAGATACAAAAATACTGTCAATCTCAATTCTCATATTGGCCAAAAAAAATCTCAAATAACCACCTCTGGTGTCTCTCTATTCCTTCACCTCCATAAGTTCGTCTTTTATTGTTGGGTAAATTATACCAACCTCCCTTGTGGTATCACAAAATAACACTACTCCCTCATGGTTTCTATAAATGCAATAAATCCAAATGCCCTCTCATAGTGCTACTTCATAGAATTTTTCATTTTTTTTAAAAAAGATTCACTCATGTTTACAAACCTTAAGGGGCAAAGTGTTATTTATAATAACCAAGGGAGTGAAGTGTCATTGATGTAGAACAGACAACATATGCCTTCTTGGAGTAGCAGGGGCATAGAAAATCATAACACAAGATCAAACGGGGGTGCTAGTAGAGGCCATTGGGGTGACAATGTTGAAATTGCATGAAATTTGGCGGGTTGAAGGGAAATGACGTTTTGATCCAGATTCATGACAACTTCCATGACCATTACCAAAATTTAGGCGAATTCCTTCATTAAGGCCCCAAAAAATAGTCTTTTTGCTATTTATAGTAATATTTGTTTTTCCTTAATAACTTTTAGTTTAAAAGTCAGAATAAGGTCCTGTCTGTTTTGAGATGACCCTTAAGGTCGTTAGTTTATGATTCTACATTTAACTCAAATTTGCCATTTTTGGTAAATTTCGGTATTTTGTCACCTAATCACATAATTAGTGTGAATTAGGATCTTAGATGTTTTTCTCGGTATTTATATGTTTTGTAGCCGTCAGAGGCAAATCAAACTATTATCAATAAAACAGACTTTTGTAAAATTATTCTCTAGTGGATTCAGGGAAACTTCTCGTGGATTCGAGGTTTACTACCAGGAACTAATAGTTTAGTTTCTGTTCCATCAATAGAGCATCATGTGTGCTTTCTTTAGGCTTCCGTGACATTAGTAATTTCCTCCAAAGTTTTGGCAGGAATGCTTTTTGAAATAGAATATTTCTTTAGGAAAGTCAGGCATGCACTTATCTCTCACATTCATACAAACCTCAAAGGGAAGTATCATTAATACATACATTTGGAAGAAGTATAATTTTGATAAATCTCAAGACAGGTTGGCCGTTGATGTAATCTATCCTTTGTTCTTTCTCCCTCGTCAAGATAGGTTAGCCATTGGTGTAATCTATCCATTTCTCTTTCTCCCTTTGCCTCTACTCTTACTCAACCAAACCTCTAGCCACACTACAATATACCAATCTCCCTCCATCTCTAGTTTCAATTCCACTTTTTCAATTGTTCATTTAGTTGTTGATTGATGGGAATATCTAAAAAATTCCTAGACCAGTGAGATGCAAAAATAGAGAAAAATATACGCCAAAGAAAAAAAATCACACGCAAGATAGTATTTACGTCGTTCGGCAATTTGCCTACGTCCATGGAGTTGTTGGGATTTCACTATTATCAAGGAAAAATACAGAGTGTAGCAATACAATTTTTCTCTCTAAAAAACGATATCAACCCTAATCTCCAAAACAACAATTTTTATATACTACACATAGGATTCACAATGGGCTACAAAAACGGGCCAAAAAATATTTGTAGACACTCGATTTTACACCCGTAATTTAATTAAGGAAGATGGCTAGAATGACCATTCATATACCCAAGAAATCATAATTGCAATACATGCATTAATTCATTCATTGCATATCATAAAAATGATCTTGAGATTCTCATGGTCACGACGGTGTGCCCGATTTCCAAATCGGACCATCGGATTGAAAGATATTGCATGATCAACTTTGCACAGTCTGCATGCATTTTGTTTAGGTGGAACCAACCACGCATGATTAATTTAAATTAATTCTGATTGGCTAGAAAATTGAAATTAATTAAATAATTTTGTGATTGGTTGTTAGTTGGTGTTAAAAATAGGCTTGCTTGCATGGCAATAAAGAGGATAATCGGATAACTATAAAATTGTAGATAGTCAAGACTTTTTTGAGTATTTATCTACAAGATAATCATTGCTAAAAAGACCTGAATTATTAGAAAATAAGTTTAATTTTTAGAATATAGATTAAAAACGCATCTAAGTGCAAGTCCTAGCTCAAAAAAACCTCAAAAAATGAGTCCAAAATGGACCAAAACTCAGACACAGGACCAACACCCAAAAGCACCATTCGGCACTTTTGGAGTGCCAATCATTGGCACAAACGTGGGCCATAGCCCGAGGGCACTTGGATTGAGATAAAACTCATCCTTTTTGATTTTTTAGTGATAAGGAGGAGTCACAATTCGTACTTTGATCATTTAGCTAATTTTTTGAACATCTTAGCCTCTATAAATAGAGGAGACCTCTCAAAATTCAACACGTTTTTTTACGCTCTTTGACTCGCCTCTTTCTGACTCTTCTCTTCTTTTATTTTCTCTCTTACGTTAAAGACATTCTGGAGGCTTTGACCTTAGGAATTTCTTTTCTATAAGCAAAATATTTTAAGTTTCAAAGAGAATTGAATAAATTTCTTTGAACCCTAAAATATTCCCTCACTAAGAAGAGCATGCTCATGCAAGAGGTAGTTTTTCTTTTCTTTTTCTGTTCCTTTTTATTAATTCTACTTGATGATGCATGAATAAGTTTTTATTATTTCAAACTGATGTCATTTCCATGTGTTGTTTAAACCTTTCTTAAAACATGTTCTTAATGTTTTTTTTTTTTTTTTTTTATGATTTCTCTTTTGAGTCTCAAAAATCTCTAATTAACAAAGAGTTTTTAAAAAAAACTAAAACTAATCTAAAATTTTCAAATCTGATTTTTTCAAAACACATCAAAACTAATCTGTATTTTCATTAAATACAGATTTGATTTTTTTTACACATCAAAACTGATCTATATTTTCATTAAATACAGATATGATTTTTTTACATACAAAACTGATATGTATTTTCATTAGATACAAATCTGAGTTTTTTAAAGAAAATTTTCTTTGTCACAAAATAGTAGAATTTGAAATTTAAAAGAAGTAGTTAAAAGTTAAGATGATTTTTGATTGATGCATGTAACATAGATTTATTTCATGGGTGCAATTCCTCTTCTAAAAAAGTCTCTTTCTTATTTTATTCATAAAAAACAGATCTGATTTTATTTTTTCTCTAAAAATCTAAATTTTCTTATTCCTCAAAACAAATCTGATTTTTCTAAATAAAAACCACCATTTTTTTACTTTCCTCCAAAAGAGATCTGACATTTTTTACAAAATCTTGTTCTTTCTATTTACACAAATACAGATCTGATTTTCTTCACAAAACTAATTTTTTTTTATCTACACAAAAATAGATCTGGTTTATTTTTTTAATGAATCAAATCAAACTTTTTTATTCACAAAGACAAATCTGAATTATTATTATTTTCTAAAAGAGAGGATGCATTCATAAGATAAGTTTATGTGAGTTAGTTTTGGTCAATGTTTGTCATGTATGTTCAACATATCATTCATATCATGCATAAAGCGTATATTGGTCATTAGAGTCTAGAAGACTAGACACTGTTTGGGTGAAATGGGTGCCTAACACCTTCCCATTTTGCAACCTAGCCTCCGAATTTAGTTCTTTTGGATAGGTAGACCAGTGCTTTGTCTTTCTTTTATCTTTTGGTATATTGTAACTAGGACAAAAAGCCATGTATCCTTTTGGTAGATTGTAACTAGGACTCAAAGCCTTGTAAGATTCATTTTATCAAGCTTGTATTTATTTCTATTCAATCAATGACAATGAAGCATTTTGATCATGTGTTTTGTATTTTATTTTTTTCTTATTTTTTGTATAAAAAATAAGTGGAGACTCCACACCACTTACCCAAAAAGAGAGGTGCCCTTACAAGCACCCGAATCTCTTTTTTGAGAGCACCCTTTCCTCATTAAGGAAGCTTTACGGTCTCTTACAACATTATTTCGGGTAGGATCATAATCCGGATCAAATACAAACTAGACTCCACAACGCCCGACAGTTCTTTTGGATTTTGTATAAAATTAATTTGATGTATATTCAAGATATGGTTGTATGATATCATGTAATGTTTCATTTATTTATGAAGGTTGTAGCCTTTTTCATGGTTACATATTACTAGATTGAAATTCTAAGTTAGTAATTTTAGAACATTTATTGAATGAGGTTAAAGATTTAATGTTTGGAAAATGGAGGGGGGAAGAAAAAAAAGTCAAGGGTCGAAACAAAAAGAAGGAAAAGGAAATGAGAGTACCTTGCATTCGAAGTGTTTGGTTTCTCATGCTCTAGTACAGATTCTCTCTTCTCTGTATTTTCTTCCAATTTGAAAGGAAAGGAAAATGTTGGCCCTATGGAGAACTCTGCATTTTCCTTTCCCTCGTTCCATTTCTCTCCAAAAAAATAAAGGAATTTTCTTTTCCTTCCTACCTTTGCCATCCCTTGCTTTCCCTCCAGCTTCCCTTCAACCAAACATATATATTGAATGTTCAAATAGCATGTAAAACACCTACGAACGTTTAGACCCCCAATTTACAAATTACCAATTCAAGCTTATTATCAAACAATGTATGTGCGGAACATGAACATAAGCTAAAACAAAATTGATAAAACAATCTAAACCATAAATAATCACAACCATAGCAGTAATTAAATGGCAAAGATAAAGGGAAGAGAGATGCAAACACAAAGACAACATAGTGATGCATTATCGAAGAGGAAACCGAAGTCCTTGGTGTAAAACCTCTTCGCCACCCTTCAAGTGGTCAATAATCCACTAGAGAATCAAGTTGGGATACATGAACAGCAGAAGACTCTCCAAGCCTAATCTACCCAATATACCTAAGCCCTCCAAACTCCTACTCCAATGAGGTTACGCCGAACCTTTGTCTTCTCTAGCTTATCGAATTCCACAATTAGCCCATTGCATCAACCAGTATCAATTGGTCCCTTTCTAATTGCTTTCCAAGCACCAAATAACCTTCTCACGGATATGAGTATGGTGAGATAAGGATTTGGCTAATGAACCTCTCAAGGATGTAACAATGGAAAGGGTGAGAGTAAAGGAATTTGGAGAATCAAAAGATGAAGATTGTGGATGAGTCAATCTTGTTTTTCTTTAGGGTTTCTCTATTAAAATTCTCTTTAGAAACTCTTTACAATTCATAGGTATAAGGGTATTTATACTGGTGTGTGTTTGGAATGTGAAAGGTTAGGTTTGTTACAAACAGAGTTGGCTGGTGACTTGTACTCGCAACTAGAACGAGTCACGAGTCTAAGTTGCGAGCTAACAAAATGGCCGGACTAAAAGTTTTGTCCTGTAGTGCTCCAGCTGGCATGACTCTTCAGCTCCTCTGCATGTAGAAGACCCCCCAAGCCTAATCTATCCAGTGTACCTAAGCCCTCCAAGCTCCTACTCCAACGAGGTTACGCCGAACCTTTGTCTTCTCTAGCTTATCGGATTCCGCAATTAGCCTATTGCATCAACCAATATCAATTGGTCCCTTCCAAATTACTTCCCAAGCACCAAATAACCCTCTCATAGATATGGGTATGGTGAGATAAG
Organism: Quercus dentata; assembly: GCA_028216015.1. Lineage (NCBI taxonomy): Eukaryota > Viridiplantae > Streptophyta > Magnoliopsida > Fagales > Fagaceae > Quercus > Quercus dentata. The sequence goes on along the minus strand of CP116453.1, from coordinate 46,472,569 downwards.
GATTTGGCTAATGAACCTCTCAAGGATGTAACAATGGAGAGAGTGAGAGTAGAGGAATTTGGAGAATCAAAGGATGAAGATTGTGAATGAGTCAATCTTGTTTTTCTTTAGGGTTTCTCTCTCAAAATTCTCTCTAGAAACTCGCGAGTTAACCAAATGGCCAGACTGGAAGTTTTGTCATGTAGTGCTCCAACCGGCGTGACTCTTGACTCCTCTCGCATGCTTCACACATGTGCCTTCTTTGGTGGTTTGCCGATCGCGAGATCTAGTTGCTAGGCCCTGCTTGAGTGCACCCTCTTGAACTTTTCTTCACACTCTCTCACACACTACCCTTACTTGATTCCCACCTAAATACGGGGTTTCTAAATGCTGAATTACAAGCAAATTGGCACGAAATAAAGCCAACGAAAATGGTTGATTAAATTCAACCTTACGTATATATATATATGTTAGGACATATGTGAATCATGTTAGGAACATGTATCACTATTTTATGTAATTGTCTAATCCTTTGATAAAATGCACTTTACTTGTAATTGGGTAGATCTAGGATGTGTTTAATGCTTCAAGAAATAAGGTTTCAAGTTCAAGTGTTAAAGCCACGCAAGTCTATCCAAGAATCAAGTCAGAAAGTGTAGGATTTTAAAACTTGACAGCTAGCATCTATTGAGGTTTAAAAGCTGCTGAAGCCCGTGGCTCAACAAATAGCTCGATAGATCGCTATCTATTAAGGTTTATGAAACTCAGTTTTTCAAGCTGATTTTCATCCAATCCATGAATGTATGCTTGGGCTTTCTTTTGTCATAACCCTAAACAAATATAAGGATTATTTTAAGGGCTAAAAAAGGTTATGCATAGTTGCATAAGAGCACAACTCCACAAGTGTGAAGAAAGGTGTGACCGTGACCTAGTTTGCCCTAGTTCTTCATTCTCTTCAAGAAGTTACTGTGTTTGTACACCGTAGGATTTTGTGACCAAGCAACTTCATGATCTTCATCATGTGATGAATAGAAGAACTTTGCAACCAACATCCTTCTCAAGTTGGTGATCAAGTCGCGTACTAGGATCCACTCAATTGGTTAGTCACGTACTGAGAGTCATGCATTGAAAAGGAGAGATCTTCACTACAGAAAAAGTCCAATTGGGTATTAGGGTAAGGGTTCAATTGTAGGTTGGTATAAGATATTGGGATTCGTTTACTTGTAACTGCTTGTTTTGATAATAGTAGATTCTTGGGGTGGTGACCTTAAAATCACCTAGTGGGGTTTTTGCCGTATAGGTTTTCCCCATTCATAAACAAATCACCATGTCAATTTAATTTTTGTTGCATACTTAGTTTAATTGGTGATTTGTTTGTACTAACAAACACATTGCTTGTTAATTTGATTAAATAATAAACTTGGCAAATTAATCAATTAATTCATCACAAGGGATCAATATGTTTTTGGCCTATCAAGTGGTATCAGAGCAGGCATGCTCTAATTAGGTTTTAATCTTTGCTGTGTGATCCATTGACCCCTATTTGTCATGGATAGAGGATAGTCTCTTATTATACCTCCTTTATTTGATGGCACTAACTATGCATACTGGAAAGTACGCATGAGAGTTTTCTTGCAGTCTTTAGATGAGAAAGTGTGGCATGCTATAGAGATAGACTGGACCAAGCCTACAGAAGCCCCGACTGACTGGGATGATGGAAAGTTCAAGGCAGCAAACTTCAACAACAGGGCATTGAATGCTCTATTCAGTGCATTCACTAATGAGGAATTCAAGAAGATATCCTCCACTGAAACTGCTAAGAAAGCATGGATCATTCTCCGGACAACCTATGAAGGAACTAAGGCTGTCAAGGATTCAAAGTTTCAAAGGCTTACTACGAGCTTTGAAGAGATAAAGATGGAGGAGGATGAGTCATTTGATGAGTTCTATGCCAAGTTTAAGGACATAGTGAACTCAGCTTTTAATTTTAGGGAAACCATTCCTGAACCCAAGATTGTGAGAAAGGTGCTCAGATCTCTATCCGAGAGATTCCATGCCAAGATCATCGCGATTGAGGAATCCAAGGATATTGACAAAATTCCTTTGATAGAATTGGTTGACAATCAGCAGACCTATGAGTTGGGTTTGACAAGGATTGGGAAATCGAGCAAGAGCAAGAGCCTGGCACTCAAGGCCAAGAGCGTGACACGGATGAGTCTTCCGATGATAAAGATTCTAAAATGAAGTCCTACATCACCAGGCAATTCAAGAAGTTCATGAAGAATGCAAATGCAAAGGGCTTCGACAAAGACCGTAGATAGTCAATTTCTTCTCGGTCTAAGAACCAAGACAAAGGGAAGAAGGATGCTAGGGATGGTGGTCAGTACACTGTTCCCTCGGGACCAAAATTCTTTGGGTGTCAAGGCTTCTGTCACATGAAACAAGAGTGCCTTACTTATCTCAAGACCATTGGAAAAAGCAAGGAAAAAGCAAGGAAAAAGCAAGGCACTTGCTGCTACCTTGAGCGACAATGAGCTTGAGGATTACTCCGATAATAAGGATGATGGAATCCTAAATGCCTTCACAGCCACTGTAAATCCTACTAAAGGGATTGTTGAAGATGTGGACGAAGAAAAGGAATTGGTGGAGTCTAAGTTTGAAAAGATGGATGAGCAAGATGATATCCACACCTATGCAGAGTTATACAAGGTCTCAGAAAAGTATAAGAAGTTGTATAGGTTGACCAACAAGAAGCTTAGTGATGTGGAGCTTGAGCGAGAAGAAATCTCTACAAAGTTTAGTAAAGCAAATCAAACTATTGGAGTATTGAGATTTGAGAATAATTTCTTGGCTAAGAAGACCAAGAAGCTTGAGGTAAAACTGTTCCAAGTTAGAACTCAGCTGGAAAGGAATTCAAGTGCTAAGCTCAACGAGATGCTCGGTCTTTAGAAATCTTCTTTCGATTGAACCGGTTTAGGGTATGATTTCTCTTCTCGCAGTATTGCTTCCACTACTAAACTTGTTTTTTTTCCTCCTGCTAATAATGTTGAAACCGAGAATAATGATGTTAAGAATGAATTAGCTAGTGAGAACGTAAACAAGGGTAAATCTACCTTAGGAGCACCCCCTAAACTTGATAAGAAAGAGATTAAGAACCCTAAGGCTAAGAAGGGAAACTCTTAAAAGCCTAAGCAGAAAAAGTAGCATTTCTGTCATCACTGTGGAGCAAATCAATATACCTAACCAAATTACTACAAGTGGTTAGCCACTCAAAAGAGCAATAGCATGATCGTGTTAGGAGATCAGAATTAGTTTCCATCCTCTTTTGCTTCTCTTGGAGATCTTTTCAAAGCCTTCATGTTCCTTTCGAACCTGAATAGTTTTAATTCTTCCCCCTCACCACCGAATCAAGGGTTTGCTAAATGGAAAGGTTCTTCCAAGGTGTGGAAGGAAAAGGGCTCCAAGTGATTCTGTCACTTCTTCTCTCTCTCCCCTTCTTGTTTTCGTTTTGGCTTACTTGTGTGTTTAGCTTTCTTGTTTTGAGTCAGTCTAGTTTTATGCATTACTTTGTTTATTTATTTCTTTATTTTCTTTTCAGTTTGGTTTATTTTGTTTTTCATATAAAAATAAAAAATAAAAATTGAAAAATACAAAAATAGTGTGTGTTTGTATACATTGGTACTTGTGTACCTTGGATGGTCATTGAAATAAAGTTTTCTAAATTTTGTATCTCTTGTAACTTAGATGAGCATCTCTATGCATAACTAAGCAAGTGAGTTTTGTGGCTTATGTTTGTGATGAGTAAGATTAAGTAATCTCTTGTACTTAACACTCATATCACTCTTTTTGACGGGAAGGACTAGATAATTGTAAGAGAAAGGCATAAATAACAATCTCACCACTGTTGCCCGCCAATCATGAAATGACATCTGTATGCTTTGGCATAGCAAAAGTGCAATGTCAAATACTTAACATCATTAGGTATTTCTTTTCTCTCTCTTATATGTCCATGTATGATTTGCTTAAAAGAAAAATATGCAAAGAAAAATAAAAAATAAAAAGAATCAAATTGCTTTAAATATGATTGCAAGCATGTATTCAAGGAGATGTGGGAGCTATAAGATGTACCTCGAAGGTGATAGTCCCCATAAAATAGTTATGATTGTGTGTGAGTTAAAATGATTTTCTCATATCTCAAATTGTCATAACATGTAGACACTTATGCAATCTTGCGATGTTTTTCACACACGACATGCAATATCCTTTGCTACTTTTGATACATGTGCGGGTACAATGTGATTTGGCCATCACAAGGAATACATGTGTTAATGTATGCTTACTTAACTGTCTTTACTTGTTTTTTAAATATAAAATTGGTTAGACTTGCTTAGTGTGTGTGTGTATGTTTTGAGATCTAAATTCCTATCATTTTTATTGTTGAGAGATGATTTTGAGAGCTTGAATTGTTGTTTGAATCTTTGGTTGAGTTGTTGTTCGATTGCGTTCATGTTTGTGTTTTTCTCTTCTTTGAAAAAAAAAAAAAAAAACTATTTTTAAGCAACCTCGATAGCTCCTCAACACCTCTCAATACCTAGCTTATCTATCGAGCTCTTGAGCTTCTTTTTATCATAATCTCAATAGCTTCTCAATAGCTCCTCGATCCATCGAGAGACTTTCTGTCTGCTCGATAGCTCCTTAACAGCTACCACGATCCATCGAGTTTGTTTTTGCTGTGGACACCTTCTCGATAGCTAAATCTATCGAAGTTTTAAACCTTGACACCTCTTGACACCTCTCGATCTGTCAAGAATTACTGAGCTTCTATAAATAGGGTCAGCGCGATTCAGATCTCATTTCTCTCGATCTCTCTCGACTACTATTGCCTCTTCACCTCCCAAAACCACTCTCTCTCACTCCAAACTTCATCCTTAAGGATTTTTCAGCCTAGATCAAGTTTGTCTTCACTTGGTAAGGGTCTTAATCGTTCTTTTTCAGGCATTTCATGCATTTGACCTAACTTTTTGGGATTTTTTGAAAATTTTGGGGGTTTTTCAAAATTGATGAAGTTTTCATGAAATTTTTGGGATGGGTGTTATTTTTTATTTTATTTTTTTTTTAAAACATCATGCATTACATCTCACTTGCATTATAACACTGTTTCATGCATTCTTAGATGTGTGTTTACTTTGTTGCAAACATGTGTGCTAGTAGGATTAGATTGGGCTGAGCCCATGATGTTTTAACTATTGCATATCACATGCTCATGCATTTTCATGCATACATACCTTACATTCTCTATATTCTTATATATTGACTGCTTTGGTGCTTTTCTATGTGTCTCTTTCTCCCTCTCTCTCTAGTTTATGTTAGTTGTGTCATGACACCTAAACGTAAAAATACTCCGTCCCAGAACCCTTTTCGTTTCGAGGCATCTACTTCTTCTGACCTTACTCCCTCTCACGTCTGGTTCCATGATAAGGCGTTCATTCGGAATGCCAAGTCATTTTGTCGAACTTCTTCAACATCGACCTACCCACCGTTATTCACAAGTAGGGGTTAGGAGTCACTATGTGACATCCCGGTCACTTGTCCATCCGTGCTGATCTAGGAGTTTTACTCCAACATGCATGGATTTGATTATTCAATACCTCTTTTTGTTACTCGCGTTCAAGGTACGTGCATTGTGGTTACTCTGAATATTGTATCCGATGTGCTCCACGTCTCGAAGGTAGCGCATCCCGACTACCTCGGTTGTGAGCATCTTAGGATTATGTCCAAAGACGAGCTTATATCTGCTTTTTGTGAGTGTCCCTCCGATTGGGGTGATCGTCAGTTCACTCCTTGTACGACCTTTTCTAAAGGTTCTCGGTTTCTTAACATGGTTATGACCTTTGTTTTGTTTCCTTTATCTCATTATAATTTTATTCTTGAGCCACATGCTTGATTTTTGCTTTCTTTATTAGAGCATCTCACTATAGATTTTTCGTTCCATTTTATTCTTTCCATCATAGATGTATATAGGGATATGGTCACCCATGATAAGCTCATCTTCCCTTCAGCTATCATAAGGATTCTACGCCATTTTTCTATTCCCTTTCCCGTGTCCAACTACTTCCATGTCATGTGTGTCATAAACGTTGCTATCGTTAAACGGAGTGAGGTGTAGCTATGTACGAGGTGGTCCGGATTGGCAACATCTCCCACTACTTCAGCTCCATCCACCTCCGCTCCCTCTTCCCCTGCGAGTGGTGTGACTCTAGATGCGATCATGGCGCAGCTTCGATGCATGGATGCTTGCCTCGACACTCTCGGTGATGAGTTGTGTCGTGTGAACACTGTGTCGGTTGTGTTGCCGGACGGTAGGCTCACCTTGGTGGCTTTGTGGAGTCTCCCTCTCCTTCTCCCGAGGCATCCAAGGACAACGAGGCATCCGAGGAAGATGATAACTTTGACGACGATGATGATGATGCGGATGGAGATGCTAGCTCTTCTAGTGTTGACAAGATGTCTACTTGATACTCTTACCCTTTGTCACTCGTGACAAAAAGGGGGGTAGTTTTGGATATGAGAGTAGTCATACTCATAGGGGGAGGGTTAGTATAGGAGAATTTTGCTAGGGGGAGTGTGTATATTGAGGGATGTGTGAGGGTTTTATGTATCCTTTTTGTAAGGTTGAATTTATTCAACCATCTAATTAGCTTTATTCCGTACCAAATTTGCTTGTAATTCAGCATTTAGTAACCCCGTATTTAGGTGGGTTTGATGTAAGGGTAGTGAGTGAGATAGAGTGAAGTTTGCTCAAGAGTGTACAAGAAAACAGAGACTCGCGGCTTGGCCTCGCTGGTGACTCGCGGCTGCAAGCCGCCAGACGCAGACACGTGCCAAGCATGCTAGAAGGTGAACAGTCATGCAAGCTGGAGCACTACAGGACAAAACAAGACAACTGGCCATACGGTTATCTCGCGACTGGATCTCGCGACTTAGTCAAGCCTGTTTTGTAAATCCTAACGTTTCACATTCCTCTCCCACTCCAGTATAAATACCCCTTTTACCCACGATTGTAAGAGAGCTTCTAGAGAGAATTTTGAGAGAGAAACCCTAAAGAAAAACAAGATTGATTCACCCACAATCTATACATTAGAGTCTCTTCAAATTCCTCAACTCTCTTCCTCTCCATTGTCAAATCTTTGTGAGGCATTTTACCAAACCTTGTTCTCACCATAATCATCACTGTGAGAGAGCTGTTTGGATTTACGGGAAAGCGATTAGGAAGGAACCAATCTTCATTGGTTGATGCTACGGTCTAGTAGCGAAATTCGGGAAGCTAGAAAAGAAAAAGGTTCGGCGCAACCTCGTTGGAGCAAGAAGCTTGGAGGGCTTAGGTGCACTGGATAGATTAGGCTTGGAAGGTTTATTGTTGTCCATGTATCCCAACTATATTTTCTAGTGGATTGTTTACCGCTTGGAGGGCGGCGGAGAGGTTTTACGCCGAGGGCTTCGGTTTCCTCTTCGATAACACATCGCGTGTTGTCTTTGTGTTTGCATCTTCCTTCCTCTCTATCTTTGACTTTTTATTATCTGCTGTGGATTGTGTTTTTAATTTGGCTTAGATAGTTTTATCAATTCTATATTATAGCTTATGTTAAGTTTCCGCACACTTGTTGTTTAACATAATGCTTGAATTGGTTAAGTTGTAATTTGGGGGTCTAAACGTTCAAGGGTGTTTGTACACATATTTGAACTTTCACTTTTCTTTCTAGTTTAGATACATTGTTCTTGTACCTTAGATCTTGTGATCATATTGTGATAGCAAACCTTGTACTTGTTGTTATATACATTTGAAGTTGTTATTACAGTTCTTTCACCTATGTTTGCATGTGTTGTTTCTTTTCTTTCGTTACACACATGTTTCTTATATTTAATGTATGCAATCTTATATTTCTGTTTCACACTAAGATGCCTTGATGAGTTTTGTTTAAAATATTTTGGTAGAGTATGCAAATTTGTTCCTTCTATATTACTCTATAGAAAATAAGGTAGTTAGTCATATTTTTATTTATATTTTATAAATGAAGTAGTTATTGATTTATATATTCACACATCATTTTAAAACTAAATGTTATGATTGTGATACAAATGTTAGAATCATGCCTAATAGATTTTTTTTATGAGTTATAAAATATATTAAAAAAATTCGAGGCATTTCCTTTTGTTTTTCTTCTTTTTTATATAGTACAATAGTTGGGGGAAGGGTTGTCTAGCTCACCCACAGACCTGACTTACCCGAAAAAATCCAACCGGATCCAAGTCGATTGCCACCCCTACCTGACTACTCTGGCAATTGGCGGTGGGTTTCTTTCTACACAAACTGTAAGGTTGAATTTATTCAACCATCTAATTGGCTTTATTCCGTGCCAAATTTGCTTGTAATTCAGCATTTAGTAACCCCGTATTTAGGTGGGTTTGTTGTAAGGGTAGTGAGTGAGATAGAGTGAAGATTTCTCAAGAGTGTGCAAGAAAACAGAGACTCGCGGGCTGGGACTCACGGGTGACTCGCGGCTGCAAGCCGCTGAAGCGAAGACACACGTGCCAAGCATCTTTGGAAGATGAACAGTCATGCTAGCTGGAGCACTACAGGACAAAACAGGACAATCGGCCATACGGTTAACTCGCATGATCGGATCTCGCGACTTAGTCAAGCCGCGAGGTCAAGCCGCGAGCCACCCCTGTTTTGTAAAACCCGACGTTTCACATTCCTTTCCCACTCCAAAGATAAATACCCCTTTTACCCACGATTGAAAGAGGGCTTCCGAGAGAATTTTGAGAGAGAAACCCTAAAGAAAAACAAGATTGTTTCACCCACAATCTATACCTTAGAGTCTCTTCAAATTCCTCTACTCTCTTCCTCTCCATTGTTAAATCCTTGAGAGGCATTATACCAAACCTGGTTCTCACCATCATCATCACCTTTGTGAGACAGTTGTTTGGATTTCTGAAAGCGATTAGGAAGGAACCAATCTTCATTGGTTGATGCTACGGTCTAGTAGCGGAATCCGAGAAGCTAGAAAAGAAAAAGGTTCGGCGCAATCTCGTTGGAGCAAGAAGCTTGGAGGGCTTAGGTGCACTTTGGGTAGATTAGGCTTGGAGGGTCTATTGCTGTCCTTGTATCCCAACCGTATTTTCTAGTGGATTGTTTACCGCTTGGAGGGCGGCGGAGAGGTTTTTCGTCGAGGACTTGATTTCCTCTTCGATAACACATCGCGTGTTGTCTTTGTGTTTGCATCTTTCTTCCTCTCTATCTTTGCCTTTTTATTATCTCGCTATGGTTTTATTTTGTTATGGCTTAGATAGTCTTTAACCAATTTCGTATTATAGCATGTGTTAAGTTTCCGCACACTAGTTGTTTGACATATTGCTTGTATTGGTTAAGTTGTAATTTGGGGGTCTAAACGTTCAAAGGTGTTTTGTACACGTTTTTGAACTTTCATTTGGTATCGTGAGCGGGTACACTCGCTATTGGTTTCATTACCATTGTGTGATCCTTGACTCCCTTTTGAGATGGATAGGTCTCAATCCCTAAATGCACCTCCATATTTTGATGGTAGTAATTATGCTTTTTGGAAGGTTCGCATGAGAGCTTTTCTGTGTTCTATTGATGAATCCGTTTGGGATGTCTTTGTTGAGATTGGTTGGACCAAACCCGAGGCAGCCAAATCCACATGGGATAAGGCGAAGACTTGCTGCATCTAATGCTAACAAGAAAAGCACTCAATGCTATTTTCTGTGGTGTGTCTCCAGATGAATTTCACAGGATTTCTCATATTACCATTGCCAAAGAAGCATGGGAGATTTTGGAAACCACCTATGAAGGCACGAAGAAAGTGAAAGACACCAAGTTGCAAATGCTGACCACTCGGTTTGAGGAGCTCAAAATGAGTGACGATGAGTCTTTTGACTCTTTCTATGGGAAGCTAAATGAGGTGGTGGTCAGTAAGTTCAACTTGGGGGAGAAAACGGAGGACTCAAAGATTGTAAGGAAGATTCTTCGATCATTGCCGGAAAGTTTTCGTGCTAAAGTGACAGCAATTGAAGAGAGCAAGGACCTTGATGACATCAAAGTACAGGAGCTGGTTGGTTCTCTGCAGACTTATGAGATGTCGCTGCCCAATCAACGGAAGAGTAAATCTCTTGCTCTAAAGACCATTAATGAGAAGGTGGAAGATCAAGACTCATCGGGAGAAGACGTGGTTGACAAAGATGTTGCATACCTTGTCAAAAATTTCAGAAAGTTCTTGAAATTCAAAAATAATGGCAAATTTGATGATAAAAGAAAATTCCAAAGTTCTGAAGGGAGAAGAGGGAATTCAAAAGAAAGATGGAAAAGAATCCCAACCCACACAAGGTGTCACTTGTTTCGAATGTAACGGGCATGGACACTTTAAGAAGGAATGTCCGAATTATCTGAAATCGAAAGGTAAAGTGTATGCCACGACCTTGAGTGACTCGGATTCGTCGACTCGAAATCAAGAGAGCTGTGATGGAGAGGGGAACTATTCGGCTTTTATGACTATTGCTCATGTTGAGTCTTGAGATGAGTTGAATCGCTTGTACGAGACCTTGGAGAACATAGTGATGATGAATCACTAGGAATTGTTGAAGAATCGATCTTTGAAGAAGATGAAAGTACAAGAAATCTTCAAGAGAATTATAACTCACTCTTGGAGAAGTCGGGTGAGTACATAAGGGTGGCCAAGGTCTGCTTGTGAGAAAAAAATGAAGAAGGCCGAGGAGGACTACAAAAGTCTCCTAATTCGATATAGGGAGGCCAAATGTGAGATAGAAACACTGAATGGTGAGTTGTCCGAAGCTTACACAAAAGTGAGATTTCTTGAGAATGAGGTTGTGCAAGCGAATGCTAAAATAGAGAGGGTCACCACCAAGAAGCTAGATGATGTTATATCATCTCAAAAGAGCTTTTCGGACAAATCCGGATTGGGATATACCGGGAGGAAGTAGTTCATCTGGAAATGTCACTAAAGAAGTGAAGTTTGTAAAGGCCAAAGATCCAGTTATAGCTAACCTTCCTGGTGAGAAGCTCGAGGTGGAGGAGAAGAAGAATGTGGTGAACCAACGGATGCTGAATCCCCGTAATCGGTCTGTGGGCAGGTCTGAATCTCGTGCCAAGTTACGTCCATGACCACAAAGAGGTCCTAGAGGAACTTATGTGTGCCATTATTGCGGACTTTAAGGGCATACTCGATCAAATTGCCAAAAGCTGAGAGCAAAGAACAGTGCAACTCCTCAAAGGTCGGGAGGACCCAGAAATGATAGGAGAATTTGGGCGGGTGATCAATCTAGAGATCAAAATGGAGATCCCGGAATGACGAACGTGATGAAGATGATTGGTGCATTCACCAACTGCTTAGAAAGCTTCTCACGAAGGTTTGAAAACCCTAACTCCCGTACCCAATCCTATAAGGAAATCACCCCAAACGCAAGTGACGTGTGGGTGAAAAAGGGTACTCATGCATAAGCATTACAACATGTCCATGCATTAATACTTCCTATGCTTTGTGACAATGTTTGTTTGGTTTGCTTGCTGTTTTTTTGATGTTGGTTGTTTGCTTGTCTACTTGTGAATATTTTTAATTTTGTTTTATCAATCTTTTTGTTTCTTGTGTCAAAAATCCAAAAATCACATAAAAATTACAAAATCAAAAAGCTTGATTGACTTTGTTGAGTTTTGTCTCAAAACTTGTTTTGTCTTGTACCTTTGTGCTAATGGCTTTGTGCATTTTCGAGCATTGCTTGTTTTCATGCACTTATATCATCATGGGAAAAATCTTGAAATCTATGTGATTGTTGTAAATAGATCTTCAAACTTGTCATGAATGATTAGTGAATGGTTATGTTGATCTTGAGATATGCATAGACTTGTGTCTATATATCTTCCCACTCTTTATTTTTGTTTTGCTAAAAAGAGCTCACCAAATGTAAATCTCCAAATGAAAAGAGATATTGAGCTGCAAAAGCCTGTCGCACATTCTAGTATTCGATTAGGAAAAAGGGTAAGCGACCTTATATTAAAGTGAATGTTTATTCAAAAAGCCAAAGGCTTGTTCATTAAAGTGAAATGTCAAATATCACTCTCACAATGAGAGGTGATTGCCTCAAAAGATCAAAAAGATCAAATGTTATGATTAAAAGTGGGGTAAAATGTAAAGCTCCAAGTCATGTTATCAAGTTTTGTGGGAGGTCATATATACATATTTCTATAATTGAGATAGGTCACATGATCTAGTGCTAATTGTGTATGCTTTGGTTGAATCGATCATTGAAGCTTCACATTAGACGAAGGACTATCTCATTGTTGATATTCACACACAACACACAAGTTTATGTTCAATAAATGCCATATTCATTTGTGTGATTGTACTTGATGAAATGTGTTTTCACATGCTCAATCTTTGTTAATTCAAGCACAAAAAGATTTTTGAGTGTTTTAGGTGTTTTTGGAAAGTATTTTGTTTGAAAAATCTGAAAATTTCAAAAATCCAGTTTTGCCCTGTTTTGGCGGCTCGATCACGGGTATGTCAAGTCGCGTGCCTTAGTCGCGTCTTCGCTGGTCATTTTTGGCGACTTGTTTGCGAGTGGAAGGTCCAGATTCATAGATTCACTCAGAGATTTTCGCAGCTCAGCTCGCGACTCACTCGCGGGTAGACTTTCCAATCGCGAAAAACACTTCGAAAAATTTTTCAAATTTTTATTCTTGAGTGCTTTGGCGGCTTGAGTCAAGGATCGTGTGGCGACTTAATCAAGTCGCGAAAATCGCGTGTTTGGCAGAAATAGGAGCAGTTTTTAAACCTCTTTTCAGTTTTCCCTCGAACTTTTGTGACTGTTCATCTTCTCTCTAAACTATCTTCCTTCCAAACACTTCGTGAATCCATTTTCAAACCTCATTGGTGCTTCATTTTTTATCCAAATCATCAAGAAAAGGTATGGGTTTTGCTTTCTTAATCTCATTTTCCTTTTTCCTGCATATTTTTGTTACCGTTTGGACTGATATTGTGTTCGAAATACTTTTCTCTTTGTGTAATGGGTATGGCGTGTCTTGTTTGATATTATTCTCACCTGTTTTCATGCTTTGGCAGATCACAATGTGTTTTTCATTGTTCTGATATTTGCCTATTATTGAGTTTGAAAATCTTTTCTTAAATGGGTTTGGTGTCTATTTGACTTACTCATTTCACTTGCTTAAGTATTGATGTTGATGATTACCCACCTCAACCAAAAGGGACTCGCTCTTCATCAAAGAGATTTGATCCCAACAAGTTCGAGATCATATGCAGCCTATCAGTCTTATGAGAATTTCTTTCTACATGCCAAACCATTACTAGAAAGAGCTTTGGATCAGTCCTCACTTCATGACACCGACATTCCGAAATGGTTTGCTCACAAGGATTGGAATTACCTTCTCTCGATCCGGATGACGCGTATGAAGAGTTGGTAAAAGAATTTTATGCTAACGCAATTGTGGAAGGAGATGAACTTAAGTCTTTGGGTTCGGAAAAAGAGCTTTTCTGTCTCTCCTACATATCTAGCAAAAATTCTTCACATCAACAGACCCATTTTCCGACATTCACCGGTTTATGATGATCTCTGTCCTGATGAGGAGCTTCTCAAAGAAAGTCTTGGTCAAGACTTGGAGTTCTCACCGAATGGCAAATCCATCAGTGTTTCCTCTCTTTCTCCAAAACTTAGAGTGCTTACAATTGTGATGTTTCACAATTTGTACCCTTTATCAAGCACTAGGTATATGAACCTCGGATGTGCTTTGTTTCTTCATGATCTAATCTCTGATGTGGAAATAGACATCTGTGCTCATATCTTTCATGTTCTGCGCAAAACGGTTCTTTGAACTGAGTCTCGGATATGCGTTCCTTTCTGCAGTCTCATTTCACGGATCTTGAAGCTCAAGGGAATTTATCCAACGGCTGATGAATCTCCTATCTCCAAACCAAGTCCAATCAACATGCGTACATTCAATGCAAGCATTGGACATAGTCGGAAGAGAGCCAAACCAGAAACTTCTGCATCTCACAGTGACTCTCGGTTTAGCACTCTCTCCCTAGATGAAAAACTTGATCGCATTGTATCCTCTCGTCCCACGAGTTGAATACAAAGATGTCCGGACTCACAGCTTCTCTACACCATCAAAGCACTCGATGAGATATGAAGTTTACTTCTCTTCAAACTCAATTGGATCAAATTCAGAGAAAGCTGGAAGAGGATGACTAGCCTATTCCATGACAAAAAGGGGGAGTGATAGGCATGATCGGAGGGGGAGGATATTACCTAAGGGGGAGTGTCATTACCTAAGGGGGAGTGTCTTTACATTCTTCTTCGTTTCAATTTTCTCTTTAAGTTGATATATTGTGCTTTTGTAAGCTTTTAGGGTTAATGTTTTATGCATAGTTTGTAGGCTTTATGGTATGTACCTTGCTTAATGCAGCCTTTTATGCTATGTTGAAATCGAGACTTTAATCTAAATGTTCTGCATTTTGGTTTATGTACTGTCACTCTTGTGCCCTTGTAGGATTGTTCTTAGATGCATATACCTTGTGTGTTATGCATTGGTTGAGTGTTGAGCATACTAGTTTCTTGCCTTGTGCTTGTTAACTTGTATGTCCTTGTGTTCATTCCAAGTGTGAATGAGTACTGTGATCACTACCTTGTGGTGTTCACTTGGTTGATCAAGCCATGGTTTGTTTCTTAACTCCATCTTTGCTTGATCACATATTGCCTGTTTCATATGCATTTATAATTTTCTGCTTACAATGATCATGGTGTATTGTTGTGTTTCGGAGTATTATGTTCATATGATTCAAGTGCTTCACAGACTTCTAGAGTTAGGTGTGAGTGAGTTTTGTTCAACTGTTCCCAACTCACATGTTAAGTCTAGAGTCTGTTTTAGGGTTTTGTCACGGAATAGCCAAAGGGGAGATTGTAAGGTTGAATTTATTCAACCATCTAATTGGCTTTATTCCGTGCCAAATTTGCTTGTAATTCAGCATTTAGTAACCCCGTATTTAGGTGGGTTTGTTGTAAGGGTAGTGAGTGAGATAGAGTGAAGATTGCTCAAGAGTGTGCAAGAAAACAAAGACTCGCGGGCCGGGACTCGCGGGTGACTCATGGTATGTAAGCCGCCAGAAGTAGCACACGTGACAAGCATGCTGGAAGATGAACAATCATGCTAGCTGGAGCATTACAGGACAAAACAAAACAATTGGCCATACGGTTAACTCGCGATCGGATCTCGCGACTTAGTCAAGCTGCGAGGTCAAGCCGCGAGCCACCCCTATTTTGTAAAACCCGACGTTTCACATTCCTCTCCCACTCCAAAGATAAATACCCCTTTTACCCACGATTGAAAGAGGGCTTCCAGAGAGAATTTTGAGAGAGAAACCCTAAAGAAAAATAAGATTGTTTCACCCACAATCTATACCTTAGAGTCTCTTCAAATTCCTTTACTCTCTTCCTCTCCATTGTCAAATCCTTGAGAGGCATTATACCAAACCTGGTTCTCACCATCATCATCACACGTGAGACAGTTGTTTGAATTTATGGGAAGCGATTAGGAAGGAACCAATCTTCATTGGTTGATGCTACGGTCTAGTAGCGGAATCCGGGAAGCTAGAAAAGAAAAAGGTTCGGCGCAACCTCGTTGGAGCAAGAAGCTTGGAGGGCTTAGGTGCACTTTGGGTAGATTAGGCTTGGAGGGTTTATTGCTTTGTCCTTGTATCCCAACCGTATTTTCTAGTGGATTGTTTACCGCTTGGAGGGCGGCGGAGAGGTTTTTCGCCGAGGACTTCGGTTTCCTCTTCGATAACACATCGCGTGTTGTCTTTGTGTTTGCATCTTCCTTCCTCTCTATCTTTGCCTTTTTATTATCTGCTGTGGTTTTATTTTGTTATGGCTTAGATAGTCTTTAACCAATTTCGTATTATAGCATGTGTTAAGTTTCCGCACACTAGTTGTTTGACATATTGCTTGTATTGGTTAAGTTGTAATTTGGGGGTCTAAACGTTCAAAGGTGTTTTGTACACGTTTTTGAACTTTCACAAACCGATGCTCGTGGGTCGGTTGTGGATCTCCTCCCCTAAAACTTAAAAAAACTTAAACTAATCGTTTAGGAGACCTTTTTTTGACGAGATTTGCCAAATCTAGTGAGCCATTAGCCATTTCTAGCAAGATCTCAAATAGATTCGGCTAAACTTCTATTGAATCTAGCAATATCTCAATAGATCTGGTGATATTTTCGTAAGATCCGCGAAAATTTCACTAGATTTTCACCTTTATCTTACCGGATTGTCGTTGTTTTTTAGATCTACAACACCAACCAAACTGACTGCTACCATTCGAAGGCTTGATCTATCTAATCCAATCAACTTTTTCAATCAATGGTGGGTTGAGAAATGTTCCTCCCAATCGTGTTGGATCCAAGGGTTGAGCCCAAACTCAATGACCTAACCTGTGGATAGCCCTAATTAGGAGAGAGGGATTTAAACACAAAAAAATTGAAAAATATCAAATTAGAAAAGTTTTAGAAATTCCGTGCAATGTTTTAAATTAGATAATGTTTTGCTTAACTTACTATTTCTTTTTTCTTTTGCTCCCATTATTTATTGTATCCTGTTGATTCTCTTAGATAACATTCCACTGGCCGTGTTGAATGGGATGGGAGTCCACTGGTCCCAATAAACCTGTATTGTTGACTGACTATTTTTGCCAGTCCTCACCAAGTCAAGTGGCAATGAAGGTGCCAAGTGGTGCAAGCAAGACCTGAATTCCCAAAAGTTCTAATAGACTTATAATTTTTATTTTATTAAAGACTGACTACTTTATTAGGGCAAAGAATATCCCCTGTACCAAAAAAAAAAAAAGTCATATCTTGCTGTGGAATATTGTTCATTATAAACGTTCCGAAAGGACATTCGCTGTTGGTCAATTCTTCTAATGCCCTTACAGTCTTGCACTCATAATTACATAGAAAAATTGGACACCTTAGTTTGGCAGAAAAGCATCGAGAAACAAATGGTTGAATGTTTCAAAAATAAAAATCATGGACTTCCTTACCTACAAAGTCTTTACTCAGCCCACTAGTTCACCCCTCTCTCCAAAAGCCTAAATGATAAGTTTCTTATCCCAAGTCTTGCCTTAAACACATGGCAATGGTTTCTTCAAGACTTGTCTTCCTCTTTTCCATTTGCATACTGATTTCTCAAGCCTTTGCTCAGAAAGACATCCTATACAATAATTGTTCAGACAATGGTAACTACACAAGCAACAGTACCTACAAAGCAAACCTCAATCATCTCCTCTCCTTCCTCTCTTCCAACACTAAAATTGACTATGGGTTCTACAATTTTTCTTATGGCAAAAGCCCTGACCAAGTTTATTCACTTGGACTTTGTAGAGGAGATGTCAACCCAGATATCTGCGCTAGTTGCCTCAATGAAGTTAAAAATCTTCTCACTCTGCTTTGTCCCAATCAGAAGGAAGCAATAATATGGTATGACTATTGCATGTTACGCTACTCATTTCGCAACATATTTGGCATCGTGGAAGATAGCCCTACTTTCTCGGGGGCAAACGATAATAACGTAGCTGCCAATTATGATCAGTTCCGTCAGATCCTGACGACCTTGTTGAATAGCCAAATTGGTCAAGCCGCAGCAAGTGGTTCTCTTCTTAAGTTTGCAGTGGGAAATACAACAGCACCAAACCTCCAAACACTATATTCACTTGTGCAATGCACACCTGATTTGTCTGAGCAAAATTGCAGTGATTGCTTGGTTGGGGCTATGGGAGGTATACAACAATGTTGTGGTGGGAGGCAAGGTGGGAGAGTTGTCAGACCCAGCTGTAATTTAAGGTTTGAGGTCTTTAGCTTCTATAATGCCACAGCTTATAATGCATCATCACCATCACTGTCTCCACCACCGCCTCCAGTACCATCAGTATCTCCTCCAGCATCAAACAACACCCCTGCTGCAAAAGGTACCAATGCCATTAAGTCATCCAAATGTAATCCATTTGGATGTAACCTTTTGGTGAATACTTATTTGCTTTGCTGAATGTTGATTAAAGAAAAAAAAAAAAGACTTTAAAAAGCTGTATAGAAGCAAGTAAGGTCAAAAGCTTACTACTCTTTATAAAGGGGTCCTTATTACTTTCCCTATAAATTCTCAAGTTTCGAAACTAATTTTAATTTTGTGACTCTTTCCATGTATCCATTTGAAACTTTTGACATATATCTGTCAGAATTTTTTAAGTAAACATATTTCTGGTTTTTGCAGGAAAGGAGAGTAACAAATCTCGAACAATCATAATAGTTGGACCCATTATTTCTTTTGTGGTACTAATTATAATCTCCTTCTGCATCTACTTAAGAGTCAGGAAACCAAGGGAGAAACCACAAAGTAAGTAAAATAATTCATTTATTTCTTTTTGTTAGCCCAAAATTTGAATTATTGCAAAGATAATAACAAAAAATGTCAGAAATTATGGGCTTGGTTACATAGATGTGCTTCCTAAAGTTCTCAGGTATGTGTGATATTTGTGGGAGTAAAAAATTCCACCTATATTATAAGCCTATGAGGACAAATTTCCTAGCAAGTCTTAAAGTAAAACACGGCATACTTTGGGGATTATTTTTTTATTTATTATTTTTCATAAAATGATACTTAGCTACAACAAATTAAAAATAATCAATGTGTTCCGTCAATAAATTGACTTGCACTAAAGCAAACAAAAAGTTATTATATACTATGATATTTATTTTAATTGTGTTGGTTTTAACTAATGCACTAACATCTTGTTCAGGCGAATTTGTGGATGAGATTAGAAGTGTGGAATCTTTGCAGTTAGGCTTTGGCACTATTAAAGTTGCAACAGATGACTTTTCTGATGCAAATAAGCTTGGACAAGGTGGATTTGGTGTTGTTTACAAGGTAAATCTAACATTATCAATAACCTTAAAAAGGATAATTTAATGGGCAGGACCAGCCTCATGATTGAAATAGGATATTGATTCAGAAACTTTCCCTCCCACCCCTCCCCCACCCCAAATTGGAAAAGTTTGTAGTCATGATGCACATGTTAAGTCCAAAGGGCTAAATATGTTCTAATCTAATACGGTTTCAGGGTAAACTCTCTGATGGACAAGTTATTGCTGTGAAAAGGCTTTCAAAAAATTCTGGTCAAGGAGATCTTGAATTTAAGAATGAAGTTTTGTTAGTGGCCAAGCTTCAACACCGAAATTTAGTTAGACTTGTAGGATTTTGCTTGGAAGGAATTGAAAAGCTTCTAATTTATGAGTTTATGCCCAATGGAAGTCTTGATAACTTCATTTTTGGTATGATTTTACTTTTTCCTTTATTTCAAAATTATATTCATTGTAATTTATTTTGATTACTTGTCTTTTGTAGATAGATTTCCTTCACATTTTAGTCCAATAAAATATATTTGATTGACTATGTAGATCCAATCAAGTGTGTACAACTAGATTGGGCAAGACGCTACAATATCATAGGAGGTATTGCACGAGGTCTTCTCTACCTTCATGAAGACTCTCGACTTCGTATTATTCATCGGGATCTCAAAGCAAGCAATATCCTGTTAGATTCTCAAATGAATCCAAAAATTTCAGATTTTGGTATGGCAAGATTGTTTGAACTTAGTCAAAGCGAAGGCAAGATGCAGTAGAATTGTGGGGACCTAGTAAGTATCAATATATATATATATTTTTTTGACAATCTAGTATCTTACATAGGTATACTTTATGTTTACATTGTATCAAACGATACAATATGAAAGGCTAATAAGTATTGCTGAAAATAATTGTGAATGTGCAGTGGATATATGCCTCCAGAGTATGTAATGCATGGACAATTCTCAAGAAAGTCCGATGTCTTTGGCTTTGGTGTGTTAGTGTTAGAGATAATAAGTGGACGAAAGAATAGCTCCTTCCAAAATGGAGAGAATACTGAGAGCCTTCTAAGCTATGTAAGTATTTTTATTTTTGGGTCTAATGGCACATAAACCCCATAAGTATAGAGTGGTAGGTCGATCGCATGTTCAAATACCACCATGTGGTGGGGTGGGGGTGAGGGGATTAAATGGCTCAACAGAGTGGAAAAAATTTGAAACAATACCCTTTTATCTTTAGGATGTGGAGTATCAAGTATTCTACCCGTTGGCCTGTACCTATTAGTATGGCACTAATATTGTCCATGAAGTTACAAATTATTGTTGTAGCTTGTATAGCTAGTTGGCTTTATACCTAATACATAGGAATCTAGCACAAATGAAGGATGAGGAGGTTAAAAGAAATGAAGAAATGCATCAATTTGTGTAGCCCAAATACATTTCTTTTTAAAAGACAATAAAATAATGTTTTCTTGAATACTAAATTAGTCGATTTAAATCATCTTGCAGGCATGGAAAAATTGGAAACAGGGTATAGTTTCAAATCTTGTAGATCCGACGTTGAAGGCAGGTTCGACAACCGAAATAATGAGATGTATTCACATTGGATTACTATGTGTTCAAGAAAACGTAGCTCATAGACCAACTATGACATCTGTTGTTCTCATGCTTAATAGCTACTCTATTTCTCTACCAATACCTTCAGAACCTGCATTTTTATTGAATAGTGGTACTGAATCAAACATTGGCTTGCAATGGGAGCATGATTCAAGGGTGATAGAGTCAAATCAATCTAAAAGTAGCTCTGTCCAAGCTTCGATAAATGAGGTGTCAATCACAGAGTTATCTCCTCGCTAATGTTTAATGAATTTGAAATGTAATATTACTATTTTCCTAATTTATTTATTTTAATGGAAAAATACACAATATAACAATATATGAGTTATTGATGATACATTAACAATGGTAGCATTCTATTCAAATCCCGAACTATTTAGTGACCTAAAAGAAAATTGGTTTAATTTATTCATTTGTTCTTTCTCTAGCTCTAGTCTTATTCAAGAAAATAGAAAGCCACATTATGATTTGCCCATCTTACTATGTCCAATTTCAATTTTTCTATTTGAATCATATGATATAAAATTGAATTATAAAAAACGGGTTTGATATAAAATTAATTTTACGTATATTAAAGATATTGTCATGTGATGTCTTGTAATATTTTACTTATATAGGATGCTAGTGGCATTTTTTCATGATTCTGTATTATTGGATTGAAATTCAAAGTTAGTAATTTTGGTGATTCTAAAATAAAAAAAAATGGTAATGTTAGAACATTGATTTTGCATAAGATTTAAAGTTTGGTAACATGAGGGAAAACTAAAGAAAGGGGGAAAAAGTGGAGTACTTCTCTATTTTTTACTCCCCATTTTTTTTTTGAATTTTGTTGCCTTACTTAGATGAAATAATTCTAAAGAAACAGTTTTTATTTTTCATAAAATTATCAAAATAATTAAAGTAACAAACTGTTATTGATAAACAATAAAAAAAAAATAATAAAAAAAAGGTATAAGTTATTGTTAGCCTACTTAAAAATCAATAACTCTATCCTTTTTAGTCAACAAAGAAAAATAAAATAAAATCAATAACAATTTGCGTATCTTTAACATTACTCCATTTAGATGCCATTCCATATGCTATACGTGTTGAATGGGATGGGAGTCCACTAAGACCACTCTTTTGTGTTAGGAAATATGTGTTTCACATGTTTGGAACATATGTCATTATTTTATGTAATTGGCTAATCTTTTGACAAAACGCACTTTACTCGTAATTGGGTAGATCTAGGATGTATTTAATACTTCAAGGAACAAGAGTTCAAGTCTAGTATTGAAGCTATGCAAATCTGTCCAAGAAACAAGTGAAGAAGTGCTAATTTTTTAAAACTCGATAGTCGCTCAACACCTCTCGATAGCTAGGCTATCTATCGAGCTCTTCAGTTGATTTTTATCACAATCTCGACATCTCTCGATAGCTAGGTCGATCGATCGAGCAACTTTTTGTCCTCTCGATAGCTTCTCGATAGCTCACAACAGATAGGCTCGACACCTCCTCAACACCTCTCGATTGATCGAGCATCAACTCAACATATAGCTATCTATCGAGATATCCATCGAGATTTACGAAATTCAGATTTCCAAATTTGATTTTTGGCCCAAGCTTATGTATTTGTGTAGGGTTTTTTTTCTCACAACCCTAGATATATGTATTTGTGTAGGCTTATTTTAGAGGCCTTCACATAGAAGAATACAAGGAGAACACATGCAAAAGGTGACTGATGCCTTATTCTCTCTAAAAGAAGCTACTACATCTTTGCGCCTTAGGGTTTTGTAACCAAGTGCTTCTTGATCTTCATTGTTTATAAAGTGAAGAACTTTGTAGCCAACAGTCTTCTTCCTCAAGTTGGTGAGTGAGTCACGTCTTGGGATTCTTGCAAAGGAGTTAGTCACGTCTCGAGATTCGTGCGTTAAAAGGTGGCGTTCATATATTGAAGAGTTTAGAGGTTCAAACAAGAGAAGATTTTTGTTGTAAGTTCATCTATGGGGATTGTAAAGTCTAGGGATAAAGGTTTTGTACTAGATCTAAAACTTCTCTTACTATAGTGAATTGCTTTTCGGGAAGGTTTCCCCCCAGATTTTTTACTGTGAAACTAGTTTATTTCATTGGTTTTCCTAGGTCATTATATCTTGTCTTATTTATTTTTCCACTACATGATTTTGACATGATATTGATGTTTGTTTGTTTTAATAAGGTTTATTCATAATAAATCTAATTAACAACTTGGGTTTAAAACTTTTTAATTCTATCAACTGGGGTTTAAATTTCCCAACAAGTGGTATCAAAGCGGGTACACTCTAATTGGATTAATTTCCTGAGTGTGATCCTTGACCCCTGTTGTCATGGATCATGGACAATCTCTTTTGATTCCTCATTTATTTGATGGAACTAATTATGCATACTAGAAAGTTCGTACGAAAGTTTTTTTGTAGGCTCTAGGTGAACAGGTATGGCAAGCTATTAAGGTTGGCTGGATTAAACCAAAGGAAGCGCCAAAGGATTGGGATGATGCAACAATCATTGCAGCAAATTCCAACAGTAGGGCCTTGAATGCCTTGTTTTGTGGGGTGACCAATGAGGAATTCAAGAAAATATCATCCACGGAAGTTGCCAAGGAAGCATGGACCATTCTTGAGACCACCTATGAAGGTACCAAGATAGTAAAGACTGTGAAGCTTCAAAGACTCACTAGTAGTTTTAAAGAAATAATGATGGAGGAGGATGGGACCTTTGATGAGTTCTATGTTAAACTCAAGGATATTGTGAATTCTGCTTTCAACCATGGAGAATCTATAGCAGAATCCAAAATTGCTAGGAAAATCCTTAGGTCCTTACCTGAAAGATTCTATGCCAAGATCACCGCCATTGAAGAAGTGAAGGATATTGATCAAATTCCTTTGATTGAGCTTGTAGGGAATCTTCAAACCTATGAGATGGGATTAGGCTCAATAGGAAAAAGTGGAAAGAGTAAAAACTTTGCTTTTAAGGGTATAGAGGAAGAGATTGAGGACTCTGAAGATAAAGATGAAATTGAAGATGAAGATGAAGATGATGATGAGGATGATGATCTAACCTTCATAACTGATGAGATTATCAAGCTTCTTCAATTTAGGAAAAAGGATAAAAGCAAACCTCCTAGAAAATCTAAATCCTCAAGGAAGGGCAAGCATGAGAAACCCATCATCCAGGGGGGATCTAGCCTTTTGCCCTTTTTGGGCAAAATATTTGGCATTATGCCCTTGTTTCAAAACTATATAGGAGCATGCCCCTATTTCAATACTCGATTATATGATAATCGAGTTACTTAAATAACTTGACTATTAAGAAACCGAGTTCTGGGTAGGTTCTTGCCACACTGGTGTTCCAGCTTGGCTTTTAGGCAATAAAATATTCTTGCGTTCCTGTTTGTAACTCGTCAATGTGGAAACCGAGTTATATGCATAATAAGAAGGAGTTTTTGAATGTAACGTCTCTAAAACTATTTGTCTTCCTTCCTCAACAGTTTCGCTCCCTTCTTCTTCATCCGATCAAGAGACCATTCCCAAGTTTAATGCATCTTCAAGTTCTCCTATTTCTACCCGCACCCAAACCAAACCGTTCAGTGACCCTTTTCGAAGCTGAATCCAAACCCACACTTTTTCAATCTCACCACAAACAAGCTCAACCCAACTGTCTTTAGAGTTAAAGGATTAGAAATGTATTAAGGTAATTTGTAAATGCTAAGTTCAAATTTTAATTTTTTCCCTTTGCATGTAATCTGATTTGAGTGTGGCTTCTTAAGTTTTTCTCTATTAGATTTTTCTCTATCTCTATTCATAATTATTGTTGCTGTTTTAGCTTTGTTGGGTTTGGTTTTGAAGTGGGTTTTGATGCACATTTAGGGCAGAAATTCATGTAAAATACAGTTAGGATGACAACGGTGTTCATTGTTAGGGGAAATTGCTTTGTATTTCATATAGGTTGAAAGTGTATCAAATCAATCTCTATTTTTTCCAGAAATTATGTCACAAGTTATGTCATGATTTTGAATTAGGGAAAATTTCTTTTTAATTCAATGCTAAATGATCTTGAATTGAGAAGCTATTGGTTTCACAAGCTCCAAACTTATGGCTTTTACAAGCTTCCACTCTGTTTAGTTATTATTATAATAGATATAATGTGTGTATAATGGATACGCATGCATATATCTACACACGGACCATGGACATCCTAAAACCTTTGCTGCCATTTACTCTGCTTAGGGCTCTAATTGTGCCATATTGTTTTTATTCAACATCTAAGTTTTGTTTTTTTTGTTTTTTTGTTGGTTTCATGTCATTATCCTTGTAATATCATATGGGAACATATAAACTTACTTACCACATCAGTTGAAAGTCACTTACATTTTGTGTACAGATGCATAATTGATTGTATTAAGAGACTAGAATTGTCTTAGAAGTTCTTAAAGTACTTTTTTTTTTTTGTTATTAGTATTCCTAGTCTTTCTAAGAAAGAATTTAGAAATAGCCTATATAATGAACATTCCAACTTTTTTCAATCGCAATTGCTATCTCCTACCTAAATGTAGTACTTAGGAAAGCCTAGGTGTGATTGCCCAGTGTTGTATCTTTTTTTATTTGATGTTCTTTTTATTTTTAAATACCAAACAGCCATCAACACATTCAATACGTTATCAAGAATCTAGTTTAGTTATGAAATTCCTAAAAAGCCTACATCAAATTTGGTATTAAAGCCCGTTCAAGCTTCTGTCTTGTGTCGGATTAGCGACCTTTTGTAGGTTATGTTTGTTGACTAAGTACATCGAATTATTATTATTATCATCTATTACATATGGGATTGAAAAGGGAACTTAATGGCCTTAGTGGCCTTTTAGGGTCACCCAATTCTTTCATAATAGGTTGGGTTAGGTTAGGGAGCATTGGGATTTGTGGTGGCTTTTGGGAATGGAAATAGTACATCCTCCGAAAAGCCAACTGTTTTTAGGTTGTGGTGCTTCTAGGGTGCTTCTGACGGACCTAGGGCTTTGTTTATTTCTTTATTTTTTTGGTGGTTTGGCCTACTATACTTATTTCCCAAGGGTATTGGTGGAGGTATTGATTCTATGTGTCAAAATTAATTTTTGTGGGTATAAAGTGTAGGCTTTTGAATGGGATTTGATATGTAATTTAATTAATGGAAAAGAATGGAATATGAATTGCCACCTAGGCTTTTGATGCAAATGGAAAATTGCAATAAAGAAACAAAGATGAAAAATGATAAAAAATTAAAAACCTACGAGTCAATGATGGAAATGTAACTCGCGCTTTCCTTTAAAGAGTTTTTTAATTTGAGATGTTTCACATGATGAAGAGTTCTATTGGGACCTTCTTTAGTCTACACTTGAATTTACTCTTATTTGATTGCAGCTTTCTTTAAAGACCTTTTAATTTGGGAATTTCAGATGATGAAGAGTTATCTTGGGACCTTCCTTGGTCGATCTAAAGTTGAATTTACTTGACTCTTGTTTGATTGTTTGTTTTTTTTTTTTTCCCTGTTGGGTTGCTTTTAATTAAGTTCTCCCAGAATAAAGACAATTTGGTAAATTCCAGGTCTTTTGGAATGGGTTGGCCTTGGTTGCACCAAAGGCCTTGTCGCCTCACACCTTAGGGCATTGGGCCATATAAGGCCTTGGCACCTTAAGGTTGCCTTTCACCTTCAACTACCTTGACCCTATTTCTAGTTGACTTAGGAAAGCCAACTACTGATTTGAAAAAATCTTTTTGATTCGAAGAAAAGAAATGAATTACTAATAACCTAATTTATGACCAATACTTGACCAATAAAAATATAATTGACTTCCAAGAAAAAAATAATAATCGACTTCATAAAAACAAATGAAGAAAAAAAAAACCCAAAAGAGAAGAAAGCAAAGCTCTTGGACTATTATGGTCACCAATTTAGTGTTCATTTGACACATAACTATGCACACACCATCATTTGATGGTATAGGTCTCACAATTTTTTAATCCATTTAATTAAGCTCAATATTAATTTGACTATTATTAGTTGCCTCCAAAGCTGTGCTTGTGAGTGAGATGTCCATTGCAGTAGAGTCTCTAATGGAACCTTTACCTACTTCCATGTTTGGCTCCCCCATTTTTTGTTGAAAACACACCTCACTAGCCACTAAGTTAAAATGAACCCTTTTCACTTCTTGCTTTATTAAATAAAATTTCTTTTAGAGTGTGATGTCAAGTATGGGAACAAGCAAAAGCAAAAGGAAAGAACTTTACACTTTGTTTAAAGAAGGGAAATTCTACTACTGATGGGTGGCGTGGCTTGTTTAGGGTAATTGGGTACCTTTTAATTTTAGAGCTATGTTTTAGTGTTTTAGAATAGTGTTTTTTGTGGTGCTTAATTGATTGTTTGGTTTACATTTTGCTGTGTTCATTTGTTGGTTTACTTTGTTTGATTTAGACATTGATTCTCACCTTGGTTTGTTGGTTAGGTTGCTTATACAATTTGCAACTATGTGTCTTTTTTCTTTATGCCTTGCAGCCATGAACGTTAGGTTGTTTATATTTTAGTGTTTTACTTTAACTCTTCCTTGATATGATTAAATGGATTGAAAATCAGTGTATATAGATGCATGATGTATAATTAAGTTAAGCAATTATATGCTTTCAATTTTCTCACAAATCTCTATTTCACTTTGTTTCTCTCTGTATTTGTTTCTGTGAGTTTGTTGTAGAACATTCAATTACTTGCCTGTGTTTACTTGCAAAAGCCAAGCTTTTCTTCATTATTAAACATAGACCTACGTGTCTAACATGATTGCATGCATGTCGGATATGTAGTAAGTGGGAAATGTGGATCCTGGATCGATGGTTGGTACACACTTGACGCAATGTGATCGATTCATCGATCCACGGTGCTTTGGGAGATGCCACCCGGTCAGTGCGTAGTTGTACTGAACTTTGGACATGTCGAAATCATTTCTTTTTATTTCTGTAGGGTTCTTTGATTATTTGCAAATAGATGTTGGACATGGTAGAATCTTTTGGTTTAGCCAGTATTGTATTTAATCCAAAGAGAAAATGGTATGAAGCATAAATAATCAAGAAAATTGTATGGAGCAGAAATGTTCAAAGTCGATAGATCTCATTTAGAAGCTATAGTAATCAATTAAAAAATGAATCTGCTGCCATTCTTTTTTTCAAACATGCGCACACAATTACGCATGGCTACACATAAGATAACCGACGACTTTGATTCCTAATTACCTACTCCATTTGACATAGTGAGGCACTTTGTTCATTCATTTCAAAACATGATGCCCATCACCTTAGTGCTAATTTTAAACAATGTCATTGATCTTGAATTGATCTTATCTGCTATTGAGGTAAAGCGAATAAGCAGTTAACATTGTAACTAACGTATTGCAAAATGTTTGTAACTAATTAGTTAGCCTACTGTTTCTTGCATATTATTATTATGTAGCATGCTTATAGTTATTTCGTGCGCACTATCTTAAGACAATGCTCTTTAGTGTGCAGGTAGTGCCAGGCGTGCTAAAGTGCAAACGCCGAAGTTGCAAGTTACCCTAGTATGGGCTTGACCCATGGATTGCTCGCTACATAACCGAGGTGGGTTTTGAAGGGTTATTCAAGGTTCCAAACCTGGAAGTGGATCATGCGTTGATCACAAAGACCTTGGTTGAGCAATGGTGTCTAGAGATGCACACATTCCACCTACCGCATAGAGAGATAGGCATCACCTTACAAGATATTGAGGTGATGCTAGGGGTTCGTGTTGGTGGGTTGCCACCATCGGGGCTATTAAGATGGATGGGCCTACGTTGTGTCTTCGATTATTGGGTCATCGTCCACTGGACCCGATACCACATCCCCATGAAAACACCTCTATCCTTGCTAGGGCGAGGCTAAGATTCACCTGGCTGGATGCATAATTTAGTGGTGCCCTAGCTGCGGATGCTACTATGAGGTACTACAAGAACATGCACGCTATCGCATACTCGAATGGTTGGGGATGATTTTGTTTATGGACAAGTCGGCAGACTGGGTGTCGATGATACCTCTCTGGTTCCTAAACTCAATCAGCAACACGAAGAGGTACAGTTGGGGTAGGGGAGCATTAGCCTAGCTATACAGGCACTTATGTAAGGCATCGGAGATGAAGGCGATGCAAATTGGAGGAGCAGTGATGTTGGTGCAGCTGTGGGCGTATTCGAGGTTCCCATTGATATGCACTGTTATGAGGTCACCACTACCGCCGATGAGGCGGGTCCCCTTTCTAGTCGGTATGTTATTTGATTAGTTTGATACAATTGTCATGCGATTTGTCATTCACCATGCATGTGTCTATAGTTTATGCCACTTGTAATACATTCACCAAGGACACTGCTATCGAGAAGTAAACCCTATTTCAAACCAAAAGTCCAATTGACATTAATTTAATGGATTACTTAGCAAGATATAGCATGCCAATATACACTGTTATGAGTGCAGAAGAAAATTACAAATACAATATACACTTTTTAATAGATAGTGCTAATACATACCATTTAGTTGCATCTATTAGTGCAATGGGAATCACAATCACACACGTCATTCAGTATTTAATATGTACTCGGCCACAATTTATAAAAATAGGTTGTACAAAATATTGGTAAATAGTATATAATCTGATCGTATTTAAGTATAATATTGATATTGAAGATGTTTGTTTTTGAATTTTGGCTAACTCATGAAAAAGTCTCTGTAATAATTTCATTTGGTAGTGTACGTAAACTGGTAATTTTTTTCAACAAGGAAAAAAATACGATCTCAATGTTTTATTTTCCACACTCTCTGGGAAAACATAGACTATGATTGGTCTCTCTGCTATTTAGAAAGGTAAAAAAAAAAACTCTCTATTTCATCTGATTTTTATTATCACAACTTTCATCTTTCTCTCTCTAAATGATTCTTTGATGTGATGCAAAAACCATACAGGTAGTAAAGGTAGCTTCTTTTGTATTGTTTGAATTTTTATATCTTCATGCTCTGTTTGGTTGCTGAGACACATAAATTTTTGAATTTAATTGAAAGAAATCAATTTTACTGTCACAAGAGGAGGACAATGTTATGATTGTCATTATTTTATGGAATCCCTTTTCATCCTATTTGTTTTTCAAAATTTTTGAGACATTTAGGCCTCTGAATTTCAAGCTTTGTGTTTTCTAAGACAAAACTATATTTTGGAGAATTTAATGTTGTGGCTGTGCAAAGGCCTAGGTAATTGAGTTTAGAAAGGAATTTAAGGGACTAAAAAAGGCTAGAAACTAAGAGTTTGAGGGTGCGAAGATCAGTTGTCTATATATGCGATGTAAGTGTAGAATTTGAGATAGGGAATGGGATTGTAGTTATGAGAGAGGACTAAAAAAGGCCTAGGTAATCGAGTTTAGAAAGGAATTTGAGGGACTAAAATAGGCTAGAAATTGAGAGCATTAGGGTGGGAAGATCAGTTGTCTATGTATGCGATGTAAGTGTAGAATTTGAGATAGGGGATGGGGTTGTAGCCATCAACACATTCAATATGCATATTTTTCCGAAGGCATATTCATATGCTCAAAAATTCATAGTCTAGACTTCGTTTTTAATTCTTTTTTTAATAGTAACCAGTGGGGATGAAACCAATGAAATAACTTTCGGAGAAAACATCTAAACTACAATGCTCTTAATGTCCTTTGTGTGCAATTGACTCACATGTAGTGCAGTAGACCATGGTACACCAAGCCAAATAGCTCCAATATCGGTTTCATGTTTATGACAACATCGTAATTCACTTTTTTCCCCCTATCATATGGAAATAATCTCTTCAGTTCTAAAGGCATAAAATTAGGAGAGAATTGAACCTACCAACTAGAAAATATTTGTTTGCAACACTTCATCAATTGTAACTACAGATCCATTTAAATTTTAAGCCTTGCAAAGGTTTTAGGTATCTCCTTACTTATTTCTAATAAGTATTTTCATATCACTGAAAATAGGAAAGCTAATTAATGGCTTCATTTTTGGTACACATTTATTTTCGTGGCATCATTGTTGTTTGATATTAACTAATGAGCATTGTTTGAAATTATATGTTTACTAGATGGAAGGGGCCGAAGAGCACGACAGAGCATGCCACACATGTGCTAGCTGCGTATCGTGCGTCACTTTATCGAGTATATGGGCACACTAGGTATTCTACCACTTCATGTCACAAGGATATAATTCTCCATATTTTTGGTTTTCACTTTCTAGGATTGTCAACTACTGCATGTGTATAGTTAATAATGTAACTTTGGTCGATTAGACCATAGATATACAAGGAATTAGTTACGAATTCCAGAAAAAGGTGGGCAATCAATATAAAGTACCTTCATTAGTAATTTTACACTGATTTGATTCCACATATATTTAGTTGTGTACGCTTAAATTTTCTTCCTCGGTTTTAGCTAATGCAGCCAGTTGTATCCGGGTGCATCTTATCATGTCAAATCCAATAAGAGGTGGAAATAGAATAAAAGGGGGAAATAGGTCAAGAATGTCTTAGGATTTTTAGTGAAAGGGTTCTTCAATGATCTTATACATGTGTGCTCACATTGAGGATTGACACAAATAAGTATGTATTTGACTTTTTTTTGTTGTTGACCATTTATGCAGGTTGTCCGGGAATCGTATAGGGATGTCCTAGAGTTGTTGCCCCCAAATTGTACTTTGTTGGCCGACATATATGGAGGGCCATTGTGCCATTGATCTATTTTTGGACAGTAGATGATCATCATCCCAAACGTGTCTTTCGTCGCTTTGGGATGGAGCAAGTGCCACCGGATATTATGGATATGTCCGTTCATCTCCACAGAATCTCCTTCTAAGGTAAACTAGATAAGGATTGGGTGCAAGAGCATGCTGTCTACATTGACCGATGGGCCCATAGAGAGGAACATATTGCCGACGCACCGGCATTAGATGGGGACACGACGTACCTTGCTGCTTACATGGAGTTGTACCGAAGGACTACTAGACGGTACATTACACACAACTCGGCATATTGGGAAATCCTGGTAGGGCAAAAATTTGATGCTTCTTTTATGGATTGACAATATATGTGTGTTGCTACATGCATTATGAAAATTTAAGTTTTATGGAGCCATTGGATCAATATTTTGATATTCATTTTAGAGGACATTTCATTTCTTCCCACTAGATATGCATCTGTCACAAGCAATATGTACTGGTGTACCATTTCAATGTTCATATATATATATATGAATAAGCTCAACATGAGATATAGTCAAAAATCAGAACTCGATTTGCCTTTAAAAGCCTAGTGTTACACAACACAAAACTAACTAGAGAAGTTTTAACAGGACTCCTCTATTTCGTAGGTTGAGTCCAATGTAGAATTACTATCGTAATGCGAACCAAACTCCCAAGTGTACAACCACCTAAAGAGTTCGCAGGTTGAGTCCAATGTAGAATTACTATCATAATGCAAACCAAACTCCCAAGTGTACAACCACCAGAAGAGGACGCTGGATCTTGTCGGAGAGATGAGCCGAGCAACATTGGAGAATGCGCATGCCACGGCAACTAAGGCAAGCACACAGGCCACAGGCCGTGATGGGGAAGGTTGTGGCTTTGGAGGGCATGGACGCAGTGGAGGTCATGGATACAGTGAAGGTTGTGCAGGTGGTCACGAGGATGACGATGACTTGGGTAACTTCCAACTCTAATACCTTCAATTCTTACTGACTTTAACTTCTACTACTTTCAGTTGTAATTTATTTAGAGGACATATTATAGTAGTGAAGTATATATTGTTTGGTAACTAGTTTTTAGGGTTAATTTTCACTTCCTTCTCATAATTATGGTATAGTTAGTTAGTTACAATGTTCTGCCAAACTCTAAATATTAAGACTAAGCACTTTGAATATTGACCAATGGGAATAAGCACTTTTTTCTTCCAAGTGAAATATATATGTATTGAAATGTAAGACATGCAAACTTGTTTCATTCATTCCTTATAAACTACAATCACAATACTATTATCCATTTTTAACATATACACATCAATGCTAATATATTTTGCTTATGTATGAAAAAAAAAGTAAGCCTATTCATTTTTTCATCGTATAAAGCACAGATCACTATGGATGCCAATGTAATTCCCTTTAAAAATATTGCTACGCAACCATGAACATAAAATTAGCATTATATGAGGAAATTCAAAGTTGTGATCACACTATGAGGTTCATAAAATTAGAGTTTAAAAAATAGTAATAATAACAATGATAGAGTATAAAGAAGTAAACAAAGCTGGACTTTGTAATTCAAAGGTTTTGTTTTATAAATTTTATTATTATAGTTAATTTAATATGTCAATAATGAATTAAAAACAAAGTTTTATTAGACTTTACCAACAAACAATGTTGTGTTAAAAACAATGTTTTATTGTTATTGTATCGACTTTGTAGCTACTATGTGTTTTCAAGTCTGCTCTAGCTTTGTTTTTGGACTTTGTTGTCTTCCATTTTCAGTTGAATGAATATAGAGTGTTGAAATAAAGAAAAAACAAAAAAAGTGAGAGAGAGATTTTTATGAATAATGCATTAATTGATAGTGCAAGTAATCTTTCTCCACTCTCGGTCAGAAAATTTTCCCCATCCTAAAACATCAAGAATTTTTTTAAATGTTATTGTTAAAGTTGAAATAATTATTGTATAAAAAAAACAAGATAGCAAATAGTAGACATTTTTTTCTTGCTTGGGGCAAAATATGATACTTCCATTGCAAATGGAAAAGCATTCAATCAGAATAAAGAGTAAGAACACCGAACCGGAAAAGAAAGCAACCATGAGGCTACAATTCGGACGACATTTTGTGCATGTGAGTGTGTAAATGAGAGGTTTCATTCCCCATATTAAATCCTTTTTAAAAGGTCAAATGCCATTGAATCATATCTAGGCTGCAAATAGAAAGACATTTTCTGACTCAATCCCTTGTTGTCATCTTAATAAATACAACTATTTTTGTACAGATGATGAGGCGTTGGAGGGCAACCGGGGCATGTACATGGATGGCGTCGAGTCATCGCGATGCACGACTCACGCTGCTGCCCAGCCATCCCACCCCGCTGGCCATGACAATAGTGCGGAACACACATCCTGTGCCCAAGTTGGCCCTCGGTCCCCACCACCCACTTGGCTGTCTCCCCAATTTTTTGCGCTTCCGCCCATGACGGTGGCTGTATATTTGTACCCACACCTGGCCTACCGATCCCACCTGTAGTTCAAGCCGAGCCGTCCCAGGACCCTTCACTTCCTAACCCTGAAGAATCGGCTGCACAGATCGAATGATCTGAGTAAGAATATAGTGTCGGTACATGGGTTGTGAAGATCACTCCGCACCGACATACATCCCCCTGGTTGTGGGACCGGTGACAAGAAATAACATGATTTATGGAAACATTTTTGAAATCCACAGATTCCGCATAATTATAAAAGATATATAAAACTCATAAAGGAATTATTCCTATGTCATTATATGTCCTAGTCTTCTATCTTCATAATGATAAAGTAATTATTAGCTCAACTAGGAAGGCATCTTTCTTAACTGCTATATGTTAATTAGAATGTTCAGATTAACAATCCTGTGCTCAATTTGCATTACATTTTCTTATTTAGGTAGTACACCTCTATGCTATGTAAACCGTTTATCATTTACCTTAATAGAATGTCGCAAGACTTGCATATGATGTTGTGTGCTTTAAGTGATGATCATACTCAGATCAAACATTTCTAATAATTAAATTAAGCATGGGAATGTGTGCATTCAAGTAATGTGTGATCCCTTTGAATTTCGGGTAAGACGAGACCGGCGAAGGCGGTTGTTAGGAAATGAAAAGATCGTTGAGCCGTTGATGATGTGGAGCATATGGGGGTAAAACCTTGCCCAATATCTGGACTTTTTCATTTATTTTAGTTTTTGAGGTTCATTTTTTGATAATTACAATTCACAACCAAAAAAAAAAAAAAAAAAAAGGAAATAAATGTCCTCATTATTAGACAATTAGGTTTTATCTTGGCTATAAAAGGAAGATGTTACTTTTAAGCAACTAAATTATGAATATCCTTTGTCTAGATATATATAAGTCCAGCATGGCTTGGAAATTGAATTTGCTTAGTTTTGTTTCTATTTATAAATTTCCTTCCTTGCTTTAAGCTTTGTTTGTTTGCAAGAAAGTGATGGAAAAAAGGTGCCTTGCACATCACATTATTATTGCTAAAATCTGCCCTGCACATCAAATTAGATCTATGATATTTGGACACAAACACAACACAATTGTTATGTTTCAGCTTGGACATAGCATGTTAGAGACAGCAACTTGTTAAATTTCAAACCATGCATATGTCGCTTTGGATCAAAGATAGTTGGTACAAAGAGAAGCCATTTCTTTTTGTTGATTGGGTCAATCCGTAATGGTATTGTCTGTGGTTTTAGATTCATGAAGGGAACACCATTTGAATGATTTTAGGGGACAAGAGCATGTTGAGTGAGGATGAGATGCATGCGGGTGAACCATTTTGTGTACTAAACTTGTTCTTGAGTCGGACCATAAATAACTTCCTTGCTTTAGGGAAGAGGAAAAGACTTGATGTAGGATTGCATACGAGTAAGCGGAAACATAAACTGAATCCTTCCACAATCTGCCTAAACACTAAACCCTCAATGAATTGAACCAAAACCCACACAAATGAGCACCCATAAAGTGAAGAAAACTTAGTAATAAAAATACCATGATTGGCCATCAGCTATGTCCCCATACCCAAGAATTCTATAATGGATAGGGATTTCCTCCATACCCAAGGAAATAGTGTAGGAATCTTGTGATTGTGGATTTTTGCTTGGACAAGATCATGTTGGGATATATGGCATCAATCAGGTGTGCATAGATGTTAAGAATTTTTCTATAATTTAAACTTATATTTTCATTTAGTTTTTGGTTTTTGTTTTCCATTTATTGATTCATATTTGGTGGCATATTTTGTAGGCTTCAGTAGATCCTAATATTGATAAAGTTAGGAAACCACCATATTGGTTGTTTTCTTTGTTTTTTGCACAGAAAATGGAAGACATCTTATTGTTGATGTAATAGCTAGCGGAAAAAACTTTGACAACATTTTTTGGACATAAAAAACTGACAAATTTTTGGAGAGCATATATGATAGCAGATTTTTGGAGAGCATATATGTAACAACTGATTTTTTGGATATGTTGAATCTTTTTAAACATATTTTGTAACTAATGCATCTTAGGTCCTATATGAATATTTGAGTCAGCTTCAAGTTAGGTACCAATTATAATTGCAAAGGGTGGATATTTTCATGTGCAATGGAAAAGTTCATTTCTAGATTTTTGTATCTATGTATCTACATATTTGAACAAAGGCAGCTTTAGACGAATGCAATATAGTGATGATGGATGGAAATCCTACAACTAAAGAAGTTTAATTTATACATTATATTTGTTGAAATTTCCCTTTTATGTGGCTCTCTTTTATAAGCAAAATACTCTAGGATAAATTTAGCTAAAGATTTGTTCAAGATGAATGCAACTTTAGCTGATGAATTAGTAGTTCTTGTTCTTGTTTCTTTAGTACCTTCAGTGGTTCCTATACCCGTCATGTTACTTGGATTATTTACAAGCAATATTCAAACTCTTATTTTTGCAACTTTAGCTGTGGCTTATATAGGCGAATCCATGGAGGGTCATCATTGACTAGTTTGTGTGATCTATTTTTTTAGTTTAAGCCTTACGCAATATATGTGCATATCGAGATAATTTGCTTAATGAGCATAATATATAAAAATAAATAGATAAATCATATAAATATAAACTATATAAAGTATAGAAGTAATACTGAAAAAAAAGATATTAGCGGTCTTGGGGAATTGCAACAAACAAAAGGGGAAGTAAAAAAAAAAAAAAGAGATCGAGAAGATATTTTTCCTAAAATTCCAATTCGGTCTATTTATCCTCCCCCCCCCCCCCCAAATGAATACTATCTTTATATTGTTTTGTTCATTTAATTCCAATATTCAATATTATTACATATTAGTAATCATAATCTGAATAATAATTAGGATTGTGATACTTATAGTATTATGGTGTGCTATCTCCTACAAAAGATGCTATTGTTATATAGAAAAATTCCCATTCAAGTTGATTTCATCCAATTAAATGGTTGACCAAAAGATAATTTTAATAAATAATAAATTACTTGAACCTAGATCAATCAAATACTTCTATTTCGATGCAACGATTCGAACTAACGAATTTGTCCATGTAGATTGATTGTACTTGCGTGGGCCAGTACAAAAAGAAAAAATGAAGATTTACAAAAAACTAAATTAAAATTAAAAAAAAAAAAATGGATTGGTTAGGAAGGGCCGAACTAGATGTATGTTCTCTAATTAGTATAAGACAACTATTGTGAATGTTTCAAAGAATGATTCTATAATCCGATTAAATTAAGATATGAATGGTTGATTTACATTATCCAAGAAACACATGTATATGTAATATTAGATATTAATTAGTTATATATGTAATATCTAAGTGGCTCTATTACTGTGAATTTAGATAGGAATTCAAATGGAATCCCCTCCATTTCCATTGTAGTTATAAATTTAATATTCAATGAATAAAATAAGTGACTATTGAATACAGATATTCAATTAAGAAAATAAGAAAAAACGAAAATTGTTGAAATATGGCAGAAAGTTGGTGGATTGCATTTGGTCTATCAACACTTGCATTAGTGTTCTCCAAAGGGTTGTGAATAAATTACCAAAAATTGCTTCAGTTGTTTAATTATAAAACTTGACACCACAGTCGTCGAGTATTTATGGGCGAAAAATAAAAAAAGAGTCCAGGAAAACTTCTCTCTAAACGACGATTGGTGTTGGACTGATCCTATATTAAACCCGGCTATCTAAGTAGCGAGTATAGTTACTCGATTATAGGATAACCGAGTCATGTGTGTTGCTTCTCACAACCACGACCAAGTACTACTCGGTCTCGGTGTAAGTGAGTACTAATGTAAAACTCGGTATCAGAATAGTCGAGAGTATTTCGATCGAGATCCTGGGTTTGACCCATCGCAAAAACTGCATAAGGACCTAAACTTCTCAATACAAAACGATTAGTGTGCGATTGGTATGTGATCGGTTAGCTTTTATAAAACTTGGCTTTAAAGATTGCGAGTATTACTATAGTGAACTTGGGTATCTAGGTAGCAAGTATTGTTACTTGATTATGGGATAATCGAGTCTTGTGTGATACTTCTCACAACCATGACCAAGTACTACTCGGTCTCAATGTAAGCGAGTACTAATGTAAAACTTATATCGGAATAGTTGAGTATAGATGAAGAGTATTTCGATTAGTCGGTCCTGGGTTTGACCCATCGCAAAAACTGCATGAGGACCTAAACTTCTCTGTACAAAATGATTGGTGTGAGATTGGTATGTGATCGGTTAGCTTTTATAAAACTTGGCTTTAGAGATTGCGAGTATTAATATTGAACTCGGGTATCTAGGTAGCGAGTATTGTTACTTGATTATGGGATAACCGAGTACTATGTGTTGCTTCTCACAACCACGACCGAGTTGTACTTGGTCTCGGTGTAAGCGAGTACAAATTTAAAACTCGGTGTCAGAATAGTCGAGTATCTGTACAAAACGATTGGCGTGCGATTGGTATGTCATCGGTCAGCACTTATAAAACTCGGCTTTAGAGATTACGAGTATTACTAATGATACATCCCCTTAAAACAGAACCTGGCCTCACACCTCTCTGAAATTCTCAATCTTAAGATTGTCTCTTAGTTTCCGTCGTCAACCATTACTCTCTCTATGTCTCTTCTTCTTCTTTTCCTCAAAACTCCAACCGCCTCTCTTTCATGTACACTACACTACATATTGATTCTACACTATAAAATCAAAACCCTAGCCTGAACATGTCTCTTAACCTTGTACTCACTCTTCCCCTCAAATCCCTCAGCGACCCCTCTAATTTATCTTCTCCTCAAAACCGTGGTTGCCCTCTATTATTTTTCTTCAGCTTTCAACTATCGAATCCAATCCAAATAAGGTATATATGTCCATCATAATTTTTGTTTTGTATAGTTAGTAATGAAATTGATTCACTAAATTGTAGATTTCGTACTATGTTAATCATTATCATCATGTCAATTGTTTAGTACTTATAGCAGACTTTTTCGTTTATTTTTTATGTTGATTTTAAAATAATTGGGTCTTGCTCTATGATTTCTTTTCAAATTTATTTGTATCTATCATCTTCAAACAAAATAATTGTAGATCCGTTCGTTTGTGTTGTTAATTGCTATGATGTTGATTTTAATTTTTTTTTTTTTTTTGATAAAAGATGGTAGTTTAATTAGATGCAATTTTTGTCACTTGTAAATATTTAAATAAATTATCATAAAAGAAATACTGTTACTAAAATAACAAATGACTTATTAATTAGAGTGCTCATTTTCGAGTGAGCTTGGCCTTCTGATTATAAGACTTTTAACTACTCTTGATTTCCTCTCAAGTTTTTCCTGTTTTCGACATCTTAAGATTAAATAATTTCAAATCCATACTCACTTTAATGTTGACTGTTTAGTACTAAATTTCTTATCAATAATTTTTCTTTAAATTGGTCTAGATGGAAAGTCATGAGATGATTCCTACTGACATGAAGAAAAAAAGAAAACACAATGACTTAGATGCCCAATTTGATGAAGTGCTGACCTTCCCGAGCCAAAGAAGGCTAAGACTGAGCTTAAAGTCTACAAGAGGAGGACGACTTCAACTGTTTGGCGTTAGTTTCACAAAAGATGAAGAACAGCCTTCATGCAAATGTAAGCAGTGTGGAAAGGAATATATTGCTGCCGGAGCATATGTTGGGTATAATTTGAAGCACCATTTGGAGTTATGTTGAAAGAAATTTGAAGTGCCATTGAGCATTCCTGTTTCTACGAGGGTAGATATAGATATAGGTAATGCATTTTTTATTTATATGTTGGCTGAATGAGTTATAAGTTTATGATTTTTTAAAAAGAAAATAATATATATGTCAAAAAGGTTCTGGATTCCTCATAAAATAAAAAAATGTTTATTTTAAATATTAATCATGAAAAGGTGTAGAGAAAAGTTGAAATGGCATTAAAGTTGCTATATGGACAGAGATTTGAGTTATCAAAATAGAACATATAGAATGTGCACAATCTTGGTGAGAATTTAAATGGAATAAATTCTCAAAAATTATGCATGATGGTATGGTTGACCAATGTAATACAAATTATATTCATACATATTCAAAACAGAATCGTTTATAGATTTTGTTGGTAGACTTGGTAGACAGTAGACACTACAAAAAAGTTACCGATAATTTTGTTTCTTACTACTATGCAAATGACTTATTTGTTTAATTGATTCATTGCTTCAATTGCTTGATTACCCACAGATTTTAATTTCTGATTTATAATGCATAGATAAGTTTTTAATGTTTCATTAAATTTATTTTACGTAGACCTTGCACAATCACAATTGGAAGAGCTCAATGAAGATAAAATGAGCATGGAAATCAATAACGATGAGCACAAGGAAGACAGCTCTTCAATGGAACCCTCTTCTAATCCAATCTCTTAATCGGTGATGTCTTCTACTTTTTGATATGGAACTGAAAATGGCATCTAATTTATTACTTGGTTATTTATTATGGAACTTTGACATGGTATTGAATTTTATAGTATGGAGTGTGGAACATTTTGGACTACTAGTTTAATTTTGGAGGAATTGCCGAATTATTTGCTTTTGTTGTTATTTTGATTTTTTTTTTTTTACTTCATTTATGGTTGAATTCTGAATTTAGATATATGGGCAATAGAACAGGTTATTCGAGTTAAGTACACTGGAATTAATTAAACAGGTTGTTCGGGTCATAATCAAACAGGTTGTTAATAGGTTATTTTTATCTATATTGCACTATCAAATGACAAAAAATATAAAAAATATAAAAAAGGAATAATATATGAGAATGTGGGAGTGGAATTCAAACGTGTTAAGTGTATTTTTTTTTTTTATATTATTATGTTTTGAATTTGAAAAAACAGAGAACCAACCGAGATATTTTTTATTTATTTATTGTTTTTTCAAAATATAAACGTGGTAGATAAGTTTTTTATTACAATTTGACTTTTTTCAATAGACTATTTGTTTTCAATTTTTATCAATTTAAGAGTTTAAACCATTTCTTGTGAATTAAGATAAAGATAAGTTTATTAAATTAAGGGTATTTCATAATTTTCATTAGTTGTTTAGCTCTTTTCTGAACGAACGTCGGGGGCAATCTCAAAATATAAAATATTATAAAATTTAGTATTTAGTTGTGTTTTTTTCATTTTGTACTCAACTAAGGTTTTTTTAAGATTATCTATGCTATTATTTAAGGGGTTTCCCCTGTTTGGATTCTCCATTTTTTAGTTAAAAAATGTCCTTAATGTCTGTATTTAAGTTGTGACTATTGAATAAAGGATAGTCAGGTGAAAATACATGTCTAACTTGCACTAAAACATTGCCTACAAAATAGGATTACTCTCCTGATGGTATTCAAATTACTTTATTCATTTATGAAAAAAATTTCATTAAAACAAACACGTTTGTTTTCGAATACATCTGCCATGATAATTGATAAAAATTAAAAAAAAATAAAAAACCAAAAAAACACACACACACATCTGCCATTATTGAAAAAAAAAAAATCAATTACCTTTATTAAAAAAAAAATAAAAAAGAGTAAATTTT
Organism: Quercus dentata; assembly: GCA_028216015.1. Taxonomy (NCBI): domain Eukaryota; kingdom Viridiplantae; phylum Streptophyta; class Magnoliopsida; order Fagales; family Fagaceae; genus Quercus; species Quercus dentata. The sequence continues at coordinate 46,431,081 of CP116453.1, read as the reverse complement.
AGCACAATTCTTATCTCAATCCAATTATCACAACAATTATCTTTTGAACAATTACCAAAAAAAAATCCATAAAAAAAAAAAAAAAAAACTTTAAAAAATTCATCAACTCTTTTACCTACGTACAAGTTTAAACTCTCCTCATATAAAAAAGAGAAAAGAAAATTTAACTCCCCATTATCATGAAACAGTTAGAGTCTAGCAGCTACAATATTATTTGACTTTGTCTATCCTTATCCTCACGTCTCATCTGCAAATTCAAATTAAAAAAAAAAAAAAAAAAATTGCTATGTTAAGATCCCGAGAGGTCTGGTATCAAACCAAAAAAAATAAAAATTGGTAGAGAAATCTGCAAAGAAGGCCATCGCTAAAAAAAAAAAAAAAAAAAAAGTGGGTACTCTAATATGTCCTTCTGTATTCTGTTATTGACATTTTAGTTTTATGTGTTGTGGTTTTCATAGGTTGTGATTTATTTATTTGTTTCAATTTGGTGGTGTGTAGGTGGAAATTTAATGGCAAGGATTTCATACAATTGTTGGTCTATCCCATTTATATGCTATGCATCCCTCTCTCCCTCTCATGCTCTTTTTAAATGTTAGGTTTTTTTGTTTACTTCCTTTTTTTTTTTTTTTTTCTTTTAGATTTTACAATTTCTTATATAATTCTATCAACAAATTGTGGCATGTTGATTTTGTCTATTGGTTTTGTGTATTTTGTAGAAGATTTGCACGGATAAGGTCTTTTGATATTGGAGCAATGTTTTTGCATTCAAATAAGTGAGAATCACAATTCAGGTGGATTGATATTCATGGCTATATATATACCTTATTGTTTGAGTAATCTTTTTCCCCCTTTTTCCTTTTCGTTTTACATTTTAGAATTTCTTATATAATTTTATTAGCAACTTAGCAAATAGTACACTCCTTTTTCGTTACTTTGTTATACTATTTTCAACAAGAAAGAAAATTAATTGAGTTCCTTCATTAGGCCCTTAAAGAGGGATTAAAGCTACTAAATATAACATACTTGGAGTAGATCTTGAGTCAAATGATCAATTCTGTCAAAGTAAGGAATGAAATGGTCTATTTCTTCCCAAATATCTTTAAATTTATAGTGTACATTTCTATATGTTAAGGTCGTAATTGCATATTACATAATGAAACAGTTTGGCAAATGCCCATACATTTTCATTGCTAGGTGGTGTGCATTTCTGGATTTTATGTTCCAAGATGGCTCAATGTCATGCTGCAAAATCATAACCGACAGGGGGTATATTACACTAGCGTTACGACAACCAACCTACTACTCGTTATATTCGCAACTTCTTCATAACAAGTGTATTTTTTGACCTACGCAAAAAAGATATAGAGAAAGTACTTATTGGCTATCCAAAGCCAAGTACAGTTGCCAAAACAACCTAGCCAATCTTAACAACAATACAAGCAATTACAGGCCAACAGGCCAAGACAGATTCCAAATTAACGTTCAAAAGGGAAATGAAAAAGCTATTCAACAACACTTTAGCCCATCTGTACTGCAAACTTGAGGCATAGGGGGCATAAAAACACATGTCATTAGTATTACTAGATTCATAAATGCCACAAGCAATAGCCATAGCTTCGCCTTCATTTTGCGCTTCCTTGTCATGTCGAATCATGAACTTCCTCATCCCCCATAACATGGGCTACCACTTCACCGAGCATGTTAGTACTCAAGGTTGCAATCCTCCTTGTGTGGTCACGCTCCTCAATGGCAACATTTAACTGATACCTCAACAATTTGTTCCTAACGTCTCCATCGCAATAGTTGGTTCCTTTGTTTTGAGATGCCTCCCCTGGGCTTGATGTCGACATGGTAGGAGATGTCCATGATGGGGAAGCACCATACCGCACGTTCCTACCATTATGTTGCATGAACTCTATGTATGCAGATTCTGCTTCCTGTCAATCTTTGTATGACTTGTGTTCGGCGTTCGCGAATCTCTGAACTTGTCTATTTGCTTCTGCCCAATTGTCGTATATGCCAGGAGCACGACCAATGAAAAAAACATAGTATCTGCCACCCTAAAAGAGTTCGTACAACAACATTGTATGTTAAAACCATATTAGTTGTGCTGGGGTTAGAACTTACCAAGTTTCGAATCTGAGGTATTAGATAAACATGTACCATGTTGCTTTACCAATAGGTGCCAGTGGGCTGCAGCAATGTTGACGTTTCTTGTTCAAAGATCTGACAAACAGTTGCATAATCAATATTCTTTGTCAAAGTAGTAAATTGTTTAATGACAACTATAAAAAAAGGTGGGCATGTTACCTCTAGAAGCAAAGGAGGCTTCTCTTCTCCCTGTCTGAATTTTTTCCTCTGCCAATACCCCCAACCACAAAGAGAGGAAGCTATCATTTAATATAAAGTGTAATATCTACTGAACTCGATTATCAACAAATCGAGTAACACAAAGAACTCGCTTGTACCAATGGCAAGTATGAATAACTGTCCTACCAACTAGTTAGGTGAAGTAAATAATACTCAATCTCCTCAAGGTCGAGTTCTATTAAACTCCATTTCAGGATCATTGTGCATTCTACTAGCAGTTGTACGAGGTTTTAATAGTACTCGGTGTCTATACAATCAAGTTATATATAACTCGATTTGTACAGGGCCAAGTATTGTGCAAGTGATGTACGAGGTGTTAATAGTACTCGAGTGCAATATAATCGAGTTATTTATAACTCAATTTCTTCAGGGCCAAGTACTATGCAAGAATGACATCCCCCCCACATGCCCAACTTTTTGGGACCATTGACCATTTTCTATTGACACTGTCATTATGAATTACGAACGTGGACCGGTCCGAGATTGCAACTGTTGTGTCAAAACTAGTACCAGCTTCAAGTTCAATTAACTAGCTGCATAAAGCACACTATTTGTCCGAAGTTCACTTCTTCTCTGTTCTATCAACATCTCACTTGATAGGTAAATAGTACTTGATAACACACAAATTTTTTCAATGTTGTGAGTGTTGAACGGGGGTATCTGAACATATTTATGTGGTACAATGTTTGAGAACACGAATTATTTGAATGTTGTGGTTCTTCAATGGGGGGTATCTAAACATAATAATGCGGTATAATTTATGAGAACACAGATTATTTGAGTGTCGTGGGTCTTCAATGGGGGGTATCTAAACATAATAATGTGGTACATGTTGCATGCTAGGAATTATCTCCCTTATTTGCAATACTTTTGAATTCTCATTTGTTGAACAATATCCTACATGAAACCCCTTGATGACATTGTGCAAACATTTTTCCTTTCCATTCTGTCAACATCTCACCCGATAGGTAAATAATAGTTGATAACAATTTAGAGCAACAAGAATTTTTTCAATGTTGTGGGTCTTGAATGGGGGTATCTAAACATAATAATGCTATGGACAATTTTTTAGAACACAAATGATTTGAATGTTATGGGTCTTCAATAAGGGATATTTGAAATAATAATGTGGTACAATTTATGAGAACACAAATTATTTGAATGTTATGGGTCTTCAGTGGGAGGTATATGAACATAATAATGTGGTACATATTGCATGGTAGGAATTATCTCCCTCATTTGCAATGCTTTTGAGTTCTCATTTGTTGAACAATATCCAACATGAAACCCGACCACATTGTGCAAACATTTTTGTTATCGAAATGAAGTCTAATGGAGTAGACGATACAATTATTCAATAGTATTTTTTACCATCATTAGCACAATTTGCTTAGGTTTGTTTACCAACATGAACACCCAAACATAGGGCATGTATAGTTAGCCTATGGTTTCACAATATTACGTAGCATGATACAATTATTACTATTTGTGGTTCAGGTCCGTTATGAGTCCACATTAATTCTATGTTTACTACGACAGGGAAGCATATATTAATGATTTACACGGGCTATCATACCGAGGTCCGAACCAAAAGCAGACGCTTATTGAAGTGAAACGTGGGATACACACGAGAAAACTTAAACGGAAGATAATGTCAACTCTAGGGTTGGACAAGGATACCCACGACATCTCCATTGTATTTTGGGCTCCGCAACAACTAGTAGGTACCCAAGTTTTCTACAATTCAATTCCGTTACAATGCGATGATGATGCAAATATAATGTGGGGAGTGATAAAGCGGGCGGGGCAATTCATAGGTTCTGACTTGTATGTAACTGTCCACACTGTTGGGTTGAATGTCGACGGGGGTTCGCAATATGCTAGTAGAGCTGGAGAGCAAGAATCGGTTCCTGTAACCGTTGTGTACCCTTCAATTACACTCGGGACATCTTCGCCCTACAACTCTCAACCATGGAATGGGGTTACTATGGACAATACTGAAAACGTCGAAGTGTTAGGGTCTATCCATACCTGTAAGGATCAAGGGTATACTCATAGAAATGAAGATATCCAAACCTACTTGGACGAGGTAACCAAAATGGATGACATTCGAGATGTGTATGAGGAGTTTATTGATAATGATGGACCGGTAGAGAATCCGAAATTGTTAGATGAACTACAACCAAAAAAAAATCCGAACCTTAACCCCGAATGGTTCACGTCAAACACATGGGATGACATTGATGACCCATCACCTTCCTTGGAAACAGGTCTCACGAGTTGGCGACCGGGGGACGAACCGAGCAAGGGGATGCTATTCAAGAATAAAGCTACGGTTCAACAGGCGATAACCATGTTCTCGGTTGGGCTCAATAAAAAATTTAAGTACATGAAGTCGGACCCCGAGAGACTGGTTGTAACGTGTGTACAAGATGTATATCTGTGGTCAGTTCGAGCTATCTACAAACAAAAAGGCATAAGCTATGGATGATCATAACATGTAAGGGTCCCCACACTTGCTTGTCACTCCAGGTGAATCATGATGGAAGGATGATGGATTCAAAGTTCATTGCCATCACACTTGAGTCATACGTGCGGGAAGACATTTCAAGAACAGTAGTAGCCCTACGTAGTCTTCTTCATGCAAAGCACGACCATTGGGCTACTCACTATAAGGTTTGGGATGCAAAAGAGAAAGCCGTTGCAGCCATCTACGGTGATTTCGATGAGTTATACGTAGAATTGCCTCGGTTCCTAGCAGCATGAAAAGATGCAGATCCAACCATAGTGACATAGTTGAAGTGCAACCAACGTGGTGTCTTTGGGAACTTGCACATTTAATCGTGCCTTTTGGGCTTTTGGTTTATGTATTGAAGGGTTCAAGTATTGTAGGCCGGTGATAAGCATCGATGCAACACACCTCTATGGCAAGTACAAGGGGAAGTTGTTGATAGCAATGGCAACAGATGCTAACAATGAGGTTTATCCACTCGCGTTTGTCGTTGTTGAGAGTGAAAGCAAGGAGACATGGGGATGGATCTTGGCATGCCTAAAACGATTTGTTATGGATAGAACAAATCTTTGCATCATCTCTAATTGACATTTGGGGATAAAAGCCTACTTTGATGACACAAGGATGACTTGGTTGCAGCCTCCCCCGGCCCATCACCGATATTGCCTCCGCCATGTAGCTAGCAATGTTAACACGAAATGGAAATTTCCGGAGTTGAAGAACTTGGTATGGAGGGCAGCAAGCGCAAATCAAGTTAGAAAGTTTCAAGCCACACTGGAATTAATTCACAATGTCAAACCACCTGCACATAGGTACCTGGAAACTAAAAACAGAGAAAAGTGGACACTTGCACACGACGGAGGGCGTCGATATGGAGCAATGACAACCAACCTATTGGAGTGTTTTAATGGAGTCTTGAAAGGTGCACGCAGCTTGCCAATCATGACAATGGTGAGGTACACCTTTTTCAAAGTGAACTCCTACTTTGACGCTCATCGTAATCTCACTCTAGAGCAGTTGGAAGTGGGTCAAGAATGGTACAAGTATGCCATGGACAAGTTCGAAAAAAATCAAGTGAAGGCAAAGGACCATATGGTGACACGAATGTGCACACAAGCGCGGTTATATCAGGTTGACACACCGGGTAATCCTCTAAGTAATAGGAGTGGACAACACACGCACGGGGTTGATCTTGAGGGTATAACATGCATATGTGGGAAATGGGAAGCATACAAGATGCCGTGTTCACACGTAATAGCAATTTGTGCTAAATATAAGCACGATGCGTGGCGATTTATTGATCCTTGTTGTAGTGTGACTCATAGGTACCATAGCTACAAACCGGTATTCCAACCGTTGAAAGACAAATTAGCATGGCCAGATCTAGAAGAAACTAGAGTAGTGATGCCCAATCCGCAACTGATTTGGAACAAAGGTCTGCCAAAGTCCACACGAATCCGCAATGAGATGAACGAGAATGAGAGGGAGTTGCCGACATCCCTATGGATCGAGTATGGACCCAAGTCAAGATGTGGGTTGTGTTGCCAAGAGGGGCACAACCGTAGAACATGTCCTACTTGAAATGCAGAGTCAACAAGTGGTGGAGCTATATCATAGGTAAATGTCATATATCTCCTACAACTTTTGTCATATAAATTGTTACGTGACTATTAACAACTCGGTAGTTAGTAGTAGTGTCTTTGTTCTCTATTGCCATAGTAAGTATTTGGACTAGTCATGAAATAAACATTGGTGTTCATGCATGGATAGGCAAATGAGGTTGTTCAATTGTTTTATCACACTATTTGTCGTAAGTCATGAAATTTTTTCCTGTTGTGGCTATGTTGCATGTTAATAACTTATATAGGTCCAGTGTACATAAAATTTTTAAACTATTTACAGTAGGTACGGTAGCCAAGGTGGATGGGTGATAATGGATATACATTGCGCAGCCAGGATGATCCCTACCTCTTTAATTGGAAGCAACCGAACAACACCAGTTGAACGGGCACATGATGAGAAGACAAATTATATTGGTCATTTTTTGCTTTGAAGTTGATACTAAAGTTTTGTACTTATGTAGTCATGCACTTTGTTAGTGGCATTAATGTTATGTCTTGGATGGGGTTTCACTAAGCGGGTCAAGTGAACAATTGAGTTACATGTAAATTTCCGTTATTGCGGTGGGGTTTCACTAAAATCGTTTAGTATGATTTCCAACTTCTACAACTTTGTTGCATTCATATTTATAGCAGGGGCAACCTCAAAAGCAACAAGTGTGTTGCATGCAATGCACTTGTTGCTTCATGAACATTGTAATAAATAGAACATAGCTGATGTATAAAACTAAGTCTGCAATTGACAATAGGAAAAAACATGCGGGTCGAGTTGTAATATGTAGTGGAAGGGTTTTCCACCAAAACCCAATTTTGGACATCGAGTAACATTAATAACTCGATGATCGGCAACATCGAGTACTATGTAGTCAATTCTGAATCACCACAACAAGATAGTACTCAATCTCCAATAAAGCGAGTTTTACAAGTAACTCGACATCACTACAATCGAGTATTTCTGAAGAATAAATGATCAGTTGAACTGGCGGCGACCCATCGAAATTGCATAAGTCCAACAAAACTTGTCTGTAAAAATAGATTGTTATTCAATTGCTGCGCGACCAATTGAGGAATTCATGAGTCCAGCCATGATTTTCTAAAAAAACCGATTGTTATTCGATTGGTTTCGATCGATCATATTATAAAACTCGGTTATACAGTTAGCGAGTTACATTAAGTAACTCGATAAGCTAGTTATCGAGTAAATGCTTGGGTTTACGAATCAATACAACCAACAAGTACTCACTCTCTGAGGAAGCGAGTATTGAAGATGGATCAGTCAAATCTATGTTGCGACCCATCGAAAATGCATAAATTTCAGGCAAAGTTGTCTATAAAAATCGATTGTTACTTGATTGGTGCATGATCGGTCCAAATTAAGGAACTTGGCCCAAATTAAGGAACTCGGCTTTATATTTAACGAGTAATTTACTACTCGATAAGGTGAGGATTGAGTTATGTGGATTGGCCTTATTTGCATAGTTTAGAGTTAACATAGTTGTTGTTTCATTAAAAAAAAAAAAAAAAAAAACATAGCTGTTGTTGGATTGTTTGCACCGAACTCCCCACGGTAGCGGCACTCGATTGCTCTCGATTCCTCGGCTCTCGGCGACTTCCCGAGTTCCAAACATCGATCCTCAACTGTAGTAAGACACTTTTACCCTTGCTTCCCATTCAAATTAATTTCCAATCCTGCATTAATCTCCCTGTAAAAGCTGAAATTTCGAACTATGCAAGTGTGGGGATTTTCATGATTTTTGGTGTTGTGGTCAGAAATGGCTCATGGGTTTTTACATATGCATGTTGTTCATACGATTTGTAGCCTTTAATTACATAAACATAGCTGATTTGTACAAGCCCATTGAATTTAGGGTTCATGTGTTAATATGAAATTTGGAGATTTTCATGGGTGTGGGTGTTTTGACGTGAAATATGTAATGGGTTTTTTGTATGGATGTTGTACAAACATTTTCTACCCTTTAATTGCAAAAAACGCATGATTTGTGAGAAATGAGAAATTAGAGTTCATGTCTTCATATTGGGAATATGGGGATTTTGATGAATTTCTTCATTTGATCTGAACTGGTTCATGGGTTGCTGTGTATGCATGTTGGCGACATGTTCTCTATCGTTTATATTCAAAATTTTCACATCTTGGTATGCATGTTGGTTCATTCACCAATCTTGTTCTTCGTGGAATTTGGGGTTTTGTTGAATTGGGTATAATTGCCTGAAATTGTGTTTAGTGGTAAGTTTGATGGATGGTAGTGACTGGTTTTACACCCGCCGCACAATGTACACTATGGGTTTGCATGTTTTTCAAATAACTTGACTGTATGGGTCAATGTTCATGTACATACAAAATTTTTTTCATTTTAATGCATTCATTCATTGATGCTTATTGTGCATCAATCTCATGCGATCTTTTTGTCATACATATGTATATTGTGTTTATGTGTCTCTAACGCAGTTCTAAATATTGGTTTTTTCATTGTGCTTTCATTCCCACCTGTAGATCCTAGTTATGGCTCCTAAGAAGTCTAAAACCATTAAAACCAAAGCCAAAAGAGTGTCCGCCTCCTCATCTAAGCCTGCAATTGTGTTTAATCAAATAACTTTTCAAACAGTTACAAACGAGCAAAGGTTTGAAAATGTAATTCAAGATAGGAAAATTTGGCTGGAACGACAAATCAATCTAGATGAATTACCACTTGTTGTCTGTAGGAATCTACATTGTAGGAACTGGTTGTCTCTACGTAAAGATTTACAACCCTCTCCGGTTGTCCTGATTCGAGAGTTCTATTCCAATCTCCATATTCATTTTGATGATAATTTGGGTACTTGGATTCGAGGTCAAAGTTTTGTCATAACTGAGAATGATATATCCAATGCTCTTAATGTACCTCGTGTTAGAACACCTACTTATCCATACTCGGAGCGTCCTCCTATATCCGATGTTATGACTCTTCTTTGCGGAAGATCAATGACATTGGGATCTGACCTAAGAATTAACTCGAGTGACTTAACCGGGCTTAATTATATCTTATTTAGGATAGCTTGTCACAACATCTTCCCCATCTCCCATGTCCATACTATTCCTATAGAGAGGTGTTTCTTTTTGTATGCCCTCGTCACCGATGCCTCCATTTGTTTTCCTTCCCTTTTCTATCAAACACTCGTTAGGGTGCATAGGAGTAAGAGTAAGAAGCATGGTCTATTCTTCCCAGTTTTCATCTATAGGGTTCTAGACTATGTAGGGTTAGAAAACTTTCCTTCCCTAGAGTTGATCCACATCACAGCCCCTATAGGAGCCACCTTTCTTAAACAAATGGACTACACAAAAGAGGAATGTTGGACCGAGTGTTGGGTCATCAAAAAGGCCACAAGTACAGTCCACCGCTAGAGATGATCATCTTTGAGAGAGTCCTGTAGATCCTACAGCTACCGTTGTTGACATTGGCGATGATGGGGTACATGCTCACAGCATAGCTGCAGAGCCTATCGTTCCTCCTCCCCTATCTCTTCGTGCTATGATGGAGACCTTTATGACGACTCAAGCGGTTCATGGACAGCTCTTAGATGGGCTTATTGCTGAGGTTGCTACGTTGAGAGCGGATTTTTCAGTGTACAACGGTGCTTTTCCACCTCCGCCACCCTCTGACTCTTGATGATTGCCTTTGGCAATACATAACAAATAGGGGAAGTAGGGATTGTAGCATAGGAGCTTTAGGGTTAATTTGTAGCTTCCATAGATTATATGAAAGTTTTTTAATGTGATTCTCAAGTATTTGTATATTATTATATGTACTCTTCAAGGTCCACAAACAAGGTTTTAATTTTATGATAATATGACCATATTCACAATGTGTGATGACTTTTATATTGAATGATCCTTTTCTTTCTTTTTTTTCCTTCAATCGGAATGTTGATAAGGTAACCTCACCGATAACATATGCATATTTGAAGAAAAACTACAATCATTGAAATGATAACAGAAAGGAACCTACCTCATTAGATGCATTATCGATTAGTTATGCAATGGCTACACCAAAAAAATAAAAAGAGATCATAAAAGTAGATTAAACACATACTACCCTCTGAGCACGCACATGCACAAAGGTTGTTCTATTTTTGTGGGTAAGGATTAATTTAAAACATTAATTATAATTTGGGATTAACGTTTTCCAAACAAAAAAAAAAATACGGCATTGTGATTCACCGCACATAATACTCATCACACCCTTACGTTTTTTTTATTTGTTTTATTTTATTTTATTTTATTTTTTTGTGATTGGAAAATGTAGTAATCCCAAATTACAATAAATGCTGTAAATTAACCCTTACCCAAAAAATTGAAAAGACTTTGAGCACGCGCATGTTGAAAGGCTAGTTTATAGTTGTATTTGATAGATTAAAGTTGCCGTACTCATACACGTTTATACTTTTGGATGAACGTTATATAGATTTATTTTAATAATTAATACCTACGTTTCCTGTTTCTTGTCACTGATTTGTTTTGTGTTTCAACTTCTCCATCCATATCCTTATATTTAGGGAAATTTAAAAGATTAAGGTGGGGAATTCGTGTGACCCTATCCTTATTTAAAATTTTATCAAAATAAGAAAAACTACATGTTTTAAAAAATCCCACTTACTACACATCCATAACAAAAGTGAAAAAGACTTGAAATTTCAAAGATACTTATTTCACCGGTGAAGGAATCAATAATGGTTAGCCACTTACTACACCCCCATAACAAAACCTTAAAAGAGATTAAATTTCAAAGATATCAATTGCCCTTAAAACTGAGAAAATGCACGTAACATTGTTCATGGAGTAGTAAAGTAATAGTCGATAAAAGAGGAAATGTAAATTGAATTTCACATAGAATTATACAAATGATAAATATAATTTATGTTACAAAAGAAATATCTTTACAACAATTTCTTAGATACCAACCACTTTAGGTGAGGGTTAACTTGGGTAACATTATCTAGTAGCTCAAATATATAATATAATAATACCCTCTAAAATAAAGTGGCATAAATTACATTTAAAAAAAAAAAAAACTGTAAATTACATGGAAAACTTGTTTACATAATACCCTCTAAATAAGAGTAGTGTAAATTACTTTAGGGAAAAAGTAGTGTAAATTACCACTTAAAGCAGCCTAATTCCCTTAAAACCCAATTCCAAATTGGCCAATGATGAACACATACGCTCCAACCTGCAATACCTCCATAAATTCCTTTAGATCCGGTCATATAGTGTCTTTTTTTTTTTTTTTTTTTTTTTCCTGTTTAAATGAAATCAATTTTCAAATAAATTATCTATAATTACAAATTTTCTAGAAAGTCTTTTATGGTGAATGTTTTAGAATATATACTAATATTAACTCTTCTTGAGCAATTTGATATTAAAATAGATGGAGTTAAACTGAAAAAGTTTTCGTCCATGGAAATACAAAAATCAAAATCTTTTTCTTTCATGGGATGAGATAATTTGTTTTTGCAAATAATTGGAGAATAACAAAATAGAAATAAGTTTCCCCACAAGCGAGTTTTCCAAATTGTGTCACTTTGAAAGGGTTTTTTGGTCTTACTTGTGAGGTGATATTTCCCCCAAAAACAGTTGCAACCCGAAATACTACAATCACAATGATTTAGACATCATGCATTAAAAACGTATATGAGAGACTCGAAAAACAATAATTCAAAAAACAGTGAGCACAACTAAATCTATCAATAAATCTATCAATGAAGAGATGTGGCATGAGAAGGAGACCGGTTAAAAGAAAAAGGGTACAGAACCAACAATGAGCACAACTAAACTAACTAGTCGCTAACTCGTGCATCGCACGGAAAAACTATTGGAAAATAATAAAGCATGCATATATTTAAAGACAATTTAAGTTCATGTATGTTTGCAAGGGATACATACCTAAATAGTTCTTGCGGTAGAAATAGAAGCCTTATCTTTAAGATAAAGAACTGATGAACTGCTAGTGTGATCCACTATATGGCCAAACCTGTAATCCAAAACAAAGAAATGGCTAAATTTGAGACCACAAGTTCATATAAATAAATAAATTAATTAAAAAGTTGAGACAAATCCCAATTCTTTCAAAAGCAATTTAAAATCTACTATTTGAGAGTATATAGAATATTATTGAAGTTGTGATCTCACAAGTCATAGTGTTTGTAGCAATAAGCTATTGATTATTTATTATCTATGAGTTTTATTGTTGAATTTTAATTGTTTAGTACTTGATAATTGATATCCAAACCTGAAGAATAAATAACAAAGAAGCAATTGAAACATACAATAGTTGCTAATCTATGCTATGCACAGGAACTTACCTATTTCTGTGCTAAATTCAAATAATTTTATAAAATCTTAAATTGATTAAAAAACTACACCATTGCATGAGTTGCTTTTGTATGACTTCAATTTGTGTTACAATTTGATGAAGAAGCCATTGATTGAACTTGCAATGGCTTATACAGAATTTGTTTGTTAGACAGTTTGAATCTTTGCAAAAAAATATCTCAAAAATTCAGATATTAAAACTTTTGAAAAACCAAAAAATATTAACGAATTAGATGATTCACTGCTTAGAATTTATTGAAACAAAACAAAATATGTACGACTAAATATGCAACAAATATAAGAGAAAGATGGATTACATTGAAAAGAATAATCCATGACTATAACTATTGAAAGGAATCAAAAGATTCAAAGCCTATACACACACACACACACACAAAACAAAGAAATATAAAAGAAAGACGTGTTACCATCAAAAGAATAATTCAGATGTTAAAACTTTTAAAAGACTAAAAAATATTAAAGAATCATAAGATTTACTTCCTATAAATTTTTTAAACGAAAAAAAAAAGGTATATGATTACACAATAGAGAAATATAAAAGAAAAATTGATTACCTTCAAAAGAATCATTCTTGGTATAGTTATTGAAATCATTAAACATGTTCAAATATTGCAAAAACTAACACAAATTCAGATGTTAAAACTTCCAAAATGTGAAAATAGATATATAATTAAAGAATAAGTGATTGAAACAATTCAAAAGAGAAATATAAGAAAAAGAAAAAAGTATACAAACCCATAAAACAATTAGTTTTAAATTTTAACAAGTCTAAAATTTAAACGATGAAAAACCATAAAATAATTTTTTTTAAACAAAGTAGAAGAGAAGAAAATAAAAGAAAAAACGCTTATACCTATACTCAGCTTTAAAAAAAAAAAAAAAAAAAATTAGGGTTTGCACTTTGCTTTTATAGTGTTCTGCTTAACCTTGCAAATTTGGAAATCAATGATCAACTTTTGAGTTTGAATTTAAGTTTGACTCTCTCTCTCTCTCTCTCTCTCTCTCTCTCTCTCTCTCTCTCTCTCTCTCTCTCTCTCTCTCTCTCTCTTATGTATTAGTGTATAAAAGAATACGCAAATTTGTATGATTCAAGGAAAAGAGGTAGATTACAAAGAAAGTATGAAAATACTCTCAAAAAACCCAAACTCTAAAGAGCTCTCTCACCACAAGGAGAAACCTTAATTGCATTACAAAACCAATGTTGAGGCACAAAACATGTGTGTGTGTATATATATATATATATATATATATATATATATATATATATATATATCCATCGAGCATAATTATGGAATCCAAGTAGGACTTTTTTGATAAGCATCCAATTAGGACTTGAATTGCTTAAGTGGGCAAAAGTATTTTCTATGGATTTCTAATTTATATATATATATATATAAAACCGAAGTCGTGTGATGCACCGTATAGTTAACAAATGTTAAATATTTTAACTTTATTCAATGTTACAATAGTTAAAAAAATAAAAATAAACAAATTAAAAAAATAAACAGAGGATCCAGAGTTAGAAATTAATGAAACAAAACAAAAATATATAAAACCATACAATAGAAATATATAAAAGAAAGATGGGCTACCCTAAAAAGAAAGTTACATGGCTATACTCTATAGTTGTTGAAATCTGCCAAATAGTTTTAGATATTGCAAAAAGAAATCCAAAAATTTAAAAGTTTAAACATTTGAAAGGCCAAACAATTTAAAGATTCATAAGCAAATCTAAATATTGCCCAAAGGAATGTACTAATTCTCAAAAAGATGCCAACACCCAAAAAAAAAAAAAAAAAAAAAGGACAGAAACTTCAATTCAAAAAGGAATTTTAATTGGAATAAATTTTTAATGATTTGAGACAAAAACATGGAAAAATAAATAAAAGCCATATGCTAACCTCCATGTTATCATAGACACCAAAGAAAGGTGGAACTGTCCAAATTTGGATAAGCTACATGCTACAAAAGAAAAGAAAACACGGTAAAATAGCATAATCTATAGAAAATCATTGAGATTATGAGTCCACTTAATAGACCCATTGAAAAGGCGATCCAAAGAAGTCATTGAAAAATTCAGAACAGATTTTAATTCAGCCACCCAAGAGATAGGTTGTAATTCAAAACAGAAGTCATTGAGGGCGATCCAAGAGACATTGATTATCATTGTTGACTTAAAAATTAAAAAATAAATAAAAAATGGATGCACGGGAAATTCAACTACTAAGTAGTAATATATAAATCTCTTAAAACCTAAACCTAAACCTGAAAGTAAGGACTAAATGGTTGACAAACATTGTTTAACTTACCAATTCATAAAATATATACCTTTGAACTTCTCTCCACAATCAATTTTGTTAGCATTCTGTGACTTGGATCCTACTTTGCAAACATAAGGACTAAGTGGTCAAGAAACATTGTTTAACTTACCAATTCATAAAATATATACCTTTGAACTTCTCTCCCCAATCAATTTTGTTAGCATTTTGTGACCTGGATCCTGCTTTGCAAATGTTCCATAAACCAAATACATCAGGAAAGCAAGAGAAGGCGCATAAACTTGTGAATTTTAACAATGTTTCTCAACCATTTACTCCTTACGTTCAGGTTTAGGTTTAGGTTTTAACATATTTATATATTACTACTTAGTGGCCGAATTTCCCATGCATCAATTTTGATTTTTTAATAATTTGTTTTTATATTATATTTAAAAATTGTCTTGACGTGGAAAATTGTGGAAACTTCAAAAGCTTCGGTTTTATATATATATATATATATACATTACCAACTAATGAGAGGAAGTAATTTTGAAAAAGAGCATAAATAGCTTCTTTAGTAGGCTTTATTTAAATGTAAAGAATCTAGAACAAAATCGTGTTTTAGTTAGAATGTATTTTGTATTATTGGTAGCTATTGGAACCAACTTGTTTAGCTCTACAATTAAATAGATAAAGTGCTCATTGCGAAGATCATTTGCTGAATTTACCATTATTAGTAGTGCAAAGATAGATTCCAAACAGCCATTGCACATTATTAGTATAACAAAAGTCTAACTTTGATATAGTATTGGATTCATGTGAAGTGCTCCCAAAGATAGTATTCACACTATTTAGAATAAAATAAGTTGCCACCTCTTCTACCATCACATCCACAGGGAACATCTAATAAGTCATCAACTATAACTTCTTTGTCACATCTTTGGAGGATTTCATCATTCAATTGAGACAGAACCAGTGTATATTCCACATTACCAAAATAATAATAGGAGCCTTCACTAATTTTTTGTTGATAATTCCCACAGTTTTTCCCGATTTCAATCTCTTAGCAGCACCATTTTTATCATGGCATTCAAAGGTATAGATACCAAAACCATACTTCTCTACATACCTCAAATAGATTTCCATTAATGGTTTTACATTGAAGGGCAAAGGTACTAGGACCATACGAAATACAAACATCAAATAGGTTGCCGGGGTCCACTTCACTTCTACAACAAATCTCTACTTGAGTTTGGATACTCTTTTTTTTTTTTTTTTTTTTTTTTTTTTGTTATTTAAAATCAAATGCCTTTTTGACCTTGTAGCTCGTGCTTCGTCCATAACTATCTCAAATAATATACTTGTTCCATAATTATCGAACTAGTAACACGACATTACCGCTAACCACTCACCATATTTGTTAGTTACTTGAAAATTTATTAACTGGGAAAGTACAAAGTTTAGGTAGTTTGTGAATACCATAAAAAACAAATATGTTAAAAGCTCTAACGGAAATCATATTAACAAGAAGTCATATAATTTACCAGTAATAATAACAATACTATCAATAAAAAAGTAGCTAACATTTTTCAAGAGAATAAGAAATTTTTTATACATTATCGGGGTTAAATACTAACCACACTACAATCACAACATAAATAGCGGGAAAAAATTGACCTTTGTTAACAAAATAAGCAAGTACTATGGAAAATCACAGCTAACTACTTGTCACATGAGGCATAGGAATTATTGACCAATAATAATAACATAAACAATAACAAAGAGCTGGCCTTTGGTAAGGAAATAAGTAGTTAAAAAGCCTCAGTTCATTGGCAACAGAGTTTTCCAATTTTATGACAATCTCCTGTGTGGGAAAAAAGCACATCAAATAAGGACATAAACTGTAAAAACATTGATGACGATCTTTGTTAAGACAATAAGCTATTTAAAGACCCTTTATCATATAAGTTACCGAAAATGTACACACATAGAACAAAATATACTATCACGCAATCAGGGGAAGAAGAAGATGTAGAACCAAATTTGTTTCGAAATTTGATTTCTAAAGCGTGGGGAGATAGTCCTGTGTGTGCAATATAAACAAGTTTTTTGAAATACATCATGGCAATATTAATTCATTATTAGAACTCTCAATTTCAATTCAAACAATTCCCTAGTTTCCTCGCAACTTGTTCTGAAACATAAAATAAACATGCAACATAAATCATAGGAAAGAAAAAATTTATATAATTAAAGAATAAACATTCTTCACCAAAAGGAAGGAAAGCATAAGCGGATGAAAGAAAGGAGTAATCAAACCTTAGGAATGGTTGGAATTCGTTTTGCATAGCATAAACCAGGAGCAATAAAATTCTAAGTTTCCTTGCAACTTCCTATGAAACAGAAAATAAACATGCAATGTCGGTGATAGGAAAACAAAAAAATTATACAATTAAGCAATATAATTTTTTCACAACAACGAATGAAAGTATAGGCGGATGAAAGGAAGAAGTAATCAAACCTTAGGAAGCATAAACCAGGAGCATTAAAATTGTCGGTTTCCTTACAACTTGTTATGAAATGGAAAATAAACATGCAACATCAATCATAGAAAAACAATCAAATTATATAATTAGACAACAAATTTTTTTGACAAAAAGGAACGAAAGTTTAAGCAGATTAAAGAAAGGAGTAATGAAACCTTAGGAATGGTTGGAATTCGTTTTGCAGAGCATAAACTAGGACCATTAAACTTGTAAAGAAAAGTAAAATCGGAATAGATGGAGAACCTATTCCTATATAAGATACATAAATAGCATTCATTGAAAAATAGGGGAGCTGTATGTTAAGGTGGCGGAATCGGTGTGGTAACTGGGACCATGCATCATTAGTTGAGTAGGAGAGGAACAATCTTGGGTTTTGATTATTGTAGAAGGAGAGTGAACCTGAAAATACACGGGTGTGGGGGAAAAAAATAAATAAAAAAGGAGCACAGATAACTTTCACCTAACTTCTATATGAAAGTGAGCGTAATTACAACTGATCGAAATTTAGACAGATGGAGGAAAATTAGACACCAATTTCATATTTAAATTGGTGTCGTCCCCACATAAATCTAGATACATGACATTGGTAACATTTATGACCCTCTTCATATAGTGTTTTTCTAGCTTGTATTGACATGACAAGCCCTACTAACTTTTGACTATAATGCTCGAACCATGAAATGAGGTTATAAATGCTCCACAATAATGACCTTCTTTCTACCCCCACTAAATTCGTAGATTGAGTAAGCTATAAGTCGCAACATCTCAATGTCAAATCCTAAAATGCGAAACAAGTTTGGATCTACTTCAACATATGGATCATCAGAAGTTCCAGCAGATCAACAACTACAAACATACATAGACCACTATGGAGGGAAATGGGTCGAAAAGAAGAGAGATTTCGTTAATATGCCAATATACACATACAAGAGTCTTGGAAGCGTCGGACACATCATGGTCGGTAAACCCACAAAACTAAGTACAGATACAACCGCAATAGAGTTCACCGTAGCAGAACCACCATGGTCAACCCTATACGAGAAAAGGTGTGAGTTGGAGGTGTATTGTTGATAGTACGGGTTACGAGTTCCTAAGGCACGCTCAGTAGAGTTACCTAAAGATGAACTCCTAACATACTTGCTCATCTTGAACAAGAGAACAATCAAATGCAAAGGCGACTAGACCGTTTTCACATAATCCAAAAGGCTAGGATGCATCTAAAGGGGAAGGCGCAAGAGCGAGCCATGAAGTCTATTAATGAAATTACTGCGTTAGATGATGAAAGAGATATTTCGGACTTCTTAGATTCAAGCAATGATGACTTCCAGAAATTTCTACCTATGAACATTAGACGTTGTTATTAATGTCTACACATTCTCTGCAATACAAAATGTGTTCTTAACGTCCGACAAATAATGATTATGTACGTTCAACTTTTGTAAATCTAAAGAGTAACTGTTTATTAGTTTTCGCTAAATTTAAATGAAATCAGTTTCTCATTTTTTATCTGCTTTTATTTGTTACTACATATGAAAATTTAAACTGAAAATTTCATACATTCTACAATACAGACTCTTCCAAACCACACACACCAACCACTCTTTCACGGAAAAACCATATGGTTCCTAAAGCAAGGACTCGTTGGATTAGAGTGGGGCCCAACTGAGACCATTACCGACGAGGTGTAAACACACACATTTGTTCAAGATAATACTCCCTTCCAACATGCATGACATGAAACTGGTAATGTATTACATTGTTATGTCAGTATGTTGCAATGTTTTCAACGGATTGGCTAAGTGTATATGAAATCACTTGCTCATTCTTTCCCCTGTTATTCTTTGTTGCTACATATGATTCTTGTGCTTTGGTTGGACAATGTCCTCTGCTTAGATATGTTGATGTTTCCAATATTCTCTCTGTGTAAATTGAAATGTTACCCACATAACACTCATCACCCAACTTAGATTTATTGCACATTACTTGTAGGAAAATTTAATAGATTCAATACATACAGACTCATCCAAACCACACTTACCAACCACACATGTGATTCAATAATACAAATAATTCATATATATGACACCATGAGTCGCTATATCATATACCCGTATTTGTGTATCTTAGTTCTACTAGTGTACTACTTTATATAAATACATTACATATAGACTCATCCAAACTAGGCCAACCACTCATTCTGTCTTCCTCTTTATGTACAAGAAAGTTTTTTCGTAACAAACTTTTGTCCGACTTCATGTTTTATGGGCAAATCAGCTGAGGGATATGTTTCTGTCATCTTCATATAAGTCTATTGATTCTATCTGATGATCTTCCAATTTACAGTTCTTGTTGGGTGGATATTAAATCTCGGTGGTAGTCTTATCAAATATAAAAACATGGAAGCTTGAATTTCCTTCATATCTGAAGACTAAAAAATAACCATAACAGATAGAATGGTATTCAACAAAATCCTACCAACCATTATAAAACCAAATGTTGTTATCAACTTTCTTCAATCCCACTTGCCAAAAACCACCATAGGGAGTAGTGAGTGTAGCTACAATGGATAGCTTAGCACTTTGTTGAACCACGACCACAAGTACCCATCCACACTCACATGAAAATACAGAGCACCCCTTCAAAGTTTATGCATTAATTTTGGGGGTGAGCTGTCCACCATTTCTACTTATACACTTTGCAATGCTGCATGTACTGCTCAATAGTGCTTCACACTTTAAACCCTATCCAGTCATATCACCTACATGCACATGAATACACAGATATGCATCCTTTTACAATGCACCATTTTCAAGGATGCAGAGCATCCCTAAAAGGTTTATGATACATTTAACACAACTCGGCACTATCTCGTCAAGTCATGTTAGATGAAGCACAAGAATGCTAAATAGTCTTCACGTGGATCCTGTCTAGTCATATCACCTACAGGCACATCAATACACAAATATGCATCCTTTTTGCAATGCACCATTTTCACGGATGCAGAGCATTCCTGAAAAGTTTATGATACATTAACATAGCTCGGCACTGTCTCGTCAAGTCATGTTAGATGAGGTACAAGAATGCTAAATGGTCTTCACGTGAACCTTGTCCAGTCATATCACCTACACGCACGTCAATACACAAATATCCATCCTTTTGCAATGCACTGTTTTCAAGGATGCAGAGTATCCTTGAAAATTTTATAAAACATTTAATGCAACTCGACACTGTCTCGTCAACTCATGTCGGATGAAGCATAGGAATGCTGAATAGTCTTCACGTGAATAAACACACAACCTCATTTGCAGTACACATTACCAGCCTTCTACTGTAGCATAAGCTATAGCCATATTAAACAATTTTGCCTCGGCGAACCACGTGCACCAACAGGTGCCATTATATAGCCAAGTCATGTTTGCAATTTTGCTTGTGCTCCTCAACACCTCACTCAACAATGCAATGTCAAGACATATTATCTTTATTCACATGAATACTTACTCTTACATATAATCACATCCATGTGAATACTTACCCTTGCAAAACTCCTATATAAAGTCCCACTCCCATTTACATCTACCCTTGCAAAACATCTACACATACCGATCAGAAGTCACATTTTCGAATGTCAATGCGCAATTGGATGCTACCTTATTTTCCAAATAACTAT
This sequence comes from Quercus dentata, assembly GCA_028216015.1. NCBI lineage: Eukaryota > Viridiplantae > Streptophyta > Magnoliopsida > Fagales > Fagaceae > Quercus > Quercus dentata. The sequence goes on along the minus strand of CP116453.1, from coordinate 46,409,721 downwards.
AGGAGGGAGAGAGATTCCAACGAAAGGGAATACTATACCGGACTGTGGCGGGAGTGGGACTTTCGTGTGAACGAGTCCAACGCTCCGCACGATGATCTCGTATGACTCAGAGTGCCTCTTGTTGATTGTGTCTCACTCACACTATCACGACAAAACATGAACCAATATGAGCATGTAGTGACAAAAAAAAAAAAAAAATAGAATAATGTGATGATACTCCGTAGGTCCGGGTATCACATGCTACGGTTGGCGGAAGAGTTGGCCGCCACAACGAACCGACAACTCACTTCGACGGAACGTAACAATGTCCTCAACTACGAGGACTACCTGTTAGAGTGAATGCCTATGTGGTATGTGTGTTATGTCTAGGGTTAAGTTAATAATGTTAGTAGCGTTAGTGTTCAATAAGCAATGCATGCATATTGGTGACATCGTGTAAGTTATTTTAAGTTTTCTATGTTAAGTTGTAGGTGCTTATTGTTATGTTCTAGGTGCTTATTGAAAAACATCATGTGTGGGAATAAACTAGATTATGAATAATGTGCATAGTCCTCACAATCAATAATAAGGTTTACATGGTACAAATGCAACAACAGTGACACATACATTTAAAACATAGTTAACAAAAATAGTTAAACAACAAAGTCTAATTACACCATGACACGATTACTCTTCATTTGACATCTCCACGTCTGACTAATAAATGGGATTAGCAAGAAGTAATTGCATGAATTGTGCGTGCTCGTACCACCCTCCCTCCACTAATTCTCGAATCTCGACTTGGGTCCGATATCAATTAAGACATATCTTCATTCGATTATTTTCTTCTCTTATGTGGTTTAATGCTTTATGAAGTTCGTCAATCATATCTCTAGGCATCTGCGATGCAAGTCGCCGAGGCACTGGCAACTTAAAGCCAGCCAACTCATCATAAAACATTTGCTGTTCAGGAAATAACCAATCCCACTCCTGTCTCATGGTATTGTGAACGTAAGCACTATTTCGCAGATTTGGATTGATTGGATAGCTGAACTCATCTTCCAATACCCAGCAACGACCCATAGCAATGAGCACATCGTGAGGCCTATAGAGTTATGGGTTGCCAGAACCAGACATTGACATAGAATACAATAACATCAAATGATCAAGTTAATAGTATCCATCAACTATTGATAAATAATGTAATGCTGCATAAGATGATGCATGACAGTGGCGGAGGTAGGATTTCGATTCAGGGGGGGGGGGGGAAGCTTAGAAGTCAATATTAAAAAAAAAAAAAAAAACTATATTAAAAAAAATTATAAAAACAGCTATAAGTGTCATACAAAAACTAATTATATGTAAACTATAGTTAGACATTTAAGTTAATACTATAAAATAAATTGTGAAAATAAATTAATTTGAAAAATATTTAAAATATAGCAATTTACTTGCAAAGTTGTATACACATCTCACTATCTTTTCTTGATTGTTTTTGAAACTATAGGAAAAGTTCGACTTTCTATTTATTTTTCAAAATAATTAAAATTTTAGTTCATAGGATAAACCCACAATTTAAAACTGAAATGTCAAGAAATTGAGGACCCAAAAAAAAAAAAAAAAAAAATTGTGTACAATATAGGACTATCAATTGAAATGTCATAAGAAAGACACTAAAATGCATTATTATTATGCTAAGCTTAAGTGCATGATAATTAAAAGCTAAAAGCTAACAAGTCAAAGCTCTTGGTGTGTGTTATTGTCCCTAATGGAAATTCTTCCAATTATTTTTGCTGATGTCACGAAACTTTTTCCTTGTTTCCTTATTTTTTTCGTTACACGGTGTCATTGACTTAGGTAAGCTTGTCATTTTCCCTCTATTTCAGCAGGGCTAGGAAGCTTTTTTCCTGATTTGTGTTTATTTTCTGCATCAAGGAGGGTAAAGCATTTTAAATATTTCCTCAAAGTAGTACATATGGAATATTTTTGGGCCAGTCGGGGGCACTTGCCCCCTCTCGCCCCCATGGCTCCGCCTCTGGTACATAACAAAGACATTCATAAATTTGTGTACTATTACATGCTAAAAATGAAATACTAACACTCAAATTTGACCATAAGCATAAGACACATAACACGCAATATAACCCAATGTACACACATAACATTTATCACTTTTTCTATAGCTTATTGTACATTTCTTGTAACAACAAACAACACCAAACAACTAATATAACCCTAAAATACCATTCAAGAAAATACACATAACACTCATTCAAGAAAATACCAAAGCACAAGTAATACAACTTATTAAATGAAAATTATACTCTAACAAAAAATATACATTATGATTGATAAACTTTTATAATATCTACAACTATATTTACCAACACAATAAAATTCTCAATGTATTTCAAAGAAGAGAATGAGTTTCTTACCTGAGATGATGGAGAGATAACACCAACTTCTGACCGAAAATTCTTACAATGAGGAGAATATCTGAAAATGACGAGGAGAATTGCTTGAGAAGTAGATATAGCGGAAGAACTCGATTATAAAAGAGTCAAGTATGATTAATAATTTGATTTCCACTTAATCGGGTTTAGCTTCATGTGCAAACAACTGATGGGAAATGGATCAGAATAGCAGAAAACTTGATTATAACAGAGCTAAGTAAAATTAATAACTCGATTATCGATTAATCGGGTTCCAAGCACTCGTTTTCTACATTGCCGAGTTACAAACAGTAATGTTGAAATTATTCATTGCCCAAAAGCCAAGCTGGATCACTAAGGTGGCGGGAACCTGCCCATAACTCGGCTTCCTAATAGTCGAGTTATTTAAGTAACTCAATTATATGGTAATCGAGTATTTAAACAGGGGCACGCCCCTACATAGTTTCAAAATAGGGGCATAATGCCAAATATTTTTCCCAGAAGAGACAAAAGGCCAGAATCCTCCATCATCCAATGCCATGAGAATATCAAGCTTCTTCAATTTAGGAAAATGGATAAGGGCAAACCTCCTAGGAAATCTAAATCCTCAAGAAAGGGCAAGAATGAGAAACCCATCATCCAATGCCATAAGTGCAAAGGTTTTGGTCATATGAGGATAGAGAGCCCAAACTACCTTATGAAGGAAAAGACTAAGGAGTCAAAAGATAAAGGGTTGGTTGCTACTTGGAGTGATACTGAGAATGACTCTTCTGATGAGTATGTGGATGAATGTAGTCACGTTATGGCCTTTGTTGCCACAATCGATAAGGTGATTGTGGAGAGTGCTAGTGATAATGAGGATTCTTCTGATGATGTAGTACCCAAGAAGTTGACCCTTCAAGAAGCCTATGATAAGCTATGCACTGAATTCATAAAATCTAAAAAAACTTTCTATATCTTTGTAGAAAAGAGCTTAATGAGGTAAAAACTGAAAAAGCTGAATTGTTAGTCAAACTAGATGAGACTATAAGATTAGTTGAGACTCTTGTTATGGAGAACACCTCATTAGAAGAGAAGATCAAGAATCTTGAGCTTGAGCTTAGTCAAGCTAGAACTCAAATAGAGAGGATGTCTAGTGCAAAGCTTGATGAGGTCTTGAGTGCTCAAAAGTCTAGTTTTGATAAACCTGGCTTAGGATATGCTGTCTCCTCTGGCCCCTCCTCTTCCACGTGTAATATCTGGAAAAAAAAAAAGATTTAAAAGGAGGGGTATTTAAGTAATTTTCTTTGTGGGACCAATTTTATAATTTATACTTATAAGGGAGTTTTTAGAAGATAAGGTTGAAACCCTAGCTATATATAAGCTTATTAAGTTTTTAGAGAGGTGACTACCTAAATTACTCAAGCAGAGAATGTTTGACGGCACAATTGAGGTGAAATCTAAGGATTTAGAGGAGGTGTTAGGGAAAAGTTTCTTTTGGAATAGCTTTTGGAGGTAAGTAACCTTATCCTAATTGGTTTTATTGAGTGTATTTTAACTACTGAAAATTGTTACAGATGTTACAATTTTATTTCTATTGTACTACTAATTTCAAGTAAAGAATTATCACAAATATATCTTATTATTGAATATATAATGTATCTTATTTAATTGTTTTTAGCTATTCTGATTCAAAGTAATGAATAAGGAATTTTCACAAATACATATGAGCATTGAATATAAGAATTATTTTATTTAATTGTTTTTTTTTTAGCTATATTGATTTAAAGTAAAGAATATAGAAATATAACAAATAGATTTGAATATTGAATATATGATTATATTTATATATATATATATATATATATACTAGTCACTAACCAGCGCTATGCACGGAAAGTTTTTACATAAATGTGAAATGTATATAACATATGCAAAATCATCTTGATTTATTTTTCTTCTTCTATTGAATGCATTTTTCATTTGTAGTTTAAGATGTTACTTTAAGTCTAAAAATATTCCAATCAAATAATGGTGTCTTGTGCTAATCCAAAATAAAATTAATTTTGCCAAATTCAACATTAGCTTCTATTTGGCAAATCCCAATCGTTGAGCAAAAGAAAATTGCCAAAATCCCATTTCTTAATTCCTTAACCTTCTTGAACTTCCACACTAACCAAGCAAAGAGGACAAAAATAGAAATCTGAAATTTAGGAATATGGACCATCTAACCAAATTAAGTGCAATTTTAAAAAATAATTGACTTAAATTTTGAATAACATCCCATCAACCAAACAAAGAAAAAAGAGCAGAGTAATAATATTATTATTTAAAAGAGTTGAAAGAAAGGCATGTGAAATTTGAGATCTCTTTTTTTTTTTTTTTTTTTAAAATAAAAAAAAAAAAAAAAAAAAGGAATGCATGAGATTCCAATCTAAATGGGGAAAAAATCAGCAATATAAAAATACATTCACTCCGCTAATTCAAAAACTTTCATCCAACCAAATCAAGACATCTATTCCTCAATTTTCATACACTGCCAAGTCTACCATAGGCTTGAACTCAAAATGATTTAATTTGATTGAGTGTTGCATAGAATTAAATTTGTTTGTCTCAATATGCAGTAGCACTTAATTGATGCAACCTTATAGCAGCAGTAGCTCTTGAACAATGCAGTCCAGTATGAAATACTTGTTACCAAGTAATATTCCCTCTTGGTCTCCCCAGCTTAACGTTCTGTTTAGCCTCTTACGCAAGCTTCTCCCTAATGAGCTTTTTGTGTGCCAACAACACCAAACCCTACAAAGAAAGCAAACATTTTTATACAAATCCAAGATATCAATACCTTAAAAAAATAAAACATATGGAGACCTTTTTTGGATCTTAAATAACAAAATTTTAAAATACAACCCTAGGTCCATTCATTTACAACAAAAGTAGCAAAAGCTACAATGAACAATATGTTAAGCACAAATTATTCTCATATAGACACAGATCTTACGCTAACACATCACTCTACACATCCCCATCATATTTTTTGCAAGCCCCATACACAACCTCCTTCACTCTTCAGAGCATAAGGAAGCACGTCATCAAAGTACATAAACTAATAAGGATGATACTGCTTGAAATGAAGTTGTTTAAAGAAATCTATTTTAAATTAAATCATTAAAATAATAACAAATGATTGAAAAAGATAATGACTTTGTAAAAAAAATTCAAACTCAAACTTTTGCACTCACCAGGGGCCATCAAATCATTACGTTTTGGCTCAACGTGTAACGCCTTTACTAAGCACTGTCTTTGTGAAAAACTCAAACCATGAGTCGGAGGTTGAGGCCAATCCGATAATAGCCTAAATAAACCGCTTTGGGAACCTGAAAACACCAAACAAATAAACAAAATCAATCATTATCAGAACAATTAAACAACCAAAAAGAGGTATCAATTTCATTCAAATGAACAAACAACCTTTTGAAATTACGGTAGATGAAGAAGAATAAGTCTAAATCAAAACCTTAATTAAAACAAAATCTAACCCAATCACGTAATTCAAAAACAACTAATCAAAATACCAAAAACTAAATCCTTTTAAATCCCCAAATTTAAAATGGAATTTTACTTTTTAAGCCTTTGTATATTTGGATAAAGATTCAGTTTTTCAAACACGGAAAACTCATAGCTTGTCTAAAATTATCTTATGGGTAACATCTAATATAACAAAATAGTAACTAATTGACATCCAAAAATTTATAATACATTATTTAGAACCTTATTCAAAAGTTTTGAATTAAAATAACACAATTTAAAGAGATTAGTAAACCAAAGTGCTCCATAGTTTCACTCCCACTAACAAATATAGATAACAAAGACACATAAATATCTACATAGTTTCCAAAGGGTGGACTTGAAACAACACACATAAAAATAATCCAGCATACTAACAGAAATAACCTAACCTTCAAAAAAGGTCAAGTCAATGCACCCCATTTTGCATATAACTACACCCCAGTCAGGTAACAATGTCTAAGATATTAACCATCATTGTCATAAATATAAGTTATAAAACAGATTCTGCATCAACTATCTAACATATCATGATGGCGGACTCAAAACACATTCAAGATACGGGTGTTTTGTACAGACCAAAACTGGGTTCTTGGAGTACCAAATACATTTTTACAAATAAATTGATAAACTAAACATGGATCATCAAAACATTTCCCCCAAGAATCAAGAACACAATTAAAAGACAAAGGATTTACAACTATTTAATAAATACAACCATTAGTAAGTCAAAACCTACCAAAGGCATTTACCTTTGAGATCTTTCTTTATCATCTTTTTCTGCAATAAGAAGTGCATCTTAATATATCTCACCCTAATGGAAGTATATTGGGTACCGTAGTTGTGCTTATGTACAACATTATATAAGGCAAACAAAACTGCACAAATAGACATGGAAGGAGGTGCCATGTAGATGTTGCCAAACACTCGACATTGTTACGCAAAAAGCTAAATTTGTGAGATACATACTGGCAAAAATGATTTGGTAAAAGTAACCTTGTGAAAGAGATACATTCTAAAACTTTCCTCTACATATAAATTTTGAGTTTCCATTTTAAAGAAATTCATTCAACTGTTTTCTTATTACAATTGACAACCCATGTACATAGTTACTCTTGTAGGCCTTTTGTCGAACACCTAACAAATATGGCCAAGAAATAGAACTTAGTTAATGTATAGGTGCTGAAACAAAACAACTCGAAAAAAAAATTAGAATAATCTAATCTAGAAATTAAAAACTTATTGACAGAAAATTGATATACCACCAATTTCAGGCTTCAGCCAGAAAATCCAATTTATATTCAATACATAAAACAAAATAATTGGGCATGAGGATAACCTTATTGCAACCCATGAACACCACTTTGTTAGTCATTTACCCCGCCCAGCAAATCCATCTCAAAAAAAAAAAAAAAAAAAAAAAACTTTTTTAATGCCGGCAAACCAAAGGCCAACCATTCAGCCATAGCAACCCAAAACACCAAAGTAGATCACCCACAACCACAAACAAAATTCCATGAACAATTGAAGTGGAGAAAGAACAGTATATTGGAAGAATAACTGGGCAGGTAGGTTTTCAATTGAAGAGCAAATCAGAAATTCTTACCTCGGGTTTGGACTTCCTTTACAGAGAGAGACGGCTTGATTGCAATTGACGGCCAAAACCCAACACACCCAAGGGTTAGGAAGTGAAATCCCTAAAATGATAGAAAAACCTAATTAAAGACAAAATCCCTAAATTGACAGAAAAAATTTAATTGAGAAATACAGAGAGAATGGTCTGATACGGAGAAGGGGTTTGGCCGACCAGTATCTGCGATTGGAGTGAATCACTTCAGAGGTGTTTTGGACGACGAAGAAGGGGAATGGGATCGGGTTTTGTTGGAGCTAATATGGGTCCAGGTTTGGATGATGGAGAAGGGCTTTGGCCGTAGGGTCTGTTTTGGACGATGGAGAATGTTTTGGACAACGACGAAGGTTTGACCGTGAGGCGTGTATTGGATGACAAAGAAGTGGAACGGGGAAGAAGAAGAAGAAGTATTATCGGGTTTTTTTTTTTTTTTTCAATGTGGCGAGAGATTTTTTTTTTCCGGTTTTATAGTAAAATTATAATTTTTGTTTTAGAATTTTTTTTCCAGTTTTATAGTAAAATTATAATTTTTGTTTTAGAATTTTTTTTCCGGTTTTATAGTAAAATTATAATTTTTGTTTTTTTTATTTAAATAATGCTGACATGGAAAATTGTGGAAGCTTCAAAAGTTTCGGTTTTATATATATGTATAGATTATATGTATTTGAATAGGATATATTTTTGGTAGAAACTATGATTTCTTATATATGATTATGGATAATCTAACTATGAATTTACTCGATACCCAAAGAATAGGGATTATTCATTGGTACTTTAATACCCAAACCAATGAGGGTTATTCATTGGTACTCTGATACCCAAACCAATGGGGGGTTATTCATTGGTACTTTGATACCCAGCCAATGGGGGGTTATTTATTAGTATTCTAATACCCAAACCAATGGAGGTTATGTATTAGTACTTTGATACCCAGCCAATTGGGGCTATTCATTGGTACTCTGATGCCCAGTCATAGGAATATAGTGTGACCATAGTCATAAGATTGTTAGAAATATGAATTACGTTTGAACATTTGAACCTTTTTTGAGTCCTTAAAACTACATATATGATTTTGAAAATGTTTGAGTATTTGAACTATTTTGAGTCATTAAAACTGCTTATGTATTTTTAGAACCTATTGTAAGTTCTGACTTTTGGTATCTGAAAAAAATAAAATAAAATAAAATAAAAACTGACTACTTTCTAAACCATCTATGATATATTTGTAAGATTAAATTATGTGATCTATTTGCAACTTATTATTTTAAGACTATGAAACTTCTTGAGTTATTTTTGAAAACCCATAGCATATTATAACTTTTGAAAGCTCATATTACATCTTATTACTTTACAGATCTATAGCTTTATAGAACTTATAAGGATTTTGGTTACTTATTGAGTTGTTAGCTCACCCCCTTTTTTCCCCTCCAATTTTAGATTATGAAGAATAACAAGTTTTGGGAATTTTGATGTTGTGTTGTGAGGGAGAAAGAAGCTTAGTAGTTTTGGAATTGGATGGTCTTCTAATAGTTTTATTTATTTATTTGCCAATTGGCATTTTGTACATGAGGCTTGGATTTTGTTCGTATTAAATTATTAGAGATCTATTCATAAAGAAATTCTTGAGGTATTTTGGATTTATTGATTTTAATTTTTGAGGATAAATTTTAGTTGCTAAGAAAGCCTAGCACACTTGTAGGGTACTTACTTTATAAGTGTGCGATGGTTGTCACGTGTCTATCTTTGTAGTTAGGTTTGGAGCATGACAATTTTATATGGTATCAGAGCTGGCCTGGTAATCCCATGTGGGCTCAAAGACACTACCTCACAAAGTGAGCCCTAACGAGGACGTTAAGGATTTAAGTGGGGGAGATTGTGATTCCCCAATTTGATTGATTGTGTGATGTGTGTAGGTGTGTGATGAGTCCCACATCGGGTATTTACTGGGTTGAACTGGGCTTTATTAACAATTGTAAGGAACCTTAATTGTGATTAGTCCTTTTGAGGTATAGCGCAGATGTGACTAGCATTTTTCCTTAGGTTGTTACATATGGTATCAGAGCTTAGATTATGATCTTGCAGACTCTATACTAGGATTTGATTTGGAATAAGGTTTGTGCACTAGGGATTACAGTTATAATCATTGTTTATGAAGGTTATTAAGCCATAGATAGTGTTCCTTTGATGATTTGATGAGAAATGTAGGTGAGGTTCCATCATGTGATGAATTTGTTAGGTCAGATTCATTGGGATTTTATATTTTTGTCTCTTGGGTTTATGCGTACGTGACTTATAAAACGAAAAGCAAGATTTTAATTGATATATTTCTATGATCTCATACTAGTATTAAGTGGGTATATTTTATTCTTGAAAATTTTGTAATTGATTAGATTGGTTATTAAAACTTCCTCTTCTTATTAAAAGGAAAAGAGAGAGAGAAAAGAACAAGCAAAGGAAATCTTCCTATTGTTTTGTGACTGATCTTTTGGAAACTCATTTGATAGTTTTGCCTAATATAGTTGACCTACCTAAGGTTAGTTTGATCTATAGGAGATTCTCATAGGTTTAATTATTGAATGATAGTTTACTATATGCCTTATTCAAAATTTGGAGTGCTTTTAGGGAATTGGAAATTGCAAAACTCTATTTAGGGGTTAAGGTTTGATGTTAGAGCTACGGTTCCTTGATTTTAGTTTATATGGAGTTAAGAAATTGATGGAAAATTCATAGTGTGAAGGAAAATCAATTTGTGGTTATTGTAGTTCACATTATATTATATGTTATTATATAAATTAAGAGGGTGTTTAAAGAATTCAGCAATATATCGGTGGACTTCTTTGGATTCTAATGTTAATGACCGACCTTCTTTTGGATCATTGTTCTTGTTAGCGTTGACCTACATGGGTTACCATAGCCTAATTTATGTGTGAGGTTGTCCCTAAATGTTTTTGAGACATGTTCTGTTACTTAGAAGTTTGAGGTCCTAATTTTTCTTTCTATGGACTTGGAGGATTGTTTAATATCCTGGGAAATAAGTTTTGATGCTAGAAATGTAATTTTTTGAATTTTAACTGATAAGAGTTAATGGATTGGCTCAATTAAAAATAAGTAGGATACAACACAAGATCGTGGTAGTATTGAATTGGACTAGTGAACCATAATTTTGATTGGATATTGAGGGTTTTAGGATGGCAAGAGAGTTTATTTTGAAAGACTATTACAATTTGAATTATAGTTCATTGTGGTACCTTTGTTTTCTATCGACAAGTGGTTAATAATATAAAGTTGCATTGTACTCTAAGTTCTAGGCTACGGGGACAATATTATTTGCTAGTTAAAATTATTAAACACACACACACACACACACACACAAAGGGGGGTTTTGAGATATTTCATGGACTATTCCCTTCTAGCCGATGTATACTTAGAGACTTGTTTTCATGATAGGCAATGTAGTTATAAGGAACCCATCTCTTCAATGAGTTCCGGCCTAAGTATCATCTAGAGGTTAAAGGTGAATAAATGTTACTTATTTGTGGAGATAATTTATGATTATGATAGACGTTCTATGACAGACCCTTATATCGATGCTCAATAGATTATTTATGGAGACTTTGGAATTTCTATCTTACAAAACTTGAGGTAGAAAAGATATAGTGATATACACATATGTTGTAAATTGTTTTGAACTTAGGAAGGATTGGAACTTTGGATGCACTACTTAATTTTGAGGTAGAGAATTAAACGGATGCTAGCATTCAATGGTCTATGGTGAATCTCAAAATTGTGGATTTCCCTTGTTGTAATTTTTGGAGACTACTTAGGTCTTGAAATTTTGTTGAAATTAATAATTGATGGAAAATCAAGTGTTGTGGTTATTCTAAACAAATGGGCCTTGGAACTTATGTTCATATTGAAAGGAACTTAGAGAGCTATTCATACTAGAGATATGTATATCTTTAAAGAATCCTTTTTTTTTTTTTTTTTTTTTTTGTAATATGGTTGTTCATAAACTATGGGTAATTGAGTAAGAGATTTTATAGTGGTATTGTATTATGTAGCGGAAGCATCATGGCTCCATTTGCTTTGGAAATTTTTATTTTACAAATCTTGGGAAGGAAAAGTTTACGCATATGTTATGAAATAGTTTTGAACTATGTTGATGAGTGATAAATTGTATAGATCGATACAAATGTGGCTTTAGAGTAGCATAGTGGAAGCATGATAATTGGTTCAGTTTGTGATGAATTTAGAGGACTGAATTCTTATAAGTGGGGGAGATTGTAATACTTGGAAAAAAAAAAGATTTAAAAGGAGGGGTATTTAAGTAATTTTCTTTGTGGGACCAATTTTATAATTTATACTTATATGGGAGTTTTCAGAAAATAAGGTTGAAGCCCTAGCTATATATAAGCTTATTAAGTTTTGAGAGAGGTGACTCCCCAAATTACTCAAGCAGAGAATGTTTGACAGCACAATTGAGGTGATATCTAAGGATTTAGAGGAGGTGTTAGGGAAAAGTTTCTTTTGGAATAGCTTTTGGAGGTAAGTAACCTTATCCTAATTGGTTTTATTGTGCGTATTTTAACTATTAAAAATTGTTACAGATGTTACAATTTTATTTCTATTGTACTACTGATTTCAAGTAAAGAATTATCACAGATATGTCTTATTACTGAATATATAATGTATCTTATTTAATTGTTTTTAGCTATTCTGATTCAAAGTAAAGAATAAGGAATTTTCACAAATACATATAAGCATTGAATATAAGAATTATTTTATTTAATTGTTTTTTTTAGCTATATTGATTTAAAGTAAAGAATATAGAAATATAACAAATAGATTTGAATATTGAATATATGATTATATATATATATATATATATATATATATATATATATTATATATGTATTTGAATAAGATATATTTTTGGTAGAAACTATGATTTCTTATATATGATTATGGATAATCTAACTATGAATTTACTCCGATACCTAGCAAATAGGGGTTATTCGTTGGTACTCTGATACCCAAACCAATGAGGGTTATTCATTGGTACTTTGATATTCAGCCAATGGGGATTATTCATTGGTACTGATTTCGATCCACAGAATATAGTGTGACTATAGTCATAAGATTGTTAAGAATATGAATTACGTTTGAACATTTGAACTTTTTTTGAGTCCTTAAGACTACATATGTGATTTTTGAAAATGTTTTGAGTATTTGGACTATTTTGAGTCATTAAAACTGCTCATGTATTTTTAGAACCTATTGTAAGTTTCAGCTTTTGGTATTTGAAAAAAAACCAACTACTTTCTAAATCATCTATGATATATTTGTAAGATTAAAGTACGTGATCTATTTGCAACTTATTATTTTAAGACTACAAAACTTCTTTAGTTATTTTTGAAAACTCATAGCATATTATAACTTTTGAAAGCTCATATTACATCTTATTACTTTATAGATCTATTGTTTAATAGAACTTATTAGGATTTTGGTTAGTTATTAAGTTGTTAGCTCAACCCCTTTTTCCCCTCCAATTTCAGATTATGAAGAATCACAAGATTTGGGAGTTTTGATGTTATGTTGTGAGCGAGAAAGAAGCTTAGTGGTTTTGGGATTGGATGGTCTTCTAATAGTTTTATTTATTTATTTGCCAATTGGCATTTTGTACATGAGGTTTGGATTTTGTTCCTATTAAATTATTAGAGATCTATTCATAAAGAAATTGTTGAGGTATTTTGGATTTATTGATTTTAATTTTTGAGGATAAATTTTAGTTGCTAAGAAAGCCTTGCACAATTGTAGGGTGCTTACTTTATAAGCGTGTGGTGGTTCTCACGTGTCTATCTTTGTAGTTGGGTTCGGGGCGTGATTGTGATGCCCTAATTTGATTGATTGTGTGATGTGTGTGGGTGTGTGATGAGTCCCACATTGGGTATTTACTGGGTTGAATTAGGCTTTATTAACAACTGTAAGGAGCCTCAATTGTAACTAGTCCTTTTGAGGTATAGCGTAAATGTGACTAGCGCTAGCGTTTTTCCTTGGGTCTGTACATAATATATTCATGATAAGTACCAGCTTGTACATGAATGACAGTCCTACCCCCACCTTCCATGGAAGCCTCAAGTGCCTTACCTATAGTCTTGTGTGTCCCACTTCCATCCTTAGCCACCACAGCACTAACTTCTATCTCTTCCATAGAAGCATGTAGAAGCTTTCTTTTTGATCCCGACACCCAAGATGGAAAATCATCATACAACAATCTTCGATTCCCACCACGTATAATTGAAGTTTTAGTAGACATGTAGAGTGTTAGTGTGTTGCTAATGAGTTGGCTCAAATTTTGGATTGTAGAATCCATTACACCTTTCTCTACCTCAATTTTATCATTTTCAAGGCTCTCGAGACAAGTTTCTTGATTGGTACAAACAGCATAAGCCATGTTTGGATGTCATTAGTGGTGGTTTGTGTTTGCTGGTTGTTGTTGTTGTTGACAACATTAGTGAGTTGGTCTAGAGTGTCATCGAGCAACTCGAGGCAGTCACTCATTCCACTAGTTATGTCATTGCTACGAGATTTTTCATAATTAAGGGTAAGGTTATAGGCAAGGGCTCGAGCTACGATCTATTTGTTTCGCTAAAAAACCTTCTATAAAGATAGTTTTCCACATTTTCCAGTATTTGGTAGCACACAAAAAAACTGGTTAATGGAAAACTATCTTTGGTCAATGGAAAACCCTAATAAAAATAAAGCTTATTTTTTATAGGTTGTTTTCCAAAAAATTATTTTGGAAAACAATCTCTTTCTCACCCGTTGCATCTCCTATAAATATTATCTTTGTCTCAGAGTCATGGGGAAACATAATTTTTTGGCACCTTCTTTCTCTCATGGTAAGCTTTCTCACTTTTTCTCTCTTCCCTTTGCTTTTTCTCTCCTCACACCCTCACTATCACTAACTTTGGTCTCTCCTCTTCCCATAGATTTCTCTCTCTAACTATCTCTCTTCTCTCTTTTCTCCGTGTTTCTCTTCCCCTCTGTAACACAATTCTCCGATTAGATTTTTTTTTTTCCTTCACTGATAGGTTAATAGCTCCGACTTGTAAAGGAAAACAAATTTGCAGCAGTAATTATTTCATTCATCTCTACCAAAATCCCAATTCTTTGCTTTGAATTTCAAGCTTGATTTTCTTTTTTCTCTAAGAAATTTTTGGTTTGATGGATTCCAGGAAAAAGTTACTTCTTTTTCATCCATAAAGTGCAAAAGAAAATTAAAAAATTAAAAAAAGAAAAAGAAGAAGAAAGAACGAATGAAGTAAAAGATGAAAATTTTAAACATAGTACCTATATTGCTCTAAATTGCTTTTGCATGGGACAATCTTTACTGTGGACTAATAATATTATTATATAATGATGTGCTCATAGAACATTGTTGGTTCAGTTTCTAAGAGTCTTCATTTGACATCTTTGGGTTAAATCTTACGAAACCTGGTTTCATGAGTTATTCTGTTTTGCATATACAGTGCCTGCATTTGGTTGATAGCACTGGAGGAATAGTGCTAGTGTATGATGTGCAGATTATTGGCAAGCTTCCGTGTGATATATATTATTTTTTTTACAAGTAAGAAGTGTCCGTATTGAAAAAATTACTCTATGCAAAAGGAGCACAAAGAAGTCAAGAAGTACAAGGAAGAAAAAGAAGAGAACAGAAAAATAGTTACAAAAGAGAAGAGAACTAAAGAACTGAGATTGGTATGATATGCTAGATATACACTGGTAACCCTTTTCCTAATAGTTCTACCTTTTGGGATTGATGGTTTTGTACAATTTTATTCCAAGGTGTTTCAAGCAGAGCTCTTAAGCTCTTTTTTTTTGGATATGCAAAACCAACTGCCTCACCATTCATTCATCTTATTCTTATTCTTATCTGGAGTTTTAGGAAGCCCTTGTGCTTTCAAACAGATTTCACTAACAGATGTCTTTTGTAAAAAAAAAAAAAAAAAAAAAACACTATCGAACGTAATATGGTTAGAATATGATAAGTGTTGGGTGGAATTCTAGGTTTTGATAATCTGCTGTGCATCTCAATGTTTTCTAATTTCTTGTGATCTTGTTGGAGAAAATCTTGTTCTTGTAAACCTTGTTGAATTATCTGGTTTTGCAATGCGTGTTGCATTGAACAATGAATTAATATGGTTCTTTCTGTTGCAGTTGTTCAATATGAGGCACGCTGAAGAAGAGAAGTGGGGAGGCAGGGGCATGCAGCAGCAACAACAAAGACTATCTGTATTGGGTCCATTTTACAGCATTTTAATTTAGTATGTAGTCATAGAAGACTAACTTATAAGTTGCACTGTCTAAGTTTGGGATCATTGGATTTGATCTCCTATGATCAAAATTTTTTATTTGGACCTTAATGTTATATAGTACTTAGATTCCGATTTGATTCCTTCTGTTTCTGCCAAGGTTTTAAATTCCGTTTCGTTCCAATGCTTACGAATTCCAGCAGTTCCGGTCTCTCAATTCCAAGTCCAAGCTGTTCCAGATTGTGTTGGATTATTTATATATATATATATATGTGTGTGTGTGTATATATATATATTGACTAACGGAACTCAAGTGAACTCACGTGGTTAAGAAAAAAAAAAAAAAAAAAACAATTGGGGTCAGGCCTTCCTTTAGCCTTTAGAGACTATGAGTGTGATAGAGCATCCATTAACAAAAGGATCGTTCCATCAATTTCAAGAGTTGCTACCAATTGAGAGAGAAACTATTGGTGTTAGGCCTTCCTTCATCCTTTAGAGACTAGGAGCGTAATAGAGCATCCGTCGACAAAATGATCATTCCATCAATTTCAAGAATTTCTACCGATTGAGAGATAAACTGGGTTTCAGTTTTGAAAGAGAGAACGCAAGGAGAGAGAACTACAAATTGTAAATCCCACCAAATGAAATCACTACTGCCTATCTTCGCAAAATTGTATACCGCAGCCACGTCCGTAGCAATAAATAAATAAATAATGGAATATTGAAATGAAACAAGAAGAAGAATAATGGAATCTTGAAATTAAATGAGAAGAAGAACCAGAGATCAGCCAACCCAATCTAATAATTGAACTTAGATCTATGTAAGTGTTTCTTTTGTTAGCCTTATATGTGCCTTATAACATGAACATGTTAACAAGAATGCAAAGGCGCAACTAAAGCAAGAAGATCACACAAGATGACATAAACAAGTATGGCCAAAAGGCACAAAAGGCAGGACATGTTATCACACATACAAGAATAAAGCTAATCATGTTATAAGGCACATATATGGCTAACAAAAGAAGCACTAACATGCAAAACCGAGCGAGAGAAAGAGGCAAGCGGAAAGCATGCCAACGTCATCAAGATGCAATCTCACCCACATGGTTGCTCCCATACAAGCCACAAAAGGGGAAGAATGCAACCAAACAAAACAAAGAGGCACAAAAGGCCAACAAACACATACTAAAAGGGAAACGAAGCATCTAAAGCAAAACAAGGATGCAAGAACTGAGATCTAAGCATACAAGCAAGGATCTAAAGAAAGAACACAGATCTAAGCATGAAACATCCAAACATTGTATCACAAAGATAGATCTGAGAAAAGGAACACACAAAAGCATGTAAAAAGACCAAACAAGCATGAACATGCAAAAAGAAATCTAATCCGAACCCTTTATTGAACTTGGGTGTTTGAATGTAGGCCTAGACCAATAGATCAAGATCTACACCATACCTAAAAGCAAGACATAAGAAAAAGGCATGAACAAAACTTTATAAAGCTATAAAGCACTCAAGCATTGCATTCAAACAAGGCATTTAAGCACATAAACATGACAAAAAGCACAAACAAGAAATTTAGACATATCCTAACCCAAGAAGGTTAAGCCAACAACATCAAAGCAATAAAACATGCTAAGAAAGCTATAAAACATGCTAGGAAAGCAATAAAACATGCTAGAAACTTAAAAGAAAGCATTAAAGAGCTAAAAGAAGATGAGTGTAGATTGTAGCTAAAAAGCTACATCTACACCCGCCAAACCTCAAAACCAAGGAAGATGGAAAACTACCTCTTGATTTTTGAAGATATGAGAATCAAGGATTTATTTATGGGTATTTGGGAGAGAATTAAGAGTAAAGAGAGAGAAGAAAGCTCCAGAAAATACTCCAAGTTGCCTTAAAATCATTTTTTCCAAGTTTGGGAGCTGGGGGGATTATATCTATGTTTTATTTGACTCTTAGGCTACTAGTGTGCATTAATTCTGACATCAGCAATCTTGTCTTTTCCCTTATCTTTTTTTTTTTGTTCAACTTTGATTGATAATTTGAAGGCCTTTACCTACTTTGATTGACCTAATCTTGGTACCACTGGAAAGGTATGGATGTCTAGTTTCTAGATCACTTGACATTTTGAAGATCGGACGGTCCGATCAAAAGTTATGGCCTTAGGAAGCAAGTTGATGCACTAGGCATAGTTTTCAAGATATCCCAATCGTTATAACTCCAATTTTCGACCCATGAGTAGCCATTAAAAAGAAATTCAATATTCTTTGCAATGACATTGGCTTCAACCTGTTCTGACAATCAGATCAAAATTAGGTTTTCGATTCTTGTTAAGAGTCAACTTTAGGTCAAATTTGGTCAAAGTTGACAAAAATCTTAGATAGCCTCGGGTTTGATGTAAAAACATGAAAAATATTGTTTTAGTGTGTGGTTTTGACAAATTTTGACTTATGGTCAACCCTGTGTTGACTAGGGCCATCTTGGTCATTTTGACTTGAAATGTTATTTGAGTGCTCTGATGCTCGAATGGGTTGAACCATGATGATCTAGATGTTCCCATGGTCTTCGGTGAGCAAACGATATTTTTAGAATTTTAGGGGTTTGACATGTAAATTGAAGGCGAACAAAATACAATATCCTAAAGTTCTTATATATATATATATATATATATATATATATATATATATATATATATATATATATATATATATATATATATATATATATATCGGCCCTTAAAATTATCTCATACATAAATATATTTTCAACATAGAATCAAACCACACACTAATAGCACCAAAATTTAAATTTGCTCCCCAAATAATTTTAGTAGATCATCAATCAATATGATGTAGTTCATCCATCAAAGACACAATCTTGATTATTGCATCCAAGTGTCAAGCTCTACTTAAATATTAGTGGCAAAAATATAATAATAAACAAAGGGTAAGTTAAGTTAAGAATCTCACCTTGTCAATAGGCTTTTGGGCACTTGAAGCAACAACAATATCTTTAAACTATGCATATTTCACCCCAAAAGAAGAAGAAGAGAGAAATATTAAAAAAAGAAAAGAAAAAGAAAAGAAGGATAAGGGATGAGTGTTAGAGATTAAAAGAATGGATAATCGAATATAGAGACAAACTTCAAAATAGCACCACATCAACGTCACATAAAACCCTAACAATATTTAATTAAAGCCCTAACAAAGGTTAAAACCGAAACCCAAAAAATTGAGTTTCTTCAAATATTGTATCTTAATTTGAAACTGAAAGAATCCCAATTGGAAACTGGGATATTTGTGATGGATTTGAATGAATGCTAAATCTAACCATATGGTTGGCTTTATAACCCTTTATTAATACAATTTTTTTGGCTAATTTAACATATGCAATTTCATACTAATCATGAAATAGTACATGCATCTGATTAGATAGTGAATAAAAGTTGTTCAGGCTGATACCTAGAAATCAAACTTGGCACAGAGATCAAATCATTAACATTAATCTATGTTAATTTGGGCATAAAGAAACTGTTTTGGCGTATAATTTGAGATTTTTTGTCAAGCACGGGGAGGAATTACAATTAAACAAAAGACAAACAGAGCAAACCTAAGTGCAAATGATAACAAGGACCCATTTTATTTGCATGATGTGTGGAAAAAAAAAAAAAAACTAATTTACTTCCAAAAAATTGAATGTTATGTTAGGTTCTAAGACTTTAGGAACTAATGTATTAGAACTTCAATTTGTTTATGTTGGCAAACCATGATCAAACCATTTAGTATAGTTTTAGGTTGCTCAAAATGTGGTTATGTGTAAAGTTGGAATCGAGTAATTGTAGGAAATTGCTATTCAATTTCTGCAAGGCTCGATCAATCGAAAATTAGACTCGATTGATCGAAGCTCGTGCGGATTGTTTTTTCTGCAGAATTTCCAACTCAGCCCAAGCGCATATGATGCGTAGGGTTTTATGTTTTGCTTCAAGTATAAAAAGAAAAACCCTAGCCATATTTTAAAGGTTGTTGATATGTTGTGTGTGTGAATCTTTTGTGAGATCTAGAGGTATTTACCTTCATACACACTTAGGATTATCAAGATCAAGATTGATGTCTAGAACTTGATGATCACTTCGGTTGCTATTTCAAGAGCTTAAAGAAAACACAAGTGGGAGTACTTGTTGTTGTTGTTATGGATCAAGAAAAGAAGTAGTTCGTGGACTCAGAGCTGTCATGTAGTCGTGGTAATAAGTTTTCTACACGAGGTAGCAATAAGATGTTAGTGGTCTAAGTTTTATTGTAAAACTTCAATTCTTTCATAGTGGATCTGTTTTACCTTGAGGATAGCTAGGTTAAATCCTCCCCAGGTTTTTTACCCGTTTGGCTTTCCTGAGTTATCATATTATTGTGTTCTTTATATTTTTGCTGTTTTACATGATATGATTTACTTGTGTTAACCTAGATCTGAATAATTTATCTAAGTAATCACTTGGCTAAATAACTAGGTTAAACAACTTATGTTTTAAGGGGTCTAAAACCGTACATGTTAGATTATTTGAAATAAAGCGAGAGACAAAAAGTAGTACAAGACTTGCAAACTCTACATAAAATAAGCGATTATAAAAATAAAATAGAAAAGAAGCAAACTTCTAATCAGTATATTTAGCTTTTTGTTGGTAGTGTTCTAAAATATACTTACCCCTCCATTACAAGTCGCATGGGCGGCACTATAGTCAACCCAAGGGGTTCTAACATGCTTGTTTGATTTCTATTTTAATATCTTTGAAAGATTAAATCTATAAAAATGTCATTTTTTCGAATCTATGCTAAAGGATGTGTACGTATCTTTGAGTATGAGTACGCATGGTTCAACCATGTGTACGCATGATTGAGTATGCATTCGCATCCCAAACCTTGATTAGGGCAAGATCTTTTATTATTATTATTATTATTATTATTATTATTATTATTATTATTATTATTATTATTGTTATTATTATTATTTTAATTACTTTTTAACATGTTATTTGATTTTGTTTGACTTTGTTTAGGTTAATATGTTGTGTTTAATTGTTTCCCATGTTTGTTTTAGTATTTTTGATATGTTTAGTTTATTTAATATCTTTTTCCTTGTGTGTTTATATTTAACTCACAACTCGCCATGTTTAATTTATCTTGTTAGATTGTGTTTTATTTGTTTCCTTTTATAATGTGATATTTAATATGTTGTGTGTTTTATTTCCTTAACTGGATGATGTATGTTTAAGGTAAGGATTAGAGCTTTCTTAATAAACTCTTCAATTATATATGGCTTAGCAACACATAATGAAGGTCGGCTCACAAGTCGGGCGGTCTTGGGTGCTTAACACATTCTCAAGCCATTCCCAAATTCCATACCCATAATATGGTATGTGGACCCATGTATGTAAGTGATTGGCCCAAAAGACCCAATAAGGTTCTTAGACTTAATTTAGGTGGCGATTATATTTTTTCTCTGCCACGGTCCATTCTACCGGGGCGTATTCTCCTTTGTGCCCACAATCCACAAGGATGGTGAATGAGGCTATTAATAGACATCCAAGTACTCGAATTTGATGAGTTTCTATTACTTATTCCATTCCCTTCCATTTTAAACTTCCAACTAAGGGAACGATTTTCCATTCTCTATAATAAAAATCCCAAATGAGGGAATGAAAGGGATATTTCAAAATAATTATTTTTATTCCTTTCCTTTTTCTCCTTCTCTTTTAGAGAGAGAAAGAGAGAGAGAGAGGGTAATTAGGTTCCTAGATTGTCAAAATTTCAATTTCATTATGTCAATACTCGATACTATTTTTATAAAAGTGTTCAAGAGGGGGAAGCCATTTAATAATTCGAGAGACAACAACTTTAAAAATTTATCCGGGCAAGCAAGATGATAGAATTCAATTGCTAAATGTATAGATTTGTAAACAAGATGAGTTTGAGATACAGATGTATTATTGAATAGTCTAGCATTTGGGGCTAACCAAAGTTGCCAAGTAAAGAAAGCAAATAACAAATTCCATGGTACTTGTTCGTCAGGGAGAATTGTTTCAATTGTAGAGTTCAATTTACTGATAAAACTCTAACAATATTTAATTAAAGCCCTAACAATGGTTAAAATTGAAACCCAAAAAAATGAGTTTCTTCAAATATTGTATCTTAATTTAAAATCGAAAGAATCCCAATTAGAAACTGGGATATTTGTGATGGATCTGAATGAATGCGCAATCTAACCATATGGTTGGCTTTTTAACCCTTTATTAATACAACTAGTCGCTAACCCGTGTGATGCACGGAAAAATTCCAAAAATGAAATATTTATGAAACATTCTAAATAGTTTTTTTTAATAAAAAAAAATCAAAAGCGATGGAACTCCAGAGCTTGCTCTTACTTATTACATAGTCCTATAGGATATATGTCCTGCCTATTTCACAAAAAGCTTGAATTTGTTCTAACACATCCGAAATCTCATTCAAGCATAGTTCATGCAACCCAATTGATGCTAGCAATTGTGAGTTGGTAAGCTCCACAATCAAATCTCTGATCCATAGTTCGTGACAGGAGTGTAACACTCAATAGAGCATGGCACCATCCACAATGGGTTTCCTTGGCAAGGAATTAATTTAGTATGGACTATAATAGGAGAATCATGACTATCTCTAAAAATAATTCCAAAACTTGCGTAATAGGTGGCTTTGCAAAAAGGCTAGTGCTATGTCCAGTTTTGAGATAAGGAGAAACAGGATTTGCGGTTGTTGGGCTTACTTAATATTTAAGTTTATGTTTTTTTGCACTGTAAAATTTAAAGATATTTTAGGCTAGTAAACAGTTAAAGTTATTTTGGTAATAAGTGGCGTAAGAATAAGTGGGGTAAGATATTTTCACAACACTTTTACAATAAATCTTAAGTGGTAGGTTGTTATGAGTGGGCAAAAACATAATTTAAGTTGTGGATTCAAATTAGAACCAATAAAAACTTGTTACATATGTTTTGTCATAAAAATGTTGAGAAAATATTATGGACGTAGTTTTTATAAAAAATAATAAAAAATATAAGAAAAAAGGAGTGTTTTGTTTGCAAACAAATATGAACCACATCAAGTAAAATGTCATTGTCCACCAGAAATAATAAAACGGTAAAATGAACAAATAAAATAGTAAATGTATTTTAGTGGGTTTTATTGATTTGTGGGAAGGAGTAGCCTAGTTGTGACACGAGACCGAGGCCAAAATTTTGTCGGCTTCTTTTTCCTCTATTTGCTTTTCTTATATTTATAGACATGGTAACTTAATTGCTCATAACCTTACTAAACATGTTAGTCATGTCTTATGGTGTGGGTGGAGGATGTTCCAACACACATAAGCTCTATTCTCTTAGCCGATTTTGGCTAATTTTGGTCAGCCTTTTTAATACAACATGCTGATTTGATTCTCAAAAAAAAAAAAAAAAAAATGATCTCCAATGTAATTTTTTTTTTTAATGAGGAAGAAGCAAAACTAAAGTTTTTTTAGATGGTTGTTCAAATAACTTTGTATTCATCCTCTTTTTATATATTTTTTAATTTTTTTAATTGTCAATTAATTTAACTTTCTATGTTGTTCATATATAATCTTGTAAAAAGGTTTGCAAAATTTACCGGAGCTTTGTCCACCACAATCCAGAGCTACGAATTTCTTTTTTTTCTTCTACTCATTTTTCTTTCTTAAAAGCTAGCTTCATTTAATTTCGGCCAAAACTCACCAAAATAGGCCGGCATGGCCACAATTACTAACATATCAAACAAATATAAAGGTAAAAAAAAAAAAAAAAACTACTAAATTTCTTCTTCTTTTAATTTTCCAAATTAGTTTTAGGCATAAAACTAAATCAAGGTTTGAGCAACATAGTTGGTCTATATCAGAGACATTGTTGATAAGCTCACAAAGAAAGCTTATTAGACTCAACAACTGATTGATCTCAGCCTTAAAAAAAAAAAAAAAAAAAAAAAAAAAAAAAAAAAAAAAAAAAAAAAAATTCCTAACTTTGTTTTTGAAGAAGAAGAAGAAGAGTCTTTGAGATTTAAAAGAAGCAGAAGATGAGGTATAGAGTGCATTTTCAATGAAGGAGTTAGACCCATATTGGATTTTTACTTATCTTTCTCTGCATCTTTTGGTTGGCTCTTGAGAGAATGATGAATTCAGTGTGGGTTTTGGGCCTTTTGGGTGAGTTGAGGGAGGGGAAGTGATCGACTTTGTAGGTTGGGGATGGAGAGAAATAATGGGAGAAAAAAAAAAATTCGGGCAACAGGAGCTGAAAATAAACGTTAAAAATAATAATTAAATAAATAACTAAGGTGTAAATTTGTTAGACTTGAAAAATTATGTGCCAAAGTCTCATGAAGTTAACAAAAAGTCCACGACTTCAGTTATATAGTATGTTATGATTATAGTGTCCCACATGGATTAAGTATAAGTTTAACCATGTGTTTATAAGCTCTTGGTCGGGTGCTAACATAGTATTTATAACTTTGTTTCTATTTATTTTTGTTTCGAACTGGTCGGGTGCTCTTTTACGTTGGAAAATCATACGATTACCTCATGGGGAATTAGTCGCGCCTACAAACGATATAAATACTACTGTTGCTTTAGCTTTACTCATGTCAATAGCACATTTTTGTTTAAAATTGTAGTAGATTTTTGTTTTCTTTACGTATATAAATCTAATACCTATGATATTAGACTTTTTAAGTTTTTGTGCTATTAACTACAATGTATGTGCCAAATGTTAAGGAGCTCATATATGGAATGAAATAAATGCATTTATTAATATTGTATTTATCCTTATTTGTGAGTATTAAATATTTATCCTTATGAGTTCCTTTTGAATGGTTCAACAATCTTCTCTTGCTTAAGGCCAAGTTTTGGGTCTGTTTTGTCTTTTCTTAGCTGGCTATTCATTCACCTCCTTAAAGAAAAGTACCAATTTCATACAATATTGGAAATTTCATTGACCTCCTTTGTGTAGTACTTTAATTATTGAAAGAAATACATAATTTTTTGTTGGGACAAGTTAAAAATTAATTCTGTAAAATTTTGGACTTTATCTCTTATAATTGGTGAATATATGCAATACCTACAATGTAACAAATATTCCAATAACAAAGTGTGAAATAATTAAAAAGAACAAAACAAACAAACAAACAAACACACACACACACACGCTCAAACCGACAACTTGTCAAACCCTAAAAACATTCATGACCCATTTATCGTCAACAACTAAACAATTCAAACTCTCAATAATCCTTCCCAACCACAACCTACCAAATTTGGAAGGAAAAAAAAAACATTTTCCCATATACTTTTTTCATGAGAAACAAAGAAAAGAAAAGTTGTGATCTCTCTCCATAATTTGCTTTCCGATTTGTTATACCAATGACATATATTCAAGCAAAGGAAATGTCTTGAGGGACCAAATAAGATTTGTGATACCAAGTGCGTAGAGATTGTGTATGACATTATCATTTATAGACATAGTTTTGAAACCTGGATCGTTCAAAGAATCGTAAAAGGGAGGTGTTTAAGGTTTTAAAGGTCGGACTAAGGTTGAATTGAGATCATACCATGATGACATTATAATTAATTTAATAATTATTTTTAAAAAATTAAATTAGTAAAAATATAAAAATTGGCTGAAATATAAATATTTATATTTAAAATGTATTTTTCATACACAAATAAGTAATATTAAATCATAATCAAACATAAATAAATATTGAGTTTTTCAATCAATGGATATATATATTAAATTAATATCCTTAAACTTTTTGTTAAAGATCAATATTCTACGCAAGTCTTCATTTAAATTATCTTAAATCACATTTAGCCCATTTGATAACCCAATACTTTTTTTTATCACGCCAATCCCATTTAGTATATATGAAATTAAAAAAAAAAATACAAAAACTGGAACACAGGCCTTAGCCAATTTAAGAAAGCAATAACTTGTTAAAGATTTGCAAGCATTTTGTAGTTGGTACAAGTGGATGACAGCTAAGCTTGCCTAAGCATTGGGTTGTCCGTCCATTTGCAACAACTTGACCTTCACTCATCACAAATCAAGCAATGAAGACCTGCGAAATGGCAAAAACGCAGAGAGAGCGAAAAAGACAGAGACAAAGAAGAAGAATAAGAAGAAATAAAGATGTAATCTCATGGTTTGACAAAGACCTCATGGTGGTTGAAGCTTCAACAATGGCTGTAAGTACCCAAAAAAAAATCTCGATCTGAACTTGTGATTGGGCCGTTTTATTGATTTTCTTGCATAGGGCAGTTTTACGGGTTGAAAGAATCGTTTTGGTGAACGGTTCATGGTTAACCCGGCCGCACCGCACGGTTCGATCCAGGTTTCAAAACCATGTTTACTGATTGTTCAAGCACTTCTTTAACGTTGACAACATTTTGGTTTGGAGTTCAAGGGCTTTGATTCTAAAAGCTTTTGTTTTTGTTTTTTTTTTTTTTTTTTGGGGTCTGTTTGTTTGCTGAGAACCCCATGATAAACATTCATGGCTTCAAATCTAATAATTTCATGGGGGGCTCCTCGTTGGGAAGGATTGGATTCTACAATGGCATAGGTTAGGCTAATAGGCTCTTTATCTATGGAGGAAGAGAGATTGCAGATATATATAGAAAAAATAACACAAAGGGTGTTCTATTTCCAATAGGCACAATTGAACGTTTTGAAAAACCTCTTGATCGGGAATAGGAAGAATCACCACTAATCAAGACAGATTTGAAGAAGGTCCGAATTAATGCTCAATTAGTTGAAGAATAGCAAAATATTAATTACAAAAGGAAGGGATAATGTGTACCTAATATGGACTCTTTTTTATTTATTTATTTATTTATGTATGGTGGCAATTGAACAGTATGAAGGAGTGATTCAGTTAAATGAGGAGAGGAAGCGACCAAGGAGGGAAGAGAGAGAGTTTGGCGTTGGGAAGTTGAAGTTGTGAAGTTTTGAAAGTGTGAAAAGCTGAAGTTGTGGAGTTTTGTAAGCCTCGAAAGACAGAAGAAGACAAGCGATTAGCATTAAAGACTATTTAGCTTGGTTGGGGCTTTACGGTGGTCGGCGTTAATCGTAATATATAAAGATTGGGCTTTAAAGTGGAGATTAGGTTGAGAATAATTTCTTTTTAATGGTATATTAAAATTATGAAAAAATTTTAGAGAAAAGAAAGGTAATTACGTGGCTACTGATGTGGTTCAATGTGAGCGTAGCAACATTAATTGCTACGCTTGACTTTTTAGTATTATATAGATTGTTTTGGCTAATTTAACATATGCAATTTCATACTAATCATGAAATAGTACATGTGTCTGATTAGCTAGTGAATAAAAATTGTTCAGGCTGATACTTAGAAATCAAACTTGGCACAAAGATAAAATCATTAATATTAATCTATGTTAATTTATGATAAAGAAACTGCTTTGGCATATAATTTGAGATTTTCTGTTAGGCACGAGGAGGAATTACAATTAAACAAAAGAAAAACAAAGCAAACCTAAGTGTAAATCATAACAAGGACCCATTATATTTGAATGATGTGCGACCAAAAAAAAAAAAAAATTCCTAAAGCCGCCATTGGCAAGTCCGTTTTTAAGGGTGAATTTTACCCATTATTTTGTATCATTTGGTATAAGAGCCAGTCACCACATAGCTTGTTGAATATGGATATTAAATGAGTTGCGGTTTTGTGGTTGGATCTTAAAAGGGGACTTAGAAGCTAGATTAAAATATATTGCTAAGTCATTGGCTAACTGAGTGACTCTCAAAAAAAAAAAAAAATGATATGTGAGTGACACTGTGAAAAAGTGAGATTCTTAAAAAATTGTTCGTCAAAGTTAAAAACTAGCCAAATAAGTTGGACACAAAATAATTCACCAAAGAGGTTTTTTTTTTTTAGTAATTTAATTCGCAAAAAGCTATATTTCACAATGTCAAGACTCAAGGGACAAAAATTCACAAAAAATTATATAAGTAAATCACTTGCAAAAACCTATATTTTGCAATATAATTTGCAAAAAACTATATAACTAAAAAACTATATTTCACAAAAAGCTATTATATAATAATAAATTAATAACTAAATAACTTGCTAAAGGTTTTAGTAATATAAATTTTTTTTTTTTGATAAAACGCACAAACTTTATTTAATCAAAGCAGAAGATACATCTTGGATAAGAGCTTGTTTTACAAAACAATGATACTCTTCAATCAAAAAAAAATAGTTGCTAATGCCTACGGCAAACTTAGCTAACAAATGAGTAGGCAGATTCCCACTCCTACAAACATGAGAGAAATATACATTCCTTAAGTCATTTGAACCAGCCTACATCCCATAAATTAAAGATGCGACCGAGGAGGGTGCTGAAGTCTTTTCACACAGAGCATTGACTATTGTCAAAGAATCACCTTCTAACACAAAGTCCAGTATGCCTACTTCCTTTGCAAACGTAATACCTGTTTCAAAAGCCTTTGCTTCCACTGCTATGGCACCTAAAGGAGCTTTAAATTTCTTACTCAAACCTGCAATAAAGTTCCCCTCATGGTCTCTAATAACAACCCCAACACCAACTTTTTTTTGCTTCCCAAGGACAGCCCCATCAACGTTTACCTTATAGAAAGGCAATTGTGGAGGAGACCATTTTGAATCTAGTGATTGAGGATGATTCAGTGGGAGTATTAAGGCAGCCCAATATTCCTCCATATAGTGCTGACACGTCAGAAACAACTCTCTTCCATTTTTCCTCATCCCACCATGTCTCACCTCATTTCTATGAGTCCATAGAGTCCAAACCAGTGAAACTGCCATAGTAGAATCTTCATTAGACCAATCTGCCTCCATTAAAACAAACCAAAGGAAATCCATGAAGCTTCTAAAATGTGTTGGAACCAAAACCCAAAAGTTCTTGAATGAAGCCCATGTTTCACAAGCTCTTTGGCACTCCCAAAACAGATGAATAAAGGTTTCTGCCGTAGCCCCACACTCCTCACAAACATCATCCATTAGAACATGTCTAAATCACAGATTTACCTTTGTTGGAAGGATATCACGTGCAGCCCTCCAAGCAAAATGTCTAATTTCTGAGGAACCTGCATTTTCCAAAGTTTCCTCCAAAACATACACATATTTGCCCCATTTGAAAAGGAAGATACGTTTAAGCAAATCCACATTCCAACAGTTATTATCATAATCAATCAGATGACTGACCATAGATACCTGAGGAGATATAGTTCTAGGAGATACCACTCTATATGAGGAAAAATTAGGAACCCACGGGTCATCCCAAATTCTAATCCTTTGCCCATTCCCAACACGCCATCTCATGCCTTTTTTGACAATGTTTTGTGGAGCAAAAATACTCCTCCAAACGTATGAAGGTTTGTTTCCCAGTGAGGCTTGGATAAATTCACAATCCTTGAAATACCGAGCTTTGAAGATCTTGTATACAAGTGAATTCTGACCCAACTGAAGCCGCAGCCCTGTTTTGCCAAGAGAGCAAGGTTAAAAGGTTTCAAAAGTTTGAACCCCAATCCGCCACATGATTTGGGTACACATTTTTTCTCCCAACTCATCCATACCATTTTCTTTTCATCCTGCCTTTGTCACCACCAAAAATTCCGAACCATACTTGTCAGTTCATCATAGAGGGCATTAGGGATTTTAAAACAACTCATAATATACGTAGGGATTGCCCGTGCAACTGCCTTAATCAAAACTTCATTTCCTGCTTTTGATAACAATTTTTCCTTCCATCTTGTCAACTTCTTAGCCAATTTTTCCTTCACTGCATTAAAAGTATTTCTTTTATTGTTTCCAACTAAAGAAGGAAGACCAAGATATTTTTCATGTTGCTTAATAATCTGGGCAGCAAATCTTGACTTAATTTCCTCTTTAATAGATCTATTAGTATTATTGCTGAAAAACAATGATGTTTTTGCCCTATTCAATTGTTGGCCTAAGGCATCTTCATACACTTTTAACACACGCTGCAATGAATCACAATCATTTAAGGTTGCTTTACAAAAGATCAAACTATCATCAAGAAAGAATAAGTGAGAAAGAGTAGGAGCCCCTCGACAAATAGTCACCCATCCATAAAACCATCATGTATAGATTTTTTAAGTAATGCCGATAGACCCTCAGCACATATTAAAAAAAGATATGGGGACAACAGATCACCTTGTCTTAATCCTCTTGAAGGACATATATCACCTCTAGGCCTCCCATTAATATAGATAGAATAAGATACGGAAGAAATACAAAACATCATCAATTCCCTCCACTTGGAATTAAATCCCAATTTCTATATAATCTTATCTAAACAAATCCATTCAACCCTATCATATGCTTTACTCATATCCAATTTTAAAGCCATATCTCCAACTTTTCCTCCCTTCTTTTGATTAATATGATGCATAGTCTCAAAAGCAACCAAAACATTATCAGCAATTAACCTTCCATGCACACAAGCACTTTGGGTATCATTAATAATTTTTGGTAAAACTTTCTTAAGTCTATTAGCCAAAACTTTGGAGGCTAGTTTATACATCACATTACAAAGACTAATAGGGCAGAAATCTGTAACTTTCTTTGGATTTTTAATCTTTATGAACAAAACAATGTGAGTTTCATTGAACTTTGGTGGAAAAATACTATGATGAAGAAAATCCAAGATAGTTTTAGTGACAACATTCCCAAAAGTAGGCCAAAAATGTTGAAAAAATAGAGGAGGCATACCATCAAGACTTGGAGATTTAAGGGGATACATTTGCTTCAGAGCTTTAAAAACCTCTACACATTGAAACTCACTTGTCAAGCTACCGTTCATTTCTTGGAAAACCTTAGGTACCACTGCTTCTATTAACTCAAAGAAATTACTGTGGGTTGTGATGATTGGAAAAGATCTGAGTAGTATTTGAGAATGATGCCTTCCACAACACTTGCATCTTCCTACCAAATTTCACTATGATCAAGTAGCCCTTCAATGATATTTTTCTGAAACCGAGTAGAAGCTTTTGAATGAAAGTAACCCGTGTTTTGATCTCCTGCCTGAAACCAGTTCAATCAAGATTGCTGGTGCCACATACTGTCTTCCTTATCCAACCAGCAATTTAATTCAACACGAGTGTCCCTCATTGCCATGATATTTTCAGTAGTAGTAGGTTGAAGCTCCAACCACTCTAACTGCTTTTTCAATCTAGCTATATTTTTGCCAACATGACCAAAAAACATTTTTATTCCACAATTCAAGCTTGGTATGATAGCTATCCATACAATGCAGAATCAGAAATTCAGGTCCCATACTTAAGCCTTGTTCCCATGCAGAAGTAACCACCTCCTCACAAGTAGAATCTTTCAATCACATTGCTTCAAACCGAAATATTTTTGGATGCTTAGGAATGGTTTTTTCCCTCACCAACTTCAAAACCAAGGGATTATGATTTGAAGTAAAAGATGATCTGTGAAAGAGTTTTGCTTGAGGAAATTTTATTGTCCAATCAACAGTAGCAATAGCTCTATCCAATCTTTCTCTAATTTGTGAACCATCCGCTTTTTGATAAAGCCAAGTGAATTTTGGGCCAAGAAAGCCCAAATCACATAGACCACACCAGTTCAAAGTGTCAATAAAATTCCGCATCTATTGTACTGGTCTAGCTGCACCCCCCTCCTTCTCAAACAATCCAATGATCTCATTAAAATCACCGATAACCAACCAAGGAAATTCAGAAAGACCACTGAGATATTTTAGAAGGTTCCATGATTTAGATCTTCGAGAAGTTTCAGGATTACCATAAAAGTCGGTAAGATGCCACCATCCATATCCATCTCGACTATTAACTTCAACATTAATATTGGACATCAAATATTTAATGACATTAACTTGAACTCCATCCTTCCAAAACAAAGCTAATCCTCCACTGCTACCCATACTAGGGACAATTAGACCATGTTTGAAACCACATCTATCTCGAACTTTCTCCATCCAATCTCTATTTGACTTTGTTTCCATTAAGAAAACAATTTTGGGCTTCTCTATCCTAATTACTTCTTTTAAGACATTAATTGTATGAGAGTTCTCAAGCCCTCTATAATTCCAACTTATTAGATTCATTGGACTTGGTGGGGTTGCATAGCAACCTCTGCTGCTTCTTCGTGTATAGCTACCTTAGCTTCATCTTCACTCAACTTGTTTGAATCCTTCTTAAGTTTCAATTTCTTCTCCAAATCCTCAGAGTGAGTTTCAGAGGTAAGTTTCCTTTTAATTCCCAAGACATCTTCCCATTCTAGAGTATTTATCTTATCATGTTTTTTAGAAAGTCTATTCCACATAAGCTTTATGGTTCCCTCACCTTTCTGACCCAGATAATTTTTCTCCAGAGATAACCCACGATAAACATTGCTTCTATTTCTAGGCTTACGAGTTCTCTTTTCTTGTTTCATACTAGCATAATCTGCATTAAAAATCAACTCCTTCATAGCTCCACTTACTGAGGAATTAGATAAGTGCCAACCGCCAACTGATTTTCAATAACCAACTCCGATGAAGGCAGATTCTAGTCCTTCCTCACTTCATTTGTCAGTAGCACCGGCTTTTGTAATGGACCAGACTGGACTTGTAATGGGTTGAACAAGTTATTAGATAACTGAATTTGACTTGATCTGCTGGAAGTATCAACTTCAAACCCTTTGATCTCCACAACCGATTTCCATGATGAATTGAATTGAACAGCACGAATCCAATGCCCAAATTGTTGATCCTCCATCTTCAATGACCCTTTACTTGTCAACCATAGAGAACAATCCTTATCATCATGAGTGACCCTTCCACACCAATCGCAAAAATTAGGGAGCCTTTCATACTTAAAAGAGACCCATCCTTCAGACCTCCCATCATAAGTAAATTTCCTCCCACCATTTCCGAAGTATCTTCCATTCTCACAACCTCCCTAACGTCTCTCCAATATCCAGAGCAATCTCAGGAGCAACAAATGGAATGGGAGGTTATGAATTTGGACCCAAAACAGAGACTTTGCAAACTCTAATTCCGTCATAGGAGTCTTCCCATCATTCCTTTGAAAGACCACAAGATGCCTATCATAAGACCAAGGTTCCCCCACGAACACCTTCTCTAGATCCGATTCAACTTCAAAACTAAACAGGAGATAATTGTCTCCCGCATCTCGAATATTAAAACTTTGACTCGTATGTCAGAGAGGCCCAAACGTTTTAGCAACAGCATCAATATTAATGTTTCTTCTAGTAAGAAATTTTGCCGCCAG
Organism: Quercus dentata; assembly: GCA_028216015.1. Taxonomy (NCBI): domain Eukaryota; kingdom Viridiplantae; phylum Streptophyta; class Magnoliopsida; order Fagales; family Fagaceae; genus Quercus; species Quercus dentata. The sequence continues at coordinate 46,376,469 of CP116453.1, read as the reverse complement.
CACAAACTCTTGAACTAGTTTATTTTTTGAAAGCACAACATGCTTTCCCTCTTTTTGCGAGAGAGAAAGCTTATTCCATTTGAGTGTAAGATCTTCCATAACCTAATCTAAACTGTTTCCCAAACCCCACGAAAAAGAAACCCCAAGCCGTGCCAGTAAACTTGTTACTGCAAGGGACAATCTTCTTCCCTTGAGAGAAGAAACCTGTACTACGGCAGTGAAAGGTTACACAGCCGAGAACGAAACGGTATATAATTTTCAAAAAGCTAATATATAGCAATGTCAAGACTAAAAAAAGAAAAAGAAAAAATGACAAAAATTGAAACTACGTTGAACTTACGCACCTTTTTTGATTTTTACCTGAATTTGAAACTTGTTGGTTCATTCTTCTCAGGTCTCAACACCACTTCCAAACACACTCTCTCTCACAGACTCACAGGATTTTCGTTGCTAAATATCTGTAATATGCTAAGTATTTTGTTAGTTGTCCTGTTTCGAAAGAATTTGTAATAATAGCATCTCGAGTTTCTTAAACTCGAGATTCAATTAAAAATCGAGCTTTTAAGACTCGTTTTTGTTGTTTTTCAATTGCTGACATGGCGAAAGTTTCCACTTGGATAGCGAGTTTATAAAACTCGATTTCCAAAATCTAGTTTTATAAACTCGCTTTCGCTTTAACGCTTTTTGCCCTTCCCACTTAAAACAATCTACAGAGACCCGTTCAAAATCTCTCAATCTCGGACACCGCTCTCTCAAACTCTCTCAAACTCTTCCCCTCACTGTAAAAATTTCAAAATCAACTCACTCTCAAACACTCCGCTCTCTCAAACTCGCCGTGTCAAGGTGCTACTCCCATTGACATCGGCCACCGAAACTTAGTTCTGCTTCCATTGACAATCGTGGCACTCAAAGTCAAGATTGCTCCCATTGAACCACCGTGCGCCTAAGGTACTCTCTCTTTCTCCAACTTCAATGTTAGGTTTTGGGATTTCATGATGTTTCCTATTTCGTTTTTCAATTTCGGATCTTTCTAGGTTTTGGTGGTTCATGTCATTTCAATGAATGCATGTATATTATTCTGTTTGGTTGTTTGGGAAATTAAATTTTTTTAACTGATTGAGCATTTGATTGGGTTTCATTAGTGTAAAAAGTGTTAATATCTGGATTACATTGATATTTAATCTAGTTTGTTGGGGTTTCATTTGATTTGTTTGTGGGTTTTGTTTGATTTGTTTATGTATCTTGTTTCATGGTATTTCCACCGATTTGTTTTGGGTTTGTTTTAATTTTCTGTATGTATTTTCGTTTGTGGGTTTGTAAAGCAAATTATGGGTTTGATGAAATGCTTCTATGAACGGTGTATGAGTTGTGAAGTAATAAGTGAGAATATTCATTTGAAAAAAATGAGAACTTACACCGAACATCCGTATTTGAGCGTGGACAAGGTTTTGGGGTTGTGCCCCATTTGGTTCAGCCATGGGAATAAGGAATGAGTCATTGTTTGGTTTCCATAGATTGATATCTCACAATCTTTATCATTCTAAACAGAAAGAGACCAAAGAAAACTAAGAAATCATTGATAAAACTCAATTTCTAATAGTTCAATGGGTTAAGTGTAATGAAGATAATAGTTTAGTGTGAAAAAGTGTAATTTGTTCTTGTTTTTATAGGCTTATTGATGTTAATTCAAGAGCTAAAGTAGCTTCCTCATTCCTTTCTTCATATTGTTAGGAATAAACCACTTCTTTTGATAGTATATATCGATTTCAATGTTGAGAGCTTCAATTTGTCCACCATCATTGTGAAAATTAACTTTAGCTATAATGCTCTTATAGTTAATTTAAACTAGATGATATCCCGTGCGATACACGGACTATTTTACAATTTCACTTGAACGTGTTACATGACAAAAAATTCTCTTAATGCTCTTATAATTGTTTGAAAAAATTCTCTTATAGTAGTTTGCTTAAATGGGGTATGTTGCGAACTTACTTTTTTTGAAGAAAATTCTATTTTATAGTAGCACTCCTTTGCCCCTACACTATTAATGATCTCATAGTTGCACTGTTTGCAATATGGAGCCTCGGATTGATGAGGAGCTAGAGGTCTTGGACCCCAATCCGCGTCAGAGGTCATTGTTGACACGACAGCCATATCATCGATCAGAGGCCATTTGGAATGACGAGGTGAAATTTCTAGTTCTAACAACTGCTTTAATATTTACGTTGTCTTTGACTGTTAGTTAGCAAGTTCTTTCAATGTTGTATTTTTAGTTCTAACAACCACTATAATTTTGATTGATTTTGTAGGACTCGGGCCCACTTACGTGCCGTGGTCGCACTAAGGAGATGGCAAACGTTCGGATGGAAGATAATCGAATCATTGACATTATCAAATTGCTAAGGCTAGAAGGATTATTTAGAGCCCCTTCAAGAGAGATAGATAATTGCCTAATATCGGCCCTAGTTGAGCGATGGCGGCCGAAGACTCATACTTTCCATCTTCCACATGGTGAGATGTCAATCACCCTACAAGATGTGGAGGTAATTTTCGGACTTCCTCTAGACGATGACGTCTTGGTTGGGCCGATTCTTTGTGGTGGATGATGGGGGTTGGAGGCAACGTCGTGTACGGAGTTGCTTGGTTTAACTCCACCGAATGACAATAAAACTTTGGTGGGGCAAAGAATTCTCATCACCGACTTGTTGAGGCCGTTGCGGCGCCATTGCCTCATGACGCAACGGAGATGCAAATATACCGGTATGCCCGGTGCTATATTTTAGCGCTAATAGGGGATAAACTTTTTATGGACAAGTCGGGAGATAGGGTGCATCTGATGTTCCTGGACTTCATGCGTAACCTTCGTGATCCGCCACAGTATAGTTGGGGTAGTGGTTGCCTGGCCTGGTTATACAGGGAGTTGTGTTGGGCAAGCGAGAAAGGGGCATCGCAGATTGGTGGGGCGTGCACCTTGATCCAATATTGGGCATGGGCAAGGTTGCCATTCTTGTGCCCGAGGATAGAGCCCCCACCTGGATGTGATTATGGCCCATGGCCATATGCTCCACTTGCATTTAAGTAAGTCTTTTCCTGATACCAAGTGTGTTCTGCAATGTACTCTTCTTAGTAACTAAATTGTATTATCGTTCTTATGTTATTTGCTCGTAATTGTAGGTGGGTGCGGGTGCCAAGCCCGAAGAGTAGGCCATCCGGCATGGCCTTGGTCCACTATCGCGAGCTATTAGTTACAATGCAGCCAGAGCGGGTAATAATATTCAAAAAATCTGTTTGGTTATGATAATTTTCGTTAATAATATGATTGCTTCATCCTTTAACATATCTTTTGTTATAATTTTAGTTTTACCCTTTATCTATGTATTATCCCTTGTTTCACATTTGAAGATGCTATGATAATTGTTTTTTTTTATCGTAGATTGTGTGGCAGCCATACGAGGCACACTTCGGCCACCTTCCGAGTTCTCACGTTGCAAGGAGGGTTACGTGGACAGCAAGGGTGCCGCTTGTGTGTTTTTGCATAGTAGAAAGACACCACCCGGACCGTGTCCTTCGACAGTTTGGCTTGGCGCAGGAGCGGCCTGACGATATTGTCTACGATGATAGGCTGCATAAAATCGACTTACGTGGGAAGGTGGAAAAGAATTGGAGGGAGGAGCATGGACCGTATATCATTTCATGGGAAATGAGACGACAACAACTTTGTCATCCACCTCCTCAGTTTGGTGAGATGCCCCGCAATCATGCCTATTACGTCTGGTACCGTCCGGTCACTCGAAAGTATGTCGACCGCAATGAGCGCTAAATTAGATATAATGGTAATGTGTTCTAATTACATTTGATTGCCTACTTCGTTTTACTTGAGTACATGTATGAACATAGAATCAATTTCTATGAATTTCTCAGCAAATTTGGTTTGATTTGACTGACATGTAATGAAATAGTTTTTGATACATATAGTATTCTAATAGAACTGTTAGTTTTGAGTAGATTCATAAGTATTATATTATTCATTCATTAATTGATACATAAATGTCTCAAGTCTAATTGTCTTGGTTCTTTCTCCGTTTCAGATTCAAAGCCATTTAGCGCTGTTGGCGATGTTTCTTGAAGGCAGCCAAGCTCACAACCATGTCCGGCGTGTCCTAAATAATGTGGCTGGCCTTGGTGGTGGTCCTGCGGTAAATGAGCATGCAAACAATGGGGATGAGACTGAACTAGCGATTCTTCGCAACCCCAAGCACAAGTGCAGCACCCATAAGTACACCGACCCATGGTCATCGTGCTACTACAAGCCCAAGCACAAGCGTAGCTAGGGGTCGTCTTCGGCCTACTACAAAGAACCCCAAGCACAAGTGCGGTCGGGGGCCGTGGTCGGCGTGCAACAACCCCTCGGGTTGTAACTAGTCTTGACATGCCTCCACCCATCCCACAGGCATCTCCTCGGCCTGAGGTCCCTTCACCCATCCCATATGCATCTCCTCACCCCGATGTCCCTTCACCCACCCCACCTTCGCAGCCCAATTTCGATGTCGGTATTGACCAAAATGTGACTCCTCCTATACTCCCCGAGACACCCTCATACCCACACACCGGCTCTAGTGCACCCACTCCTGGCCTCTACATAGAGCAAGATTACCCACCTACCGCATCCTCATCCGACCCTCTAGGACCTCCGGTTGGGATTGACACTGTACAACCACATACTGATGTACCGGATGAGCATCCACCTCATCAGCCCTCACCCCCACAAGGTAGACCGCAACGCACTAGAAGAGCACCCACTTGTGGGACAGGTGGACACAAAATAGGACACCGAGGCAGCTCTATGGTATGATAACTTTAATTTGAATGGAATAATATATTTTCTACTTCACTTTATTCTAACCATTATATCGAATATTGATTGCATGCATCTAATGGAATTTGCAGCATGATGATGACCCTAAGGTTGATGCCCCGCAGCCTCCTCCCCCGCCCAAACATTACACAAGGGCTAAAAAACACAAAATTGGTGAACCTTGAGTAAGTGCTAAAGTCATGGAGGACCATAATATTGACTTCTCAATATGCATTACTGCGTTCTTTACAAGTTTGATTGTTTTGTGCAGTTTTGCTTGCTGCAAAAAAAAATTCTACATAAAGATATATTTTAGTTGATGAAATGACATAAACAAAAAGATAGATATTTCTTCTTTTTTATTTATTTATTTTGTAAAAATTTAACTATAAAATGAAATATCTTCGACAATGTACAACAACAAATTTTTTGTTCCTGAAGTTGGTCTTGTACAAGTGTCTTTGTTTATGCCATCCTCAAAAGTTGAGGTTGTGGGCCCTTCTGCAGCTTATCAACTGTAATAAAGCTTGCTGGATGACATATGAGTAATTCTTGTTTGGGAAAAAAGTGTCCCTATATACTCCAAAATGCATACCTACATTTATAGTCCCAATACATGTGTACAGGAAATTACTGCTGTTCTGCCTATATTTGCAGCAGCGAAGTTGTTGTTCCCTTTTTTTAGAGTAATATTTCTTGTATAAAAATAAATTAGGCAAGGATTTCTGTCATGTGTGCTTGATTTACTTCCTTTATTTTGTTGTTTCAGACAAAGTTATAGACTGCCACAAAACTGAAAAAGATTCTTCAAGATTCAAAGGAAACTGTGGTGGAATCTGATGTAAGGGGTAAAATGCAGCCACTGAAAGAGCAGCTGACAAATACAATGAATCATCTCGATACCATCTTTGAGACTCATGTGAATGGTGGGAAGGAGGAAGGGTTCATTCATGGGGAGTTTTGCCTGTTGGGGCAGATGGGAGGATTGTGCTTTCCTTTAATTTGCTTACTCTAACCCACATGATTGGGTTTATGATTGGTATGAATCTTGGCTTTTGACTCTTTTGTTATTTGTATTGTGATTTCCTATATTTTGCTCAATTCAAATTCACATGATTGTGTTTATGATTGGTATGAATATTGGGTTTTGACTCTTTTAACTCAAAGTTGTCTGTATTGTGATTTTCTGTAATTTGCTTTATTCAAATTCACATGGTTGTGTTTATGATTGGTATGAATCTTGGCCTTTGACTATTTTAATTCAATGTTCTACATATATTTATGGGATTTGAACCTTGAATGTCGTTGTTAGAAGCATCAAGAGGTCATTGTTGAAAGTTATATTGTTAAAATGGTATTCTTTTCCAATGAGCTCTAGTTCAATTGACACTTCCTTCTTCTTAAGAATGGGTGAAGGGCCTGAAGGCTGAGGTTTTGGGTTTGAAAATTCATTGGTTGTGTCTAAGTTACCAAATTATGACTTTTTGTTTTTAGGGTTTTATGTTAGAGACATGTTAAAGTTGTTTCATTTGGTAATTCAGTTGATTGAATAAAAAAAAACATTTGTAACACAAAACATGAAGGTAGCAAACATTTATAAAAAAAATTCTTATACAATTTTTTGTGCTTTCCTTTAATTTGCTTACTCTAACCCACTTGCGGTTCCACTTGGCATCCTTTTGAATTGGAAATCATGCTATAAAGCTGGAATTATAATATAAATTGAACCTTATTTGATTTTACATAGCATTTCAAGTGATTCTGGTCTCGAACTTACATAATTTTTAAAAATGGTTTTCTTGATTCTTTAGAAATAAAAATAATGTGTTTGTGTGCATTTGTGTTTACAACACACTGCATAATTAGATGTAAAATGGAATCTGATTTGCATGGTTGAAGTCTGCATAATTCACTGTATCAGTTTAATGGTTGAAGTCTGTATATAGTTTTATAGGTGGAGTAGAGTTAGTGTTCTATACATCAGCTTTGTCAAGGGCTCAGCTTTTGTTATTCAATATGTTCTGGGAAAAGAACAGTAAAATAGAATAGCTAAAGTTCATGAAATGAAGATGATATTTCCTTCACTTTATCTACTCAGTGGGAAACTGGTCTGGCTAACTTTGTTGCTTTCTTGTCCATAATTGATCGGGCCTTGCTATGAAGGAGCTAGCCCAAATATTAGTAGAACACTTGTTGGGGTTTTCAAAGACATGTGTGTCCGTGTCTGTGTCCACTTATTCATTTATTTATTATTTTTTTTTTGGGGGGGCGGCGCTGTATTATAATCCTTGCCTCACCTTGGCTGTAACCTGCAATTATAGAAAAGTTGGTTATCTTGTCTAGGGTGTAGAATACACTATAATTTACTTCATTCTATAATGTAAAATATATCTCTGCATAGGATTGAGTATGGAAGAATTGGAGAGGCTTGCCATTTTGGGAAAAAGAGTTCAGAAGACAGCTTTGTTGTGAGTAGCTCTTGATCGTTTAAGCTTATGATTGTTATTCTTTAGAAAGCTCTTTCTTTTGATATTTGCTCGGAGTTCATATAGGATCTACTTAAATTCAGAGTTTGTCACCGACCCATTTTTTCTTTTCACATCTTAAATATCTAAGAATCCTATTAGAATGAGATCCTTTATACAATGATGATGCTAGAGTAACACTATCCATGATTTAAAAATTATATTTTTACAGAAAAATAATTTAGAAGTAGATATTTGTCCAAAAATAAATAAATAACTAAATTGTAGATCTAAACTTTTTTAATCATAAACAAACTCTGTGATGACCATCCAAGTCTAGAAGTTCTGTGTTCACTGAAATCAAATCAACAGAACCCTTCTTGGCTGGGAACTTACATGCCTTTGTTAATTTATTTAGTTGTTAGAACCATGAGGTTTGGACATTTTGTTTGGGGAACCTGTTGGCCTATATAACAGATGAAAATGGTATCAATATCTGCTTTTGTGGTGAGAAGCTTCAACAATGACTATAAATGTCTGTCACAGAGGCAAGATGTTTGAAAGGCTGACAGGAAAATAGCTGCTTTGTTGACATATAGGCCATATGGGAAAGTTCCTGTAATGAAATATTTTCAAAGGATTTTTTGTGTTATATTGTATAAATTAGTAATATAGTATAACTTTGACATAAGTAATTTCTTATTTGTCATTATGATTTTTCTTTTTTTGTCTTTTCATTTTTTTCCTGCTGATTTTACGTGTATTTCTTCTCTTTTTAGGTGGCTTCTAGAGGGAATGGTGCAACTACTGTCTCTGCTTCAATGTTCTTTGCTTCTAAGGTGACTACTTTATTTTTAGTTTTTGCACTGCCTTCTGGTTTTGCTTATGCAAGTGTACTATGGACATCTTTACAGTTCTGGTGTCCTTAATGTAGGTTTTGATAATATTTTAATGTTCAACTCATCAGGTTGGCATCCCTGTATTCGTCACTGGGGGGATTGGAGGAGTACATAGACATGGCGAGCACAGTAAGTTTACCTCTATGAATATCATGATGTTAGAAATAGGTGGTGTGCATAGACACCTCCTTTGTGTAAGACTCTGTATATGCTGTTTTGGTCTTTGGAATCTTGGGGCCATCTTTTATGGATGGTCTTGCTTGTTTTATCCTGAAATTTCATTGAACCAAATCCATTTATGTTTAGGGTTTTGTTTAATCAACAACTAAGTCATCTAATTTGTATGTTGTTGAGTTTATGTCCATTTGATGGTCTGATTTGGAGTATGGAATAGGAAAAGAACAGGCATGTTTGTAATGGTATTGGAATCTTTCATTCAGAATTATCTGTTCTGCAATTTAATATATATGCAGTTACCAGTTTATCTTACCACTTATTCTCTAGAGGTAGATTTCATTTTTATTTTGCATTTTGCGTTTGCAAAAAATAAAATAAAAGAGAATGAACTTTTCCCCCCAACAAACATAAGAGAATAGACCTATGATGGAAAGATGTGAATACCTTGTTCTCCTCCAACAATGGATTGTGAGATGGCGTTGCATTACTGAGTCATGGTAATGATATTTCTAGTACCTATTAATTATTCAAGTTAATAAACTTACATACAAATTATACAAGTTGCTAAATGAATTTTCAAGAATGAGCTAGTTGTTCCAAAAAATTTGAAGTTCTTTATTGATTGATTGGAATTTAATAATCTGTGAATTAATATTGATGGCGGGATGCATATTCATTATTGTTCCTTTGCAGCGATGGACATATCATCTGATCTTACCGAGCTTGGAAGGACCCCAGTAGCAGTTGTCTCTGCTGGTGTCAAATCAATATTAGATATTCCCAGGACCCTGGAATATTTGGTATTTATTATATTTATGAGTAACAGAGATTCAGATTATGACTTATAAATTATTGTTTAAAAAAAAAAAATTAATCTTACATTTATCTCTGTCATTACAGGGAACACAGGGAGTTTGCGTTGCTGCCTACAAAACCAATGAGTTTCCAGCATTTTTTACGGAAACAAGTGGCTGCAAGGTATTGATGTTGAACTCTATTTCAGTGCAATGTTTCTTAGAGTTACATCAATCTTTATTCAATAAGCAAAATTTTTTGATTTAAAAACTTTTTTAGTCCACAAAATACAAAATTTGCCCAGGTCATTGTTGTCTCAACTCTGAACTATAATTTCCAAAATTTCTTTATGGCCATTAGAATTTGACATTGGACCCATTCATGTGGTGTTGTGTTCTGGGCCTTCTAGCACATGAACAGCTCAACCTCTTTGATATGTAGTAGCAAAGGGATTACATTTATATACATCCCTTGCCTTTTCATGTTGTTAGGATCTTTAGATCATTGGCTAATTCCAGGACAATTTTCCATGTATTTTTTTATCAATTGATTTGTATTTCAATACTTGAAATGAGGTGTATTTTGTATTGGGTTCAAGAGGGTTCAAGCTGAAGTTAAAAGTACATACCAAAGAATTTCGGTTGAACAAAAATTGGAGGGTCAGCCAAACCTATCTGGCAAAATCAGTTTTTGAAAATCTGTTGGAAGAGCAAATTTGTCTTACACTTTACAAAGTGTCAAGCAAAAATGCCTGAACCTGAGAGAAATTAGTTACAAATTTCTCTGCTGTTCTAGCCCTTTGCCCATCTATATAACCCTCACTTCAACTAAATTTTTAGCTTGAATACCATATTGAAGAGCTATATAGAGACCAAAATCCCTAGAGCTAAAACCTTCTCATTCTCTCTATCTTCTCCCTCTGAAATTGCCAAATCCTATGAGAGGTGATTAAATCCTTCACACCTATTATTAGCTGAGTATTGTATGGAGCCCTGGAGTAATTCCATAAATCCAAGGAGACTTGGTTGCTTGCAGTTGGCAGCTCAGCTTGCGAATCTAGTAGCTAGATTGAATATACTTGTGCTTTTCCGGCAAACAAAAATTCAAAGTAGTTATGATTTGGGAAAGAAAAAACAATTGTTAAGTTTTCTTACCTTACGTGTTTTGGACATGTAATAGCCTTATCATGCAATTTTGTAGAATGTGCTAATATGTTTGTGTTAGTTATGCTCTTAAGCATTTGACATTTTAAGGTTGGTAACTTTTCTTCGCTAATGGTTTTATCTTGCACAGAAGAAGAGAATGGAGAAACCCAATCTGGGCGAATTGTACCACGTATTTACCAGTCGTGCGGTCAAATTCATCGACTACGGCATGATGGGTGATGGTTCCAAGTCCGAAAGCTGGAAAGAATTCAAGACAAGTTGTTTAGGGAATTTTGTGAAGAATTTGGTGAGGAAGAGCCTGGGCGAAGGTGTAATGTTCCCTCCAAATCAACTACTTCCTAGGTTAAAGCTTAGTCATTGCTTTTCTTATTCTTTTTTATTGCAATATTACTGCGACTTTTTTATTACAATATTATAATACAACAACTGTGGAATTTAAATCAAATGATCTTGTATACAAGAAATACAAATTGTGCAATTTGGATAAGTATCACGTATTAATTAATTATATTGCAGTGACCTCTATTTCGAAGCATACAATATATAGGCAAAGGAGAGTGATTGACCATTATATACATATTACTAATAGATTTGTAAAAAAAAAATAAAAAATAAAAAATAAATTTCCACAGATTGAGAAAAATGGAACAATTATTTATTTTTATTTTTTTGATAAGTAAGAAAGATATATATTAAAAGCTACCTCATGAAAACACAAGGTAGAACAGAGAATATAGAGAAGGAAACAAACAAAAAAGAGAGAAGAAAAATAAAAAAAGAAGAAAACAAACGGAGACAACAAAGAGCATATTAATTACAGAGAAGAGAACTAAGGAACATAGGGATAGAATCACTAGAGGTGAGTCCCCAAGCCCTAGACCAATCAAAAAGAGAGCCACTAAAATAAGTGAGCAACTGGTCATCGGACTTGTCCCTATCCTCAAAAAGTACGCCAATTACGCTCCCTCCAAATACACCACAATAGGCACACCGGAACTAGAAAAAAATGGAACAATTATTACTAAAGAATAGACTAACTTTTACGGGTAAAAACCTAAAACGCGGGGGTTTTATTTATTTAAATTTTTTTCCTTTAAAGATAAAATTGTAAAATCATGGAGAAAATTGCTTCTAAATAATAGGCAAAATTTTAGGAATAAAAATACCGGGTAATCTTGATAAAAACGTTTTTTTTTTTTCTTCTCTTTAAAGTTATAATTATAAAATCATAGCCAAAATGGCTTCTAAATAATAGGCAAACTTTTAGGAATAAAATTACCTAAACATGGGTTTTTAAATTTTTATTTTTTTGCTTGAAATTGTAAAAAAATTATCAAAACAACGTTCAAGGATCACAATTGATTAACTGAAACAATATAAGTAATGCATTTATTTTTCACCAAAACTCTATTGGATTTGTTATCCTTAAACATAGCATTTATCCTTAACAATATTGCACAATCCAAAACTCTCTCAACCGTTAATAAGGAAAGTTAAAAAGAAATTAAAACAAAAAGATAATTTATTCTAAAATCTAAAACATGAAATTTTTTATTTTATTTTTTATAATGGGAAACTGTGCTGGTTAGTAGGCCATTAGTAGAGAATCTGAAATCCTAAAATTTAGGATTCGTTTGTGGCTTGAATTATAAAAAAAAAAAAAAATACAAAAATACTACAAAATTTTAGTCTTCCAAATATTGTATCTTAGGTGTTATTCCTTAGGTTATTTTCTTAAAATTCAATCATGTGGTTACTTAAATCAAAAATACTACCCTCTGACCATGCGCTCATGAGCGTGCTCAGAGGCTCTTAAATTTTTTTTGGGTAAAAGTTAATAATATGCATAAATTATAATTTGGGATTAATATATTTTCAAATCACAAAAAAAAACCTAGAGGTGTGATGAGTGTTAAGTGTTTGTGGTAAAATAATTTTTTCTTCACACCCTGAGGTTTTTTTTGTTCATTGGAAAATATATTAATCCCAAGTTTTTTTATTTTTTGCATATTATTAACTTTTACCGAAAAAAATAGAAGAGTTCACACGCGTGCTCAGAGGCTAGTTTGAATTATACCACAGTTCATTAGTGGTGATTAATTTCATTTTGTTAAGAATGTAAAATCACCGATAGCGTGCGACATCTATAATGTAATCTTTTATGACAAAAATAAAATTTATCTTCTTCTTATTGAAGTTTTAAAATTTATGCTCTACTCTTATTTAAGCTAGACTCTTTTTATCCCCTTTCATCTCTGCGTAGAGAATATTGTACCTCTGTATGGGCTTATGTGTAGTACAACTTCCTAGATGAGCGACTTGTCAATTGATTGGATTAGAGGATGTTTTTAATTTTGTTATCTTCATTTGTGTACGAGATCACTAACATAATTGGTGTATGTGCTAGAGTGGCTATTGCTTATTACTTTCTTGGTAACATAATTTTTATCCCATACTTATTGCATTATTATGTAATAACTAAATTATTTTGATTTTTCTTATTTCATGGAAGACCTATTGCATAAATTTGTTTTAAACTTTATTCCTTTAACTTCCCAAATGCAGGTCTTTTATGGGCTAGAATCTGCAGGTCTATTATGGGCTGGACTATGCGGGTCCTTTAAATTTTATCAAATTTTTCCTGGTCGATGCATCTTCTGGCTCTCATGCATACGGTCTTGAAGCAAATGCATCTTCTGCATCGAATGTTGACGAGCTTCATCAAGAAATCTCAGTTTGTTCAGCAGTAGTCATAATTCCATTGATTATTGTGTGGACACACAAACATATTCCTTGGAGTATTTTCAAGAAAATCCAAATAGGAGGTACAAGAGAAGAAGATGTTGCTGGAAAAGCTACAAGTCAGAATGAATGAAGCAGAAGCAAAGGCCAAGAAGCTTAAAGTGTCATTCGAGAATCTTCTCAAAAATAAACCCGAGGTTTATTATTTGGAAAAACTTAATATTTGTTTAACAATAGTTATTTGGAAACATAAACAGAAAGAATAAAGAAAACATAAAGAACGAATAAAAAAATAATATTTAAATCAAATGGTAAAATAATATAAGTTTTGATATTTGGTGGATTGTAAATTGGTATGTTAAAATTAATAAAGCAGGAATTGAACTAAAATTGTAAATGCCGAAATATTTAGCAATCTTCACAAGTACGCTCTAATGGTTTAGTCCTAAAATCAGCACTTGTATTAAAGGTTTAATGTTCAATTTAATCATTACCCGTGATAGTGGCTGCATGATTTGAACTCAGAATACTATGATAATTTGTCATCAATAAAACTATTAGAGGTGATTATGTTGGACATTATAGCAAGTGGCGTTTATCATATAGTTAACTCAAAGAACCCGCAATCCATAATATTGGGACACGTTTGTGTAGTTGGGATAACACTCGATTACAATCCGTATACGTTATATTTGTGTATTTATTGATATTGTCATATTGCCTTTAGAATTGTGTTGCTTTATTGGGTTTTGGTATGATTTATGTTATGAGGTTGGAGATTGTAAATATTGTTTATTCATTTTCATTTTTGTTCTACAGGGAGTAATTTCAAAATAAATGTGAACAAGTTGACATCTGCTGGGTGTAGAGTGAAAATATGGATTGTAGATTGGTTTGCCCAGCTAACCAATAAGATGGGAGGTCAGTTGAAGAAAATTGATGTTGTTGGGCGCTACCTCATTCAGATTTGGAAGGCCGTTGGGATGGATATTGATGGAGGGAAGGTGGAGTTTCTGCGGTCGTCGAACGAGATAAACCGAATCAAGCTCATGAGTACTAGCCTCTTGTGATGGATATAGCACAAAGGAATACGGTTTCAAGGATAAAAACGTGAATTATGGTATGATGATTATTATTATTACTTTAATATGCTTTGGTGATGTAGTCGTTATTTTTACTTCTATTATATTTTGCTGCAAGTGTGGTCACATTATGGGTCGAAGTGATGAGGACGAGTTCACCTGCAAAGACAAATTTTCTACCCACGCATGCAATGTGCTTATGTGTGGTCTTTATTTGTTTTGCTTACTGGTAATTTACAAACATGTTACCCAGTTTACAACAAGGTCAGGAGAAGATGTCGAAAAGTGATCCACTATCTTCAACTTTTATGGAAGATGACGAGGTAGGGTGCATGTATAGGGGTATCAAATTGCCATATAGGGGGTTACATAGTGTTTTCTTTATTAGTTGCGCATAGCATAATGATACTGGATTATAAACTAGGTTAACCTTAGATTTAGTCTGCCTCCATGTTGTAGGCGAAAGTAAATTTGAAGATAAAGAGAGCATACTATCCTCCGGATATTGTGGAAGGGAATCCATGCTTGGAGTATGTGAAGTACCTTATTTTACCTTGGTTTAAAAAGTTTGTAGTAGAGCGCGATGCAAAGAATGGTGGTGACAAGTAAGTCATAAGGATTTTATTATGAAATCTTTACTTATTTTATTTAGTTAATGGTACGACATCTGCCTTTTCACATGCATGTCAACCCTTGCATCTTGTTCAAAGTCCGTGCTCCTTAAGAATTGACCTATAGTTGCTTGCGCTATTTTTCCAAAATCATTTTCCATTGGGAATAGTAACTCAGATTGTTTTCTTGCAATGTAAGTTTTCTCTACAATCCAAGAGCTTCAAAAGCTTTGAAGAATTGGTTGCTTACTATGAAAGTGGAAAGCTACATTAAACTGATATTAAACCAGCCTTGGCAAAGGCTTTCAATAAAATACTAGAGGTATGTTGTTTCCTTTTATCCATTTAGCTCTAATTAATGCCTCTTAGGTAGATTGATTCCCCATCACTTTGGGGAGTCATGCCACTACTTTACACATTCTGGATAAATGATGTTGGACTTCTGCACATTTTGTAGACACAGATATCACTGTTATATCAAACCTCTTGAAGCATTGGAAGGTGAAGAGTCCAGGAAAAGAAGGTAGACCGCTTCTTCATCATGCGGGGCTTGTTCAAGCTTTATCGGATCATGTTCTGCTTTTTCCTACTTTCAATTTCCCATCGTCTAATTGAGCTCTAACATATTATTATGGAAGAAAAATTACTGTATAATTGGAATTATTTATAATAAAAACAAAATATGAAATGTAAAAACCTTGTTAGTATACCACATAGATTCTCCAATGACACTTTAAGCTTGTTGGCCTTTACTTCTGCTTCATTCATTCTGACTTGTAGCTTTTCTAGCAACATCTTCTTCTCTTGTACCTCCTCTATGGATTTTCTAGAAAATACTCCAAGGAATATGTGTGTGTGTCCACACAATAATCAATGGAATTATGACTACTGCTGAACGAATCGAGATTTCTTGATGAAGCTCGTCAACATTCGATGCAGAAGATGCATTTGCTTCAGCACCGTATGCATGAGTGCCAGAAGATGCATCGACCAAGGAAAAATTGATAAAGACATAAATAAGGTAAGTTGGATTTACATTTGATATCCATCTAAAGTGTGAACCTCCTTCAAATTCAGGATCCTTCGCTGAAAAGCAAGTGCTTTTCCCATTTCATAATCTCAAACAAGAACTTGCTTCTCAATATCACCCTGGTGTTTTATTTTATTGTCTTTAATGCTAGGAAACTCGTTATCGACAACGCTATTTAGATTTGATGTTGAATATGGAGGTTCGACAAATTTTTGAGACAAGAACTCGGATCATTAAATATATTCAGCACTTTCTTCACAATCTTGATTTCTTGGAGGTTAGTTGTTTGTCTTGATTTTTTATTTATTCAATTCATTCAAGTGGTTTCTACATATGACACTTGACTTGACTTTCTTTTCATTACCGTCAATGTTCTTTTCACTGTCAGGTTGAAACACCAATGATGAATACGATTGCTGGTGGAGCAGCTGCCCGTCCGTTTGTGACCCATCACAATGACCTGAACATGAAGCTATTCATGCGCATTGCGCCTGAGCTCTATCTGAAGCAGCTTGTTGTTGGTGGATTGGACCGTGTTTATGAGATTGGAAAGCAGTTCAGAAATGAGGGCATCGATTTGACACATAATCCTGAGTTCACCACCTGTGAGTTCTATATGGCTTATGCTGACTACAATGACTTGATGGAACTCACCGAGACAATGTTGAGTGGTAAGGGTCAGGTTTAATACACTGCCTGTAATTGTTCTGTGCAAGTTTATGTTAGATTTATTTGAATTGGTCACCAATGTGCTTTAGCTCAACTGGTGTCTCCTAACCTTGCAAGTGCTAGGTGCATGTGTAATTCTGATAGGTGCATGTGTAATTCTGATTTAATTTATTTGAATTAATCTGATTGAAAATGTTCAAATTACAAGATACCCTAATGTTAATTTGTCCAGTACACTGTGTGGTATATGCATTTTGTTACAATCAGTGTATAGTTCAATTTCTATTTATAATTCTAGCTCAATTCATATGGCTAGATTTTATTTTAAGGCTTCTGTTTTATCTCTTTAGACTTTGTGTTCAACCATGTGAACTAGTCTCTTATTCATGAAATATTCTTTTACTTAAAAAAATATATATATATATATATATATATATATATTAAGGCAAAGCCCACTGTACCTCGTAAACCTTACAACTGATATAGTCAAGCCTGATAGGAGTTTTTCCATTGTTTCTATAGCGTTGAGAGTAGTATTTATTGGTTAAGATTGTGCAATGAAGTTCTAGAATCCTACGATAGAAGGGCTATATCTTGAAAATTTAAAGGCTAATGGTGACTTTGAGACCATTTTATTGCCAGAAAAATAATATCAGCATCAATTGTTCTTATTCAATTTTGAACTATTTCAATATTTTCATTCTTTTACACAGAAATGTATGTTGCAGCCCGCTAATGATTAATTTTTATTTTTCAGGCAACATGACAGGCTGTCCAAGGTCATGAGTGCTTTTGCCTACAAAGAAAAGGTTCCTTCACATTTAACAGGAGAATGTTAGAGTCTCCCTCATTTTTTCTCTTGGAGTAGGCCAACATATTGAAGCTCAAGCAACAGACATGATTAACTTTAGTAGGTGTTCTAGATATCCACAACCGCAGAGTGTCCTCTTTTTGTTCAATTTAAGGAAATTGAGGCAATTATAAAACAAAAGTATCTGCTTCAAAAGATTGTATTTTTTGAATATTTGATACCAGCCTTGTTACCATGCTGAAGGTGTCATTATTTTTAATGTTTTGTTTATAGAATCTTTATTAGTCAGGAAGAATGATGTTGAATGAAACAACACAAATTACTACCTCGATGGCATGAAGCAAAGCCAACAGATGTGGTTGGTTTTTTCTCAATAGAATCTTTAGAATGTATCATTATTCAGGAATTAATATAATGGAAAAAAAAAGTTTGAGATGAAGACCCAAATGCCCATCCCCATCCCACTTTTTGGTTAAGTGTTTTTCATTTTTCCTCAACATTCTCCTACGCAAAAGTGGTTTCTTTACGAAAATTTGTGTTATGCTTTCCGTATACAATGTCCAGTTTGGAGCTCCTTTATATAGTGAGTGGTGGCCCTTGCTAAATAAAGAAATTCCCTTATGTTTCTCTGAGTATTAAAGTCATGGACCATTTATGGTTGTAATTGATTTCATTTTACGTGATTTGTTTACTTTGTTTCTCAAATAGGAGAGACTAACTTTTTTTTCACTCAACAACTTAAAATCCAAATATTTATTAAGAATATTAGTAATCCACAAGCCATCCGCAAAATTTGGTAGCTAACCCAAAAAAGAGGGTCACAACAATTAGTTACAGTTCAACTATTCTCTACCATCGCAGCTTAGCAATTACATCTTTTGCTTAATCTAGCCTTGAATCAAATTGACATTTGCTCCTCTCCAGCTCGCCAACCGTCATCATATTATTATTAACACAGACGCAGCAACATCATATCATTAGAGGCATGACATCAATTGAGCACATTTACATCCAAAGCATTGCATCCAATCATTCATTATATATAGAGAAACAAGTCATCATGTCAAAAGATGTATGTTCATATTTATATGCATGACTTACCTTTACTTACCACATTGTTGAGTTTAGCACCTATGCATTGATGCATGTTCATGTGATTATGCATGTTCATATTGTTCATCACACCCACAAACCCTAATCCTCAATCTAACAATCAAAGCATGTAAAAAAATGTAATACTATATATATAAATTTAAGCCTAAACATGTCAAAACTAAGTTAAACAAACCTTAAAGAAGTGAAAAAAAATTCTCACCAGGAACTCGAGTCTATAAGACTTGAGTTCTCTTGAGGAACTCGAGTCTTTAAGACTCGAGAACCAAAGAGCATCACTACTCTGTTTACTCAGAGAGCTCCTGAGGGTTACTCTGTTTTTTACATTGGAACTTGAGTTTCATAGACTCGAGTTCCAAAGGGAATTTTTTTTTTTTTTTGTTTTGCTCTGTTTACTTAGAGAGGTCCAAGAGGGTTGCTCTGTTTTGTTCTGTTTTTTCGAGTGGAACTCGAGTTTCATAGACTCGAGTTCCACTCGAAATTTTTTTCTTGGTTTTGCTATGTTTACTCGAGAGGTCCAATAGGGTTGCTCTTTTGCTCTATTTTTTTTCCAAGTTCCACTGGAAAATTTTTTTTCTTGGTTTTGCTTTGTTTACTCAGAGAGGACCAAAAGGGTTGCTCTATTTTGCTTTGTTTTTTCCAAAGAAACTCAAGTTTCATAGACTCGAGTTCTATGGAAATTTTTTTTTTTCTACTCTGTTTTCCTCTGCTCATTCCAGGAATCATTCACTGCGGGAATTTTTTTTCTTTTTTCTTGGTCATGCGGACAAACCAGAAACTCAAACGTGTGCATGCACCACCTGAGAAACAGAGATAGACAAACTGCGAATATAATCCATAAACACTCATTCGTGAGGCAAAAAGAAGCCGAGAATGTAAATACACGTACATTACATCAAAACGCGTTTATTGTACGCACGAAACTATAGAAACTTTTACGCTCTCTCGTATAAACATGGTTTTACAATGCAAAATGCGCTTACATCGCAGAAAAGGCATTCTCAATATCAACATTCTAAACATGCCCAACCACGCTTAATTTGCGTTCTAACCATACTACTCAAATCACAATCTTCATAAACATACATTGAATAGAGATTTACAAGTACATTCAACAAAAACCAAAAAGTTCACATAGAGCCAATACAACGTAGTCACTTTTCCTAACATTGGCTGTCCGCACAACAAAAACATCGTCCTTGGAAGCATGCTTGAAAAACGTAGAGTAATCACATTAGGAGAGAAGATAGTAAACATTAGGTCAACATGGAATGAACAACAAATATTTAACCGATGCATAAGTATTTGCCATCTACCTACCTCTTGTGGAACATGACCGCTTGTGGAAGCGCCACGAGACTGCGGACATTTTCTGCGGTTATGCCCTAAAGCATGACACGGTCCACATGTCTGCTTGGGGTGACTCTCTATCAAATCTGCATCCTCCCTCCGCCATCCCGGTTCTCGATCCTTATTCCTCACTCCATCCATCTCATTCCTTATTCTTGACTTCACCGGTCAACCTTTGGCCCGCAACAATGTTGGATTAGGCAACCACTTTGGCCCTATGGGATCCCTCCACAATGACTCGTGACTTAGGAACCACAAATGCATGCTCATAAGTGTTAATGGCATTGTTCAAACCATAACACGGGTGAATAAATGTGGTCGAATCAATATGTAAATAGTCACATACTCTAATTGCATGTGAACACGGGATCCCTATGTTTTGCCATTTCCCACAATCGCATGTTCTTTCCTCAGAATCAACTTCATAATCGTGGTTTCCCCCTCCCGCACTACACGTGTTGAGTTGGGTAACTATTTGAAATATCAGCTCTTCATTGCTAAATGGCTTGAGATAATGTTTCTCGGATTTACTCTTATTCTCATTCCACTTGGAGAAGGCATATTTACTCCATTTCTTACCCTCTGAGAACTCAAAAAGGTATTCTTTGCTACGGTCGTGGAAATATTGAACAAGTTTGTTCCAAGTGAACTCAACCAACGCGACAATAGGAAGGCCCCGTGCACCTTTCAATACACCATTGAAGCACTCTGATATATGGTTGTCATTGCCCCAAAACGTCTCCCACCATCATGTGACTGGGTCCACATATCCATAGACTCGCCCATTAGGTATGTGTATGGAAGATAATCTTGATTCTTTTCCTTGCCATCCTTCCCCGTCAACTTCTTCTTATTTCTAATGGCCTCAATTTCCGCCTGCTTAATGGTCTCCATTATGGTATAAAATTTCATTGCCTGACTAGCATATCCGGCTTTCAACGCCGCCGACTTTAGAGTCGAGTTCTGAAAATGTGTGTTAAAGTTGCTAGCAACATGTCAAAGGCAATATCTATGAAATACCAAAGTGCTTTCCATCATCCCTTCTAGGCCGGTTTGCAATGGTGTTTTTGATACCGAGATGTCGGTCAGAAATTATGCAAATGCCTTCATTAGGTATCACGCGGCCAATCGCATCTCTAAGGCATTGTAAAAACCACCTCTAACTAGACCCCGACTCAGAATCCACAATAGCAAAGGCAAGAGGGAATACCTTGTTGTTAGCGTCGGTTGCCATTGCAACCAACAACTTTCCCTGATATTTACCATACAGATGGGTCCCATCAATACTGATAACCGGCTTGCAATATTTGAAATCAATGCTTGGACCGAAAGACCAAAACACATAATTCAAAAATACTGTGTCATCTTCATCTGTGGATGTGGTACGATAGAACACCTGGATAGTCGGATCCTGATCAATATATGCAATTAGCAACTTTTGCAACCTTTGATAAGACTCTTCCCAATTCCCAAACATCTTCCCAATCGCCTTTTGTTTCGCATCCCACACCTTGTAGTAAGAAGGCTTTTGTCCCTCAAATTTCGACTCTATCATAGATCTAAGATGCTTAATTGGGGTAGTGTGATCCTCACATAACTTCTTAAGGATGTCATCTGCAATAAATTTACAACTCATCATTCTACCATCATTTCGCACCCCAGTCCGTATACACGTGTGAGGACCCTTGTACACGGTGACCATCCATAGATTGTGGAACTTGGGCTTCATGACTACGTAGACATACCACGTGCATGACTCATCAACGCATTTCGCACAAAGTTTTGTCATGGTTGACCTACTGATCATAAAATGTTTGTTTTCCTTGAGGGCACACTTTGTTAATAGTCAAGCCTTTGCACAAATTCATCCCCTCTCTCCAACTAGACACAAATGGTGTCTCAATATGTGAAGGATCAACCAAATTTTCCCAAGTGTTTTCGAAAAATGACAAGGTAGGTGGTGAGTACACAGGGATTGTGTCTGTAATGTTTTGGACACTAAGAACATTGTATGCATCAGGTTGACTACCATCCAATGTCTCATCATCATCAATGTCCCTCTCAAAGTCCCTAAAGTCCCCTTGTTCAATCCTGTCTTCAATCTCATCTCTATCGCCAAAATCTTCACCGTTAATGGCAATATTTTCATCAACATAGTCATCATCATCATCCTCATCCTCGTCCTCATCATCATAATCATCATCATTCTCATCCTCATCCTCATCATCATCATCATCATCATCGGCATGAACATCTTTATCGGCATGAACATCATCATGCTCTACATGTGTAAAATACTCATATTGAGCATCCGGAACTCAAATTTGTAAACTTGTTTGTGTTTGTTGGATTTCCTCAATACCAACTTTTGCACGTGGCTCCAATCGTATGTACAACTCAATGTTAGTTACTTCAAGTATTCTCTCCAACTTGTCAAACATGATCTTCACATGTTTGTCTGCTTCTATCGTCATGTACTTGTAATTAATCCGGTGCTTCAGGATTTCATTTGGCATGCGATAAGTAATGTGTATGTTGTGCACAGCAGGGTTCTCACACAACTTTTCCATAACCATCATCTTCAATTCGTCAAGGGTCTTCAACCTACGATCAATTTGGGTATAATAGGTCTTTATACCCGGCCCTTCAAATGGCAATCCCTTGTTCGCATTGGCATTTTTCAATGGACCACCGTGGTATATGATTATATCAATTTCAAGCATTGTGAACTGTTACAGTCAAGTTACTATGTTAGTTAACAAACATTTTCAAGTTCCCTGATCTAAAAGAAACTTTTTAGTAGGTCTTTAACTTTCTAATAAAAAGATGCGGCCGAGAAACTTTTATAAGTTGCTTTTCATCATACATACAAACTGAACATTTTTTCATGCCATTTCTTAGTGTAGTACGACTATATTTAACAATTGGACATATACAAATCCATCTATCCTTCCTATATACAAGAGGCTAATTACAAAGAGATGGTATGAGAGGTAAACACATGTAAAGCAAAAGATAATTGCAAACGCAATTTTTTTTTTACACATACAAAATTGCAAAAGATAATGGGGGACTAAATAATTGCAAAAGATATATCATATAATTTTGTAACACAAACACACCACATTTTTTGGTAACACATACAAACCCCCCCCAAACAAAAAAAAATCGAGACCTTTTCAAGATTTTCCAACATATTTCATGCTTAAGACATTAGTATCAACTGAAATCCCAATCAACTATTTTATTAGATTCCAAGACTACCTTTAATAACCACATCAGAGTGGACCTTTTAGCCTAATGAACACACGATACACACTCATTACAAATTAAATCTGCTTCAACATTGTGACTGTTCTCAACAAAAGCCCCTTCAAAAATGAATAAGAGAACCTCTGCTATTATGTACGGACCACTTTCATAATGATTCCATGAAAAGTCGTTTCAAGATTAAAGTCCATAATATTTTGTTCACACATACACATCTATGTTAACCAAGATAACCTAACCTATACACATCTATACACATCTAACCTATATTAACCTATACTAACCTATACACATCTATATTAACCTATACACATCTAAACTCAATCTGCTACACCACTATAAAAAGTGTTAGGGACTTTAAAGGTTTCATTGGAAAAAAAAAAAATGTAAACGTCCACATGATTTACCTATAACAAAATCAATGGTTCTTAAGTTTGCATCTTGTATAGAGGCAGACAATTCCTAAATAAAGGAATTGTCATGTTCTAGTGCTACGTTTACCATTTACTAAACTGAAAAGGGGCAACTCAAGCGATTAAAATTACATTAATGTCTCTAGCACCATGTCAGAAAGCAAAATGAAGGAAATATTAGGCAGCCCTTAAAGTACTTCTTAGTCACTACACAAATAATCCTCTCCAAGTTCTTTTTTTACTATATTCTGAGATGTTCACAATTTCCAGGCATGGCAAACAACACAAGTCAAACTCCAAAGCAAGACTTACATCCTAGCATCCACACCTAAATCCCCTGAGATATTTGCATACTCATGTCCTGCTAGTCTTTTGTACGCATTATTTCAAGAAGAAGTTTTGTAACTTCAACAATTACTATAACCATGTGCCCATTTTCTTTGTCTTTTAACAATAAATTCAAACAATCCACTAGCTCCTTCAAGATAAAGTGGTGACTCCATAATCAAGCAACACTCCACATCTTAGATAACAAGGGAAACGTACATTGCTATGAATCTTTCATAAAATTTTCTAACCTACAAAAATTTGGTGAATCTAATTCAAGAAAGATTCATTCTCTTTAAAATTGGTAGATTTGATCAAGAAGAATTAATGCAGGGAAACACCTTAAAAAGAATAAAGTCAATGAGAACAGAATTTTTTTTATTTCACCAAAATGGCTAATGCAAAAACATATTTTTATCAAGATGGTTAAGATTAATCACATGAATTAGTAATAAATCAAAGAAAATATAACAAATAATATATAGCTCAAATGACATGCAAGCCAATAAAAACATGGAATTGAAATCAACAACAAAAAGATACTACAAGAAGAACATCTTATATTAGGAAAAAACATGGAGTCATTGGAAAACCCATAAAGTCATTGGGAAGTTCTCTTAGTGGCAAAACCCATACACAACTAATACCCAACTACAATAACAATCAAATCAAAAACCCATACCTGAAATATGAAATTGTTGAGAGGGAAGAGCAAAGAGAGAGGCAATGTGGTGAGTGAGAGTGAGAGGTGTGAGAGTTAGTGAGGCCGAGTGTATGGATGAGAGTTGAGGATGCTCTGTTTTTGGGTGAGAGTTTGAAGATACTGAATGTGGACTGAATAATATAGTCCTAGGAACACGTTAGTAATATACTGCTATCTGTTTTTGAGTGTGGACAGAACGGGTTAGTAAAATAGTTCCACCAGAACTCGAGTCTATAAGACTCGAGTTACTTCTCAAAATTTATTTAGAACAATGTTTGGATAAGTAAATCTCGAGTCTTATAGACTCGGTTTGTGCCAGGCAAAACTCGAGTCTATAAGACTCGAGATCTGTTGAAATTATTATTATTCCTCTAATCTAATCTCGAGTCTTATAGACTCGGTTTGTGCCAAGAAAACTCGAGTCTTAAAGACTCGAGATTTGCGTGGCAATTTTTGCCACCTTAGCGATTCGAACAAATGGAAAGCGATTCTATAAGACTCGGTTTTTAAGTTGAATCTTGAGTTTTAAAAACTCGAGATGTTAGTTTTTTTAAATGTTTGAAAACATGCCTAACTTACTATTTTGAATGGTTGAAGAAATCTGATATGCACAATACCTCGGACTCACAGTCCCACCTTAGCTTAAACACTGGCCTGAACCCAAAACCCCCATTTCAAAAACATTCCACCTCTAATCTAATCAATTCTTCAAAGAAAGAATATGAGCAAAAGAGTGATAAAGATTCTTCTCTTTCATTCACTCCCTTCTTTCTCTTCCTCTCTTTCTCTCAACTCCAACCCCAAATCTTCATCCATTATCTCCCGACAAAATCTCCTCTCCGTCATTTCATTTCCAGATTCGTCTCCACCTATTCCCCTGACAATCTCGACGGCCTAATCGATCCGGACGACCCCTTTTCACTTGATGATTCGCGGGTCAAGCCCGCTTCAGCCGAAGATTTTGCCTTTCTGCAGGACTCTTCCATGGATTCCAATGCTGTTAGTGGGTCTTCTGGTGGAAAAATCGACTCCGGTAAGTGTTCAAATGATGCTGCTTTGATAGTTAATGCAATTCATAGTAACGGTGATGTGTTTGGTGACAAAACCCACAAGTTTCTTAGGCAGTTTAGGGACAGATTGAATGAGACTTTAGTGGTTGAGGTGTTGAGTCTTGTGCAAAATCCTGAATTGGGTGTCAAGTTTTTTGTTTGGGCGGGGCGGCAAATTGGGTATAGTCACACTGGAGTTGTGTATGATGCATTGTTAGAGAGATTAGGGTGTGATAGTAATGAGAGAATACCGGAACAATTTTTAGGAGAGATTAAGGATGATGATAAGGAAGTGCTTGGGAAGTTGCTTAATTTTTTGATTCAAAAGTATTGCCGAAATGGGTTGTGGAATTTAGCATTGGAGGAGCTTGGGGGGCTTAAAGATTTTGGGTACAAGCCCACGAGATGGACGTATAATGCATTGGTTCAAGTGTTTCTTAAAGCTGATTGGTTGGACACGGCTTATTTGGTTCATAGGGAGATGTCGAGTTCAGGGTTTAGTATGGATGAGTTTACCCTAGGTTCGTTTTGCACAATCTCTCTGCAAAGCGGGGAGGTGGAGAGAAGCTCTCTCGCTGTTTGAGAAGGAAGAAATTGTGCCCAACACAGTTCTTTATACAAAGATGATATCTGGGTTGTGTGAAGCTTCTCTTTTTGAGGAAGCTATGGATTTCTTGAACAGAATGCGGACTAGTTCTTGTATTCCTAATGTTGTGACATATAGGGCTTTGCTTTGTGGGTGTTTGAGGAAAAGACAGCTTGGTAGGTGTAAGAGAATTCTTAGTATGATGATCACAGAAGGTTGTTATCCTAGTCCTAAGATTTTTAATTCTCTTGTTCATGCCTTTTGCAGATCAGGAGATTATTCTTATGCCTATTAGTTGCTTAAGAAAATGGTCAAATGCAATTGCCAGCCAGGTTATGTGGTTTACAATATCTTGATTGGTAGTATATGCGGCAATGAAGAATTACCAAGCTCAGATGTTTTAGAGTTGGCTGAGAAGGCTTATGGTGAGATGCTTGATGCAGGGGTCGTATTGAATAAGGTCAATGTCAGCAATTTTGCTCGATGTCTTTGTGGTGCTGGAAAATTTGAGAGGGCATATACTGTTATTTGTGAAATGATGAGTAAGGGATTCATACCTGATACTAGTACCTATGCTAAAGTGATTGGCTTTTTGTGTAATGCCTCCAAGGTAGAGAAGGCCTTTTTATTGTTTGAAGAAATGAAAAGGAACGGTATTGTTCCTGATGTTTATACATATACAATTTTAATTGATAGTTTCTGTAAAGCTGGTCTTATTAAACAGGCTCGCAACTGGTTTGATGAAATGGTAAGGGATGGTTGTGCCCCTAATGTGGTGACATATACTGCTCTTATACATGCCTACCTTAAAGCTAGGAAACTTTCCAATGCAAATGATCTGTTTGAGATTATGTGTTCTGAAGGTTGCATTCCTAATGTTATAACATATACGGCTTTGATTGATGGTCACTGTAAAGCTGGGGAGATTGAAAAAGCATGCCAAATATATGCGAGAAGAGGTAATGTGGAAATTTCTGATGTAGATATGTATTTTAGAATTGATGAAGACAATTCCAAAGAGCCAAATGTGTTTACATATGGAGCATTGGTTGATGGTTTGTGCAAAGCTCACAAGGTCAAAGAGGCCCGTAACCTGTTGGATGCTATGTCAGTGGAAGGCTGTGAGCCAAACAATATCGTGTATGATGCTCTTATAGATGGATTCTGCAAGGCTAGGAAGCTAGATGATGCACAAGAGGTGTTTGCTAAGATGTCAGAGCATGGATATAGTCCTAATGTCTATACTTATAGCTCTTTGATTGACAGGTTGTTTAAGGATAAAAGACTGGATCTTGCTTTGAAAGTCTTGTCCAAAATGCTAGAAA
Organism: Quercus dentata; assembly: GCA_028216015.1. Taxonomy (NCBI): domain Eukaryota; kingdom Viridiplantae; phylum Streptophyta; class Magnoliopsida; order Fagales; family Fagaceae; genus Quercus; species Quercus dentata. The sequence continues at coordinate 46,349,031 of CP116453.1, read as the reverse complement.
ATTCTTGTGCACCAAATGTTGTCATATACACAGAGATGATTGATGGCCTCTGTAAAGTTGGAAAAACAGATGAAGCCTATAAGCTTATGCTAATGATGGAAGAAAAGGGGTGTTATCCAAATGTTGTGACTTATACTGCAATGATAGATGGCTTTGGGAAAGTGGGTAAAGTCAAAAAATGTCTTGAGCTCTTGAGAGAAATGGGCTCAAAGGGTTGTGCTCCAAATTTTGTCACCTACAGGGTTCTTATAATTCACTGTTGTGCCACTGGCCTTCTAGATGAGGCTCATAAACTCTTGGATGAAATGAAACAGACATATTGGCCAAGGCATATATCAAGCTACTGTAAGGTCATTGAAGGTTTCAACCGAGAGTTTATTATCTCACTTGGGCTTTTAGATGAGACCAGTGAGAATGATTCTGTTCCTATCGTTCCAGTATACAGAATACTGATTGATAGTTTTATTAAGGCTGGGAGATTAGAATCAGCTCTGGAGTTGCATGAAGAGATTCCACCATTTTTCCCTTTAAAAGCTGCCAGCAAGAATATGTATACTTTTTTGATTGAGAGCCTCTCCCGTGCAGGTAAAGTCGTTAAGGCTTTTGAGCTGTACACAGATATGGTAAGGATGGGTGGTGTTGCAGAGCTGAGCACATTTGTTCACCTTATTAAAGGGCTCATCAATATTAACAAGTGGGAAGAAGCACTTCAACTGTGAGTCGTGAGATTGCATATGTCAGATGGTCAGTCTCTCTCTATCTACATTTTCTTTGCTCAAGCTTTGGTATACGTTATGGAAACAAATCATGTTTTTGCCTATTGAAGTTTTCAGTTCTCAAAATTGTCAAATATATATATATATATATATATATATATATAGTGTCTATCCATTTGGTTGTGAATTGGTTTCTACTTAAAATTTGCAAGATATGAGAGAAAATTGCTCCAAATTAAAATAAATCTGAGTCTTTAGAATAATTATGGGTTCATGAATTTGCACCCTTTAGGAGAATATCTGTTTGCCATCTTTTGTGGTGTGGGATAATGATATCTAACTACATTGAATTGAATGATGAAAGCTGGTTTTCTTGCTGTACTGGAGACTAGCTGTCTGTCATTGCATCTTCTTAGTTATCTACTTATTTTGGTTTGACTATTTAGCCAAAAACAAAGAAAAAAAGAATATCTAGGTTTGAGCAAATCCCTGACTAAATTCAATAATGAAAGTTTATATGTTGGTTTTTTAATATCCTGCATGTTTTGGGTTTGTAAATGGAAAACTGGGTTTAGCATGTTAAGGTTAGTAGGTTAGAGTGACACTTAGGGTCCGTTTGGATTGAGCTTATTTTTGCTGAAACTGAAAACTGAAACTGAAAACACTCTAACAAAATAATTTTTAAGTGTGTGAATAGTGCCGTGGGACCCATTTTTAATGAAAAAGTTGCTGAAAGTGAAATTTGTTGGTTCGTGAACAGTGCACGGATGCACTATTCACTGTGGAATAGTCAACTTTTGCGACTATCGTTTATGAACAGTGCATGAATAGTAGCCGCACTCTCAACTTAAACGCATGTAAAAAAAAAAAAACAAAAGGAAAACGCGAAGCTGAGAACGCAACGCGTTAAATGCCGAATCCAAATGGCTTCTTAATAGAATTTTGGCATAAATGCAAATGTAAGGGGACCACTGTTTTCTTCTTTATTTATCCCTTTTTTTTTTTTTTTTTCAACTGATTGTAGTCTAAGAAGAATGAAAAACTTCTTGGGAAGTATTAATTAGGAGACTTTTGGATATTTATAATATTGTAGTAGGATAAGCTACTTCAGGAACGCTAAAACCACTTTGGTTGAGGGGGCATCGAGCTATATACATTACATGCATTAATATTGTGGCACTGGTGGAAGGTCTCACTTGAATTTTACCATTGCCCACATATTAATGATTCTCTTTCAAGTAAAATTATGTTTTAGTAGGTGGCACTGAAATTGACACATCGAAAACTATTTTGTTGTTTTAAGTGATAAATTGTGCTTGCTTTGTGAAAAGACAAAAGCAGCTGTTACTTCGAAAACAGTGTTGTTGAAAATTTTAGTTGTTCCTTGTATTGTGGTGAAACTTGTTTAAGAATAAATAGGTGTCTAGTTACTTGTCTAATATTTTCTTCTTCTTTTTTTCATTATTTATTTCTCCTTTCTTTGAGCAGGATATCCATTGGCTTCAACAAGAAGATACATCTTCCAGAAATTAGGCTTTTGAGCATATCTATATTCTTTTCTCAAGGTTGATGTGATAGCATAATGGTGCATGTTAAAGTTTTTGCTCAGATAATGACTACATTGGTGGAAACTCTTGATGCACACATGAAATTCTTAGGAGGTAATAGGCTGATAGCTATTGTATAATTTGCATTGCAATGAAATGAGTATAAACAAATATGGACATCTTTGATTGATTGTTTGAAGCAACTAGAAGCTGAAATAAAGCTTGAGGGAAATATTTTGCCTTTCAATTATTCATTCTCGTAATGTTGGTGAGCTCTCTTTAACTTCTTAACAAAAACCAATTGAAAAAACTTCTAAACAAACAAAAAGGTCCTATTTGTTCTTATTTGTGTTTATTTTGTGCACCATTGCTTATAGCTGATGCGGCTTATTAGGTATGATGTGAGTCAGTGTTGCTAAAACTGATTTACTTCTTCAGTCTCATAAGGTTGGTGAGCTCTCTTTTAACTTCTTAACAAAAACCAATCTAAACAAGATTCTTAACAAAGAAAAAATGTCTTCTTTATCCTTATTTACATTTACATTGTGCATCGTTGCTTACAGCTGACGCGACTTATTTGGTATGATGTGAGTCAGTGCTACTAAAACTAATTTACTTCTGCAATACCCTCCATTGAATTTGTCAAGGTCAGTTTATTCGTTAGTATTCTTCTGTGACCTAGATGGTAGTGACTATGTATATCTTGTTCTTTCATCATTCAATGTAAATAAATCCACCATTCCTGTTGCTAGCTTTTAGTAAAATCATGTCATTCATGATGCAGCTGTGTTGTATACAGCTAAAGTTGGTTATTGAATGCAATGCATGATGTGTTACTAGAACACATTTTTTGCTGCAGATAACCTTCGATTGTGATAAGGACTTTTGAGGTGTTGGTTCTATCTTCTTTCTTGTGCAGCTTTGACACTAATGATGACAATACATGCATAGACATTGACAAACACACCTATAATTATCACACTTTTCCCCCACTCTTGCCTAGGAATGTAGTCACATGAATTTGAATTTAATTGACTGTTTGGTCACATTGATGATTGGAAATACTTTCTTTCCCACAAAAGGCCTATTTCAATATAGATCACAACATGGATCTAATCAATCTTAATTTATGGAGTAATGCCAACAAGATCTGTATTATTTCATTGGAGATTCTAATGACATGTTGATGCAAATTTGTGTTGCATGTGAATGAAATTTTTATACAGAACAGATTGGTGCTTTTGCCATGTACATATTCTCTTAAACATTGTTGTTGCACTTCAACAACTTTTATAGAGATAGTTGCATGATCCATAGAAAGTGACCCAATTTAAAATTTTAGAAACATGGCACTGTGGAGTCCAAAGGTGAAATCCTTTCTAAAGTTCATTGAATGCAATGGCATCGTTGTCAAATATGAAATAATGAGATTACTCCTACCATATCATAAGAAATCTATGTGAATTCATTCTCATAACATCTCCATGTTTTACTGAAACTAACAATTTGCATGATGGGTGCTGGAGGTTGGTATTACTCACTTTTAGTTCATTTGTGCTGTTTTACACAAAGGAAAATTTCATTTTTTCAGATTACATCCCCAAATTGGGGAGGCTGTCTTCTAGCCACCTCTCATAGACCTTGCACAAGTGGGAGCAATGTACCTTGGGTATGAAATTTGTTTATCTACAGAAAATTTCTTTTTTATTGTCCCATATATGCCTTTTTTATGAGAAACTTCATATAGTTTGTAACTAACAAAACTTATTTATATGTCCTTTTTTGGAGAAACTTCTAATAGTTCATAATCTACAAAACTTAATAAATAAATAAAAAAGGGTGGGGGGTGCAATTTGGTTGGAGAATGGAATCTTGAGGCCCAAACACAAGTCCTCTTTCCAAGACATAATGATTATACATACCAATGGTGGAGATCCATGCTAACTCAAATATCCGAAACCCTCTAAACTGATCTACTGACAATAATTGGTAAGATGCTATATAAAAAATAGACTTCTAACAATAATTTATGTAAGCTTCCTCTCTTTAGAGAAATAAAAGTTGAGGGCTGAGGTCCTCAAGAATAAATCTCGGATAGAATTTCCCAAGTGTTTTTCATTGTCTTTTCTTTTTGTTACGTGATTCATGACTATAAAACTGCAGGCATTGGAGTGGCAGTAAGAAGCTCAACAAATTTGTTTGCTTCACTTTCTAATGGGGTACTTTGCCTCAAGTACAAGTTTTCGTTTTTTGTCGCCTCGGATGTTTATTTATAGTCGGGACACTTTGAGCAGGGTATTGGATGCGAGAAGCTATCATCCGGTGCTTATTTTTATGAAAATTAGGTACCGTATACTTTAGTTCCCCCCTCTTATCTTACCAAAAGCATTATTTATAATTTATCATTAAGAAAATTATTTTCTTACAAGCAACTTCTATAACACTAAATCTTTATTATTTATAATATCATAAGCGACCTCACTCTTTTTTTCCCCTTTCTTTCTTTCTTTCCTATAACTCAAAATCTTCATGTGTTGATGAAATTTATAGAGGGCTTTATATTAAAAACAATATTGAATTCATTTATTATAAATCCTCAACTCCAAATGCAATTTTGAAAATTTTCTTTATTAGAAAAAAAGGTAAACGTGTAATTTCTTGCTCATTGAGAGAGTGCTAAGACACTCAATAACATTTTTTAGCTAAAATGATAGGTTGGGTTGGGTTGACATGTGGGTTATACATGTTGATCCCTATATTTCGAAATAAAAAATCCCTCTTTTATTTTGTTTTCCCTCAATTAGATAGATCATAGATACAAAAATACTGTCGATTTCAATTCTCAAATTGACCAAAAAAAAAAAAAAAAACTCAAATAACCACCTTTGGTCTCTCTCTATTCCCTCACTTTCATAAGTTCGTCTTTTATTGTTGGGTAAATTATACCAACCTCCCTTGTGGTTTCACAAAATAACACTCCTCCCTCAAGATTTCTATAAATGCAATAAATCCAAATGCCCTTTCATAGTGCTACTTCCTTAATAGAGTTTTTCATTTTAAAAAAAAGATTCACTCATGTTTACAAACCTTCGGGGGTAGAGTGTTATTTAAAATAACCAAGGGAGTGGAGTGTCATTTCCTCTAGAGTTTTGGTAGGAATATGTTTTGAAATAGAATTTTTCTTTAGGAAAGCCATGCATGCACTTATTTGTCACATTTATACAAACCTCAAGGGGGAGTATCATTAATACATACATTTGGAAGAAGTATAATTTCGATAAATCTCAAGATAGGTTGGCCATTGGTGTAATCTATCCTTTGTTCTTTATCCCTCTGCGGCTCTGCCTCTACTCTTACTCAACCAAACCTCTAGCCACACTATGATATGCCAATCTCCCTCCATCTCTAATTTCAATTCCCCTTTTTCAATTGTTCATTCAGTTTTCGATGACCATGTTGTTGGATTTTGTATAAAATTAATTTGACATATATTCAAGATATGGTTGTATGATATCATGTATTGTTTCATTTCTTTATGATGGTTGTAGCCTCTTTCATGGTTACATTTTACTAGATTGAAATTCTAAGTTAGTAATTTTAGAACATTTATTTTGCATGGGGTTAGAGATTTAATGTTTGGAAAAATGGAGGGGGGAAGAAAAAAAAGTCAAGAGTTGAAACGAAGATAAGGAAAAGGAAATGAGAGTACCTTGCATTCAAAGTGTTTGGTTTGCAAGGGAGAAAGGAAAGGAAAAAAAAAAAAAAAATCCTCATGCTCTTGTACAGATTCTCTCTTCTCTCTATTTTCTTCCAATTTGGGAGGAAAGGAAAATGTTGGCCCCATGGAGAACTATGCATTTTCCCTTCCCACGTTCCATTTCTCTTCAAACAAATAAAGGATTTTTCTTTTCCTTCCTACCTTTTCCATCCCTTGCTTTCCCTCCAGCTACCCTTCAACCAAACACACACACACACACATATATATATATATATATATATTGAACATTTTCTTCCCATAGTGTTCATTAATCACTGTATAGAATATGGAGTAGTTCAAGAACTTGCAAAACCTTTTATTTATTTATTTATTTTTTAGAGAGGTGGAAATGGAATACACGATGAAGAAAATGAGGGTTGCCTATGTACTTCAAGGGTTTTGTTTTTTCTAATGCAAAAAAAAAGGCAAGTTATAATGGATTAAGCTGACACATTAAAGGCCAAATAAGTCGAACTCCAACCCATCCAACTGTATTTGTTACAAGAATTTCACATCAAAAACTAGCAAATTGGATATATATATATATATATATATATATATATATATATATATATATATATATATATATATATATATATATATATTTATATATATATATATCTTTTTAATTTTTAAATGTCCAAAATCAATTACATATATAACGTTCAGGAATCAAGTATTTAGGTTAATACTATCAATTACCTTTTAAATTTTGGCGCGGTAGGCAAATTTGTTCCTTCTATATTACTCTGTAGAAAAATAAGGTAGGTAGTTATATTTTTATTTATTTTTTATAAATAAAGTAGTTATTGATTTATATATTCACACGACATTTTAAAAATAAATGTTATTATTGTGATTCAAATGTTAGAATCGTGCGTAATAGAATTTTTTATGAGTTATAAAATATATTTAAAAAATTCAAGGCATTTTCTTTTGTTTTTCTTATCTTTTATAATACAAATAGTTCAAGGTAGGGTTGTCCAACTCATCGACAGACCTGACCCACTCGAAAAATCCAACTGGATTCAAGTCAACTGCCACTCCTATCCAACTACTCTAGCAATTAGTAGCGAGTCTCTTTTTGCACAAATCGATGCCGGTGGGTTGGTTGCAGATCTTGTCTTCTAAAACCCAAAAAACTCAAACTAATTGATTAGGAGGCCCTTTTATCAACGAGATTTGCCAAATCTAGTGAGCTATCAGCCATTTCTAGCAAGATCTCAACTAGATCCTACTAAATTTCTATTGAATCTAGCAAAATTTCACCCAATTTTCACCGTTATCTTACCAGATTGTCATCGGTTTTTAGATCTACGACACCAACCAAATCGACTGCTACCATTTGAAGGCTTGACTTGTCTAATCCAATCAACTTTTTTGATTAGTGGTGGGTTGATATTTGTTCCTCTTGATCAGGTCGGATCTAGGGGTTGAGCCCAAACTCTTGGACAGCCCTAGTTGGGAGAGAGGGGTTTAAACATTAAAAATTGGAAAACATTAAGTTATACAAATAGAATCATCTTGAAAAATATACATAGAAAGAAAATACTGCCCAAGATTTAAAATTTAGAACATATAATAATATTTTATAAAGAAATCAAAGGGTTAAAATGAATAATGAATCAAAATCCACCATTAGAAAAGTTTTAGAAATTCCGTGCGATGTTTTAAATTAGAAAATGTTTTGCTTAACTTGCTATTTCTCTTTTCTTTTGCTCCCATTATTTATTGTATCTTGTTGATTCTCTTAGATCACATTCCATGGGCTGTGTTGAATGGGATGGGTGTCCACTGGGCCCAATAAACCTGTATTGTTGACTGCTACTTTCAAAGTTTGCATAAAAATCTCCCCAATATTAATTCCAGAACAAGGAAGTCAATTTCATTCTCTCCTGCCAGTCCCCACCAAGTCAAGTGGCAATGGAATATTGTTCACTATTAACGTTCCCAAAACGACTTGCGCTGTTGGTCAATTCTTCTTGGACACGTTAGTTTGGAAAAAAGGCAATCGAGAAACAAATGGTTGAGTGTTTCAAAAAAATCAAGGACTTCCTGTTCTTCAAAGTCTTTACTCGGCTCAATAGTTCGCCCCTCTCTCTAAAAGCCTAAATTTATGTTTCTTAACCCAAGTCTTGCCTTAAACACATGGCAATGGTTTCTTCAAGACTTGTCTCCCTCGTTTCCATGTTTCTCAAGCCATTGCTCAGCCAGACTTCCTAGACTATTCCTGTTTAGGCAAGGGTAACTACACAAGCAACGGTACCTACAATACAAATCTCAAACAAGTCCTCTCCTCCCTCTCCTCCAATACAGAAATTGACTATGGGTTCTACAATTTTTCTTATGGCAAAAGCCCTGACAAAGTATATTCACTTGGACTTTGTAGAGGAGATGCCAAGCCAGATATTTGCTGGAGTTGCCTCAATAACGCTACAAATCTTCTCCCTCTGCGTTGTCCCAATCAGAAGGAAGCAATAGGATGGTATGACTATTGCATGTTACGCTTCTCATTCCGTGACATCTTTGGCATCATGGAAATTAGTCCTCCTTCCTATATATGTAAAGGGAAAAACGTATCAGCCAATTATGATCAGTTCAGTAAGGACCTGAGGACCTTGTTGGATAGCCAAAGAGGTCGAGCTGCTGCAGGCGGTTCTCTTCGTAAGTTTGCAGCGGGAAATGCAACAGCACCAAACAATCAAACACTATATTCACTTGTGCAGTGCACACCTGATTTGTCCGATCAAGATTGCAGGGATTGCTTGTTTGGGGCTATGGAAGATATACGAAATTATTGTGCTGGGAAGCAACGTGGAATAGTTATCAAACCCAGCTGTAATTTAAGGTTTGACGTCGCTCTCTTCTATGACGCCACAGCTGATAATGCATCAAACAACACCCCTGCTGCAAAAGGTACCAATGCCATCAGGCTTAAAATGTAATCCATTTGGATGCAACCTTTTGGTGAATACTTATTAATTTTGCTTTGCTGAATGCTGATTAAAGAAAGAAAAAAAAAAAAAAAAAAAAAAACTTTAAAAAGCTGTATAGAAGCAAATATGGTCAGTTAGAATTATAGTTAAGCGATTAAACTCACAATTTTCTAATAACTTAAGCTTTTACGACAATTGGTAATTTAACAAGGTCAAAAGCTTACAACATTTTATAGAGGGGTCCTTATTACTTTCCCTATAAGTTCTCAAGTTTCGAAACTAATTTTAATTTTGTTACTCTTTCCATGTATCCATTTGAATCTTTTAACATACATCTGTCAGATTTTTTTATGTAGACATATTTCTAGTTTTGCAGGAAAGGGGAGTAACAAATCTCAAACAGTCATCATAGTTATATCCATTATTTCTTTTGTGGTACTAATTATAATCTCCTTCTGCATCTACTTAAGAGTCAGGAAACCAAGGGAGAAACCACAAAGTAAGTAAAATAATTCGTTTATTTCTTTTTGTTATCCCAAAATTTGAATTATTGCAAAGATAATAACAAAAAATGTCAGAAATTATGTGCTTGGTTACATAGATGTGCTTCCGAAAGTTCTCAGGTATGTGTGATATTTGTAGGAGTAAAAAATTCCACCTATATTATGAGCCTATGAGGACAAATTTCCCAGCAAGTATTAACGTAAAACACGACATACTTTGGGGATTATTTATTTATTTATTATTTTTCATAAAATGATACTTAGCTACTAGAAATTATAATAATCAATGTGTTCCGTCGATAAATTGACTTGCACTAAAGCAAACAAAAAGTTATTATATACTAATAGACATGAGTTTCCTATCTAGAAGGTTTTGATAAATAATTAGTTTTTAGAGGTCATTGCTGTTACATTCGCATATTTTGAATCGTGTTGGTTTTAAATAATGCACTAACGTCTTGTTCAGGCGAATCTGGGGATGAGATTAGAGGTGTGGAATCTTTGCAGTTAGGCTTTGGCACTATTAAAGTTGCAACAGATATCTTTTCTGATGCAAATAAGCTTGGACAAGGTGGATTTGGTGTTGTTTACAAGGTAAACCTAACATTAATAATAGCCTTAAAAAGGATAATTTCATGGGTAGGACCTACCTCATGATTGAAGTAGGGTATTGATTCAAACACTTTCCCTCCACCCCCACCCCAAATTGGAAAAGTTTGTAGTCAGGATGCACATGTTAAGTCCAAAGGGTTAAATATGTTCTAATCTAATACGGTTTCGTGGTAAACTCTCTGATGGACAAGTTATTGCTGTGAAAAGGCTTTCAAAAAACTCTAGTCAAGGAGATCTTGAATTTAAGAATGAAGTTTTATTAGTGGCCAAGCTTCAACATCGAAATTTAGTTAGGCTCCTAGGATTTTGCTTGGAAGGAATTGAAAGGCTTCTAATTTATGAGTTTGTGCCCAATGGAAGTCTTGATAACTTCATTTTTGGTATGATTTTACTTCTACCTTTATTTAAAAATTATATTCATTGTAATTTATTTTGATTACATATCTTTTGTGGATAGATTTCCTTCACGTTTTAGTCCAATATAATATATTTGATTGACTATGTAGATCCAATCAAGAGTGTCCTACTGGATTGGGTAAGACGCTACAAAATCATTGGAGGCATTGCACGAGGTCTTCTTTACCTTCATGAAAACTCTCGACTTCGTATTATTCATCGGGATCTCAAAGCAAGCAATATCCTATTAGATTTTGAAATGAATCCAAAAATTTCAGATTTTGGTATGGCAAGATTGTTTGAACTTGATCAAACCAAAGGCAATACCAACAGAATTGTGGGGACCTAGTAAGTATCAAACTTTTTTTTCTTGACAATCTTGTATCTTACATAGGTATACTTTATGTTTACGTTGTACCGAAAGATACAACATGAAAGGCTAATAAGTATTGTTGAAAATAATTGTGAATGTGCAGTGGATATATGTCTCCGTAGTATGCAATGCATGGACAATTCTCGATGAAAGTCTGATGTCTATAGTTTTGGTGTGCTAGTGTTAGAGATAATAAGTGGACGAAAGAATAGCTCCTTCCGCAATGGAGAGAATATTGAGGACCTTCTAAGCTATGTAAGTATTTTTATTTTTAGGTCTAATGGCACATACACCCCATAAGTATGGAGTGGTAGGTCGGACTGCCTGTTCAAATACCACCATGTGGTGGGGTGGGGTGGGGGGGATTAAATGGCACAACGGGAGTGGAAAAAAAATTTGAAACAATACCCTTTTATCTTTAGGATGTGGAGTATCAAGTATTCTACCTGTTGACCTGTACCTATTACTATGGCACTAATATTGTCCATAAAGTTACAAGTTATTGATGCAGCTTGTATAGCTAGTTGGCTTTATACCAAATACATAGGAATCTAGCACAAATGAAGGATGAGGAGGTTAAAGGAAATGAAGAAATACATCAAGTTGTGTTGCCAAAATATATTTCTTTTTAAAACTCAATAAAATAATGTTTCCTTGAATGCTAAATTAGTTAGTTTAAATTATCTTGCAGGCATGGAAAAATTGGAAACAGGGTATAGTATCAAATCTTGTAGATCCCACGTTGAAGGTAGGTTCGACAACCGAAATAATGAGATGTATTCAGATTGGATTATTATGTGTTCAAGAAAATGTAGCTCATAGACCAACTATGGCATCTGTTGTTCTCATGCTTAATAGCTACTCTATTACCCTATCAATACCTTCGAAACCTGCATTTTTTATGAACAGTGATACTGAATCAAACAATTGGTTGCAATGGGGGCATGATTCAAGGGTGACAGAGTCAAATCAATCTAAAAGTAGCTCTGTCCAAGCTTCAATAAATGAGGTGTCAATCACAGAGCTATCTCCTCGCTAATGTTTAATGAATTTGAAATGTAATACTACTATTTTCCTTATTTATTTATTTTTATTGAAGAATACACAATATAACAATATATGAGTTATTGATGATACATTAACAACGGCAGCATTCTTTTCAAAACCCGAACTATTTAGTGACCTAAAAGAAAATTGGCTTTCTGTTTTCTTTTCAAGAAAACAAAAAGCCACATTATGATTTGCCAATCTTATTGTCTCCAATTTCAATTTTTCTATTTGAATCATATGATATAAAATTGAATTATAAAAAAAGGATTTGGTATAAAATTAATTTTATATATATTAAAGACATTGTCATGTGATGTCTTGTAATATTTTACTTATATAGGATGGTAGTGGCATTTTTTCATGATTCCGTATTCTTGGATCGAATTTCAAAGTTAGTAATAATGGTGATTCTAGAAAAAAAAATTTGGTAATGTTGGAACATTGATTTTGCATAAGATTTAAAGTGTGGCAACATGAGAGAAAACAAAAGAAAGGGGAAAAAAAGTGGAGTACTTTTCAATTTTTTATTTCTTGTCCCCATATTTTATTGTATTTTGTTGCCTTACTTAGATGAAATAATTCTAATGAAATCATTTTTATTTTTCATAAAATTTTCAAAATAATTGAAGTAACAAACTGTTAATGATAAACAATAAAAAAAAAGAGTTAAATTCTTGTGAGCCTACTTAAAAATCAATAACTTTGTCGTCTTGATCTTACAAGAAGAATAAAATAAAATAAAATCAATAACAATAACAATTTGCAAAAAATAAAAATAAAATTGTGGAAAAGATTGTGTACCTCTAACATTACTCCATTTAGATGCCATTCCATGTGCCGTACGTGTTGAATGGGATGGGAGTCCACTAAGACCAAGACACTGTACGTTGACTACCATTTATTTATTGTAAAACATTAACTGGATTTCATTAATATGGACGAGAGTCCGAAGAGATTACATCATTCAAAATCTGGAGTTCAATTGAGGGAGGAGTATCCTCGACCCATATTATACTATCATTTACATTCTTTGCATTCCTAGCTAGAAAGTGAGCAAATTTGCATTGATGTTTCTTCCGGTATGCTCAACCTTCCAGGAGTTGAAATTTAGCAAACATCGCTTCAAGCCTTCAACAATCTTTAGAATGGGAAGGGTAGGAGGGTTGGAACCTTTTAAGGCTTGTATAACTAGTTAGGAGTCCCCTTCCACAACTATATCCTTTAGCCCCAGGTCCTAGGCCAAGAGAATTCTGCTCAGACTACTTTAGCTTCTGCTTCTAAGATCCTCAATGGGAAATCTACTTTCTTGCACATTGCGCCCATCAGCTGCCTTTGGTCATTTTTAATAACCACCCCAATTCCACAATAGCCCTGTTCTTTGAACACAAAGACATCTATATTGACCTTGTACTTGCCTTGAGGAGGAAGGGCCCAGTGCTTAATCATAGGACCAGGTGGGGTTCCTTTGTAGTGGATTGGTATAGAGGCACGCACTTTGTCCTCATATTTTTTAGCCTCACATGCAATGGTTTTCCATTGTTTGCAAACTCCCCCATGACGAGTTGAGTTTTTGTTGTTCCACAAGCTCTATGCCGTGATAGCAAAACCTTTCTAGTTCTTTTCCCCTTGTGCCTCTATTAGCAGCTAGACCATGTCTAGAAAATCTTTTGGGTGTTGAATTAGGTTGTCAATCTTGAATTTTGTTTCATTCCAAGTTTCCTTTGCAATCATGCATCCCCACAAGATATGGCCGGATGATTCACAATCACCACAAAAGTCACACTTGTCCTCCATTAAGACCTTTTGGTGTAGCAAACACTGCTTCATGGGGAGTACATTTCTATAGGCTCTCCACATAAAGTGCTTGACTTTGTTTGGACACTGTAAGTTTCATATGACCTTCCATATCGCTGTCATTTTGGAGTTGTCGGAGCAACCTGGGCTTTCCTCTCTTCCCTTAATGTCAACGAGATATTTAGATGCTATTCTGTATGCACTCTTGACGGTGAATATGCCATTTGGGGACTTCGCCCAAATTTGGGAGTCCGATGGGTTCATAGGGCTGATTGGGGTGCTTAGGATAGCCTCGGCTTCGTGGGGGAGGAAAGTGCATCTTATTAAGGCGACATCCCACTCGGCTCTTTCCCGCACAATAATGCTTGCAACTTTCACTCCACCTCCTATTAAGGGATCCATTTCTCCTCCCAAATTTTAATGCTTCTCCCATCAACAACCCACCTTGCCCCCCCTTAATCACTAGTTTGGCAGCCAAAATACTTCTCCATATATAGGAAGGATTTTTTCTCACCTGAGCAACCATGAAGGAGGAGTTCATGAAGTATTTTGCTTTAAGTACCCTATGGATTAGGGAGTTAGGGCTTTGTTGTATCCTCCATCCTTACTTGGCTAGGAGGGCAAGGTTAAAGGCTTTTAGGTCCCTAAATCCCATACCCCCCCCTACCTTTGGTTTGCACAAATTTTTCCACGACACCCTAGAAATCTTTCTTGCATTTCCTTTCTGTCCCTACCAGAAACCGCCCACCATTGAGTTTATTTCTAAGCACAAAGAATCAGGGAGCTTAAAACAATTCATGGTATATGTTAGTATGGCTTGTGCAACAGCCTTTATAAGGATTTCCCTAATATGTTGGACAGTAAATTCCCCTTCCAACCCGCTATTTTCCTTCCTACTTGGTCCTTAATACGATTGAAGGCCTTTTTCTTGCCTCTACCTACCATTGGGGGTAAGCCCAAGTACTTTTCATGTTGTTTTACAATTTGGGCTACAATGGTATCCTTCACAAATTTTTGAATATCTTCTTTCGTATTCTTGCTGAAAAAAAAAAAAAAAAAAAAAAAAAAAAAAAAAAAAAAAAAAAAAAGGTTTTTCTCCCTATTATGCTTTTGCCCCGATTCCTTTTCATAGACGTCCAACACCAAGGCCACATGTTTACATTCCTCCATAGTTGCTCTACAAAATATGATGTAGTTGTCCGCAAAAAATAGGTGCAAAATTGAAGGTGCTTGTCTACTCACTAACACCCCCTTATCATCCCCATGGCTTCCTTTTTCCTAATCATTATTGACAGCCCCTTTGGCACACAGTAGGAACAAATACGGGGATATAGGGTCCCCTCGGCTCAGCCCCCTAGATGGGATAAGTGTTCCTCTTGGTTCCCCATTAATGAGTACCGAATAAGATACCGTGGTCACGCACATCATAATGAGAGAGATCCATCTTTCTTCGAAGCCCATTTTTCCGCATCATTGACCTAAGGTAAGCCCATTCAACTCGGTCGTAGGCTTTGCTCATGTCCAATTTAATAGCCGTAAGCCCATCCTTCCCCTTTTTTTGTTTTGGCTATGGAGTGCATGGTTTCAAAGGCCACAACCACGTTATCTATTATAAGCCTCCTCGGAATGAAGGCACTTTGTGCTTCATTGATCACATTGTGCAAAATCTTCTTGAGTCTATTCACCAGGACCTTCGATATTATCTTGAAGATTACATTACAAAGGTTGATTGGGCGGTATTCAATTATCTTTTTGGGGGGGGGGGGGGTTGGTCTTAGGAATCAATCAGATATATGTGTCATTGATGCCCCTTGGCATTATGCCTGTGTTAAGAGCTTGCAGTACACAATTTGATATACTAAGACCAACAATTTCCCAATATTTTTGATAAAAGATAGGGGACATACCATTGGGGCCTAGTGATATTGTGGGATGCATTTGTTTAAGCACTCTCCAAACTTCCTCCGCCTTGAACTCCTTTAGAAGCTTATTGTTCATCTCTGGGGTTACCCTTTTATCCATAATCTCTAGGCTTGCTTCGAAATTGGAAGGTTGGTCTAAGCTAAAGATGAATGAGAAGTAATCCATAATGATCTTCTCTATTACCTCTTGCTCTTTATGCCACACTCTCCAATCATTCATGAGACCACCTAATCTATTCTTCTCTTGCCTTTGGCTGGATCGTAGCATGGAAGAACTTTGTGTTTTTGTCCCATTTTGCAGCCAACACACTTGAGATCTTTGGTTCCATATGATTTCTTCCCTAGTGTGTAGTTCATTGATCTCCTTTTTGGACTACTTGTATCTCCTCTGCTGTCTTGTGTAACAGGTTAAGGGACCCAAGTTGTTGAAGGCGAATTTGTTTTTGCTTTAGAGTCTTGTAAACATTGCCAAAGTTATTCTGGTTCTAGCATTGTAATTGACATTGGCATCTTTCCAGCCTTTGCTAGATAGGCCGAGAAGAGTCCTCCGTATACGAATCCTAAGCCAATTCGATGACTTCCCTGCACTCTTCCTCTCTTGTCCACATTGCTTCAAACAAAAAGCGCTTCTTCTCTCGTTTGCAATATTGATTCTTTTTTAGGATTAAGGCCAAAAGGCAATGATTTGATGTTGACATCGAAACATGGTGTACCTTTGCCTCGGGGAAAATCTATATCCATTCATCATTAGCTACCATTTTGTGCGGTTGAAGCAGCATGCGTTGATCCCCAAACCTTCCATTACACTAGGTAAATCTCCGACTGACAAAGCCTAAATCAAAGAGGCCACACCTGCTAAACGACTCCCTAAACTCCTTCATCTAATCAACGTCTCTTTATTTCCATCTTGTCTTCTCATCCGGGTGCATATTTTCATTGAAATCCCCACAAACCAACCACGTCATCTTGCATTGGGCATTGAGGGATTCAATTAATTGCCAGGAACTTTGCCTTTTGCTTATGTTGGGGTGATCGTAGAAACCAGTGGTCCTCCACAAACCGCCTCTCCCTTCGCCGTGGACCACCATATTGATGTAAGAGTGCAAGCAGCTCTTGTAACGTACATCTACTTCTTCCTTCCAAAGCTTCGCTAGGCCTCCACTCTTACCATTGCTAAGGACTATAATCTGTAAGGTTGAATTTATTCAACCATCTAATTGGATTTATTCCGTACCAAATTTGCTTGTAATTCAGCATTTAGTAACCCTGTATTTAGGTGGGATTGTTGTAAGGGTAGTGAGTGAGATAGAGTGAAGATTGCTCAAGAGTGTGCAAGAAAACAGAGTGTCGCGGCTGGGACTCGCGATGGACTCGCGGCTTCAACCCGCCCGAGAGAAGATGCACACGTGCCAAGCATCTTTGGAAGATGAACAGTCATGCTAGCCGGAGCACTACAGACAAAACAGGGACAATCGGCCATACGGTTATCTCGCGGATGGAACTCGCGATCGAGTCAAGCCGCGAGGTCAAGCCGCGAGCCACCCCCTGTTTTGGAAAAACCTGACGCGTTCGCATTCCTCTTCACTCCAAAGTATAAATACCCTTTTAACCCACGATTGAAAGAGAGCTTCCAGAGAGAATTTTGAGAGAGAAACCTAAAGAAAAACCAGATTGTTTCACCCACAATCTCTTCCTTAGAGTCTCATCAAATTCCCTCACTCTCTTCCTCTCCATTGTCAAATCCTTGAGAGGCATTATACCAAACCTGGTTCTCACCATTATCATCTCTGTGAGACAGTTGTTTGAAGTTCTGGGAAGCGATTAGGAAGGAGCCAATCTTCATTGGTTGATGCTACGGTGTAGTAGCGGAATCCGGAAAGCTAGAAAAGAAAAAGGTTCGGCGCAACCTCATTGGAGCAAGAAGCTTGGAGGGCTTAGGTGCATTGGGTAGATTAGGCTTGGAGGGTCTATTGCTGTCCTTGTATCCCAACTGTATTTTCTAGTGGATTGATTACCGCTTGGAGGGCGGCGGAGAGGTTTTTTCGCCGAGGTCTTCGGTTTCCTCTTCGATAACCCATCTGGTGTTATCTCTGTGTTTGCATCTTCCTTCCTCTCTATCTCTGCCTTTACTTTATCTGCTGTGGTTTATTTTATTATGGCTTAGATAGTTGTTTAACCAATTCCATATTATAGCATATGTTAAGTTTCCGCACACTAGTTGTTTGACATATTGCTTGTGTTGGTTAAGTTGGTTTTTGGGGGTCTAAACGTTCAAAAGTGTTTTTGTACACGTTTTTGAACTTTCATAATCCCTTGAGTAAAGCCTAATTTGTGTTGAAAGCCTTTCATTCTATCAATGTTTGCTTTCGTTTCTACCAAGAACACGAAAATGGGGTTTTTTCCTTACACCTCCTTGGTGAGCGTTCGAATTGTCGGAGGAGTCCCCAACCCCCAACAATTCCATGCTAAAATGCTCATTAGATACATTTATTCTTGTACATGGGTCTTGTGACCATTATTGACATACATTGTACTTATTTTCTTTATATGATGATGTATGTTTCTTTCACCTATCCTTGCATGTGTTGTTTCTTTACTTTCTTTATACACATAGTTCTTATTACTTGTATGCAATCTATTATTTCTGTTTCACACAAAGATGCTTTGATGAGTTTTGTTTAAAGTATTTTAGAAATACAGGTTGTCAAAGTCTACTTGCCATAAACTCTCTTCTTGCAAAGTTTTTCAAGAGTTTGTGTTAGGATAGATATTATTGTATTCAATAAGTGAATATGAGTTGAGTGATTTATGACTTCTCTCATATCTCATTTGTTTGTTGTGGTTTTGTCACGGGTTGCTAAAGGGGGAGATTGTTAGGACATACGTGATTCACTTGTTAGGAACATATGTCACTATTTTATGTAATTGGCTAATCCTTTGACAAAATGCACTTTACTTGTATTTTGGTAGATCTAGGATGTGTTTAATACTGCAAGAAACTTTGTTTCAAGATCAAGTGTTGAAGTCATGCAAGTCTGTCCAAGATTCAAGTCTAAAGAAGTGCTTGTCATTAAAGCTCGACAGTTAGCTATCCATTGAGCTTAAGTAGCAGTTCTAGCCCCGTGGCTCGATTTGCTCAACAAGATCTCGGCAGATAGGTATCTGTTGAGCTTTATGAAAAATAGAATTCCAGTTCTGTTTTGACTCCAATCCGGTTTTATATGTTTGGGTTTTCTTTTCTCACAACCCTAGACATATAAAAGGATTATTTTAAAGGCCGTCAAAGTGTTCACAAGTTGCACAAGTGTTGAACAAACTTTGTTCAAGCAAATTGTGACCAAAGACAGAATTTGCCCTAACTTATCGTTCTTGAAGAAGTTGCTATGTTTGTGCACCGTAAGGTTTTGTGATCAAGCATCTTCTTGATCTTCATCGTTGGGATGAACTCAAGAATTTTGCAGCCAACAACCTTCTCTAGTTGGTGATTGAAGTCGCATACTGGGATTTGCGCAATTGGTTAGTCACATACTTGGGAGCCATGCATTAAAAGGAGAAATTGTCACTATAGAACAAGTCCAATTAGGTATTAAGGTAAGAGTTTAATTGTAGGTTGGTATAAAGTACTAGGATTCCTTTACTTGTAACCGCTTGTTGTGATAATAGTGGAATTCCGTGAGTGGTGACCTTAAAATCACCCGGTGGGATTTTTGCCGTGTTGGTTTTCCCCATTCATAAACAAATCACCGTGTCAAATTTATTTTCCGCTGCATACTTAGTTTATTGGTGATTTGTTTATGCTACCATGCATTTGCATGTTAATTAACTTAATTAATTAACTTGACTAAATTAATTGGTTAATTTATCACAAGGGGTTAATTTATTTTTGGCCTATCAAGTGGTATTAAAGCGGGCACACTTTGATTAAGGTTAATCTTTGCTGTGTTTGATCCATTGACCCCTGTTTGTCATGGATAGAGGACAGTCATTAATTATACCTCCTTTATTTGATGGCATTAACTATGCATACTAGAAAGTACGCATGAGAACTTTCTTGCAGTCACTAGATGAAAATGTGTGGCAAGTCAGAGAGATTGGCTAGACCAAGCCAAAGGAAGCGCCAGCCGATTGGGATGATGCCAAGATCAAGATGGCAAACTTCAACAAAGGGGCATTGAATGCTTTATTTAGTGCAGTCACCAATGAGGAGTTCAAGAAGATATCCTCTACTGAAACTGCTAAGGAGGCAAGGACCATCCTCCGGACAACCTATGAAGGAACTAAGGTCATCAAGGACTCGAAACTTCAGAGGCTCACTACAAGCTTCGAAGAGATTAGTGTGAGTTTTAAACCCCTTAAAACACAACCAGATTAACCTAAGTAATTAGCCAAGTGATTACTTAGTCAAATTATCAAGTCTAGGTTAATACACATATATCATATTATTGCAAAGTGCGGAAAATAAAGAACACAACAATATGATAATCCAGGAAAACCAAACCTATAAAAACTTAGGGAGGATTTAACCTAACTATTCTCAAGGTAAAAAGCAAATCCACTATGAAAGAATTGAAGTTTGTACAATAGAACTTAGACCATTAACATTCTCTTACTACCCATCAAGAGAAAACTTACCGACATGACCACGTGCAAGCTCCGAGACCACGAACTCCTTCTTTCCTTGACTTTACAAAACACAAACACCCACGTTTGTGACTTTGAGATCCCACTCAAAGGTTTAGCAACACAAACTCTCCAGTTTGTGACTCCAAGACCACCCTTGAAGGTTTAGATCATCAGCACCTTTGATGACTAGAGAAGGCAACAACTTCTACAATATTGGATCTTGAGATTCTTCAAGTAATAACACCGGTAGAAAATATAATAAAGTTTTTTAGGTACAAAACCCTAAAAACAAAAGAGGACAAAAGAGGCACACTCTTCTCTCTCTGAAAAGCCTTATAAAAACCTGTTTAGGGTTTCCTTTATATGCTGGGAGAAGTAGATCAGAAACCCTAATCCTTAATGGGCTTGAACTGTTGTTTGGGCTTAATTAAAATTCTGCAGATACGACTTTCGATCGGTCGAGCCTGTCTCTTGATCGGTCGAACCAGCATGATTATGAAATCTTCTTTCTGCAGCTTGTATGTTCTTGAATCTTGACTTGAATCACCTAGAGTATTGTCTAATAATACCTATAGACTCTAGGATCTATATCTAGATAAGTTTGTATTCATGATTTGCCAATTGTTCTAAACTTTTAGAACCTAACAATTAAGATGGAGAAGGATGAGTCATTCGATGAGTTCTATGCCAAGCTCAAGGACATAGTGAACTCAGCCTTCAATATTTGGGAAACCATTCCTGAACCCAAGATTGTGAGGAAAGTGCTCAGATCTCTACCCATGAGATTCCATGCCAAGATTACAGCGATTAAGGAATCAAAGGATATTGACAAGATTCCTTTGGCGGAGCTGGTTGGTAATTTACCGACCTATGAGCTAGGGTTAACAAGAATTGGCAAGTCGGGTAAGGGCAAAAGCATGGCATTGAAGGCCAAGAGTAGTGACACTAATAAGTCTTCAGATGATGAGGATTCTAAGATGAAGTCCTACATCACCAAGAAATTCAAGAAGTTCATGAAGAATGCCAATGGGATGGGCTTCGATAAGGACCATAGGTAATCCAGTTCTTCTTAGTTTAAGAGCTAAGACAAAGGGAAGAAGGATGCTAGGGATGACGATCGCACACTTTGTTCTCACAGGACCTAAATGCTTTGGGTGTCAAGGTTTCGGTCACATGAAGCAGGAGTGTCCTACATATCTCAAGAGCATTGGGAAGAGCAAGGCACTTGCTGCTACCTTGAGCGACGTTGAGCCTAAAGATGATTATGACAATGAGGATGACAGAATCTTGAATGCCTTTATTGCCACCGTCAATCCTACTGATGGGATTATTGAAGATGTGGATGAATAAGAGGAATTTGTGGAGTCCAAGTTTGAGAAGATGGATGATCAAGATGATATCCATACAGCCTATGAAAAATTATATAAGATTTATGAGAAACATGAGAAACTTTATAGGCTGACCACCAAAAAGCTCGATGATGTGGAACTTGATCGTGAAGAGCTTTTCACAAAGTTTGATAAGGCTAATCGGACTATTGGAGCACCGAGGTTCAAGAAAAATTTCTTAGCCGAGAAGACCAAGAAGCTTGAAGCGGAACTGTTTCAAGTCAGAGTTCAATTAGAGAGGACTTCAAGTGCAAAACTTGATGAGATGCTCGATCTTGAAAATCGCTTTCGATCGAATAGGTTTGGGGTATGGTTTCTCTTCTTCTAATATTGCTTCTACTAGTACTACTATTTTTGTTCCTCCTAGTAATAATGTTGACATTGAGAACAATGATGTTAAAACTTATTTATTTAGTGAGAACTTAGACAAAGGTAAATCTATCTTAGGAGCACCACCTAAGCAAGATAAGAAGGAAGCTAAAAACCCTAGCACTATGAAGGCTAACTCTTAAAAGCCTAAACAGATGAAGCATCATCTCTGTCATCATTGTGGAGTTACCAGTCATACTCGACCAAATTGCTATAAGTGGTTAGCCACTCAACAGAGCAATGACATGATAGTATCTGGAAGCCAAAATTAGCTTCAATCCTCTCTTGCTCCCCTTGGAGATCTTCTCAAAGCCCTCATTTTCCTTTCGAAATTGAATGGTTTCAATTCTTCTCCCTCGCCACCGGTTCAAGGGTTCACTCAAAGGAAAGGTTCTTCCAATGCATGGAAGGAAAATGGCTCCAAGTGATTCTATCACCTTCTTCTCTGTCTTTGTGTTTTTGTTTTTGCATAACTTGTGTGTTTTGCTTTTATTTTGAGTCAGTCTAGTTTTATGCTTTGTTATGTTTAACATGTTTTGTTTATTTTGTTTTTTCATATAAAAAAAATTGAAAAATCAGAAAAATACAAAAAAAATGTGTGTTTTGTGTACATTGGTACTTGTGTGCCTTGGATGGCCATTGAAACAAAATTTTCTAAACTCTGTATCTTTTGTAGCTTAGATGAGCATCTCTATGCACAACTAAGCAAGTGAGCTTTGTGGCTCTTGTTTGTGATAAGTAAGATTAAATTACCTTTTGTACTTAACACTCGTATCACTCTTTTTGACGGAAAGGACTAAAAAATCATAAGAGAAAGGCATAAATAACCATCTCACCACTGTTGCCCGCCAATCATGAAATGACATTTGTGTGCTTTCGCATAGCAAAATTGGAATGTCAAATGCTTAACATAATTGAGTATTTCTTTTCTATCTCTTATATGCCCATACATGATTTGCTTAAAAAGAAAAATATGCAAAGAAAATAAAAAGCAAAAAGATCAAATGCTTTAAATATGATTACAAGCATGTATTCTAGGAGATGTGGGAGTTATAGGATGTACCTCGAAGGTGATAGTCTCCATCAAACAGTTATGATTGTGTGTGAGTTAAAGTGATTTTCTCATATCTCAAATCATTGTAACATGTTGACACATTTGCAATATTGCGATGTTTTTCACACACAACACGCAATATTCTTTGCTACTCTTGATACATGTGAAGGTACAATATGATTTGGCCATCATAAGGTTTTACATGTGTTAATATATGCTCACTAAACTGTCTTAACTTTTTTTTGAAATATAAAATTGGTTAGACGTGTTTAGTGTGTGTGTGTGTGTTTTTGGGATCATTGTGCTTAAAAATTGTTGTTGAGAGATGATTTTGTGAGCTTAAAATGTTGATTGGATCCTTGGTTGAGTTGCATGCTTAATTGCATTCATATCTGTGTTTTTCCCTTCTTGAAAAATGGTTTTTAAGCTATCTCGATACCTCCTCAATACCTCCTCGACACCTGACTATCTGTCGAGCTCTTAAGCTTTTTCTTATCACAATCTCGACAGATCCTCGATAGCTAGATGGATCGATCGAGAATGTTCCCCGACCCTCGATAGCTTCTCGACAGATGGTGGATTGATCAAGCTTCTCTTCTTGTGTCTTTGCTTTGTTCCTCGACACCTTCTCGACAATTGCATCTGTCGACATTGTTTTTCTTGACACCTTCCTCAACAGATATCTTGACACCTCTCGACACCTCTATTTGTCAAGAATTACTAAGGATCTATATATTTTTTCTTCGCGATACAGTTCTCATTTCCTCAATCTCTCTCGATCTGTCCACACCTGTTCATCTCCCAAACACTCTCTCTTTCACTTCTAACCTCTCCTCACGCAATATTTCAAGTTTAATCAAGTTTTTCTTCACTTGGTAAGCTTTGATTCTCTCACTCTCATGCATTTCATTCTTTGAAACCTAAGTTTTAGGGATTTTTGTAAAATTTGGGGTTTTTCCAAATCAAAAAGGTTTTTGTGCAATTTTTGATGGGTTTTGAAGATTCAATCTTAAAACTTCATGGATTGCATTCCATGTGCATTATAATTGTATGTTCATGCATTTAGTTGAGTGTTATACATGTTGAATTGCTTGTGTGCTGGTAGGTTTGGATTAGGCTATGCCAATGATGCAATTTCGTTTGCATATCATGCATACGTACTTTCTTTTCAATACACTTGCTATATTTGAACTGTCTGGAGCTTTTTTTATTGTCTCTTTCTTCCCTCTCTCTCTCTTGTTTACGTTAGTCATGTATATGGCACCAAAACGTAAATCTGCTCCGTCCCAAAACCCTTTGCGTTCTAGGGCCTCCACTTCATCTTCCGAACCTACCCCTTTTTCTATTTGGTTCCGTGATGAGGATGCCTGAAAGGACTTCTCGAAGAACTTTTCTTGACGAGATGTTCATTCGAAACGCCGAGTCATTTTGGCGAACTTCGCCGACACTAAGCTACCCGATGTCATCACGGTCGGGGTTGGGAGTCATTGTGTGACGTTCTGGTCACATGTCCTTCCGTGCTGATTCAGGAGTTTTACTCCAACATACATGAAATTGATTCTTCAAGACATTTCTTTTCTACTCGCGTTCGAGGTACGTGCATTTGTGTCACACCGTAGCTTGTTGCGGATGTGCTCTATGTTCCATAGGTAGAGTATCCTGACTACCCCGAATGTGATCATTTGAGGATCGTGTCCAAAGACGAGATGATCTCTCGCTTTGCATGAGCGCCCTTCTGATTGGGGTAATCATCGCTTTACACCATGTAAGGCCTTTGCTAAAGGTCCTAAACTCATTAACATGGTGATGACTTTTGTTTTACACCCACTCTCTCACTATAACTCTATCACAGAGCCTCGTGCTCGAATTTTACTTTCCTTATTAGAGCACCTCACTATAGATTTTCCTTCACATTTTATTCTTTCCATTATAGATGTGTATAGGGATATGGCTACCCGTGATAAGCTCATTTTTCCTTCAGCTATCACATAGATTTTATGCCACTTTTCTGTTCCTTTTCCTTCTTCCGACCATTTTTCTGTCATGTGTGCTATAGATGCCGCTCTTGTTAAACATAGTGAGGCGCAATTTAGGTCATGGCGGTCAGACTCAATAGCTCCTCCCTCCCGCTTGGCTCCATCTTGATTTGCTTCATCCACATCCACTCCCTCCTCTTCTTCAAGCGATGTGACACTAAGGGACATCATGGCGCAGCTGTAGCACATGGATGCTCACCATGATACACTCTCTACAGAGTTGTATCAGTTGAACATTTGTGTTGGTCATATTGCACAATGGCAAGCGGCCATGGGTGGCTTTGCTCTTGAGGCGTCTCCTTCACCTCCTCCAATGGCTTCCGTTTCTAAAGATGAGGATGATGATGATGGTGATGATGATGATGATGGAGATGCTAGCTCTACCGATGAGATGTCTTCTTGACACTCTTACCCTTTGTCACTCGTGACAAAAAGAGGGAGTAGTTTTGGGTATGAGAGTAGTCATTCTTAGGGGGAGAGTTAGTATAAGACATTTTCTTAGGGGGAGTGTTGATATTTATGAGGGATGTAGTGGGGATTACATGTATCTTTTTTTTTTCTCTATTTTAGATACATTTATTCTTGTACATGGGTCTTGTGGCCATTATTGACATACATTGCACTTATTTTCTTTATATGATGATGTATGTTTCTTTCACCTATCCTTGCATGTGTTGTTTCTTTTTTTTCTTTATACACGTGGTTCTATTACTTGTATGCATTCTATTATTTCTGTTTCACACAAAGATGCATTGATGAGTTTTGTTTAAAGTGTTTCAGAAATATAGGTTGTCAAAGTCTACTTGCCATAAACTCTCTTCTTGCAAAGTTTTTCAAGAGTTTGTGTTAGGATAAATTTTATTGTATTCAACAAGTGAATATGAGTTAAGTGATTTATGACTTCTCTCATATCTCATTTTTTAGTTATGGTTTTGTCACGGGTTGCCAAAGGGGGAGATTGTTAGGACATATGTGATTCACTTGTTAGGAACATATGTCACTATTTTATGTAATTGGCTAATCCTTTGGCAAAATGCACTTTACTTGTATTTGGGTAAATCTAGGATATGTTTAATACTTCAAGAAACTTTGTTTCAAGATCAAGTGTTGAAGCCATGCAAGTCTGTCCAAGATTCAAGTCTCAAGAAGTGCCTATCATTAAAGCTCGACAGCTAGCTATCCATCAAGCTTAAGAAGTCGTTCCCGGCCCCGTGGCTTGACAGTTGCTCGACAACATCTCGGCTGATGGTATATGTCGAGCTTTATGAAAAACAAAATTCCAATTTTGTTTTGACTTCAATCCGATTTTATATGTTCGGGCTTTCTTTTCTCACAGCCCTAGACATATAAAAGGATTATTTTAAGGGCCGTCAAAGTGTTCACAAGTTGCACAAGTTTTGAGCAAAGTTTGTTCAAGAAAATTGTGACCGGAGAAAGAATTTGCCCTCGTTCATCGTTCTTGAAGAAGTTGCTGTGTTTGTGCACCGTAGGGTTTTGTGACCAAGCATCTTCTTGATCGTCATCATTGGGATGAATTGAAGAACTTTGCGATTAACAACCTTCTCTAGTTGATGATTGAAGTCGCGTATTGGGATCCGCGCAATTGGTTAGTCATGTACTTGGTTACCCTGTATCAAAAGGAGAAATTGTCACTACTGAACAAGTCCAATTGGGTATTGGGGTAAGGGTTCAACTATAGGTTGGTACAAGGTATTAGGATTTCTTTACTTGTAACTGCTTGTTGTGATAATTGTGGAATTTCAAGAGTGGTGACCTTAAAATCATTCAGTGGGGTTTTTGCCGTGTGGTTTTCCCCATTCGTAAACAAATCACCGTGTCAAATTTACTTTCCACTGCATACTTAGTTTATTGGTGATTTGTTTGTGCTACCATGTGTTTGCATGTTAATTAACTTAATTAATTCACTTGGCTAAATTAATTGGTTAATTTATCACAAAAGGTCAATTCGTTTTTGGCCTATTAACGTGTTTTCTTTTACCTCTAAGCCCATTTCTCTACTAGCTTCTGTGTATTTATCTTTTTTGCGGGTTTACTAGCTCCCACCTTAGTCTTCGTTCTCTCCCATTGCATGTCTCCCTCTAGGTCTGCTGTGGGTAGGATGTTTGTCAGGGAGTCCTTCCTTCTTATGTCTAATCCATCTTCCCCCTTTTCTTGTAGCAGATTGACCTTTCCATTTCCATGATCAATTTCTAGCATCTGACACATCACCCTTGTTCCTTCTGGACTGTGTTTTGGACCAACCCCCTAACAGGAAACCTACCCATCCACGTGATCCTTACCTACTCCCTTCCTCTCATCTTGCTGGATCTTTTATCGTGTTGGCTTTCTCGCCGCTGTCTCTTGATCTTTTTCCCTGATCTTTTCTCACACGTCTTCCTGGCTCTCCTTTGAGCCATGCCCCATATTGCATACAATCTTCTCCATCTCCATTCCCCGTACTCGTCTTTTCTAAACAGTCCTTTCTCCATAGTCCAGCATCCCACACTGGTAGTAGAAGTTGGGAAGCCACTCATATTTGAAGAAAACCCATTTGCTCTCTCTACCTTCAATTGTGACCCTTTTTCCCCCGACCAGCTTTTTTGTAGCATCAAAACGTATTCTCACTCTTAGAAATTTTCCTCACTATGCTCCTTTTTCGGGCACATCAATGTCTAGCACCATTCCAATCTTCACTCCAATCTCCATGCCTGATTCCACACTCTTTAAGGGGAGGTTATAGATTTGAACCTAAAACGGGGTCCATTTCGGGACTATCTCCTTTGGAACTAGCTCACCTTCAAAGTCCTGTAGGAGTATAAGTTGGCTCTTGTAGCTCCAAGGGCACATCTCCATTATCCTTTTTTTATCTCTTCCATCGTCAAATTCCACTAAGAACATGTCTTCTTTGATTTCGGAGATCTGTAGTCCCTTGTTTGGTTTTCATAGCATTTTCATGTTCTTCCTTAGAGCTTCCAACATGATGGTGCGTTGATTTAGAATCTTCATAACCATTCAGCTTTTTCCAATTTCCCTCACCGCCTTCATACTATTTGTTGTTAGTTGAATATCTTCGCCTTCTTCTTCTATAAAAGTTAGCTTACTCCATAGAGCTTCCAACTTGTTTGCCATCAAGCTAGAATACCCACTCTTCCTACCTCTGAGAGAGCTTACCAAGACTAGCCTCACCACACTAGGAGGTCACAAGACTCTTGCAAGGAGATGACGCAAGACTAGCATTGCTTCTACATGCGTGAGAGCATGAGAGCACATACCATTTTTTAAGTTTATAGAAAAGTCCCAGTGGTGTAAAGTTGAAGTAGGTGAAGTAAGTCTTGGCTTCCCTAAAATTTTAATAAACTAGTATTTAATTATTTATCTCTATGATTATGAACCAATCTGATATGAGAAGTATAATGCATATATTCAATATATGTAATAATTTTTGCTATTTAGTAAAGGTAAGACTAAAATGATAGGAGTTTTTTAGTTCAATTAACACCACCTGAAGTCATAAGGTTTAAATCAAACTACCCTCAACTATCAAATTATAAAAATAAATAATAAATAAAAACGTAAGTGCAAAAGAGACCAATATAATGGTAGCTCTCCGTAATAGGTCAACCATGCAAGTCCTATATATAAAGAAAAATTTTTATGAGCAAATATTTTCGATCTAACCTTTTTATTTTATTTTTATTGATATCTTAATCAAAACTATATGTTCAACAAAATGAAGGGGAATAATGGCATTTACCCTTAATTTGAAAACTATGTAGCAAAATGCTCATGTTTTGAAATTATTTAGTAAAATGCTCCTATTTTAATTGGAACTTGATTTCAACAAAATCGAGTTTGGTGAAAAACTCGATATCTTCAAAATCAAGTTATATATATATATATATATATATATATATATATATATATATATATATATATATATATATTTAAGTAGAACTTGAAATTAACAATGTCGAGTTCCACTTAAATTTTCAAAAAACTTTGAGTGGCAAAATATTCATAGAACTCGACATTAACTCGACATTGCTAATGTCGAGTTTCACCTATAACTCAATTTTGTTAATGTCATGCTTATATATTGTATCTCCTACCCTTGTAAAAGAAATGGGTAGTTGTGACTACCGGGGTAGTTAGCCTAGTGGTCATGGGCTCATTTCTAAGGGTTTGGGAAGTGGAGGTCACAGGTTCAATTTCTACAATAGAACGCACTTGAAAAATAACTTCATACTCACTGGTTGTTACATACAATGTGACACAACATTGTATTTTATCTGTAAACTCACATTTGCAATTATGAAAACACAATGTGTTTTATCCTTATTCATTTATGTTCGTTCTCTTCCACCCCACGATAATATTCTTTTAGGATAAATAATTAATTTTGTTACTTGAAAACATCATTTGTTGTGCCAGGTATTCCTTTCTCACCCCAAGTCAAAACTAATCCCAACCTTGTCATCTCGTTTCCCATATGGACTATTTATTCACGAACAAAAGGAAATTTTGAAAAAACTTGAAAGCAAGTTGGAATTTAATTTTAAAGTTTTAACTGATGAAGTTCCCATATAGAACACTTCTGAACCTATCAAAAATAAGAGGCTGGTGGTGAAAATGTAAGGCAACACATAAGAGTAGAAAGATAGGTTGTTTATGGCCAAATCAATGGTGAGGTTTAAGACTGCCTATATATAGTACAATTTAAAAGAGGGAAAAAGAAAAAAAAAAGTTCTAAAGTCATACTTCTAGGGCCATATTGATAGTTTCCTGGAATTTTTGTGATCATCGAAACAATATGGTTCGAGCTTGGTGGGCTAAAAGTTTGTCAGTAATAAAATTAAAGGATGTGGCTTCATGAAGAAAATGGGTGAAGAATAGTTTGTACTTCATAGGTGGAAAATGTTGAAATACAATGAATATCGCATATGTCAATGGAAAAAATATACGAAAAATCAAATTATCAAGACTTGTAAAGTTGCAATGTTTATGTTAGGTTCTAAGACTAGGTTTAAATGTATTGGAACTTCAATTTGTATTGTTGGCAAACCATGATCAAAACATTTTAGTCTTGTTTAGACTTACTCAAAGTATGTGGTTGTATGTAAAGTTGGAATCAAGTAGCTGCAGGATTTATTATGTAAATCTGCCTGGATCGATCGATCAAAAATTAGGCTTGATCGATTGAAGCTCATGCAAATTGTTTTTTTGCAGATTTTTTCCAACTCAGCCCAAGCCCTTTTGACGTGTAGGGTTTTATGTTTTGTCTTAAGTATAAAAGAGAAAACCCTAGTTATGTTTTAGGTTGCTCTTTATGTTGTGTGTGTGAATCTTTTGTGAGATCGGGAGGTGTTTACCTTCACACATACTTAGGGTTCCCAAGCTTCAAGATTATGTCAAGAACTTGGTGATCAATTTAGTTACTACTTTAAGAGATTAAAGATACATAAGCGAGTGTGCTTGTACTTGCCGGGAATCCAAGAAAGAAGTAGTTTGTGGACTCGGAGCTGTCACGTGATCATGGTAGTAAGTTTCCTACTCGAGGTAGCAATAGGATGTTAGTGGTCTAAGTCGCTATTGTGTAAACTTCAATTCTTTCATAGTGGATTCAGGTTTACCTTGAGGATAGCTAAGTTAAATCCTCCCCAGGTTTTTACCGGTTTGGTTTCCTGGGTCATCATATCTTTGTGTTCTTTATTTTCCGCACTTTACATTGATATGATATATTTGTGTTAACCTAGATCTGAAATTTGACTAAGTAATCACTTGGCTAATTAACTAGGTTAATCTGATTGTGTTTTATAGGGTTTAAAAACAAACAAGTGGTATCGGAGCGAGTAGCTCTCTTGCTGTAGATCCTTTGATCTCTAAGCTAATCCTTGGCCCCGGTTGTCATGGAACACGGACACTCTCTTGTTATTCCACCTCACTTTGATGGGAATAACTATGCTTATTGGAAAGTAAGGATGAAAGCATTCCTAAAATCTATTGATGAGAGAGTCCGGAACTCCATTGAATACGGATGGGAGAAGCCCACTACTCCTGTGAGTGAGTGGCAAACTTCTCAAAAAGAAGCAACCGCTTTTAATAGCAAAGTTATGAATGCTATTTGTAATGTTGTTTCTATGGAGGAATTTAAGAGAATCTCTAATGTTGAGGTTGCTCATCTTGCTTGGAATATCTTCCAAACTGTGCATGAAGGCACAAAGGCAGTTAAAATTAATAAGTTGCAGCAATTAACTTCTAGATTTGAAAGCATTAGGATGTTTGATGATGAATCTTTTGATGAATTCTATGCTAAGCTTAATGATATTGTTAAGTTTGCATATAATTTGGGTGAAATCTATAATCAACCTAAAATTGTTATGAGGATTCTTAGATCTTTAATTGAGGATTTTAGACCCAAAGTGACTGCCATCATTGAGAGCAAGGATGTGGACTCCATCCCTATTGATGAACTTGTAGGATCTCTTCAGTCCTATGAGTTGGACCTACCTAAGACTGGCAAATCCAAATCAATGGCTCTTAAGTCTGTTGATGATGTTGATGTGAATGGATTTGATGATGAGCTCTCTCCTGCAGAGATTGCTTACCTTGCCAAGAACTTTAGAAACTTTCTTAGGAATAATAACAAAAGGCCAAGAGGTAAGAACATTGCTGAACCTAGAAATTTTAGGAGGAATGATCCCACTAAGGTTAATAACACTGAAAAACCTAAAGAAAAAGGAGGTCAACCTTCTAATAATACTATGGGTCAACAATGTTTTGGGTGTCAAGGGTATGGTCATGTGAAATTTGAATGTCCAACATTCTTGAGGTCTAAGGGTAAGGCTATGATCGTAACCCTTAGTGATGATGAAGTTTCTAACAATGAGTCTAGTAGTGATAAGGATGGAAATTTCATTGCTTTCACTGCTACTGCTATAGTTGATGAAAGTGTTGTTATTAAGGAGAACCCTTTTGATGGGGAACTCTCTCGAGGATCTGATTTACAAGAAGCCTACAATAAACTTTGCAAAGTTGTTGCAAAGGATGCTATGAGTGTTGATTTAGGCTTAAAGAAAATTGCAACTCTTGAACTTGAAAAGAAAAATTTGCTTGTGAAACTGTTTGATGCTAATGAATTATTGAATAATGTGAAGACTGAGAACATGCTTTTGCTTGATAAAGTTAAGAACTTGCAACTTGAATTATCTGCTGCTAGAGAACAAACTAATAGGTCTACAAGCTCCAAACTTAATCACATGCTGAGTGTTCAAAAGTCTCCTTCTAACAAAATCAAGGTTAGGTTTTGTAGAAAGCATTAGTGTGTTTGCACCCCATTCCACAAACTTTTTTCCTTCTTCTTCTTTTGAACCCCCTGTTAGTGAGGTTGTGAGTAAGGTTGTTAAACCCCCTGTAAGTGAGGTTGTCAAACCCATAGAAGTTTCACCTTCTAGGAAGATTAGGGTTGATCTGAAAGAGTCTAAACCTAATAAGTCTACCCTTTCTAAGGACAAGTCACTCGATAAGCCTACCTAGGTTTGTCATTTTTGTGGAAAGTCTGGGCACATTCGTCCAACTGTTTCAAGTTGCAAGCATCTAAGCGAGCAAATAAACTAAAACTACCTATGCCTCAAGCACAAGATCCTATGGTACTTATTAGTGAGTTGGTAAAGGCTTTAAACCTTTATTCCAATCCTGGAGTTGCTCAGAACTCTAATGTGAATAAGAACTCCAAGGCTCAATCTAATTGAGTCTTTCTGACATAATCCTTGTGCTTTATCACTCTATTCTTGATGACCATTCTTCTTTGTTATTTTTTTTTCCTTGTTTTTGTTTCTAGGATTTGCATTGCATAACACTCATGCATTTCATGCTAGGATTGATTTTGTTTCTTCTTTTCAAAATAAAAATAAAAATAATAAAAAGGAAAGAAAAAGGAAGCAAAATGTGTTTTGCATTATTTTTCTTGGATTTGAAATCAAGGTTGGCCAATTTATTTTTACATAACATGTTTATGTATTTTGTTTAGCTTGGATGAGCTTATTTATTGCACTTTACTAGTTGAAGCCTTGTAGAGCATGTTGTGTGGGACGATGTTTATAGTTTTTGATCACATGATCTTGATCTTGAAGTCGCATGCTTTTGATTGTTGGACTTGAACTTATTGAGAAAGGCATAAATAACTATCTCACCACTGTTTACTAGCCAATCATGAACACCTTAGTGCATATCGTAAGTTTTTTTGTGCTCGAGAAAGTGTAGCACTTGCACAAAAAGAACATAAGGTGTAGCCTCGGTTTAAATGCTAAAATTGGTGTGTACATTATTGGGCTTTAATAACTTCACAATCAAATAAAATTGGTGTGTACATTATCCCAGCTATTATTAATAAGTTTTTGATAAAAAAAAATTTGTGTGTACAATATGAGGCAAAATCAAGAAACTTACATGATTACAAGCTTTTATTCTAGGAGATGTGAGAGTTATATGATGTAACTCTTTAGGTGATTGTGAGAGTTATATGATGTAACTCTTTCAAATTTGTGTGATGAATTTTTGTAGAAATTGTGATTGATTTCTATTTATATATCACCTTATATGTATCTCAAATTTTTGCTAGTTGCACATACTACACATGTTACTCTTTGCTAAACTCTGTACATGTTATTATGTGTAATTTCGGTTTGGCCAACCAAGTTTGAAGAATTCCTTGAATTTTATGCAGAATTTGTTTAAAGCTTGCGAATTTAAGGAGAATTGTTTGAAAATCTTAATTTTGGAAAATTGGGTTCAAAACAAGTGTTTTTGAAAAGCATTTCATCTCATACTTATGCATTTTATTCATAAAACACGATGCTTTGAGGAGTTTCTACATAAAATTACTTTGTTGTTTCAAAACATTGGTTTTTCTAGAATTTCGATTGATCGAATTTGTTTCTCGACCGATCAAAATTGCGATTAAAGTTTTGGTTTGGCTCTATGTGTTTCGATTGCTATTGGATCAATCGAATGTGATTTT
Source organism: Quercus dentata (assembly GCA_028216015.1). NCBI lineage: Eukaryota > Viridiplantae > Streptophyta > Magnoliopsida > Fagales > Fagaceae > Quercus > Quercus dentata. The sequence continues at coordinate 46,314,939 of CP116453.1, read as the reverse complement.
CGATTGATCAAATCTAATTTTCGATCAATTGAAAATCGTATAGAGAGTTTTTTAAAACCTTTGTTCCTCACATGTTCTTCACTATTCAAAACTTTTTCAAAACACCTTTCTCTCTCTCTTCGATCGGTCAAGAAGTCAAATCAATTTTTTTGTCGATTTCCTCTGTTTTTCTTCAAGGGTTTTTGTCTTCATACACTGGTAAGACCCTTTTACCCTTATTTTTCAATTTATTTTCATTATTTCATGAATTTTTTCATGCATTTAAGGGATATTTTCGGACCTTGAAATATTTAGGGTTTTTGATGTTTTAAGCTTTTTCTTTCACAATTGATCAATGGGTTTTTGTTATAAGATGCTATATAATTGTTTTTGATGGTTTAATTTGATCAATTTGGTGATTTGTGAGAAATTGAAAATTCTAGGGCTTGAATATACCTGAATTGGGGTTTTTGTTCAATTTGGTTTAAATTGATGAAATTGGCTTGTTAGATTGATTCATTTGATCATTATAATGTGTTATCTATCTTGTGTAATGATCCATTGGTCAATTTCCTTAAAATTGAACAAGTGTTTTTTCAAATTTTGGGGTTTTTGTTATAAACTCTATGCTCAATCCAATTTTGTGATTTTAAAGTTAAATTGAACTTATGCTCACTGCATTAGGACATGCATCATTTGTTTATACTGTTCATGCATCATATAGATTGTTATTTTCTATATTGTTTTGTGCTAACTTGCAACCTGCCCTTAGTTTTTCTTGTTTCCTTTTTGGTTCTTTTCTGTTTGTTGCATCCTTTCCTTAGCATCATGCCTAGGAAGACTAGAGCAAATAGGACCTCCACTTCTTCACCTTCCCCCACCTTTGATGGTGAGAGGTTCTTGAGTGAGAAAAACCAAGAAACCTTTGAAAAGCTTAACCTTAAGAGAAACATTTGGGCTAAGCGTAAGGTTCTATTAGATGAACAAGATGGTGAGATTAGGAGAAACTTTGAGCGTAGGGGTTGGCTTCCTCTGCTGGACATTTCTCATCCTCCTTCGGCTACCTTGATTAGAGAGTTCTATTTGAACCTCTCTATCCATTCCTATGATGCCAACACTCTAGGGAGGAGTTGGGTATGGGGTGTAGGGTACACCATTACCCCTTTCGGTAGTGGTTGATGCCCTTGGGGTGCCATTAGTCCAGCATTCAGTTTATCCTTATGATGAGTCTACACCCCCTTGATGACATTATGTCATTTATCACTGGTACTTCTATCCAGTGGGGTTTCAATCCTCGGATCACCTCTCACAAGTTGACCAAGACTCATTATCTCTTTTTTCGAATTTCTTGCCATTCCATTTGGCCTATCTCTCATCTGCACACCATTCCTTTGGAAAGATGTGTGTTTTTGTATGCTCTTGTTTCTAATGCTTCTATGAGCTTTCCCCATCTTTACATTTGCTCTTTGATTAAGGTTCATAAGAGTAGTTCTACTACTCATGCTCTCTTCTTGCCCGCTTTTATTCACTGGATTCTTTTACATCTAGGTTTAGTTGAGTTTCCTTTTGAGCTTGTCTATATCATAGCTCCCATAGGTGCCACTTTTCTTAGGCGGAGGGCTGCTCGGTTGAGAGCTAGCTCTAAATGTCCTAGGGTTAAGCCTTCTGGCGTTGCACCTCCTTCTCCCTCTTCTACAAGTGATACTATGGTCCGAGGAGTCCGTTGATCCCATCTGCTGCCGATGTTCCTTCACCTTCTACTTCGGATGATTCAAACATTCGACGTATGTTGGAGACTGTCATGACCATTCGGGCAACTCATGGTCAAATTTTGGTGGACATGCTTGATGAGCTTCATGCTTTGCGAGAGGATTTGGAGCATTTGAGATGGTCGCCTCCGCCACCTCCTTTTGATGATGGATTATGATTGCCCTTTGGCATTCCGTCACAAAAAGGGGGAGTATATTTGTAAAGGGTTTTTGTAGTTAGGGGGAGATTTTTGTATTTGTGGAGCTTGTGGAGCTATTAGATTGTATTTAGGTGCTTCATTGTGTATTTACATTTTTGGCTCTTGATGTATTCTTTGTTTTGATTGGGCTATTCATGATAGGGGGAGATACTTTGTTTGTATATGTTTCTTGTTTCACATTGCTTATTGATTTATATATATGAGGTTATTCATGATATATGTTTTTATTTTGTGTTATGTGAAATCAAGAAGTTATTTATGTTTTACTTGTATTTTCCACACATGCGTTTATGCGTTTGTTGAGTGTTTCAGGAAATATACAAGTTGATTCAATCATGTTACTATCTACACTTGCAACCGATAGATAGTAGTTAGATTGGATTTGTTGTGTTGGGCAATATTTTGTAATGGGCTGTTTTTATAAACTTTGAGCATTTTTGTTTGGTTTGTGTTTTGTCATGAATTGCCAAAGGGGGAGTTTGTTAGGTTCTAAGACTTTAGGTTTAAATGTATTAGAACTTCAATTTGTATTGTTGGCAAACTATGATCAAAATGTTTTAGTCTTGTTTAGACTTGCTCAAAGTATGTGGTTGTATGTAAAGTTGGAATCGAGTAGCTGCAGGATTTATTATGTAAATTTGCCTCACTCGATTGATCGAAAATTAGGCTCAATTGATCGAAGCTCGTGCAGATTGTTTTTTTGCAGATTTTTCCAACTCAGCCCAAGCTCGTTTAACGTGTAGAGTTTTATGTTTTGTCTTAAGTATAAAAGGGAAAACCCTAGCCACGTTTTAGGTTGCTCTTTATGCTGTGTGTGTGAATCTTTTGTGAGATCAAGAGGTGTTTACCTTCACACATACTTAGGGTTTCCAAGATTCAAGATTATGTCAAGAACTTGGTGACCGATTCAGTTGCTACTTTAAGAGCTTAAAGATACACAAGCGGGTGTGCTTGTACTTGCTGGGAATCCAAGAAAGAAGCAATCCATGGACTCGGAGTTGTCACATGGTTATGGTAGTAAGTTTCCTACTCGAGGTAGTAATAGGATGTTAGTGGTCTAAGTTGCTATTGTGTAATCTTCAATTCTTTCATAGTGGATTTAAGTTTACCTTGAGGATAGCTAGGTTAAATCCTCCCCAGGTTTTTACCGGTTTGGTTTCCTGGGTCATCATATCTTTGTATTCTTTATTTTCCGCACTTTACATTGATATGATATATTTGTGTTAACCTAGATCTGAAATTTGACTAAGTAATCACTTGGCTAATTAACTAGGTTAATTTGATTGTATTTTATGGGGTCTAAAAACAAACAGTTTACAAGATTCTTTTATATATAAATAAATACATATGTTGGAGGTGAATTAAGAAAACAAAACCTATTTCTCTTTGTTTCTATCATCCCGAAATTTCCAGGGGTCCCTTGTGCCCACGTTCATTCACTCATGAGAATCTGGAATTGATACCTCTGCCGCAAAAGGTACCAATGCCATTAAGCTTAAAATGTAATCCATTTGGATGCAACCTTTTGGTGAATACTTATTTGCTTTGTTGAATGTTTATTAAAGGAGAAAAAAAAAAAAAAAAAGACTTTAGAAAGCAGTATAGAAGCAAATAAGGTCAAAAGCTTACAACTCTTTATAAAAGGTCCTTATTACTTTCCCTATAAATTCTCAAGTTTCGAAACTAATTTTAATTTCGTGACTCTTTCCATGTGTCCAATGAAACTTTTAACATGCATCTGTCAGAATTTTTTATGTAAACATATTTCTGGATTTGCAGGAAAGGAGAGTAACAAATCTCGAACAGTCATCATAGTTGTACCCATTATTTCTTGGACAAAGTTTAGCTACAAAATTGGTTGTAGCTTAAGGCTACAAACTCACTCAATAAAATAAATATTACAACATATTTTGAAAATCTAACCGTTGAATTGCATGTTCTTTACACCCTTAATACACATATTAAATTTTGTATCAATCGGATATCATTTACTACATGATCTATAAGTTTATATTTTGTTCATAATTTTAAATTACAAAAACTTGCAATTTAAAAAATTTATTGATGACATAGCTATTGATCTTTAATTTTCTTGAAATTTTGCAAGCATGAAGGATATAAGAAGAAGATGTAATCCAATGGTGGATTTGTCAAAATTCAAATCCAATAAAAAGATATTAAGTAAGTTTGTAGCCTAAGGCTACAACTAATTTTGTAGCTAAACTTTGTCCTTATTTCTTTCGTGGTACTAGTAATAATCTCCTACATCTACTTAAGACTCAAGAAACCAAGGGAGAAACTAGAAAGTAAGTAAAATAATTTGTTTAATTCTTTTTGTTATCCAAAAATATGAATTATTGCAAAGATAATAACAAACAAACAAAGAAATTATGTGCTTGGTTACATAGATGTGTTTCCTATAGTTCTCAGCTATGGGTGGTTATATTTGTGGGAGTAAGAAATTCCATTTATATTATGAGGACAAATTTCCCAGAAACTATTAATGTAAACCACGAGTCCAATCATGAGTCTCTGCATCCTTACACAATCTTGAGCATTTCTTCACACTCTCTCACTCACTACCCTTACATGATTCCCACCTAAATACGGGGTTACTAATTGCTAAAATACAAGCAAATTTGGCTCGGAATAAAGCCAACAAGATGGTTGATAAAATTCAACCTTACACATACTCAAGGATGAAAATCGGACATGATAATAACAATATCTAGCATCCTAAAAACAAAAGCAACAAAACCCAAACACCCAACCTCAACAAAATGAGCAAACCCATGTTCGAACACTATATATATCTTAAATCATAATAGCAAATGACAAAACCAAGAAAACAAGGCTAAAAAATGAAATGTATAGAGAAAATAAGAAAAACCCATAACATTTTCTTAAAGATTGAAGTCAAAACGATGAACAACAATAGAGGTTTTAGTGAGAAAGACGGTGGGTTTGAGAGAGGTAAAACACAGGGAAGACAATGAACAGTCACAAAATTTCGAGGGAAAACTCAAAAAGGTTTTAAAAACTGACCTATTTGTGTAAAACAAACGATTTTTGCGACTGATTTAAGTCGCATGCAAGTTGCCAAGGTAAGTTGTGAGACTCTTTGAAACCAAAATTTTTGAAAATTTTTCTAAGTGTTTTTCGTGATTGGAAGTTCTACCCACGAGGAAGTCACGAGGTAAGCCGCGAAAATTTCTATGTACCCCTCGCGACTAGACCTTCCACCCGTGAACAAATCGCTAGATTGAGCCGCGAGAAACATTAAAAACCCAAATTTTGAAAAATATTCTAAGTATTTTTTGCAATAGGGACATTGACCCGCCAGTGAGTCGCGAAAAATCTCTGTGTGGGCTCGTGACTGGGGCATGCGACTAGACCAACTTGCAACTAAGTCACCAATACAGGGCAACACTGTTTTTGAAGATTTTGACAATTTTTGCAAAAACAAAATACTTTCCAAAAACAACTAAAACACTCAAAAATATTTTTGTGTTTAATCAACAAAAATTGAGCATGTGAAAACACATTTAATCAAGTACAATCACACAAATAAATATGGCATTCATTGAACATAAACATGTGCGATGTGTGTGGATATCAACAATGAGATAGTCTTTAGTCTAACATGAAGCTTCAATGATCAATTCAACCAAGCCATATACAATTAGCACTAGATAAAGTGACCCATCTCAATTATAGAAATATGCATATATGACCTCCCACAAAACTTGATTACATAACTTGTGAAGCTTTTCATTTTGCTCCATATACATCATATCATTTGATATTTTTTGAATCAATACATCTCATTGTGAGATCGATGCCTGGAATTTTTTATATTTCAATTTGATGAGTTAGCCTTTGGCTTTTTGGGCATCATACATTTCATTTTACGTTCTTTCCCTTTTTCCTAGTCAAATACTAGTATGTGCAACAGGCTTTTGCAGCTCAATATCTCTTTTCATTTGGAGATTTACATTTGGTGAGCTCTTTTAAGCAAAAAAAATAAAATAAATGAGTGGGAAGATATATAGGCACAAGTCTATGCATGTCTCAAGATCAACAATACCATTAACTAATCATTCATGACAAGTTTGAAGATTTATTTACAATAGTCACATAGATGTCAAGATTTCTCCCACAAAGATATGGAGTTCATAGGGAACAAGCTATACTCGTAAATGCACAAGGCCATTTGTAAAAAGGTACAAGGCAAAATGTGTTTTGAGACAAAACTCAACGATGTCGATCAAACTTTTTAGATTTTATACTTTTTTTGTGTTTTTGGATTTTTGACATAAAAAGAAGAAAAGATTGATCAAAAACACCAATGTAAAAACATTTAAAGCAAAAGCAAACTAACAAACAATTTTCAACTCAAACTAGTACCAAGCACACAACCAAGCATCGTCACAAAAACGTAGGAAGTATTAATGCATGGACATGTTGTAATGCTTATGCATGAGTACCCCTCTTCACCCACACATCACGTTCATTTGGAGTGATATCCCTATAGGATTGGGTACGAGAGTTAGGACTTCAAACCTTCTAGTGAAGCTTTCCAAGCAAGTGGTGAATGCACCGATCATCTTCATCATATCCACCACACCGGTATCACCATTTCGACCTCTTGATGACTCAATAGCCCAAGTCCTCTTTTCATTTCTTGGTCTTCTTGACCTTTGATCACTTGCATTCTTTAATGCTCTTAGCTTATGACAATTCAGTCTGGTGTGCCCTTGAAGTCCACAATGGTGACAGACATGGTTCGTTCTCAGACCTCTTTGTGATCTCGGAAGAGATTTCCCTTTGGCTTTAGACCTAACCACAGATTGGTTACGGGGTTTGTTCAACACCCGTTGGTCAGCCACATTATTCTTTTTCTCAACCTTTGGCTTCTCCACAGCAGGGGCAACTACAACTGGCTCTTTGGCTTTCACAAACTTCACTTCTTTGAAGATATTCACAACTGAACTACTTTCTCCTGTGTATCCTAATCCAGTTTTGTCGGAGAAGGGTTTTCGATGAGAGAGGACATCATCAAGCTTCTTTGTGGATACTCACTCTACCTTGGCATTTGCTTGAATCATTTCAAGCTCAAGGAATTTCACCTTGGTGTAAGCTTCAGTTAGCTCACCATTTAGCGTCTCAATCTCACACTTGGCCTCCTTATATCATACTAGGAGACTTCTATAGTCCTCCTCTATTTTCTTCATCTTTTTCACAGCTACCTTGGCCACCCTTGCATACTCTCCCGACTTCTCAAGGAGTGAGTTGTAATTCTCTTGAAGACTGGCTGTATCTTCATCTTCTTCAACATCCGATTCTTCTACAATTCCCATGGATTCCTCATCACTGTGCTCCCTAAGTTCTTGCACAAGCAAATTCAAGTCCTTTGAAGACTCAACATGAGCAATAATCATAAATGCTGAGAAATTCCCTTCTTCATCATAGCTATCCTCCGAATCGAGGGTGGAGAAATCTGAGTCACCGAGAGTGGTGGCATATGCCTTGCCCTTCGATCTTAAGTAATTAGGACATTCCTTTTTGAAATGGCCATGTCCATTACATTCAAAATAAGTGACTCCTTGATTAGATTGGGACTCCTTCTCGTCTCTCTCTTTGAAGTCCTTCTTCTCCTTTATGGAACTTGTGAATTTCCCTTTATCACCAAATTTCCCACTGTTCTTGAACTTCAGGAATTTACGGAAATTTTTTGCAAGGTAAGCAACATCTTTCTCAACAACATCCTTATCCGACGAGTTGTGTGCTTCTACCCTTTCATTTATGGTCTTAAAAGCAAGAGATTTGATCTTCCTTTGAGTGGGCAATGATAATTCATAAGTCCGAAGCGAGCCAACCAGTTCTTGGACTTTGATATCATCAAGATCCTTGCTCTCTTCAATCGCCATGACCTTGGCATGGAAGCTTTCCAGCAATGATCGAAGGATCTTCCCTACTACCTTGGAATCCTCCGTTTTCTCTCCCAAATTAAACTTTCTGATGACCACTTCATTCAGCTTACTATAGAAATAGTCAAAGAACTCGTCCTCACTCATTCTGAGCTCCTCAAATTAGGCGGTCTACATCTATAGCTTCATGTCTTTTACTTTCTTCGTTCCCTCATAAGTGGTCTTCAATAGCTGCCAAGCCTCCTTGGCAATGGTAATGTGAGAAATCTGATGGAACTTATCCGGAGACACACCACAAAAAATAGCGTTAAGTGCTTTGCTATTAACATTTGACACCGAGAGGGCTGCCTTATGCCATGTGGATTTGGTTGCCTCCAGCCTAGTCCAGCAGATATCAATGGCATCCAAAACATATTCATCTATTGAACATAAGAATGCTCTCATCCATACCTTCCAAAAGGCATAATTGCTACCATCAAAATATGGTGGAGCATTTAAAAATTGAGACCGGTCCATCTCGAAAGGGGTCAAGGATCACATTAAGGTAATTAAACCACAGCAAGTGCACCCGCTTTGATACTAATTGAATGTTCAAATAGTGTATAAAACACCTTGAACGTTTAGATCCCCAATTTACAAATTACCAATTCAAGCTTATTATCAAACAATATATGTGCGGAAAATGAACATAAGCTTATAACAAAATTGATAAACAATCTAAACCAAATAAAATCACATCCATAGCAGAAATTAAATGGCAAAGATTAAGGGTAGAGAGATGCAAACACAAGGATAACACAACGATGTGTTATTGAACAGAAAACCGAAGCCCTTAGTGTAAAACCTCTCTGCCGCCCTCCAAGTGGTAAATAATCCACTAAAGAATGAAGTTGAGATACATGAACAGTAGAAGACCCTCCAAGCCTAATCTACCCAATGTACCTTAGCCCTCCAAGCTTCTTGCTCCAATGACGTTATGCCGAATCTTTGTCTTCTTTAGCTTACCGGATTCCACTATAACCCATAGCATCAACCAATATCAATTGGTCCCTTCCTAATCGCTTCCCAAGCACCAAATAGCCTTCTCACGTATATGGGTATGGTGAGAAAAGGTTTTGGCTAATGTACCTCCCAAGAATGTAACAATGGAGAGGGCGAAAGTTGAGGAATTTGAAGAGTCACTACGTAAAGATTGTGGATGAGTCAATCTTGTTTTTCTCTAGGGTTTCTCTCTCAAAATTCTCTTTGGAAGCTCTCAATATTTTATGGGTATAAGGGGTATTTATACTGGAGTGAGAAAGGAATGCGAAGAGTCGGTTTTTCCATAACAGTGGATCGGCGATTTGGCCTCGTGACTTGGCTGTGTCATGAATCCGAGCCACGAGCTAACTGAATGGCCAATCTAGACTTTTTGTCCTGTAGAGCTACAGCTAGCATGATGATTCAACTTCTCTGCATGCTTCACTTGTGTGCATCATCCGGCAGCTTGCAAGCCGCAAGCCACCCGCGAGATCCAGCCGCGAGTCCCCGCTTCACTACACAGTCTTGAGCATTTCTTCACATTCTCTCACACACTACCCTTACATGATTCCCACCCAAACATAGGGTTACTAATTGCTAAATTACAAGCAAATTTGGCACAGAATAAAGCCAACAAGATGGTTGATTAAATTCAACCTTACAAATTTCTTAGGACAATAGTGTTTTTGTTGTTAAGGGTATGGTCATCTAAAATCTAAATGTCCCACATTTTTTAGATCTAAAGGAAAAGCTATGGTTTTCACTTTAAGTGATGATGAAATTTCTGATCATAATTCTGAAAGTGATCAAGAAGGAAACTTTGTGGCTTTCGTTGCTACTACTGTAATAAGTGAAATTGAGACTGTTGATGAGAACCTTTCTGATGGGGAACTCTTTGAGAATGCTGACTTGCAAGAAGCTTATAACAAGCTTTGCAAGATTGCAGCAAAGGATGCAATGAGTGTTGATCTAGGGCTAAAAAAGATAAACACCCTTGAACAAGAAAAGAAAAAATTGTTGTTGAAATTGTTTGATGCCAATGAACTCTTAAATTCTGTTAAGATTGAGAACATGTCTTTTATTGAAAAAGTTAAAAGTTGCTAGAGAACAATTGCATAGGTCTTCTATTTCTAAACTGGATGATATGCTAAATGTTCAAAAATCTGTTTTTCATAATACAATATTAGGGTTTGTTGAGAGTGGTTCTACTTTTGTTGTTCATCCTCCTAAGCTTGTACCTACTACATCTACTTCTATTGTTCATCCTTCTTTATTTGAAGTTAAGGAACCTAAGGAAGAAGTTCTAGCTTCTAGAAGAACTAGGGTAGATCTAAGTAAGTCAAAACCTAAGAATCCCAATCAATCTAGAAGCAAGAAACAATGCAAACCTCAGTAGTTTTGTCATTTTTGTGGTGGCGTTGGGCATATACTACCAAATTGCTTTAAGCTACAAGCTTCAAAGCAAGCATCCAAACAAAAAGTGCCTGTGCCAAAAACACATAATCCTATGGCACTTATTCATGAATTGGTAAAGGTTCTTAACCTTTATGCCGATCTTGAAGTTGAAATTTGGGCTAATTCTACTGGAAACCCCAACTCCAAGTTTCCATCTAAAAGAGTGTAGATGCAAAAGACTTAGTCTTAGTGAGTTTGTTGGATATGGTCTTTATGCTAATTCTTTCAATCTCTTGTGACCAAAAATGTTTTTCATGAGGGTTTGCATTTGCAATACAATCATGCATTTCATTCTAGGTTTGCTTTTAATGTTTTTGAGTTTTTATTTAATAAAAAAAAAATATATGAAAAAAGAAGATGAGGTTTTTGTATTATACATCTTCAAGATGTGTAATTAAGGTTGGCCTATGAAATTTGCATTTCATGACTGTGTACCTTGTTTTGCTTTGATGAGCTTTATTTTTCTGCACTTTGCTAGTTTGTGCTATGTAATGCTTATATTGTGTGAGTTGTTTATGGTTTTTAAACACATACTCTTGATTTTGAAGTCACATTTTTTTGATTGTAAGGACTAAAAAATCCTAGGAGAAAGGTATAAATAACCACCTCACCACTGCTACTCGCCAATCATGAACACCTATGTACAAATCATAAAAGCCATGCTTGGTAAGGTGTAGCACTTGCATAGCAAGATATTTAAGGTGTTGCTTTTGAAATAAATAAAAAGAAGCAAAAAGGAAAAAAAAAATACAAAGAAAAATATGCTTCAAAGGAAAAAGAAAAACAAAAGAATTTAATTAAAAAAAATTGCATGGTTGCAAGCGTGTTTTATAGGAGATGTGAGAGTTATATGATGTAACTCTTTAGGTTATAGTCACTCTTAAACTTATGCGATTGATAATGTAGAAATTGTGCTTATATTCCATCTACATCACCTTTTGGGTAACTCATACACTTACTAGTCGCACACACCACAAGCAATTCTTTGTTAAACTCTGTTCATGTGATTGTGTGTTAATTTTTGTGGTCGTCCAAGATTTGACTTCTTGATATGTTTAATACTTTTTGGAGGTGTGAGTAAAGAAGTGTGTGATGAAATTTGTTTTGACTTGACAAAGAATTTTTTTTTTTTTTTAAGTGAAAGATATTTTTTTTGAAATCCTTTGGAGTCATTAACATGCATCCCATATCATAAAAATTTGTTTTCCAAATGGTTTTTCAGAAAATTTCCAGTTTTTTAAAATTTTTGATTTTTTAAGATTTGATCGATTGAACTTGTTTTTCGATCGATCGAAAAGAAAAAGAAAAACCCAGCTTTTAAGGCTTAAACTCTCGTGTTGTCTTGATTCCTTTTCGATTCCTCTCGACCAGTCAAATCTGTTTTTACATGTTTTTTTGATTCCTTTCCCAATTCCTCTCAACCAATCAAAAATCATATTTTAAAAACAAATAGGAATCAGATCGCAGTACTTTAGAGCTTTGTCCTCTTCTTCTTCGATTCCTCTCCCGATCCCTTCTCACTCAATTTTTGTTTTTTTGTTTTTTTCTCGAGTCAAAGTTGTAAAGTTGTAATTTATAACTATGTGTTTTGTTGGTTTTAATTCCGTGTCAAATTTGATTGTAATTTTATTCAATATTTTGTACCTTGTATTTATTATGGGATTTGATTGTAAGTGTTATGTGATAGAGAGACAGTGTGAAGACTCGGGTAATTGAAGACTCAAGAGTTTTTGTGGGTAGCTCGCGAGTAAGCATCCCTGGAAGTGACCCATGTGACTTGCACATGCTGGAATGCGAAGAATTAGGACAGGATGGAGACAGCTGTGTTTCGCGAGTATCTCACGGGTAAGGCCTTCCCGCGAGACACCCGCGAGACATTCTGTTTTGCCGATCACACTTCTGATACACACTTTCTATGCCTACACTATATATACCCACATTACCCACAAATGTTGAGGAGTGCTTCTAAGAGAAAACCCTAGCCATACCCCTTGAGAGTTAGAGATTGTTATACCTATAATCCTCAACATAATTGCTTATGGATTTTCCTCAACTCCTACCTCTCCATTTCCATACCATTGAGAGGTTGATAGCCCGAACACTTACCACACCCTTTCGTAGTGTCAAGTGATAGTTTGGTGCTACTGGGAAGCATTGGAAGAAGCTAAGGATGGCTGATGCAACATGGAACTTGTTGCGGGATTCGGAGAGCTAGACAAGACAAGGTTCCGAGAAGCCTTGTTGGAGTAGGAGCTTAGAGGGCTTAGGTACATCGGGTAGATTAGGTAGATTAGGTTTGGAGGGTCTCTTGCTAACCCATTATTCCCAACTGGTTGTCTAGTGGATCGATTACCGCTTAGAGGGCGGCAGAGAGGTTTTTCACCGAGTTCTTCGGTTTCTTTTTTGATAACACATCGACGTGTTATCTTGTGTTTGCATCTATTTTCCCTACTCTTTTACATTCCATTTTACTGCTATGTTGTCTTGATTATGAATTAGAGTAGCTTGTTTGTTTTTCCGCTCGCATTTACACTATTTCGTACTTAGAATTAAGTTAGTGTAAAATTTATCAAGCCGTAACTTTAATTTGGGGGTCTAAACAGCTCTTGTGTTTTTAACACATTTTTTAGCTTTCAATTGGTATCAGAGCAGGTACACTCGTTGTGGTTTAAATACCCGAGTGTGTTCCTTGATCCTTTGTGATGGATTGGTCACAATCTCTTAATGCCCGACCATTCTTTGATAGAGGTAACTATGCTTTTTGGAAGGTTCAAATGAGGGCTTTCTTGTGTGCTATAGATGAGTCCGTATGGGATTCTGTTGTGAATGGGTATATTAAACCCACAACCGCCAAGTCCGAATGGGACAAGGTAGCTCTTAACAAGCTCAATCTCGGAGAGAAGATTGAAGATTCTAAGGTGGTGAGAAAGATTTTGAGGTCTTTATCGGAGAGTTTTCGAGCAAATGTCACAACTATAGAAGAGAGTAAAGACTTGGATGAGATCAAAATCCAAGAGCTAATTGGATCTCTCCAAACATATGAGCTGGGACTACCTTCTCATAAATCAAGCAAATCTCTTACTCTTAAAACCATCACCGAAAGAATGGACAACTCCTTCGAAGAGGATGATGTAGAGAAGGAAGTAGCATTCCTTGCAAAGAACTTCCGAAAATTTCAGAAGATGATAGGAAGGAATTTAGGAAGAAATATGGGAAGGAGTCTCAATCTACTCAAGGAATCACTTACTTCGAGTGCAATGGACATGGACATGTCAAGAAAGAATGTCCTAATTATTTGAGAATGAAGGGCAAGGCATATGCCACAACTCTTAGTGATTCGGACTCTTCCAATTCAAATTCGGAAGAAAGTTGTGATGGAGAAGGGAATTACTCCGCTTTTATGACTATTGCTTATGTTGAGTCTTCAGAGGACTTGAGTTTGCTTGTAGAAGAGCTTGGGGAGCATAGTGAAGAGGAATCAATGGGAGTTATAGAAGAATCGGATCTTGAAGAAGATGAAATTTCAGCGGGCCTTCAAGAGAACTACAATTCCCTTCTTGAGAAGTCCGGAGAATATGCAAGGGTGGCCAAGGTAGTCATTAAAAAGATGAAGAAGGCAGAGGAGGACTATAGAAGTCTTCTAGTGCATTATAAGGAGGCCAAATATGAAATAGAGACGTTGAATGGAGAACTAACTCAAGCCTACTCAAAGATAAAATTTCTTGAGCTTGAGGTGGTTCAAGCCAATGCTAAAGTAGAGCGAGTCTTCTCCAAGAAGCTTGATGAAATCCTTTCTCATCAAAAACCTTCCTCCGATAAAACCAGATTGGGATATATTGGAGAAAGTAGTTCGGCTGTCAATGTTTCCAAGGAAGTGAAGTTTGTAAAAGCCAAAGAACCGATGGTAACTACCACAAGGGCTGAGAAAGTGAAGGAGGAGAAGAATAAGAACATGGCTGACTGATGGGTGTTGAATAAGCCCCTTAACCAATCAGTGGTCAAGCCTAAGGTTCAAGGGAAATCACCTCCAAAGTCACAAAGTGGTCTAAGAATTAAACATTTCTGCCATCACTGTGGACTTCAAGGACACACTAGACCAAATTGTCATAAGCTAAGGGCATTGAAGAATGCAAGTGATCAGAGGTCAAGAGGACCAAGAAATGACAAAAGGAATTAGGCTGCTGAGCAAACAAGAGGTTGAGATGGTGATTCCAGTTTGATGGATGTAATGAAAATGATTGATGCATTCACCACCTGTTTAACAAGCTTCTCGAGAAGGTTTGAAGGCCACAACACTTGTACCCAATCCTATAGGGATATCACCCTAAACGCACGTGACGTGTGGGTGAAGAAGGGTATTCATGCATGATCACCTCCTATGTCTATGCATTAATACTTCCAATGTTTAGGGACATTTGTTCCCGCATCTTGACATGCATAATTCTATTTGTGTCAACTACTTCTGGTTATTAGCATAATTTTTTTGGTTTTGGTTTATACCTATTTTTGTTAATCTTACTTTTCTTGTTTTGTTTTTTAGTGTGTCCAAAAAAAAAAAAAAAAAAAAATCAAAAACCTATAAAAATTGAAAAATCTTCAAAAAGTTTGATCGCTTGTGTTGTATATATCACATGTGAGTTTAGCCTAGTACCTTCGTACTAATAGCGTAGTGCATTTACGAGCTTAGCTTGTTATGTATGCACATATATCTTTGTGGGAGAAATCTTGAAAACTATGTGTGATTGTTGTAAATAGATCTTCAAGCTTGTCATGAATGATTGGTCAATAGTCTTGATGGTCTTGATACTTGTATAGACTTGTGCCTATATCTCTTCCCACTTTATTTTTATGTTTTTGCTATAGAGCTCACCAAATGTAAATCTCCAAATGAAAAGAGATAATGAGATACAAAAGCTTGTCGCACATACTAGTATTTGACTAGGAAAAAGAAAAAGCAACTTTTGTATTAAAATGTATGGTGCTAAAAAAGCCAAAGGCTAAATCTAAAAGTTGAAATATAAAAAATTTCAAGCATCAATCTCAAAAAGAGATGTATTATCCAAAAAGGGCCAAATGCTATGATTTATGCAGAAGCCAAATGAAAAGCTTCTATGATTTGTAATCATTCTCTTGTGGGAGGTCATATATGCTCATTTCTATAATTGAGATAGTCTACTTGATTTCGTACCAGTTGTGTATGACTTGATTGAATTGATCATTGAAGCTTCACTTTGGTCTAAGGACTATTCCACATTTAATACTCACCCACAACACACAAGACTTCGATTCAATTAATGCTTATCTCATTTGTGTGATTGTACATATTCAAATGTAATGTGTATGCTCAAGTACTTGCTAATCAAACCCAAAAAGATTTTTAAGTGTTTTATATGTTTTTGAAAGTGATTTTATACTTTCGTACTTTTAGTTTTTGTTCAAAATGGATTTTTGTGTTTTTCTTCAAAAACTGGTTCAGAGATTTTTTCACGAGAATCACACAATGAAAGCTCGAAAATGTGTTAAAAACACAAGAGCTGTTTAGACCCCCAAAATAAAGTTACAGCTCGATAGATTTTACACTAACTTAATTCTAAGTGTGGAATAGTGTAAATGCGAGCAGTTAAACAAACAAGCTACTCTAATCCATAATCAAGACAACACAACAGTAAAATGGAATGTGAAAGAGTAGGGAAAAGAGATGCAAACACAAGATAACACACCGATATGTTATTGAAGAGGAAACCGAAGACCTCGGGGAAAAACCTCTCCGCCACCCTCCAAGTGATAATCGATCCACTAGACAATCGGTTGGGATACATGGGTTAGCAAGAGACCCTCCAAGCCTAATCTACCCACTGTACCTAAGCCCTCCAAGCTCCTACTCTAACAAGGCTTCTCGGAACTGTGTCTTGTCTAGCTTTTTAGATCTCGCAACAAGCTCCATGTTGCATCTGCCATCCTTGGCTTATTCCAATACTTCCCAAGAGCACCAAAACCTCACTTGACACTCCGAAAGGGTGTGGTAAGTGTTTGGGCTATCAACCTCTCAATGGTATGGAAATAGAGATGTAGGAGTTAAGGAAATCCACAAGCATATGTGTAGAGATATATGGGTATGATAATCTCTAACTCTTAAGGTCCGAGGCTACGGTTTTCTCTCAGAAGCACTCCTTAACATTTGTGGGTAATGAGGGTATAAATAGTGTGAGTACAGAAAGTATGTATCAGATAGTACAGTCTGGCAGAACAGAATGTTTCGCGGGTGTCTCGCAAGAAGGCCTTACCCGCGAGCTACTCGCGAAACACAGCTGTCTCCATCTATACTAACTCTTCGCATTCCAGTCATGTGCAAGGCACATGCTTCACTTCGTGGGATGCTTAGTCGTGAGCTATTCACGAGAAATCTTCTGGCTTTAATTGCTTGAGTCTTCACACTCTCTCTCTCTTTATCATATAACCCTTATAATCAAATCCCACAATAAATACAGGGTATAAAAGATTGAATAAACTTACAATCAAATTTGGCACGGAATAAAAGCCAACAAAATACATATTTGTAAATCACAACTTTACACGCAACTTAGAGCTTCCCGAGAAATGTGCTTAAGGGAAATTACAAAGTCACATTTTCATACAAAAAGTCTGCTCTTTGCCTCGCGAGTATTTCGTGACTAAACTCTTCTAGCAAAATGTTTTTAGGCAAAAACTGGAAATTTTTCAAGTTCATACAGAGGCTATCGTGATCGTCTCGCGACTTATTCGCGACTAACAGCTTCTCGCGAAAGCTTTTGCGCTTCAATGGCCATTCTTGCGACAGTATCGCGACTATCACACTACTGCCTAACCTACGAAAAATGCGTGTTTTCAGACTTTATGTAGCAGATGTGACATGTTTTCAAAACACTCTTATTTCCCTCGCATCTTTCTTTCTTCAAACCTCCCTCAACCCAAAACCATTTTTCACTCAAACCCCATTACTCTCAAGTTTATTTTCTGCATTTCCAACTTCAAGGTATGTTTTCTAAACCATTTTCTTCATGTTTTTCTAAGATTATGTAGAAATTAAAGTTAGGGTTCAAAAATTGGGGATTTTCAAAAATTGGGTTGGGGTTCTTAGTTTTTGTGAAAATTCTTCAAAATCTTTTATTGGGTTGAGTCCCATTTGATGTTTGTGTATTTGTGTTGGCCCCTTGAGGCATTCTAAGCTTGTATTGAGGCAGATTATTCCATGTTCATGCATTGTTCATAGTTGGAATTCACTACTGCATGCTAGGTGTTTGAAAAAATGTCGTAGTGACATTCTTGTGTTGAATTGGACTCAAATGAGTTTCAATGCTTGGTTTTTATCTTGATTGATCATGTTTATCATGTTTTGTTCGGTGTTTGTGTGTATACACATTGTGCCCATTTTGTCCCACCCATTGCTATGCCATGCATCACTAGGCACACCTCATGCATCTCATACTGCACACACATGCATCAACACATGCACAACACGCACACACACATGCACAATCATTTAAATTCATGCATTGTGTTTATGTTCACATGTTTTAACTGTTTTAGCATGTTGTATTGAGTTGTTTTTGCTCTGCTTTAGGTAGTTTTACCTTTGATTTGGACTAACTTGAATCTAATCAAGTTTTTGTGTTTTGTTTTTGTGTCTGTGCACTTGTTTTTGTTTCTTGTTCTCTATGATACTTGTGCAGATGTCTCCTACCAAACATTCTGCGACCAAGAAATCCACAAAATGTTCTCGCATTGATTCTGACAATTTCAAGTCTGCTGAGGCTGATATGAAATACAATGACTGCTACAAAAGAGCAACCATTATTATGGAGAGGGTGGTCCAACTAGAATCCCTTGAGGACACCTTCATCCCCGAGGTGTTCAAAGAAAGGACTTGGACCAAGTCGTTGAACCCAGTTGGGGTTGTCTACTCAGAGATCATAAGAGAATTTTTCTCAAATGCTACTGTGGAAGGAGACCATATAGATTGTTGGGTGAGGTACAAAGAATTTGTGATTACAAAGGATAGCATTCAAGAATTTTTTGAAATTCGTCCTCCCTCTCAACCAATCTCAGTCTAATATGAAGTCAAATTGGGATCGACTAAGGAGATGGTGGAAATACTTGGTGGTACATCAAAGAAATCATCCATGAATGCAATCCCATTTTCACCGGAGATAAGGGCTTTGGCATATGTGATGATCCATAACTTGTATCCGATCACCAACCTCACTACACTGTTAGCTCTAAGGACAAAGTTTTTGTACGATCTCTTTACTCACAAGGAGATTGATATATGTGGACACATCTTCCATCTGTTGAAGAAAGCATTGAGAAGCAAAATTCCAGAACAGTTTTGCCTTTTCCCTCACTAATTATGGGCCTAATTGTGAAGACAAGGCTCAAACTCTCGAGTGGTCCGATAGTAGTTCGTAGGGACTATCCCATTGGTGCACACACGATTACTAGGAGCACAGCTCACATCAAAGGTTCCAAAACAGGTGTGCATACGATACCATAGGATCATGTTAAGGGCGAGGGTGGAGATACAGAGGAGGAGATTGATAGATTGACTTTTGCTCTAGAGACTTCAAAGACAGACCATCCTCTTTTGCACCAAAGACGAGGACCGCATGACTCAATCGCCTCCCGGGTAGAGTGGACCGGATGTTTACAATGCTTACCTCCCTTGTGCAGCACATCGCGAACTAGTTTGCATACATCCAGGGATAGATCACTGCATTGTCTTCACAGATCGATGACTTGTCCATGGTGCAAGGATCGATTCGAGTCCGATCGTTCTAGCCTCTTTGGCCATTCTGGTAAAAAAGGGGGAGAAAATTTTAAGGTGGAGCTTGCACATTTAAAGGGGAGCAGAGCATTGACATAGCTTAGGCTTAGAAACTTTGGTTCATACAAAGGTTTTAGTTTTATTTATGTTATGGTTTAAATTGTTTCAGCATTTATAACTCTTGGATAGTTGTTTTTGCTTATTGCTTTTATTGCTTTCATTTAAAGCTTTAGTACTCTGTTTTTAATCTCAGCTTATATTTAGTATGTTTTGTTTACCTTATTGCTTTGTAGCATTTTTTTTTGTACTATTAAGATATTGCCAATATGTCTTAAGTACCTCACTCATGTGCCCGTAGTAGGATTTTGTGTCCTAGATGCAAATACTTCGTGTATTTTGCATTGGTTGAGTGTTGAACATGCAATTGATCCGTGGGATTTCTCTTAATTGGATTGCATGTCTAGATGAGCATTTACTTGCTAAATGTTCATTGTAGTCATTCTTTAATGACTGATCTTATTTGATCAAGATATGCTTACATGTTCTATTGTGTTTACTAACTTGATCGCATTTTACTTGCTCATATACGTACCATGTATTCAACTTGTCATAAGCTTAATGAAAGTTTTGTCTGTGTGCAAGCATTTCAAGTTACAGGTATATACGTGTAAGGGCTTCATAACTTCTAGATTAGGTGTGAGTGAGTTTTGCCACTATTCCCGAACTCACGTTTAAGTCTAGAGTCTGTTTTAGGGGTTTTGTCACGGAATAGCCAAAAGGAGAGATTGTAAAGTTGTAATTTACAACTATGTGTTTTGTTGGCTTTAATTTCGTGCAAAATTTGATTGTAATTTTATTCAATCTTTTGTACCCTGTATTTATTGTGGGATTTGATTGTAAGGGTTGTGTGATAGAGAGAGAGAGTGTGTGAAGACTCAAGCAATTGAAGATTAAAGAGTTTACGCGGGTAGCTCATGACTAAGCATCCCGCAAAGTGACCTATGTGACTTGCACATGCTGGAATGCGAAGAGCCGGGACAGGATGGAGATAGCTGTATTTTGCGAGTATCTCACGAGTAAGACCTTCCCGCAAGACACCCGCGAGACATTCTGTTTTGCTAAATCGTCAATTTTGATACACGCTTCCTATGCCTACACTATATATACCCACATTACCCACAAATGTTGAGGAGTGCTTCTAAGAGAAAATCCTAGCCAAACACCCGAGAATTAGAGATTGTTATACCCACAATCCTCTACACAATTGCTTGTGGATTTTCCTTAACTCCTACATCTCCATTTCCATACGGTTGAGAGGTTGATGGCCCAAATACTTACCACACCCTTTCAGAGTGTCAAGTGACAGTTTGGTATTGTTGGGAAGCATTGGAAGAAGCCAAGGATGGCTGATGTAACATGGAGCTTATTGTGGGATCTAGAGAGTTAGACAAGATATGGTTCCGAGAAGTCTTGTTGGAGTAGGAGCTTAGAGGGCTTAGGTACATCGGGTAGATTAGGCTTGGAGGGTCTCTTGCTAACCCATGTATCCGAACTAATTGTCTAGTGAATCGATTACTGCTTGAAGGGTGGTGAAGAGGTTTTTCGCCGAGTTCTTCTGTTTCTTCTTTGTTAACACATCGGCGTACTATCTTGTGTTTGTATCTCTCTTCCGTACTCTTTTACATTCCATTTTACTATTGTGTTGTCTTGATTATGGATTAGAGTAGCTTGTTTGTTTATACGCTCGCATTTACACTATTCTGCTCTTAAAATTAAGTTAGTGTAAAATCTATCGAGCTTTAACTTTAATTTGGGGGTCTAAATAGCTTTTGTGTTTTTAACACATTTTCAAGTGATAGGCCACAAATTGAATG
The DNA here is from genome assembly GCA_028216015.1 of Quercus dentata. NCBI lineage: Eukaryota > Viridiplantae > Streptophyta > Magnoliopsida > Fagales > Fagaceae > Quercus > Quercus dentata. The sequence goes on along the minus strand of CP116453.1, from coordinate 46,293,912 downwards.
ACCTCTTGTGATAAAAATTAATTAATTAATTAGCCAAGTTCTTAATTAATCAATTTATCATGCAAACGCGTGGTGGCACAAACAAATCACTAATACACTAATTTATGCAACGGAAAATAAATACACAGTGATTTGTTTACAAATAGGAAAAACCTAACGGCAAAAACCCCACCAGGTGATTTTCAGGTCACCACTCCCGAAACTCCACTATTATCACAACAAGCGGTTACAAGTAAAGGAATCCAAGTACCTTACCAACTTATAGTTGAACCCTTACCCCAATACCCAATTGGACTTGTTACGAGTGACAGTTCCCTTTTTAGATACACGACTCTCGATGACGTGACTAACCAATTGCGCAGATCCCGATCTGCGACTTCAATCACTAACTAAGAAGGTTGTTGGTTGCAAAGTTCTTGAGTTCATCCACATGATGAAGATCAAGAAGATGCTTGGTCACAAAACCTTACGGTGCACATACACAGCAACTTCTTCAAGAGAAAGAGATGAACTGGGGCAAGAACTTCGTCTCTGGTCACAATTTGCTTGAACAGAGTTTACTCAATGCTTGTGTAACTTGTGAACACTTTGACGGCCCTTAAACTGATCCTTTTATATGTCTAGGTTTAGGAGAAAAGAAGGCCCAAAGACATATTCACGGATCCCAAGAAAATCATATTGAAATTCTAAAAATATTAAACCTCAACAAATAGCAAATTGTCGAGCAACCTGCGAGCACACACCGAATGTAGAACAGCTTCCTTAAGCTCTATAGATGCAGTTGTCGACTAGTCAGTCGAGCTTTAATGATTTTGTACTCTGAACTTGTTTTCTTGAACAGACTTGAAAGCTTCAATACTTGATCTTAAAACAAGGTTTCTTGAAGTATTTAAAACATCCTAAATCTACCCAAATACAAGTAAAGTGCGTTTTGTCAAAGAATAAACCAATTACATAAAATCATGACATATGTTCTTAACAAGTGAAACACATATGTCCTAACATCGAGCTTTCAAAAGTCTCAAAGATTTTCTTCCTCAACACCAACTAAGACTCTTTTACCCCTTTTTTTGTTTAAATTACCTGTATTCATGCATTTTCATCATTTTTTTTTTTTCAAACCAAAGAGATTTTAGGGTTTTTGCTGATTTTGAGTGTTTTGATCCAATTTGTTGGATGGGTTTCTATTCATGCATCATATTAACATGATCCTTAGGCTTTAATTTAAAAATGTTTCATGATTTCTTCAAAATTTTGAAATTAGGGTTTATGTGTTCTTGAGAAAATTGGGGATATTGTTCAATTGGGCTAAATTGATTAAAGTTGACTCTTGATATTGCTTAATTGAGTGATTATAACATGTTTTATACTTGTTGAGTTGTTCAATTGCACAATATAAGAATTTTTGAAAATTAGGGTTTTCAAATTTGGGGATTTTGATAAATTTCTAATTTTCTTGGTTAATTTTCAAAATTGAGATGAAATTGAACTGTTTTAGAGCATTAGATCATGAATCATCTGTGTACTAGTGTTATGCATTATATATTTTTTCAAAAATTTTGTGTTATCCTGTTTCTAACTCTATCTGATGCACTCTACCTTTGGTTTTTTTTTTTTTTTTTTTTTTTTATTATTATTATTTTTTTTTAACCTTAGACATGGCTCCTAAGGTTGGTAGGAAATTCAAAACCAAAGCAAATAGAAACCCCGCTTCTTCTTCTTTTTGCCTCTCCTAATGTTTTCTCGAATACTAAATTTGTCATTTTAAATTATCTTGCAGGCATGGAAAAATTGGAAATAAGGTATAGTTTCAAATCTTGTAGATCCCACATTGAAGGTAGGTTCAACAACTGAAATAATGAGATGTATTCACATTGTATTACTATGTGTTCAAGAAAACGTAGTTGATAGACCAACCATGGCATCCATTGTTCTCATGCTTAATAACTACTCTATTACTCTACCAATACCTTTAGAACCAGAATTTTAATATGAACAGTGGTATGGAATCAAACATTTTCTTGCAATGGGAGAATGATTCAAGGGTGACGGAATCAAATCAATCTAAAAGTAGCTCTATCCAAGCTTCGATTCCTGAGGCGTCAATCACCGAGCTATTTCCTCGCTAGTGTGTAATGAATATGCAATGTAAGACTACTATTTTCATTATTTATTTATTTTAATTGAAGAATACACAATATATGAGTTATCAATACATTAACAACTTAGCATTCTTTTCAAAAACTAAAATATTTAGTGACCCAAAAAAAAAAATTTGGGATTTGTTTACTATATTATGGAGTTTGATTGCCGACGTCCTCAAACACTATGCTTGATTCACTTTTCCTCATGTGTTTCGCATCCAATGGAAGCTTCTAATGTAAAAATATAGGACTTAATATGGGGTTTTTTTTAGCCCATCTATATATTTATACACACTTAACTCTGGCATTTTTCCTCCTAATTTTAATGATACTAATATTGTGCTTATTCCAAAAGTTAAAGAACCAAAGTTGGTCACTGATTACAAGCCTATTAGTTTATGTAATGTTGTTTACAAAATGGCTTCTAGGGCTATTGCTAATAGGCTTAATAAGATTTTACCCTCTATTATTAGTGATACCCAAAGTGCTTTTGTGCATGGAAGGTTAATCACCGATAATGTGATAGTTGCTTTTGAGACTATGCATCATATTAGCCAAAAAAAGGGAGGGAAGATTGGGGAAATGGCGCTCAAACTTGATATGAGCAAGGCCTATGATAGGGTGAAATGGGCTTGCCTGGACAAACTTATGGAGAAATTGGGTTTTGTGGAGCAAAGGAGAAGGTTAATTATGCAGTGTGTGACTATCGTTTCTTATGCCATTAATATTAATGGGCATCCTAAAGGCCATATTATTCCAACTAGGGGTATCCAGCAAGGTGACCCCCTATCACCTTATCTTTTTTTGTTGTGTGCAGAAGGTCTTTCAGCTTTAATTTAATCATTTGTGGATAGTGGTTTTGGGAGGGTATAGTTGTTTGTCGTGGTGGCCCAAAGCTCTCTCACCTACTTTTTGCAGATGACAGACTAATTTTTTGTAAGGCAACTGTTGCAAATTGTGAGTCCTTGCAAAGAATTTTAGAAGTCTATGAGAAAGCTTCTGGTCAACAATTAAATAGAGCCAAAACATCATTGTTTTTTAGTAGCAACACATTAAATGAAGTCCAAGAGGAGATAAAGCGAAGGTTTGGTGCCCAAGTTATTAAATAGCATGAGAAGTATCTTGGCCTACCATCTCTTGTGGGTAGAAACAAAAGGAGCACTTTTAATGCCATTAAGGACAAGGTGGGTAAGAAGTTGGAAGGTTGGAAGGAGAAAATTCTGTCTAAGGCCGGAGAGGAGATTCTTATAAAAGCAGTGGTTCAAGCTATCCCTACGTACACCATGAGTTGTTTTAAAATACCGAATGCCCTTTGTGAGGATTTGACGAGTATGACTCGCAACTTTTGGTGGGGACAAAGGAAAGATGAAAAGAAGATAGCTTGGCTTAGTTGGGAGAAGATGTGTGAACCGAAGGCTAATGGAAGTAAAGGGTTTTAAAAAGCTACAACAATTTAATTTGGCTTTTCTTACAAAAACAAGGATGGAGACCTCAAAGTAGCTAAAATTGTTAGTAATCCTTCTTACACTTGGTGGAGTATTAGGGCTACGCAACAGGTGGTGAAGGAGGGTTTAAGGTGGAGGGTAGGGAATGGGGAACAAATCGGGTGCGGGAGGATAAATGGTTACCATTATCTTCCACGTTTAAGTTGGTGTCTCCGAATACTTTTCTACATACCGATACTCGGGTAAGTGAGCTAATTAATTTGGCAAGCGCCTATTGGAAGTCCTCTATCATTGATGCTTTGTTCTTGCCTTATGATGCTGCAACAATAAAGAGCATTCCTTTAAGCTTTTGGCTACCCGAGGATAGGCTGATATGGGCAATGTCTTTTAATGGTTAGTTTAGTGTGCGCAGTGCCTATTCTTTAGCTGTGACTCTTTCCCAAGCTGCTAATAGGGGTGCTAGTTCGGATACAAGTTTGGTTAGGAGATTTTGGAAGCAAGTTTAGAGCTTACTTGTACCACATAAGACACGCCACTTTGTGTGGAAAGCTTGCCATGAGGCTCTTCCTACAAAGTTTAATCTTGCTCGAAGGAAAGTGGTGCTGGATAACACCTATGATGTGTGTGGGTTGATGGCTGAGTCTACGGGTCATGTGCTATGGCATTGCACTAAGGCACGGGAGGTGTGGTCATGCTCAAAGTCGGTGGGTTTGTATGATCAGTCCGAGTGTTTTTCTTTCATGGAACTACTGTGGAAGATGATAATCATTGATCAGTTTGAGGAGGAGAAGGTTGCTAGGATGGTCACCAAAGCTTAGGCATTGTGGTTTAATCGTAATGAAATTAGACTCAGGGGTGCAAGGAAGGTCAAAAATCGATCAGCCAAAAAAGAATTGACCCTTTGTGATAAATTAATTGATTAATTAGCCAAATTTATTAATTAATCAAATTAACATGTAAAGCACGTGGTAGCTCAAAAATATCACCAATAAACTAATTATGTAGCGGAAAATAAATAACATGGTGATTTGTTTACGAATGGGGAAAACCTAACGGCAAAAACCCTACCAGGTGATTTTTAGGTCACCACTTCTGAAATTCCACTATTATCAAAACAAGCGGTTACAAGTAAAGGAATCCCAAGACCTTATACCAACCTACAGTTGAACCCTTACCCCAATACCCAATTGGACTTGTTCTGTAATGACAATTTCCCTTTTGATGCATGGCTCCCAAGTATGTGACTAACCAATGCGCAGATCCCAAGACGCAACTTCAATCACCAACTAAAGAAGGTTGTTGGTCAGAAAGTTCTTGAGTTCATCCCAACGATGAAGATCAAGAAGATGCTTGGTCACAAAACCCTACGGTGCACATACACAGCAACTTCTTCACAAGAATGATGAACTAGGGCAAAACTTTGTCTCTAGTTACAAATTACTTGAACAAACTTTACTCAACACTTATGCAACTTGTGTACACTTTGACGGCCCTTAAAATAATCATTTTATATGTCTAGGGTTAGAAGAAAAGAAGGCCCAAACACATAATCTCATATTAGAGTCAAAACAAAACTGGAATTCTGTTTTTCATAAAGCTCGACAGATAGCTATCTATCGAGGTCTTTGTCGAGCAAATTGCCGAGCCTCGGGGCCGAATGCCTTCTTAAGCTCGATGAATAGCTAGTCATCGAGCTTTAATGAACAACACTTCTTCAACTTGAATCTTGGACAAACTTGCATGTCTTTAACACTTGATCTTAAAACACAGTTTCTTGAAGTATTAAACACATCCTAGATCTACCCAAATACAAGTAAAGTGCATTTTGTCAAAGGATAAACCAATTACATAAAATAGTGACATATGTTCCTAACAAGTGAATCACATATGTCCTAACAATCTCCTCCTTTGGCAATCCGTGACAAAACCATAACAAACAAATGAATATATGAGAGAAGTCATAAATCACTTAACTCACACACAATCATAATTGTTTGATAGGGACTATCGCCTTCGAGATACATCCTATAACTCCCACATCTCCTAGAATACACTCTTGTAATCATATTTAAAGCATTTTTGATCTTTTTGCTTTTCATTTTCTTTGCATATTTTTATTTAAGCAAATCATGCATGGGTATAAAAGAGAGAAAATAAATACCCAATGATGGTAAGCATTTGACATTCCAATTTTGCTATGCCGAAGCATATAGGTGTCACATTATGATTGGTGGACAACAATGGTGAGATGGTTATTTATGCCTTTCTCTTAGGATTTTCTGATCCTTCCTAGCAAAAAAGAGTGATATGAGTGTTAAGTACAAGAGATAACTTAATCTTACTCATCACAAATAAGAGTCACAGAGCTCACTTCCTTAGTTGTGCATAGAGATGCTCATCTAAGCTACAAGTGACACAAAGTTTAGAAAACTTTGTTTCAATGGCCATCCAAGGTACACAAGTACCAATGTACACAAAACACACATTGTTTTTGTATTTTTCTGATTTTTCAAAAAAAAAAATTTATTTTTTTATTTTTATATCAAAAAAATAATAATAATCAAAATTGAAAACAAACAAAAACATGTTAAACAATGCAAAGTATAAAAAGTAGACTGACTCAAAACCCGAAAGCAAAACACACAAGTAATGCACACACAAAAACAAGAAGAGAAAGAGAGAGAGAGAGAGAAGTGATAGAATCACTTGGAGCCCTTTTTCCTTCCACACCTTAGAAGAACCTTTCCTTTGATTAAACCTTTGAACCGGCGGTGAGGGGGAAGAATTTAAACCATTTAAGTTCAAAAGAAACATAAGGGTTTTGAGAAGATCTCTAAGGGGAGCAAGAGAGGATTGAAGCTGATTTTGGCTTCCAAATGCTATCATGTCGTTGCTCTGTTGAGTGGCATGCCACTTATAGCAATTTGGTCGAGTATGACCAGCAACTCCACAGCAATGACAGAGATGTCGCTTCTTTTGTCTAGGCTTTTGAGAGTTAGCCTTCTTAGCCCTAGGGTTCTTAACTTCCTTCTTATCTTGCTTAAGGCATGCTCCTAAGTTAGATTTTCCCTTGTCTAAGTTCTCACTAGCTAAAACAGTTTTAACATTATTGTTCTCAATTTCAACATTATTGCTAGGAGGAACAAAAATAGTAGTACTAGTAGAAGCAGTATTAGAGAAAGAGAAACCATACCCTAAACCCGTTCGATCGTATGCGATTTTTGAAGACTGAGCATCTCATCAAGCTTTGCACTTGAAGTCATCTCCAATTGAGCTCTAACTTGAAACACTTCTGCTTCAAGCTTCTTGGTCTTCTCGGCCAAGAAATTGTTCTCGTACCTCAGTGCTCCAATAGTCCGATTAGCCTCATCAAACTTTGTGGACAGCTCTTCACGATCAAGTTCCACATCACCGAGCTTCTTGGTGGTCACCAGAAAGTTTCTCATGTTTCTCGGAAAGCTTGTATAATTTCTCATAGGCTGTATGGATATCATCTTGATCATCCATCTTATCAAACTTGGATTCCACTAATTCCTCTTCTTCAACCACATCTTCAACAATCCAATTAGTAGGATTAATAGTGGCGATAAAGGCATTCAAGATTCTGTCATCCTCATTGTTGGAATCATCCTCAACCTAGGTGTCGCTCAAGGTAGCAGCAAGTGCCTTGCTCTTCCCAATGCTCTTGAGATATATAGGACACTCTTGTTTCATGTGACCGAAGCCTTGACACCCAAAGCACTTAGGTCCTGCGGGAATAGTGTACTGACCACCATCCCTTGCATCCTTCTTCCCTTTGTCTTGGATCTTGAACTGAGAACTAGATTGCCTATGGTCCTTGTCGAAGCCCTTTCCATTGGCATTCTTCATAAACTTCTTGAACTACCTGGTGATGTAGGACTTCATCTTAGAATCTTCATCATCTCAAGACTCATCTATCTCACTACTCTTGGCCTTTAGTGCCATGCTCTTGCCTTTACTAGTCTTGCCAATCCTAGTCAACCCTAGCTCGTAGGTCTGTAGATTTCCAACCAACTCAGTCAAATGAATCTTGTCAATGTCCTTTGATTCCTCGATTGTCGTAATCTTAGCATGGAATCTCTCGGGTAAAGATCTGAGTACCTTTCTCACAATCTTGGGTTCAAGAATGGTTTCCCCAAGATTGAAAGCTAAGTTCACTATGTCCTTAAACTTGGCATAGAACTCATTGAATGACTCATCCTCCTCCATCTTAATCTCTTCAAAGCTTATAGTGAGCCTCTCAAGCTTTGAATCCTTAATGACCTTTGCTTCCTCTTAGGTTGTTTGGAGGATGGTCCATGCTTCCTTAGCGCTTTCAATGGAGGATATCTTCTTGAACTCCTCATTGGTGACCGCATTGAATAAGGCATTCAACGCTCTCTTGTTGAAGTTTTCCGCCTTGATCTTGGCATCATCCCAGTCGGCCAGTGCTTCCTTTGGCTTGGTCCAGCCTTTCTCAACAGCTTGCCATACTTTCTCATCTAAAGACTACAAGAAAGCTCTCATGCGTACTTTCCAGTATGCATAGTTAGTGCCATCAAATAAAGGAGGTATGATTAATGACTATCCTCTATCCATGACAAATAGGGGTTAATGGATCAACATAGTAAAGATTAAAACCTAATCAGAGTGTGCCTGCTCTGATACCACTTGATCGGCCAAAAACAAATTGACCCCTTATGATAAATTAATCGATTAATTAGCCAAGTTTATTAATTAATTAAATTAACATGCAAAGCACGTGATAGCACAAACAAATCACCAATAAACTAATTATGCAACGGAAAATAAATAACACGGTGATTTGTTTACGAATGAGAAAAACCTAACGACAAAAACCCTCTTGAGTGATTTTCAGGTCACCACTTCCGAAATTCCACTATTATCAAAACAAGCGGTTACAAGTAAAGTAATCCCAGTACCTTATACCAACCTACAATTGAACCCTTACCCCAATACCCAATTGGACTTGTTCTGTAATAAGAATTTTCCTTTTGATGCACGGCTCCCAAGTACGTGACTAACCAATGCGTGGATCCCAGTACACGACTTCAATCACCAACTAAGGAAGGTTTTTGGCTGCAAAGTTCTTGAGTTCATCCCAACGATGAAGATTAAGAAGATGCTTAGTTACAAAACCCTACAGTGCACATACAAAGCAACTTCTTCACAAGAATGATGAACTAGGGCAAAACTTTGTCTCCTATTTACAAATTGCTTGAACAAACTTTGTTCAACACTTGTGCAACCTGTGTACACTTTAACGGCCCTTAAAATAATCCTTTTATATTTTTAGGGTTAGAAGAAAAGAATGCCCAAACACATAATCCCGAATCAGAGTCAAAATAGAACTGAAATTCTGTTTTTCATAAAGCTCGACCGATAGTCATCTGCGAGATGATCTTTGTCAGTAGCTATTGAGCCTCGGGGCTAGAACAGGTTTTTAAGCTCGATGGATAGCTAGTTGTTGAGCTTTAATGAACAGCGCTTCTTCAACTTGAATCTTGGACAGACTTGCATGTCTTCAACCTTTGATCTTGAAACACAGTTTCTTGAAAAATTAAACACATCTAAGATCTACCCAAATATAAGTAAAGTGCGTTTTGTCAAAAGATAAGCCAATTACATAAAATAGTGACATATGTTCCTAACAAGTAAATCACATATGTACAGCAAGTATGTGGTGAGGTGGGCAACACAATACCTGGAGGAGTATTGGTCAGCAATTGAGAAGGAGCAATCTACATCGGTGGTGGTTGAGAGGGTCGTGTCTTGGCTACCTTCTCGAGCAAATTGGTTTAAGATTAACATCGATGGGGCTGTGTTTGCATCTCAGAATGCAGCAGGTTTGGGTGTTATAATCAATGATGATAGAGAAAGAGTGGAGGCAGCGATGAGTAAGAAGGTTTTTGTTCCATTAGGTGTGTTGGAGGCAGAGGCCAAAGCATTTGAAGCTAGTTTGCTCCTTGCAAAGGACATTGGTATCCAAGATGTTATTTTGGAGGGTGGCTCATTGGTTATTTATAGTGCTCTTTGTGAAGCATCCTTACCACCTTCATCAATAGCTTTGGTTGTGTTGGGGATGATGGATCTCTGCAAGGAGTTTAGGTGGATTGAATTTTCTCATGTTAGACGGAAAGGCAATAGACCAGCCCATTTATTAGCTAAATATGTTGTAGGCATAGGTGATTTTCTTGTATCGATGGAAGAGAATCCTTGCTTTTTGAGCAAGCTCTTTCACATGATGTACCCTCTTGATTTTTCTGAATAAAGTTCTAAGTTTCCTATCAAATATATATATATATATATATATATATATATATATATATATATATATATATATATATATAAGCTCAAGCATATCATTTATTGTTATTACACTCTTGTTGAGCCACATCAGCGGCCATGTCATCTACTTGTTTCCAACATTTTCTCTCTCCTCTTTAATAATTTTTCTACTTATTATTTTATGACCTTACAATTACTCTTCCTCCAACATATTTCCCACTTTTGCCTTTTTATCACCCTACTACTCTATACCTTAATCTTACAATTCTCTTATCCCTTCATCTTCCTTTCATTTTGACTCTTCTTCTCCCAATTTTATTTACTATAAATATTTTCTTTTCTCTCTTCCATTCAATCCATATTTTCCCACACAAAAAAGTGAATTCTCTTGTTGAGCCACATCAGCGGCCATGTCATCTACTTGTTTCCAACATTTTCTCTCTCCTCTTTAATAATTTTTCTACTTATTATTTTATGACCTTACAATTACTCTTCCTCTAACATATTTCCCACTTTTGCCTTTTTATCACCCTACTACTCTATACCTTAATCTTACAATTCTCTTATCCCTTCATCTTCCTTTCATTTTGACTCTTCTTCTCCCAATTTTATTTACTATAAATATTTTCTTTTCTCTCTTCCATTCAATCCATATTTTCCCACACAAAAAAGTGAATTCTCTCTCTCTCTCTCTCTCTCTTACTTTCTTTTGGCAAATTTTTAATTCTTTGTTGCACATCTAATTTAGGTTGATGTTGTTGTTTTTTTTTTTTTTTTTTTTTTTTTTTTTTTTGAACTCTACTTTGGGTTGATGCATTTAGTTTTATTTTAATTTGTTATCTTTTTTTATTTTTTTTAATTGTTAAATGTTATCCAATGATATTATATAATTATGTAATATTATTCTATTACTTAACTTGGATAATTTGTTACTTACTATTATACATTTTCTTTTGAGTATTCTTCTACTCATCTTATTTTATATAATTTTGATATTTCTCTCACATTCTCTCTTAGAATATGTGATTAAAAAAAAGGGAGAAAATATAAATAATTTAATGATATGGAGAATGTGGCTGAATTTAAATGTTGAATAAAATAAGATGAGAAGAAAAAAAAAGATATAATGATAAACACAAAATTATTCAAATCTTGCTATGTAATAGAAAAATTCTATATTCTTATATACTATTTTTAATTCTTTATAATGCAATTAGATAACATTTAACAATCAAAGAGAATAATTGTAATATGTGAATGTGCCTATCAATTATTTAAGTAATATCAATTGTAAATTTGTAATGAGATTTGATTAACATGACAATCTCCTTAAGAGAATGAGAAATTTAAATAACTAATTTGGAACTTAAAAAAAATTTAGTTGTAGAAATAAAAAGGGAAAACATAGCACACTATAACAAAAGTTTGAAGAATATAGATCACTTGAAAAAAAAATTGATATCTCTTATATATAAAAAAGAATAATATCAATTAAATACACCAATTTTTTTCCAAAAAAAAAAAAAAACTCAAAATAATTGAATGATATATTTGTAGAAATAAAGAGATGAAAAATATATTTAGAAATAGCGTGGGTCTGTGATTATTTTATATCACATTACAAAATAATTATATATTCCCATGCATAGCGTAGGTCCGTGATTAGTTACTAATAATATTGCTCTCATGGTACTAATGATATTCTCCTTCTGCATCTACCAAAGAGTCCGAAAGTCAAGGGAGAAACCAAAAAGTCACATAATTAATTTATTGTTATCCTAAAAGTTAAATTTGAATCATCACAAAGAATTAGCAATCAAAGTCTAGATTTATTTTTTATTTTTTATTTTTATTTGATGAGAAGCTTATGAGTTAAATTTTATTCAAACTAAAATAGAAACGTTTAGATCATGAGCAATAACTGCTTCTAAAACAATTCAACCTATTTTTCATTTGTCCTTTCTTTTTCCTAGTTTATTTTTGTAAGGTTGAATTTATTCAACCATCTAATTGGCTTTATTCCATGCCAAATTTGCTTGTAATTCAGCATTTAGTAACCCTGTATTTAGGTGGGATTGTTGTAAGGGTAGTGAGTGAGATAGAGTGAAGATTGCTCAAGAGTGTGCAAGAAAACAGAGTGTCGCGGCCGGGACTCGCGGCTGGACTCGCGGCTTCAACCCGCTGAATCGCACACGTGCCAAGCATGCTGGAAGATGAACAGTCATGCTAGCTGGAGCACTACAGACAAAACAGGACAATCGGCCATACGGTTATCTCGCGACCGAACTCGCGATCGAGTCAAGCCGCGAGGTCAAGCCGCGAGCCACCCCTGTTTTGGAAAAACCCGACGCTTTCGCATTCCTCTTCACTCTAGTATAAATACCCTTTTAACCCACGATTGAAAGAGAGCTTCCAGAGAGAATTTTGAGAGAGAAACCCTAAAGAAAAACCAGATTGTTTCACCCACAATCTCTACCTTAGAGTCTCATCAAATTCCCTCACTCTCTTCCTCTCCATTGTCAAATCCTTGAGAGGCTTTATACCAAACCTGGTTCTCACCTTATCATCTCTGTGAGACAGTCGTTTGGAGTTCTGGGAAAGCAGTTAGGAAGGAGCCAATCTTCATTGGTTGATACTACGGTGTAGTAGCGGAATTCGGTAGGCTAGAGAAGAAAAAGGTTCGGCGCAACCTCGTTGGAGCAAGAAGCTTGGAGGGCTTAGGTGCATGGGTAGATTAGGCTTGGAGGGTCTTTTCTGCTGTCCTTGTATCCCAACTGTATTTTCTAGTGGATTGATTACCGCTTGGAGGGCGGCGGAGAGGTTTTTCGCCGAGGTCTTGGTTTCCTCTTCGATAACACATCTGGTGTTATCTCTGTGTTTGCATCTTCCTTCCTCTCTATCTCTCCTTTTACATTATCTCTGCTGTGATTTATTTTGTTATGGCTTAGATAGTTGTTTAACCAATTCCAGATTATAGCATGTGTTAAGTTTCCGCACACTAGTTGTTTGACATATTGCTTGTGTTGGTTAAGTTGGTTTTTGGGGTCTAAACGTTCAAAAGTGTTTTTGTACACGTTTTTGAACTTTCAATTTGTATCGTGAGCAGGTACACACAAACTGTTTGGTTTCATTACCATTTGTGTGATCCTAGACCCCGAGTTGTGGTTGTTGTTTTCGTTTATACCATGCTGAATTGTAGCTCAAGTGTTTCTGATAATGTCTCTATGCATATGACTGAAAGGAGTCTTACTGATGATCTTGTAGAGTTATTAATAACTAAGAAACATGCAAGAGTTTTTGTTCACATGCTTTGAAACATCTTGAGAATCGAATCTTGTCTTACACAAAGAGCATATCTGAATCAAAATCATTGATTAAGAAATATAAAAGAAAGAATAGAATGTTGTGTGAGATGATTGAGAATCTGAAAATGAAAAATCAATCTAAAAGTAGCATGAAACCCGATGATGAGTTTGTGTTTGAAGGTCAAGATTGTCTATCACATGTGAACCTATTTGTTCATACCTCATTAAAGGTGTTTAATGCATGTTTGTGGTATCTTGATAGTGGGTGTTCTCGCCATATGACAGGGGGATAAGTCACTGTTTAAGTCACTCAAAGAAAAGGTGGGTGACTATGTGACCTTTGGGGATGGAAGCCATGCTCAAGTCCTAGGCAAAGGAACCATCGAGATACCCGGTTTGCCTCTCGTTGAAAGATGTGCTTTGTTCATAAAAGGGTGAAGGCGAATTTGCTGAGCATCACTCAAATTTGTGATGACGACTTCCTGGTACAATTCTCCAAGAAAGGATGTTTGATCATCAATAAAGAGGGGATTCAGGTTTTGGAAGGAAATCGGACTACGGATAATTGTTATGGAATAGTTCCCACGGCACCAATATCATGTAGAAGTGCTCGGGTGGATATGATGGAGCTGTGGCATCACGATTTGGGCATGCCAACTTCAAACAAGTAGCAAAAAGTCTCCAAACTTGAAGCAATCGAGGGACTTCCTAAGTTTGGAAAAGTAAAGAAGACCATTTGTGGTGCATGTCAAATGGGGAAGCAAACTAAGGCAAGTCATCACAAGGTAAATGTGATAGCCACCTCTCGTTGTTTGGAGTTACTTCATGTTGATCTGATGGGGCCCACCAGAACTCGAAAGCTTAAGGGGAAAAAGATATATTATGGTCATTGTGGACGACTACTCAAGATACACTTGGGTTGAATTCTTAGAGAAAAATCGAAGCTTGTGAGAGGCTGGAGATTTTGTGCAAGAAATTACAAAATGAAAAGGGGATTCCAATAGCCAAAGTTAGAAGTGATCATGGGAGAGAATTTGAGAATGCAAGATTCGAATCCTTCCTCGTGAGAAGAATGGAATTAAAAGAGAGTTTTCAGCTCCCAAAACTCCACAACAAAATGGAGTGGTAGAAAGAAAAAAATCGTGTGATTCAGAGATGGCTAGAGTCATGTTGCTTAACAAGGAAATTCCTCAAAATTTTTGGGGAGAAGTCACAACACCTCGTGTCACATTGGCAATAGGATTTTCTTTCGAATTGGTACACAGAAGACTCGCATATGAGATATGGAATGGGAAGAAGCCTAAAGTGAAGTATTTCCGGGTATTTGGAAGCAAATGCTATATCTTGAATGATCGAGAGAATCTTGGGAAGTTTGATGCAAGAAGTGATGAAGGTATTTTTCTTGGCTACTCTACTACAAGTCGAGCATATAGAGTGTTTAACAAGAGAACAAAGACTGTGATGGAATCCATAAATGTCAAGATTGATGATGCCTTACCTAAGGTGGAAATGATTGATGATGTAGAAGGGCCGAGCAATCAAGAGCCTGATGTTGAGGTAGAAGATTTGGATATAGAAGGTGAAGAACCTATACCGTAAGTAGAATCGACTCCCATCAACCCAAGAAGGGAAACGAGATCGATGTCTAGAACTTCAAGTCCTCTTACTCCTCCGTAAGTTCATCCTCCTATCTCTCGTAGTGATGAAGTGTCCACTTCAAAAAGGCCATCCTCAAGAATTATCAAGAATCATCCGGAAAGTAATATCATAGGATCACTTGATGACGGTCTTCGCCTCGGGAAAAGGAAATATTCTCTAGCCAATCATGTAACATATCACTGTTATCTTGCACAGTTTGAACCAAAAAGGGTTGAAGAGGCTCTTCAAGATGAGAATTGGGTTGAGTCAATGCATGAAGAGCTGAATCGGTTTGTGAGGAATGACGTGTGGGAACTTGCTCCACGGCCCGAGAACGTTCATGTTATAGGCACAAAGTGGATTTTTAAAAACAAAACTGATGAAGATGGAGAGATAATTCAAACAAGTCTCGATTGGTGGCTCAAGAATACACACAAGTAGAAGGGGTGGATTTTGATGAGTCATTTGCTCTATGGCAAGACTCGAATCCATTCGAATCCTCATGCCCATTGCGTGCACCTTAAAGTTCAAACTTTATCAAATGGATGTTAAGTGTGCTTTTCTGAATGGATATCTAAATGAAGAGGTTTATGTTGAGCAACCAAAAGGATTTGAGGATCCTCATTTTCCGATCATGTATTAAGATTGAAGAAAGCACTATATGGTTTAAAACAAGCGCCTAGAGCCTAGTACGATCGTCTTACACATTATCTTCTAGATAGAGGTTTCAAGAGAGGGTACGCCGATCGAACTCTATTTGTCAAAAATGATGAAGATTATCTCCTTGTGGCACAAGTCTATGTTGATGACATAGTGTTTGGAGCAACTATCGAAGATCGTGCTACTGAATTTTCTCGAGGAGATGAAGAAGGAGTTTGAGATGAGCATGGTGGGGAGCTCACATTCTTTTTGGGTCTTCAAGTCAAACAACGAAGGAGGGTATATTTGTATCTCAAGAGAAGTATGCCAGAAATATTGTCAAGAAGTTTGGCCTAGACTCCAAAAACATGCCTCCACTCCCATGAGTTCTTCCACTAAACTGAATGTGGATTCATCGGGAATTGAAGTAAGTCCTACATTGTATAGGAGCATCATAGGAAGTTTGCTCTACCTTACAGCCAATGAGACCGGACATTGCTTTCGGTGTGGGCGTTTGTGCTAGGTACCAAGCTAATCCGAAGGAATCTCATCCGATCACAAGCTAAGAGAATCATTCGATATGTGAATGGTACTGCAAACTATGGTCTGTGGTATTCAAAAGACTCAAATGCTTGTCTTGCTGGATATTCGAGATCTTGGCGACTGGCCGGGCAGTGTAGACGATCGGAAAAGCACTTCAAAGCGGTGTTTTTATCTTGGTAACAATCTTGTTTCGTGGATGAGCAAGAAGCGAGAATTCAGTGTCTTTATCTACCGCAGAGGCGAATACATCGCTGCTGGAAGTTGCTGCACTCAGCTCCTTTGGATGAAGAAATTACTTCATGACTATGGAATTCCTCAAGAAACGATGTGTGTTTTCTCGACAACACCAGTGCCATCAATCTTTCCAAGAATCCTGTTCAAAGACTCAAAATCCAAACACATAGAGATACGTTACCATTTCATTCGGGATTTGGTAGAAGAAAAAGTTGTGTGTCTTGAGTTCATACACACCGACAATCAAAAGACAGATATCTTCACCAAGCCTCTCGATGGTCCACGGTTTGAATCACTCCGTAAGACCATTGGTGTTGGTACAATTCCTTGACTCTCTTGTGTGTTGTGTGCTTCACTTATTCATAATATGTTACATTGCTGTTTGTGTTGGGGCACACACCTTTTCTTGTTTAGTGTTTTGTGCAACATGTTTCTTGTTTGTTTGTCCTTTTGTGAATACTTTTTGCTTCTTTATATGTTTGTTCAATCAATTTTTTTCTTGTGTCAAAAATCCAAAAATCCCATAAAAAGTAGAAAATCAAAAAGCTTGATTGACTTTGTTGAGTTTTGTCTCAAAACTTGTTTTGCCTTGTACCTCTGTGCTAATGGCTTTGTGCATTTTCGAGCATGGCTTGTTTTCATGCACATATATCTCTGTGGGAAAAATCTTGAAATCTATGTGATTGTTGTAAATAGATCTTCAAACTTGTCATGAATGATTAGTGAATGATTATGTTGATCTTGAGACATGCATAGACTTGTGTCTATATCTCTTCCCACTCTTTACTTTATGTTTTTGCTAAAAAGAGCTCACCAAATGTAAATCTCCAAATGAAAAGAGATATTGAGCTGCAAAAGCCTGTCGCACATTCTAGTATTTGACTAGGAAAAAGGGTAAGCGACCTTATTTTAAAAGTGAATGTTCTTTCAAAAAGGCCAAAGGCCTGTTCTTCAAAGAGAATTGTTTATATCTTTCTCACAATGAGAGATGATTGCCTCAAAAGATCAAAAAGATCAAAGGTTTTGATTGAAAATGGAGTAAAATGAAAAGCTCCAAGTTATGTTATCAAGTTGTGTGGGAGGTCATATATTCATATTTCTATTATTGAGATTGGTCACATGATCTAGTGCTAATTGTGTATGCCTTGGTTGAATTGATCATTGAAGCTTCACATTAGACAAAGGACTATCTCATTGTTGATATCCACACACAACACACAAGTTTATGTTCAATAAATGCCTTATTCATTTGTGTGATTGTACTTGATGAAATGTGTTTTCACATGCTCAATCTTTGTTATTTCAAGCACAAAAAGATTTTTGAGTGTTTTAGGTGTTTTTGGAAAGTATTTTGGTTGAAAAATCTGAAAATTTCAAAAATACAGTTTTGCCTGTTTTGGCGGCTCCGTCATGGCGGTGTGTCAAGTCGCGTGCCTCGTCGTCGCATCTTCGCTGGTCATTTTTGGCGACTTGTTCGCGAGTGGAAGGTCCAGTCGCGAGGTTCACTCAGAGATTTTCGCGGCTCACTCGCGACTCACTCGGGTAGACCTTCCTGTCGCGAAAAACACTTAGAAAAATTTTTCAAAATTTTGTTCTTGTGTATTCTCGCGGCTTGATCTCAAGCGACTGTGTGGCGACTTAATCCATCGCGAAAATCGCGTGTTTTGGACATACGGGGGCAGTTTTTAAAATTTTCTGTTTTCCCTCGATCTTTTTGTGACTGTTCATTGTCTTTTACTTCTGCACTTTCCCTTTCACACCGTGCCTCCATTGTCGATCTCCATTGTTTGCTTCTTCTCGGCTAAATTTCGTCGACTAACAGGTATGGTTCTCTGTCTTGCACTCTAATTTTCCTAATGTTTTGGTTTTCCCTCCGGATTATTCATTTTTGCTTGTGGTTTTGTGATGGGTTTTGTGATGGGTTTTGTGATGTCATCGTTGTCCTTTCTTAGCTTTTGGTAGCCTGTGCTTATGGTTTTGAGCTAATTTATTTTGTTGGTTGTGTTCTTCATCATGTGCTTAGCTAGGGTTAGTTAATTTTTGGACTGATCTGCTGTTGCTATCATGCTTCACTTGATCTTGTGTGGTCTCTTGTTGATGTGGTGTTGTTTTTGGTCCGTTTTCCGCTGAGTATGTGGTTTTATTTGATCTCTCTCTACTGTGTTGTTCTAATTTGGGCTTTTGGTATCCCTCATTGTTCTTTCTGACCATACTCATCCAGCTGTTAGGGTTTCTTCATTATTCCTAAATTTTCACTAACCCACCGCTGATATAGTCTGTTGGATTGTGTTCTCATCATTTCCTTTGTTGATAATACAGACCGGTCATGTCTCCATTCAAAAAGGTCTGGGTTGTGAAAGGAGGTTCTTCCAAAGGGAAGGAACCCGTTATTGATGTTGATGAAGACACACCTCTCCCGAAAGTGACTCGCTCTTCATCACAGCGATTCGATCCCACTAAGTTCGAGATCCTATTCACCCTATCACCATATGAGAATTTTTTTGTTCATGCCACACCATTACTAGAGAGAGTCAGGATCTGCCCTCCCTTCACAACACCGACATTCCGATATGTTTTGCTCACAAGGATTGGAATTACCTTCTCTCGATCCGGATATCGTGTATGAAGAGTTGGTTAAAGAATTTTATGCTAACACAATTGTGGAAGGAGATGAACTTAAGTCTTTGGGTTCAAAGAAAAGAGCTTTTCTATCTCTCCTACATACCTGGCGAAATTCTTCACATCAATGACTCCATTTTTCGTCATTCACCGGTCTATGATGATCTATGTCCTGATGAGGAGCTTCTCAAACAAAGCCTTGGTCAAGACTTGAGTTCTCACCAAATGGAAAATCCATCGTTGTTTCCTCTCTTCTCTCGAAACCGAGAGTGCTTACGATTGTGATGTTTCACAATTTGTACCCTTTGTCCAAGATCGGGTATATGAATCTCGGACGTGCCTTGTTTCTTCATGATCTCATCTCTCGATGAAGAAATCGACATTTGTGCTCATATCTTTCATGTTCTCACGCAAAACGGTTCTCCGAAATGAGTCTCGGATATGCATTCCCTTTTGCGCCTCTCATTTCCCGGATCTTGAAGCTCAAGGGAATCTATCCAACAGGTGATGAGTCTCCTCTTCCTAAACCGAGCCCAATCAACATGCGTACATACAATGCCAGTGTTGGACATAGTCGGAAGAGAGCCAAACCAGAAACTTCGCATCTCACGGTGATCCTCCGTTCGGTAATCTCTCCTCGATGAGAAACTTGATCACATTGTCTCCTCTCGTCCACGAGCTGAATTCAAAGGTGTCCGGCCTCACCGCTTCTCTACATCATCAAAGCAACCGATGGGATATGAAGTTTACTTCTCTTCAAACCCAGCTGGATCAAATTCGAGAAAGCTAGAAGAGGATGACTAGCCTATTCCATGACAAAAAGGGGGAGTGATAGGCTTAATCGTAGGGGAGGATATTACCCTAAGGGGGAGCGTCTTTATCTAAGGGGGAGTGCCTTTATTTTTTTCTTCATCTTTAAGTTGATATATTATGTTTTGTAAAACTGTTATTCAGGAAGTTATTGTGATTTGTACCCATTTGCTTTTGTAAGTCGTTAGGGTTATGTTTTTAAGCAGGTTTGTAGGCCTTGTGGTTTGTACCATGCTTAAGTACAGCCTTTATGCTTGTTGTTATCAAGACTTTGTTCCAAATGTTCTACATTGTGGTTTATTGTACTGTCACTCTTGTGCCCTTGTAGGATTGTTCCTAGATGCATATGCCTTGTGTGCTATGCATTGGTTGAGTGTTGAGCATACAAGTGTCTTGCCTTGTACTTGTTAACTTGTATGTCTTTATGTTCATTCCAAGTGTGAATGAACACTGTGATCACTACCTTGTGGTGTTCACTTGGTTGATCAAGCCATGGTTTGTTTATTAACTCCATCTTTGCTTGATCTCATATTGCCTGTTTCATATGCATTTATAATTTTCTGCTTACAATGATCATGGTGTATTGTTGTGTTTCAGGAGTTTATGTTCATATGATTCAAGTGCTTCACGACTTCTAGAGTTAGGTGTGAGTGAGTTTTGTTCAACTGTTCCCAACTCACATGTTAAGTCTAGAGTCTGTTTTAGGGTTTTTTCACGGAATAGCCAAAGGGGGAGATTGTAAGGTTGAATTTATTCAACCATCTAATTGGCTTTATTCCGTGCCAAATTTGCTTGTAATTCAAAGATTTAGTAACCCCGTATTTAGGTGGGATTGTTGTAAGGGTAGTGAGTGAGATAGAGTGAAGATTGCTCAAGAGTGTGCAAGAAAACAGAGTGTCGCGGCTGGGACTCGCGGCTGGACTCGCGGCTTCAACCCGCTGAGAATCTGCACACGTGCCAAGCATGCTTTGGAAGATGAACAGTCATGCTAGCCGGAGCACTACAGACAAAACAGACAATCGCCCATACGGTTATCTCGCGACCGAACTCGCGATCGAGTCAAGCCGCGAGGTCAAGCCGCGAGCCACCCCTGTTTTGGAAAAACCCGACGTTTCGCATTCTTCTTCACTCTAGTATAAATACCCTTTTAACCCACGATTGAAAGAGAGCTTCCAGAGAGAATTTTGAGAGAGAAACCCTAAAGAAAAACCAGATTGTTTCACCCACAATCTCTACCTTAGAGTCTCATCAAATTCCCTCACTCTCTTCCTCTCCATTGTCAAATCCTTGAGAGGCTTTATACCAAACCTGGTTCTCACCTTATCATCTCCGTGAGAGACAGTCGTTTGGAGTTAAGGGAAGCAGATTAGGAAGGAGCCAATCTTCATTGGTTGATGCTACGGTGTAGTAGCGGAATCCGATAAGCTAGAGAAGAAAAAGGTTCTACGCAACCTCGTTGGAGCAAGAAGCTTGGAGGGCTTAGGTGCATTGGGTAGATTAGGCTTGGAGGGTCTTTTGTCAGTCCTTGTATCCCAACTGTATTTTCTAGTGGATTGATTACCACTTGGAGGGCGGCGGAGAGGTTTTCGCCGAGGTCTTGCTTTCTTCTTCGATAACACATCCGTGTTATCTCCGTGTTTGCATCTTCCTTCCTCTCTATCTCTCTTTTACATTATCTCTGTGGTTTATTTTGTTATGGCTTAGATAGTTGTTTAACCAATTCCGTTATAGCATGTGTTAAGTTTCCACACACTAGTTGTTTGACATATTGCTTGTGTTGGTTAAGTTGGTTTTTGGGGGTCTAAACGTTCAAAAGTGTTTTTGTACACGTTTTTGAACTTTCAATTTTTATCAATCATTTAGGTTATCATGGTAGTCCGGACCAGAAACTCTTGTTTTTATCGATAATTTGGATGAGGTTTGGTAGTCCGGACTAGAAACTCTTGTTTTTATCGATAATACACATGTGAAACAACAACAATCTACTGTTTTGTGTCATACTTAAACTGCCACCAAAGCATGTGTGTGATTAGTTTATTGGTAATAAACTTTGTGCTTTAGCCAAATTAATATAGTGATGGGAAAAGTTTTATTATTTACATAGTTGAAGACTCAAAGTTACCGTTCATTATCATGTGATTGTCTAAGAGATTTTTTTTTTCTTTTCTTTTTTTACTATTTTTTCAAAATGGCAAATTTTCAAAGGAAAAGATCTCACATCTTTATGCTATCTCAACCTTAACTAAGTAATTATAAATAAAAAAAAAATCCTTAACCAAGACATCAATAATTGTCTCACCCTCTTTTTCACCGAATAGTAGTGCATGATGTTGATTAACCATTATTTTAGTTTTTTTATTATTGTAATACTAGACATGGATTTGAACTTCTAACTATAGTTTTGTTTTTTTTTTTTTTAGAATCTTTTATGTATAGATAGCATTATGAAGTCATTAGGTATAGAATTATGTGAAAAGAATAAATAGATTGTTAAAAAAAAAATTATAATGTGGATAGAATAAAGAATTGGTCTAACCTTAGTCGGACCTTGAAAATATCAGGACGTGCCAATTGACTTACGTAACTCTTAATTATAAATATCTTCTAGAGCTTATGTCATGGTTTTAAATGGAAGTTTGTGATAAATTCTATGCTTAGAAATTACCAATAATAGTGTGTTATAAATCTGGTCCTCATGTTACTCTTCTTATGGTTTTGAAGTTTATTTATGGTTATGGGCTCTATTTCTACGTTTTTTTTTTATTATTTATTTATTTTTTTTTAACATGAGTGGGAAAGAGTGTAAACTTTAGAGCTGAAAATGAAGTACTTATGTTTCTTTTTTTAGACATGGGAGTTTTTGAGAAAATCCCATGTGTTAGTTTAGGAATTTGAATTATGGTCACTTTAGCTGAACTTGTTAAATGCTTTGAATGAATAGTGTTTTACTTTGGATTGTATGGAAGGTGAAAATCAAAAGTTCATGGGTTTTTGTGATTAGAGTGGAGAGTGGGTTGGTGATTGCTTGTGTTGTTTTGGAACCATATGGGCAAAAGTGAGAGAGGGGAGCTGATTATTTATTTTGGATTGTTATAGGTTGTTTTTGGTTAGGATTTTGGAAGTGGGTATAACTAGTTTAAGGGAGTGGGGAGATGTATTGTGATTGTGTGAAGCAAGATTTACGCGGGTTCTAATTAGCTCAATTGGTAAACTATCGGATTCAAATCTCGCTTACATTGGAGACTTAGCTTGATGGTAAAAGACAATTATCGTGGAGCAGATACTAGAGGTTTGCCTATAATGTCTTAAAAATTAGGATTTTAAGCCTTCTTGAGCTGGTTGAAGTTCAAGCCAAAGTCCATAGAGAGAGAGAGAGAGAGAGAGAGAGAGAGAGAGTGATTTGGAAGGGGTTGTGCTTGTGATTCGTGCACAGGCTACATGATATTATTATAAGGACAAAACTTAGGTACAGTACTTAGGTGTTGTTCCTTAGGTTCCCCTCTTAAGATTCTGTCATATGGCTACTTAACTAAAAAATATACTTCCATCCCATGTCAAAAAATCCACATGGCATAATCTTAAGAGAGGAACCTAAGGAACAACACCTAGGTACTGTACTTAAGTCTTGCCCTTATTATAATTCCCATTTTAAATAAGTAGGAGTCATATTGTTTGATTTCAATTACTAAGACTTTAATAGTTATAGTAATAGTTATGGATGGAATACGAAGTTCATTTTGGGAACTGTATCTATTTGTTCAACTAATCCCTCCCCTAATCATTACTATTATTGAAATTCTCACATTATTTTTTACTTACCGTAGACTTTAGAGAGCCAAACCCAACACTTTGTTTAGAGCTAGATACAGAGAAAGAGAGTCAAGGATCTCATGCCCCTAATTCTCAAATATTGTTATGAAGAAAGGTAAGTTGAAGGGTTTTTTTCTTTTTTATTATTATTTTTTTAAGAAATTTGATAGGCCAAAACGAATTGACCCCTTGTGATAAATTAATTAATTAATTAACCAAGTTTATTAATTAATCAAATTTATATGCAAAGCGCGTGATAGCACAAATAAATTACCAAACAACTAAATACGCAGCGGAAAATAAATGATACGATGATTTGTTTATGAATGGAGGAAAACCTAACGACAAAAACCCCATCGGGTGATTTTCAAGTCACCACTCTCGGAACTCAACTATTATCACAACAAGCGGTTACAAGTAAATGGATCCCAAATACCTTACCAACCTATAGTTGAACCCTTACCCCAATACCCAATTGGACTTGTTCTGTAGTGACAGTTCCCCTTTCGATGCACGGCTCCCAAGTACGTGACTAACCAATTACGCGGATCCCATGATGCGACTTCAATCACCAACTAAGAAGGTTGTTGGCTGCAAAGTTCTTTAATTCATCCACACGATGAAGATCAAGAAGATGCTTGGTCACAAAATCCTACAAAGACATACACAACAACTTCTTCAAGAGAACGAGATGAACTAGGGCAAGAACTTCATCTCAAGTCACAATTTGCTTGAAGAGAATTTGCTCAATGCTTGTGTAACTTGTGAACTGTTTGACGACATTTAAAACAATCCTTTTATATGTCTAGGGTTAGGAGAAAAGAAGGCCGAAAGACACATTCATGGATCCCAAGAAAATCATATTAGAATTCTGAAATTCTTAAACCTCGATAGATAGGAGGTGTCGAGCACACGGGCTGAATAGCTTCCCTAAACCTCGACACATGCTAGCAGTCGAGCTTTAGTAATTCTGCACTTTCAGCTTGTTTTCTTGGACAGAGTTGAAGGCTTCAACACTTGATCTTGAAACATGGTTTCTTGAAGTATTTAAACATAACCTAAATCTACCCAATTACAAGTAAAGTGTGCTTTGTCAAAGGATAAGCCAATTATATAAAATTATGACATATGATCTTAACATGTAAAGCACATATGTCCTAACAATCTCCCCCTTTGGCAATCCATGACAAAACCACAACAAACAAATGAAAGAAGTCATAAATCACTCAACTCATATTCACTTGTTGAATACAATAAAATCTATCCTAACACAAATTCTTGAAAAACTTTGCAAGAAGAGAGTTTATGGCAAGTAGACTTTGACAACCTACATTTCTCAAACACTTTAAACAAAACTCATCAAGGCATCTTTGTGTGAAATAGAAATAATAGATTGCATACAAGCATAAGAAACATGTGTATAAAGAGAGAAAAGAAACAACACATGTAAGGGTAGGTGAAAGAAACATACATCCACATATAAAGAGAATAAGTACAATGTATGTGTAAAAGTGGTCACAAGACCTAATGTACAAGAACAATGTATCTATAAAAGAAAGAAAAGAAAAGATACATAATATCCTTACTACATCCCTCAAAACATATCAACACTCTCCCTAACAAAAAGGTCCTATACTAATTCTCCCCCTAAGATAGACTACTCTCATATCCAAAACTACTCCTCATTTATGTCATGAGTGACAAAGGGTAAGAATGTCAAGTAGACATCTCATCGGTAGAGCTAGCATCTCCATCATCATCATCCTCGTGCGTCATCGTCATCACCATCATCATCATCAGAAGTAGAATCAACAAGAAGGTGGTGAAGAAGTAGCCTCGAGAGCAAATCCGCACATGGTCGCCAGTCGTCGTGCAATACGGCCAACACGAATGTTCAACTGATACATCTCTCGCAGAGTGTGTCTAGACGAGCATCTATGCACTGAAGCTACGCCATGATGTCTCCTAGAGTCACATCGCTCGAAGAAGAGGAGGGAGTAGATGTGGATGGAGAAGAACCGAATGGAGCTGAACGGGAGGGAGGAGCTACTCAATCCGATTTCCTCGATCGAATCGCACCTCGCTACGTTTAACGGTAGCGTAGTCTATGGCACACACGATAGAAAAATGGTAGAAAGAGGGAAAAGGAATAGAAAAATGGCGTAAGATCCTTGTGATAGTGGAAGGAAAGATGAGTTTATCACGGGACGCCGAATCTAGATGAACATCTATAATAGAAAGAATGAAATGAGAAGGGAAGTCTATAATAAGATGCTCAAGAAGAGACAACAAAAATCGAGCACGAGACTTTGTGATGGAATTGTAGTGAGAGAGTGGATGGAGTACAAAAGACATCACCATGTTAATGAATCTAGGACCTTTAGTAAAAGGCCTACATGGTGTAAACCGACGATCACCCCAATCAGAAGGGCGCTCGCAGAAAGCAGCCATGAGCTCATCTTTGGACACAATCCGTAGATGCTTACAACTAGGATAGTTAGGAAACTCTATCCTAGGAACCTGAAGCATATCCATAACAAGTTGCGGTGTGACAGAATGCGCGCACCTCGAACATGAGTGAAGAAAAGAGGTACTGAACGATCAATCCCGTGCATGTTGGAGTAAAACTCCTAGATAAGCACGAGAGGACAAGTGACCGAGACGTCACACAGTGACTCCCATTCCCGATCGTGAATGACAAAGAGAAGGTCGATGTTGGCGAAGTCTGCCAAAATGACTTGGCATTCCGAATGAACACCTCGTCTAGAAAAGTTCTCTGAGAATGCCGTGTGGGCATCATCATCACGGAACCGAAGAGAGAGTGGAGCAGAATCAGAAGATGAAGAAGCTCCAAACCGAAGAGGGTTCCGAGTCGAAGTAGATTTACGCTTAGGTGCCATAGACACGACTAACGTAAACAGAAAGAGAGGGAGAGAAAGAAAGACAATCAAAAAAGTCCCAAGCAATTCAAATATAACAAATATATTGAAAAGAGAGTACGTATGCATGGGAAATGCATGAACATGTGACATACAAAAGAAATTGCATCATGGGCTCAAATTGACCCAAACCTATCAGCACACAAACAGTTTGTACATATCTAAATGCATGACAATACTATTATAATGCTAATGTGATGCAACGTATGAGATTTTAAACTCATTTAAGTGAAAACCCATCCCAAAATTTCAACAATAACACATCAATTTTGAAAAACCTCAAAATTTTTCAAAAACTCCAAAACCTAGGTTTCAAAACATGAAATGCATGAATATGGAAGAGATTAAAAGCTTACCAAGTGAAGAAATTCTTGAAAAAGCTTGAAGAAACCTTAAAAATCAAGATTGGAGTGAGATGAGACTGTTTGGGAGAGAAAAAGAGAGAGCTATCGAGAGAGAGATCGAACGAAATGGGGTTCGGATCGCATGAGGAGATATAAATAGTGCCTCAAGAAATCTCGGCAGATGAACGTGTTAAGAGGTGTCAAGGCATTTGTCGAGGAAGGTGTCGAGAAAATGGTCTTCAACAGATATAGGTATCGAGGAGGTATCAAGGAACAAACCACTAGATACAAGAACAGAAGCTCGATCGATCCACCAAGTGTCGAGAAACTATCGAGGAGGCGGGAACTTTCTCAATCGATCCACCAGGTGTCAAGAAGCAGTCGAGATTGCGATAAGAAAAAGCTAAAGAAGCTCGATAGACAGCAAGGTATTGAGGAAGTGTCGAGGTAGCTTTTAAAAGCAGTTTTTCGAGAAGTGAAAAACACAAACATGAATGCAATCCAACATGCAACTCAACCAATTGATCTAATCAACATATTAAGCTCTCAAAATCATCTCTCAATAAAATATTTAAGCACATGGATCTTTGGATCTTCAAAAACACACACACACTAAACAAGTCTAACCGATTTTATTTTTAGAAAAAAACAAGTCAAGACAGTTTAGTGAGCATACATTAACACATGTAAAACCTTGTGATGGCCAAATCACATTGTACCCGCACATGTATCGGGAGTAGCAAAGAATATTGCGTGTTATGTGTGAAAAACATCGCAAGATTGCATAAGTGTATACATGTTATAACAATTTGAGATATAAGAAAATCACTTTAACTCACACACAATCATAATCGCTTGATGGGGACTATCACCTTTGAGGTACATCCTATAACTCCTACATCTCCTAGAATACACGCTTGCAATCATATTTAAAGCATTTTTGATCTTTTTGCTTTTTATTTTTCTTTGCATATTTTTCTTTTAAGCAAATCATGCATGGGCATATAATAGATAGAAAAGAAATACCCAATGATGGAAAGCATTTGACATTCCAATTTTGCTATGCCGAAGCATACAAATGTCATTGACACTGCACTTTTGCTATGCCGAAGCATACAGGTGTCATATTACGATTGGTGAGCAACGGTGGTGAGATGGTTATGTACGCCTTTCTCTTAGGATTTTCTAGTCCTACCCATCAAAAAGAGTGATATGAGTGTTAAATACAAAAGATAACTTAATCTTACTCATCACAAACAAGAGCCACAAAGCTCACTTGCTTAGTTATGCATAGAGATGCTCATCTAAGCTACAAGAGATACAAAGTTTGGAAAAATCTGTTTCAATGGTCATCCAAGGTACACAAGTACCAATGTACACAAAACACACACTGTTTTTGTATTTTTTTTTTTCTGAAAAACAAAACAAAGCAAAACTGAAAAATAACCAAACAAAAACATGTTAAACAAGGCAAAGCATAAAAACTAGACTAACTTAAAACTAGAAAGCAAAACACACAAGTAATGCACACACAAAAACAAGAAGAGAGAAAGCGAAAAGTGATAGAATCACTTGGAACCCTTTTCCTTCCACACCTTGGAAGAACCTTTCCGTCTAGCGGATGCTTGAACCGGTGGTGAGGGGAAAGAATTAAAACCGTTCAAGTTCAAAAGGAACATGAGGGCCTTGAGAATATCTCCAAGAGGAGCAAGAGAGGATTGAAGCTAATTCTGGCTTCCGGATGCTACCATGTCGTTGCTCTATTGAGTGGCAAGCCACTTATAGTAATTTGGTCGAGTATGACCGGCAACTCCATAATGATGACAGAAATGTTGCTTCTTCTATTTAGGCTTTTGAGAATTAGCCTTTTTAGCCCTAGAGTTTTTTACATCTTTCTTCTCAAGCTTAGGGGGTGCTCCTAAGATAGATTTACCCTTGTCTAAGTTCTCACTAGCTAATTAAGTTTTAATCTCATTGTTCTTAATTTTAACATTATTAGTAGGAGGAAAAAAAACAGTAGTACTAGTGGAAACAATATTAGAGGAAGAGAGATCATACCCTAAACCTGTTGTAAGACTAGTGAGTGAGATAGAGTGTTAATCGCTTAAGAGTGTGCAAGAAAACAGAGATTTGCGACTTGATCTCGCGGGTGACTCGCGGCTTCAAGCCGCCAAAAGCAGCACACGTGCCAAGCATGCCAGAAGTTGAAGCGTCATGCTAGCTAGAGCACTATAGGACAAAATAGGACAAGCGGCCTATCTGTTATCTCGCGGCTGGATCTTGCGACTCGGTCAAGCCGCGAGCCAGCCCTGTTTTGAAAAACCCGACTCTTCACATTCCATTCTCACCCCAGTATAAATACCCCTTATAGCCACAAAAGAAAGAGAGCTTCCAAAGAGAATTTTGAGAGAGCAACCTAGTGTTATACAAGATTGATTCATCCACAATCTTCACATAAGAGACTCTTCAAATTCCTCAACTCTCTTCCTCTCCATTGTTAAACCCTTGAGAGGTCTTTTTACCAAAACCTTTTCTCACCATATCCATTCTTGTGAGAGGGCTGTTTGGTGTTCTGGGAAGTAGTTAGGAAGGAACCAATCTACATTGGTTGATGCTATGGTCAAGTAGCGGAATCCGGGAAGCTAGAAAAGAAATAGGTTCGGCGCAACCTCGTTGGAGTAAGAAGCTTGGAGGGTTTAGGTACACTGGGTAGATTAGGCTTGGAGGGTCTATTGCTGTTCATGTATCCCAACTATATTTTCTAGTGGATTACTTACCGCTTGGAGGGTGGCGGAGAGGTTTTACGCCGAGGGCTTCGGTTTCCTCTTCGAAAACACATCGTGTGTTGTCCTTGTGTTTGCATCTTCCTTCCCTTTTATCTTTGTCTTTTATTGTCTGCTGTGGTTGTGATTTTAATTGGCTTAGATTGTTTACCAATTACATTTTTATAGCTTTTGTTCATTTTCCGCACACTAGTTGTTTGTTATAAAGCTTGAATTGGTTATTTTGTAATTGAGGGTCTAAACGTTCAAGGGTGTTTTATACACTATTTGAACTTTCATTATACCAACCTCCCTTGTGGTATCACAAAATAACATTCCACCCTCATGGTTTCTATAAATATAATAAATCCAAATGCCCTCTCATAGTGCTACTTCCTTCATAGAATTTTTCATTTAAAAAAAAAAAAAAAAAAAAGATTCACTCATGTTTACAAACCTTAAGGGGAAGAGTGTTATTTATAATAACCATGGGAGTGAAGTGTCATTGATGTAGAACAGACAACACATGCCATCCTAGAGCAACAGGGGCACAGAAAGCCATAACACAAGATCAAAGGGGGGTGCTAGTAGAGGCCATCGGGGGTGACAATTAATCAATTGCATGAAATTTGGCAGGTTGAAGGGAAATGAAGTTTTGATCCAGATTCATGACAACTTCCATGAACATCACCAAAATTTAGGCGAATCCCTTCATTAAGGCCCCAAAAATAGTGTTTTTACTATTTATAGTAATATTTGTTTTTCCTTAATAACTTTTAGTTTCAAAGTCAGAATAAGGTCCCATCTGTTTTGGGATGAACTTTAAGGTCAATAGTTTATGATTCCACATTTAACTCAATTTTGCCATTTTTGGTAAATTTCGGTATTTTGTCACCTAATCACATAATTAGTGCGAATTAGGGTTTTAGATGTTTTTCTCGGTATTTATATGTTTTGTAGCTGTCAGAGGCAAATCAAACTATTATCAATAAACACAGACTTTTGTCAAATTATTTATCTAGTGGATTCCAGTTTTCTTCTCCTTGTGGATTTGTGATTTACTACCAGGAACTAATAGTTTAGTTTCTTTCCATTCGAAGAGCATCATGTGTGCTTTCTTTAGGCTTCTGTGACATTAGTAATTTCCTCCAAAGTTTTGGCAAGAATATTTTTTGAAATAGAATATTTCTTTAGGAAAGTCAGGCATGCACTTATCTATCACATTTATACAAACCTCAAAGGGAAGTATCATTAATACATACATTTGGAAGAAGTATAATTTCGATAAATCTCAAGATAGGTTGGCCGTTGGTGTAATCTATCTGTTATTCTTTCTCCCTTTGCCTCTACTCTTACTCAACCAAACCTCTAGCCACACTACAATATGCCAATCTCCCTCCATCTCTAGTTTCAATTCCACTTTTTCAATGGTTCATTCAATTGTTGATTGATGGGAATATGTACAAAATTCCTAGACCTGTGACATGCAAAAAATAGAGAAAAATATACACCAAAGAGAAATAATCACACACAAGACAGTATTTACGTGGTTCGACAATTTGCCTACATCCATGGAGTTGCAGGGATTTCACATTTCTCGGGGAAAAATACAGAGTGCAGCAAGACAATTTTTCTCCCTCAAAAATGTTATCAAAACCCTAATCTCCAAAACAACAATTTTTATATCCTATGCACAGGATTCACAATGGGCTACAAAAATGGGCCAAAAAATATTTGTAGATATTCGATTTTGCACTCGTAATTTAATGAAGGAAGATGGCTAGAATGACCATTCATTTACCCAAAAAATCATAATTGCATCACATGCATTAATTTATTTATTGCATATCATAAAAATAATCTTGAGATTCTCATGGTCACAATGGTGTGCCTAATTTCCAAATCGGACTGTCAGTTTGAAAGATATCGTATGATCAAGTTTGCATGGTTTGCATGCATTTTGTTTAGGTGGAACCAACCACACATGATTAATTTAAATTAATTTTGATTGGCTAGAAAATTAAAATTAATTAAATAATTTTGTGATTGGTTGTTAGTTGGTGTTAAAAATAGGCTTGCTTGCATAGGAATAAAGAGGATAATCGGATAACTATAAAATTACAGATAATCAAGACGTTTTTTAGTATTTATCTACAAGATAATCATTGCTAAAAAGACGTGAATTATCAAAAAAAGAGTTTAATTTTTAGAATATGGATTAAAAACGCATCTAAGTGCAAGTCCTGGTTCAAAAAACCTCAAAAAAGGAATCCAAAATGGACCAAAACTCAAACATGGGACCGGCACCCAATAGCGCCATTCGGCACTTTTGGAGTGTCAATCATTGGCACAAATGCGGGGCACAAATGCAGGCCACACCCTGAGGGCACTTGGATTGAGATAAAATTCATCCCGCTTAGGGGGTGCTCCTAAGATTCAATTACCTTTGTCTATGTTCTCACTATCTAATTCATTTTTGACAGTTTTTAGACCCCTTAAACAATTGAATTAACCCTAGGTAATTAGCCAAGTTGTTACTTAGTCAAATTAACAAGTCTAGGTTAACACAAATATATCATATCATGCATAGCAAATGAAAATAAATAAGACAATGATATGATCACCCAGAAAACCAAACCGGTAAAAACTTGGGGAGGATTTGACCTAGCTATCCTCAAGGTAAACTTGAATCCACTATCGAAAAAATCGAAGTTCATACAAAAGGACTTACAAGCACCCCGCTCGACTTCCTAATGCTACCAACCAATAGAACTTACTCGACACGACCACGTGCAAGCTCCGAATCCACGGACTCTTTCTTTCTTTGGATTCCCACCAGCTACAAGCACCCCCGCTTGTGTATTCTTTAAGCTTTAATGGCAGCAACTGTTTTGATCATCAAGGTTTAGAGAATCTCTCCTCCTTGAAAACCCTAAGTTTGTGTAAAGGAAATCTCCTCTAGATCTCACAAGAGATTTACACAAACCGCAATATGAGCAACACTAAAACGTGGCTAGGGTTTTCCTTTTATACTTGGGACAAATAAGAAACCCTAAAAATGTTTTAAAACACATAGGGCTGAGTTATGCGAATCTGCGGAAAAGCAATCTGCCCGACGTTCGATCGGTCAAGCCTAAGCTTCGATCGATCGAGCCAGGTCAAAAGCCATCTTGCTTTCTGCTTTACACTCGATTCCAACTTTACATTGATATACAACTTTGAGCTAGCTTAAAACACTTTTAAACACATTGTTTTGATCATGGTTTGCCAATAATACAAATTAGAGTTCTAAATACATAAAGTCCTAAACTTTAGAACCTAACAAACTCCCCCTTTGGCAATCCGTGACAAAACACAACATATAAGCTCAAAGTTTAGAAAATGAAAAGCCCTTTACAAGATAATGCTCATAAAACAAATTCAATCCTAACTACTATCCATCATTTGCAAGTGTAGACAGTAGCTCAATTGAATCAACTTGTATATTTCCTGAAACACTAAACAAAATGCATAACCGCATGTGTGGAAATAATACAAATAAACAAAATAACTTCTTGATTTCAAACAACACACAAATAAAGACATATATCAATGAATAACTTATAAATATAAATCAATAAGCGATTTGAAACAAGAAACAAAATAAAGTACCAACAAAAACATAAAACTCCCCCTAACATGAATATCCATAAAAAACAAGGAAAGAGCTAAAAATGCTAAGTACACAGTGAAGCACCTAGATACAATCTAAAAACTCCATAAGCTCCAACCAAAAACAAAAAGTCTCCCCACGAAAGCAAAAACTCTACAAGTACTCCCCCTTTTTGTGACGGAATGCCAAAGGGCAAACAAGATATCCATCATCAAAAGGGAGGTGGTCTAAACTGCACCAACTCCACACGTAAGGCACGGATCTCATCAAGCACGTCCACCAAAATTTGTCCTTGAGCCGCCTGAGCGGTCAAGAGATGATCCAACGTGCGACGAATGTCTGAATCATCCGTAGTAGCGATCGGTGGAGGAACAAGAAGATCATCGACGCAGCAGCATGCACGAAGGCTCAAGCAAAGATCAGCACCTATAGAAGAGGGAGGAGGGGGAACACTACTAGATGACACACCTCTAGGGCGAGAAGGAGGGACCCTCAACTCGAGCAGCCTACGACGAAGAAAGGTGGCACCTATAGGAGCTATCACATGAACAGGCTCACCTGACGGAAAACCATCTAAACCCAAATAGAGCAGAATCCTATGAATGAAAATAGGATGAATCGGCGCATGCCCTACGGCAGAACTCCTATGAACCTCGTTCAAAGAACGAAGGAACAAGTGAGGAAAAAATCGATAGACGCTCCAGGAAAAAAGCGTACAAAAACACAGATCGCTCTAAAGGGATGGTGTGGAAGTGAGAGATAGGCCACAAGGAATGACACGCAATCCTAAAGAAGAGATAGGCGGTCTCGATAAGCTCGGCGGACGTGATCCGAGGATCGGAACCCCACCGGATAGATGACCCGGTGATGTAAGACATGACTACATCTAAAGAGGGTGACTCATCATAGGGATAGACAGCATCCCGAACTACCGGCACCCCAAGAGCTTGAGCCACCACCCGAGGAGTAATGGTGAACTATACACCTCGTAGCCAACTCCTAACAAGGGTGTTGGAATCATAGATGTGGCAAGAGAGATTCGAGTAGAACTCTCTAATCAAGGCGGTCGGAGGTGGATGATCTATCTGTACGAGAGGCAACCAACCCCCAAACTCAAAATTAGCCCTAATGGTCGGATCAAGCGCATCTAACACAACAACAGCTTTGCTCGGACTGCATCTTACGCTGATTCAAGGTGTCATAGGCTTCTCTACACTTATCATTCTTAAACAACTCTACTCTAGGTGGAGACTCGGAGGAAGTGGAAATGGTCATATTAGCTCTAGTTTTCCTAAGCATGGTGCTAAGATAAGGATCAAAACACAGAGTGAAAGAACAAAACCACAAAACAAAACCAAGAGCATCATCGCAAGTTAGCACAAAAACAAAAAAAAAAAAAAAAAAAAAAAAAAAAAAAAAAAAAAAACAAAACAAAACAAAACAAAACAAAATTTATATGATGCATGAACAAATTTAAATGACATGATGCATGTGCTAGTGCAGTGAATTGAGTCAAAAAGATTCAAATTACAAAATTGGCTTGCACATAAAGGTTTTTAACACAAAAACCCGAAATTAAAGAAACCACTTGATCAATTTTTTTAAAAAAATGACGAATTGATCTTGCACATGATAGAATAACAATAATAATGACCAATTACATCAATTGGAGAAGCCAATTTCATCAATTTAAACCAATTTGACAAAATCCCTAATTCGGATCAAATTCAAAACCCTAGAATTTTCAATTTTTCAAAAACCGCCAAATTAATCAAATTAAATCATAGGGAACATCAATATAACATCATGGCACAAAAACCCATTGATCAATTACACAAGAATTGGCTTGAATCAACAAAAACCCCAATAATTTTGAAGATGGCGAAAATACCCATGAGAATGCATGAAAAATGCATGAAAACAAGAAATAAACTTGGAAAAAAAGGGCAAAAGGGTCTTACCGGCTTCTAGGGACAAAAACCTTGCAAGAATCTTGAAGGAAAACGACAAAAATAGATGGTGGAGCCAAGGGCCAACGCGGAGAGAGGGAGGAACTTGAAAAAGTTTGAATAGTGACTTTGAAAAAGTCCTATTCTGCCTTTTTAAAAAACCAGAAACACGAGTTTCGATCGGTCGAAAATCAGCCTCGACCGGTCGAAATGGACAGAAACTCCCTCTCTCAAAAAAATTTAAAATTTTAAAAATTTCGATCGGTCGAAAAACAGAATGGACCGATCAAATCTGGCAGAGGCTTACCAAATTTTTCTAGAAAAACACAATTTTTGAAAAACAAATTGATTTGACTCAAGGCATTAAAATTTAAGACCAAAAATGCATGAGTATGAGATGATATGATTTTCCAAACAAGAATTTTAAGCCCAATATTCCCAAAAACAAAATTTTGCATTCTCCACAAATTTTCAAGCAACAAATTTAGTTTGCACATAATTCAAAGTGATTGCAAAAACTTAGTTGGTCGGACCATAATCACACACAATAACATGTACAATGTTTAGCAACGAGTAACTCGTGTAGTGTGTGCGACTAGCAAAGACATGAGATACATGTGAGATGATATGTGAATAGCAATCAATCACGAAGTCTATAAAATTCATCACAAAGAATTTAAAAGAGACTATCACCTAAAGAGTTACATCATATAACTCCCACATCTCCTAGATCATAAGCTTGCAATCATGTAAGTTTCTTGTATTTATGCCTCATAATATACATTCCAATTTTAAGTTTATGTGAGTTTGGCATCAAGCCTAATAGTACACACCAATTAGATTTTAAGAATTAAGCACTTTTACCGAGGCTTCACCTTATGTTCTTTTTGTGCATGTGCTACACTTTCTCGAGCACAAAATCTTATGATATGCACTAAGGTGTTCATGATTGGCTAGTGAATAGTGGTGAGATGGTTATTTATGCCTTTCCCAAAAGGTTCAAGTCCAACAGTCAAAGACATGTGACTTCAAGATCAAGACAGAGTGATCAAAAACTATAAACATCTCCCACACAACATGCACTACAAAGCTTCAACTAGTAAAGTGCAATAAGTAAGCTCATCAACGCTAAACAAGGTACATAAACTTGTTATGTAAAGATAATATGGCCAATCCTTGATTATAAATCCAATATGTGAAATACAAAACACAAAAATCTTTTTGGTTTTAAAAAATTATATGACCAAAAACAAAAAGGCACATATTATGCTAAATGAACAATGCAAATGCAAAACATGACAGTTCTTAACTAAGCTATAGAGGGTACACAAACAAGAAATATCAATTTCTTAATTAACCCTTGAGTACATGTACAAACTAGTACACACTCACACAAAATCAGAAATAGCTTAGCACTTATTTAACACATACTATTCAAGTTTCTCCACAATGTCAAGCATGTTCTAAATTAAGAGAGAGATATCATAACTCATGTAATCCTCAAGAAAAATAAAACTAGACACAAAATAAAATATTTTTGTCTTTTTGAAATTTTTCAATGTTTTTGGATTTTTTTTTAATAAAAACCAATCTAAAAAACAAAACAACCAAAAACAAAAACAAAACATGTCCACAAACAATTGAAAGAATTAAATTAGGGACAAGTTAGCAACACTCACCTTGGAGAATCTTTTCTCACCCATCTAGCACGAGTCTTCGGCTTTGTAGGTGAAAATCCATGAGAAGCAGAGTGTATTTGAGGAATTACACCAATCTTCCGAGAAAGACTAAAATCCTGCAAATTCCTTTCACAAGCCAACAAGCTTAAATTTTTCAAAATAATATGAAACAATTTATATGGACTTATGGCAGGAGAAATATCATCACAAATCCTAGACTGAAACATAGAAAGCTTAAATTTGAGTTTATGACAATTAGGACGAATGTGACCACGGACACCACAACAATGGCAAACAAGAACAAATTTAGGAACATCAGTATTCCTAGTGGGGTTTCCGGTCACAAGCTTTGGTTCTTGCCTTAACAAAGAACAATTTGGTCTAATATGACCAACAACACCACAAAGGTGACAAGTAGGCACAAAAACAGATTTATTATGCTCTCTAACAATAGGTTTAGACTTAGGTTTAGAAACTTCAACGTCAACATCGAACTTTTACCTTTGTCTAACCTAGCAAAATAAGCCTTTTCTTTATTATTCCTCTTAAAAGGAGGGATATAAACTTTCTCGATTTTAGGTTTAAGAGAAACAGAAACACTACATTATCAACAATGAGACTTGGTACTAGTCAAATTTTCAATTTTAGTTTTAGATTCAACTAACTCTTGTTCCAAGCTTTTCATCTTCTCATCTTGAGAGGAAATTTGATTTCTCAAAAATTCATTCTTTTTATTAGATTCATCTAATCTAACAATCAATTCTTCTTTTTCAAGATTAGCCAATTTTAACTCTTCCTTGAATTTCTTAGCAATTTTCATAGATTTCAATAATTCCTTACGAAGAGTTTCACAGGCATCAATAAAATCAACAGAAGCATGAGCAGAAACATGATCAAAAAGACACTTCAAATTATCCATGACAATAGGGGTCAAGGATCAGCTCTTAGATCAAAAAATCTAAAACAAAAGAGCAACCCGCTCCGATACCACTTGACAGTTTTTAGACCCCTTAAACAATTGAATTAACCCTAGGTAATTAGCCAAGTTGTTACTTAGTCAAATTAACAAGTCTAGGTTAACACAAATATACCATATCATGCATAGCAGCGGAAAATAAATAAGACAATGATATGATCACCCAGGAAACCAAACTGGTAAAAACCTAGGGAGGATTTGACCTAGCTATCCTCAAGGTAAACTTGAATCCACTATCAGAAAGAATCGAAGTTCATACAAAAGGACTTACAATCACCCCCGCTCGACTTCCTAATGCTACCAACCAGTAGAACTTACCGACACGACCACGTGCAAGCTCCGAATCCACGGACTCCTTCTTTTTTTGGATTCCCACCAGCTACAAGCACCCCGCTTGTGTATTCTTTAAGCTTTAATGGCAGAATCGTTTTGATCATCAAGGTTTAGAGAATCTCTCCTCCTTGAAAACCCTAAGTTTGTATAAAGGAAAGCTCTTCTAGATCTCACAAGAGATTTACACAAACCGCAATATGAGCAACACTAAAACGTGGTTAGGGTTTGCCTTTTATACTTAGGACAAATAAGAAACCCTAAAAAGGTTTTAAAACACATAGGGCTGAGTTGGACGAATCTGCAGAAAAGCAATCTGCCCGACGTTCGATCGGTCAAGCCTAAGCTTCGATCGATCGAGCCAGGCCGAAAGCCATACTGCTTTACGCTTTACACTCGATTCCAACTTTACATTGACATACAACTTTGAGCTAGCTTAAAACACTTCTAAACACATTGTTTTGATCATGGTTTGCCAATAATACAAATTAGAGTTCTAAATACATAAAGTCCTAAACTTTAGAACCTAACAATTTTTAACATCATTGTTCTCGCTTTTAGTATTACGAGCAGGAGGAACAAAAATAGTAGTACTAGAAATAGAAATATTAGGAGAAGAGAAATCATACGCTAAACCGGTTCGATCGGAAGTAGATTTTTATAGACTGAGCATCTCATCGAGCTTTGCACTTGAAGTCCTATCCAATCGGGCTCGACTTGAAATAGTTCTACTTCAAGCTTCTTGGTCTTCTCGGTTAAGAAATTGTTAAGACATATGTGTTTCACATTAAGAACATATGTCATGATTTTATGTAATTGGCTTATCCTTTGACAAAACGCACTTTACTTGTATTTGAGTAGATTTAGGATGTGTTTAAATACTTCAAGAAACCATGTTTCAAGATCAAGTATTGAAGCCTTCAAGTCTGTTCAAGAAAACAAGTTGATAGTGCAAATTCATTAAAGCTCGATAGCTGCATCTATCGAGCTTAAGAAAGCTGTTCAAAGTTCGGTGTGCTCGACACCGCCGATGACTTCTCAACACCTCCTATCTATCGAGGTTTAAGATTTTCAGAATTCAAATATGATTTTCTTGGGATCCGTGAATATGTCTTTGCGCCTTCTTTTCTCCTAACCCTAGACATATAAAAGGATTCTTTTAAGGGCCGTTAAACAGTTCACAAGTTGCACAAGCTTTGAGCAAACTCTGTTCAAGCAAATTGTGACCAGAGACAAAGTTCTTGCCCTAGTTCATCTCTTTCTCTTGAAGAAGTTGTTGTGTATGTGCACTATAGGGTTTTGTGACCAAGCATCTTCTTGATCTTCATCGTGTAGATGAACTGAAGAACTTTGCAACCAACAACCTTCTTAGTTGGTGATTGAAGTAGCGTCTTCGGATCCGCGCAATTGGTTAGTCACGTACTTAAGAGTCGTGCATCGAAAGGGGAATTGTCACTACAAAACAAGTCCAATTGGGTATTAGGATAAGGGTTCAACTGTAGGTTGGTAAGGTACTTGGGATTCCTTTACTTGTAACCGCTTGTTGTGATAATAGTAGAGTTTCGAGAGTGATGACCTGAAAATCACTCGGTGGGGTTTTTGTCATTAGGTTTTCCCCATTCGTAAACAAATCACCGTGTTATTTATTTTCCGCTGCATAATTAGTTTATTAGTGATTTGTTATGCTACCACACGTTTGCATGATAAATTGATTAATTAATAACTTGGCTAATTAATTAATTAATTTCTATCACAAGGGGTCATTCAATTTGTGCCTATCAAGTGGTATCAGAGCAAGCACACTCTGATTTGGGTTTAATCTTTGCGGTGTTGATCCATTGACCCCTATTGTCGTGGCTATAATCGGCTTGAAGAGATCTTTGTTTTCAAATACATCTTGTTTTTCTAATCTGTCTTTGATTGAGTGTTTTAGAAAATACAAGTCTAAAAGTTATTTGAATTCTCTTATGATGACTATTGAAAAAGATCTCGGTTTGGCTAAGAAGAAACGAGACTGTCTCAGAATGAAAATGTGCAAAGGAGTTCGTCCGAGAAGAGTAAAAGTTAAAGGCTTAGCTCGAAAAGGGCAGATGAGAGAAAGCACCATTCCCACTGATCTGTCATCTAAACATGAAGTGTGTTTTATGATGAAATCTACATTTAAAGTTATGGACACATGTTTGTGGTACCTCGATAGCGGTTGCTCAAGACACATGATTGGAGACAGATCTCTCTTCAAGACTTTTGAGTCTAAAAAGGGTGGCAATGTCACTTTTGGTGATGGGAGCAAATCTCAAATTAAAGGAAAGGGAATTATTTCTCTACCTGGACTACCGGACATTACAAATGTCCTCTATGTAGAAGGTCTAAGGGTGAACTTGTTAAGCATAAGTCAGATATGTGATCAAGACTTCATGGTACTATTCTCAAAGGGAAAATGTCTTGTCATGGATGAGTCCGGAAAGAACCCCATAAGTGGTGTTCGCACTTTAGACAACTGTTATGGATTGGTTCCTGATGCTGATATTATGTGCAACAGCATTCATTTGCCAAATGAAGATTTGTGGCATCAACGGATGGGACATGCTAGTTACAAACATCTTTCTATTGTATCTAGGCATGAATCAGTCTTGGGAATACCAAAGCTTAGTAGAATGAACAATGTGGTGTGTGGACCATGTCGGCTTGGGAAACAGACAAAAGCTAGGCATCCAAGCACTCGGACATCAGCTACATCTAGGCCATTGGAGTTACTACATTTGGATCTTATGGGTCCAACTAGAACCGAGTCTCTTGGTGGTAAGAGATACATCATGGTTGTGGTAGACGACTTCACTAGGTACACTTGGGTCATTCTCTTACGATCCAAGTCCGATGCTCCCGAGCACATTGAAGCCTTATGCACAAGATTGCAGAATGAGAAGAACTTGAAGATTGATCGAATTTGAAGTGACCATGGTAAAGAATTCGAGAACTCATATATGGAATCCTTTTGCCAAAGATCATGCATATCTCAAGAATTCTCTACTCCTATTACTCCTCAGTAGAATGGTGTGGTAGAAAGAAAGAACAGATTTATTCAAGAGATGGCCAGAGCCATGTTATACAACAAGGATTTGGCCGAAAACTTGTGGGGAGAAGCTATTAACACTGCTTGTCATACATTTAATAGGGTGTACTTGAGACCCGATACCAAGAAGACTCCATATGAGTTAAGGAAAGGAATGAAGCCGAATGTGAAGTACTTCAGGATCTTTGGAAGCACCTGTTTCATCCTCAAGGATAGAGAGAATGTTGGAAAGTTTGACTCTAGGAGTGATGAAGGTATATTTTTGGGCTACTCCTCTACAAGCAAGGCCTATCGGGTATACAACAAGAGAACTATGAAGGTAATGGAGACAGTGAATGCTGTTATTGATGAGTTTTCAGATTTTAGTTCTTAGAAAGAAATTGAGGAGTTACCCAAAGAAATTATTCCTCCCGAGCCTAATGAAGTTCGGGAACTTATTGAACAAGAACCCGCATCTCCAAGTGCTCCTAGTACTCCCAATGTTTTGGAAGATTCTGCAGACATTCCCACTTCTCCAAATTCCGAGTCTCATGAAGAGAAAAGACCTTCATCCAGGGTTAAATTAAATCATCCTCCAGAGGTTATTGTGGGAAATATGAATGAACTCACATTGAGGAAACAAATTGTTGATAAATGCGTTGCTAACTTTGTGTCTTACTCTTGTTATCTGTCTTAGGTTAAACCCACAAAAATTGAGGAAGCTCTTCAGGATGAAAGTTGGGTCGAAGCAATGCATGATGAACTTCTTCATTTCGAGAGGAATGATGTTTGGACCTTGGTACCTAGACCGGAGGGTGAACACATCATTGGTACAAAATGGATATTCTGCAATAAGACCGATGAGGAGGGCAATGTGATCCGCAACAAGGCTAGGCTTGTAGCTCAAGGATACTTGCAAATGGAAGGAGTAAACTATAAAGAAACATTTGCTCCGGTTTGCCGTATGGAGTCCATCAGAATTCTCCTTGCACTGGCTTGTCAATTAAAATTCAAGCTTTATCAGATGGATGTGAAGACTGCTTTCTTAAATGGATTGCTCAAAGAAGACATTTATGTGGCTCAACCAAAAGGATTTATTGATCCACTTTCCAGATCATGTACTATACCTCAAGAAGGCACTCTATGGGTTAAAGTAAGCCCCCAGAGCTTGCTATGATCGACTTACACAATACTTGGTATCACATGGGTTCACAAAAGGAAAGGTTGATCAGACTCTTTTCATCAAAAAAGAAGATAGCGAGCTGATAGTTGCCCAAGTCTATGTTGATGACATCATATTTGGATCAACTAAGGATGAACTTGCTCATGATTTCTCAAAACTCATGTAGGCCGAGTTCGAGATGAGCATGATTGGAGAGCTAACTCACTTCCTTAAGTTGCAAATTCGTCAACAAGATTCAGGTATATTCCTATCTCAATCTAAATATGCTAAGATTCTTGTGAAAATTTTAGGTTTAGAATCTGCTGGTTCTGTCGTAACCCTTATGAGCCTAAATGTTAAACTCACTGTTGACTTGTTAGGTAAAAGTGTTGATCCTTCTCTATATAGAAACATGATAGGTAGTCTTTTTTACCTTACTGCTAGTAGACCTAACATTAGTTACAGTGTTGGAGTGTGTGCTAGATATTAGGCTAATCCCAAAGAGTCCCATATGTCTGCTTTAAAGAGAATAATAAAGTATGTCAAAACCACTGCTCGGTTTGGTGTGTGGTACA
This sequence comes from Quercus dentata, assembly GCA_028216015.1. Lineage (NCBI taxonomy): Eukaryota > Viridiplantae > Streptophyta > Magnoliopsida > Fagales > Fagaceae > Quercus > Quercus dentata. The sequence continues at coordinate 46,250,999 of CP116453.1, read as the reverse complement.
GCAAGTACACAATTGATGTCCTATCTGGGTACTCTGATGTTGATTGGGCTGTGAATACTGATGATAGAAAGAGTACTTTAGGGGGTTGTTTCTATGTGGGTAATAATCTTGTCTCTTGGATGAGTAAAAGCGAGAACTCTATCCCATTATCCAAAGTCACGGAAGTAGTACATTGCTGTTGGTAGCTATTGCACCCAACTCTTATGGATCCAAAAACCCCTCCATGATTATGGTATTTGTCAAGAACATCCCACTATCTATTGTGACAATACCAGTGCCATTAACATCTCTAAGAATCCGGTTCAACATTCTAGAACCAAACACATTGAGATTCGGCATCACTTCATTAGGGAGTTTGTCGAAGATGGTACTCTCACTCTTGAGTTTATTCACATTGATAATCGGAAGGTTGACCTGTTTACCAAACCTCTTGACAAGAAACACTTCGAATTCCTTCGTCAAAACATTGGTGTTATCTCCATGGGATGATCTTTCTATCTTTTTCCTTCTTCCTCATGCATCTGCATCTAGTTTTTATGCTTTGGGTGTTTAACGTGTTTTTGTTTGGTTATTTTTCAGTTTTGCTTTGTTTAGTTTTTCATATAAAAAAAAATTGAAAAATGAGAAAAATACAAAAACATTGTGTGTTTTGTGTACATTGGTACTTGTGTACCTTGGATGGCCATTGAAACAAAGTCTTCTAAATTTTGTATCATTTGTAGCTTAGATGAGCATCTCTATGCACAACTAAGCAAGTAAGCTTTGTGGCTCGTGTTTGTGATGAGTAAGATTAAGTTGTCTCTTGAACTTAACACTTATATCACTCTTTTTGATGGGAAGGACTAAAAAATCCTAAGAGAAAGGCATTAATAACCATTTCATCACTGTTGTCCGTCAATCATAATATGGCACCTGTATGCTTCGACATAGCAAAAGTGCAAGATCAATGACATTTGTATGCTTAGGCATAGCAAAATTGGAATGTCAAATATCATTGGGTATTTCTTTTCTCTCTCTAATATGCCCATGTATGATATGCTTAAAAGAAAAATATGCAAAGAAAAATCAAAAGAAAAAAATCAAAAAAGCTTTAAAAATGATTGCAAACGTATATTCAAGGAGATGTGGGAGTTATAGGATGTACCTCGAAGGTGATAGTCCCCATCAAGCGATTATGATTGTGTGTGAGTTAAAGCGATTTTCTCATATCTCAAATCGTCATAACATGTATACACATATGCAATCTTGCAATGGTTTTCACACACAACACGCAATATTCTTTGCTATTCTTGATACATGTGCAGGTACAATGTGATTTACCATCACAAGGTTTTACATGTGTTTATGTATGCTCACTAAACTGTCTTGACTTTTTTTTTGAAATATAAAATTGGTTAGACTTATGTAGTGTGTGTGTGTGTTTTTGAAGATTCATGTGCTTAAAATTCTTATTGAGAGATGATTTTGAGAGCTTAATATGTTGATTGGATCGTTGGTTGAGTTGCATGTTGGATTGCATTCATGTCTGTGTTTTTCTCATCTCGAAAAATTACTTTTAAAAGCTGGCTCGACACCTCCTCGATACCTTCCTGTCTGTCGAGCTTCTTTAGCTTTTTCTAATCATAATCCCGACTGCTTCTCGATACCTGGTGGATCGATCGAGAATGGGTCTGCAACCTCGATAGCTTCTCGACACCTAGTGGATTGATCAAGCTTCTATTCTTGATTTTGGTGAGTTGTTCCTCGACACCTCCTCGACACCTCAACTGTCGACGATCATTTTCTCGACACCTCCCTCAACAGGTGTCTCGATACCTCTCAACACTTGCATCTATCGAGATTTCTCTTGGCACTATTTAAGCTCCCTGTGTGATCCGGTTTTCATTTCATTCGATCTCTCTCTCGATACTTCTCTATTTTCTCTTCCAAAAATCTCTCATCTCACTCCCTTAACTATTCCTCAAGGTTTCTTCAAGTTTTTTCAAGTTTTTCTTCACTTGGTAAGCTTCTACTCCTTTCATATTCATGCATTTCATATTTTGAAACCTAGGTTTTGGGATTTTTTGAAAATTTTTGGGGCTTTTCAAAATTGATGAGTGATTTTTGAAATTTTGGGATAGGTTTTCACCTAAATGAGTTTAAAACCTAATACATTGCATCACATTAGCATTATAATGGTATTGTGATGCATTTAGATGTGTGCTATCTGTTTGTGTGCTGATAGGTTTGGATTGGGCTGAGCACATGATGCAATTTCTTTTGCATGTCACATGTTCATGCATTTCCCATGCATACGTACTCTCTTTTCATATTTGATATATTTGTCATTTTCTGGGGACTTTTTTTATTGTCATTCTTTCTCTCCCTCTCTGTTTGTTTACGTTAGTCGTGTCTATGGCATCTAAGCATAAATCCACTCCTGCACGGAACCCTCTTTGTTCTGGTGCTTCTTCATCATCTTATCCTACTCTATCTCATATTCGGTTCCGTGATGATGATGCCTTGAAGGCATTTTCAGAGAACTTTTCTAGACGTGGCATTCATTCGAAATGCCAAGTCATTCTAACAAACTTTGCCGACACCGACCTTCCATCTGTCATTCACAGTAAGGGATGGGAGTCACTGTGTGACGTCCGGTCCCACTGTCCTCTCGTGCTTATCCAAGAGTTTTACTCGAACATGCGTGGGATTGATCGTTCAGTACCTCTTTTCTTTACTCACGTTCGAGGTACACACATTCCTATTACATCGCAACTTGTTGCGGATGTGCTTCGGGTCCCTAGGATAGAGTTTCCTAACTATCCTAGTTGTGAGCATCTGAGGACAGTGTCCGGGGATGAGGTCATGTCTGCTTTTTATGAGCGCCCTTCTGCTTGGGGTGAGCGTTTGTTTACACCATGTCGACATTTTGTTAAAGGTCCTAGATTCATGCGGCATTTGCTCTCTCACTATAACTCCATTATAGAGCCTCGTGCTCGATTTTTGTTATCTCTTCTTGAGCATCTTACTATAGATTTCCCTTCTCATTTCATTCTGTCTATTATAAATGTTCATCTAGATTCAGCGTCCCGTGATAAGTTCATCTTTCCTTCTACTATCACGAGGATCTTACGCCATTTTTCCGTTCCTTTTCCCTCTTCCGACCATTTTACCATCATGTGCGCCATAGATTTCGCTACCGTTAAATGTAGCGAGACCCGGCTTCGATCGCGGCGTTGGATTCAGCTGCTATCCGCTCCTCTTTCTTCGAGCAATGTGACTTTAGGAGACATCATTGCATAGTTGCAGCGCATGGATGCTCGCCTAGATACACTCTCTACGGAGTTGTATTAGGTGAACGTTCATGTTGGTTGTATTGCACGGCGACAGGCATCCATGGGTGGTTTTGCTCCTGAGGTTACTCCTTCACCACCTTCTCCGGTGGCTTCGATTACGAGGATGAGGATGAGGATGATGATGATGGTGATGACAATGATGCATTGGATGATGCTGATGGAGATGCTAGCTCTACCGATGAGATGTCTACTTGACACTCTTACCCTTTGTTACTCGTGACAAAAAGGGGGAGTAGTTTTGATATGAGAGTAGTCTATCTTAAAGGGAGAGTTAGTATAGGACCTTTTTGTTAGGGGAAGTGTTGACACATTTTGAGGGATGTAGTGAGGATAATATGTATCTTTTCTTTTCTTTCTTTTTAGATACATTACTTTTGTACATGAGATCTTGTGACCATTTATTGACATACATTGTACTTATCTCTCTCTTTATATTGATGTATGTTTTTTCTTTCACCTACCCCTTCATGTGTTGTTTCTTTTCTCCCTTAATACACATGTTTCTTATACTTGTATGCAATCTATTATTTCTGTTTCACAAAAGATGCCTTGATGAGTTTTGTTTTAAAGTGTTTGAGAAATACAGGTTGTCAAAGTCTACTTGCCTTAAACTCTCTTCTTGCAAAGTTTTTCAAGAATTTATGTTAGGATAGATTTTATTGTATTCAACAAGTGAATATGAGTTGAGTGATTTATGACTTCTCTCATATGTTCATTTGTTTGTTGTGGTTTTGTCACAGATTGCCAAAGGAAGAGATTGTTAGGACATATGTGTTTCACATTAAAAACATATGTCATGATTTTATGTAGTTGGCTTATCCTTTGACAAAATGCATTTTACTTGTATTTGGGTAGATTTAGGATGTGTTTAAATACTTCAAGAAACCATGTTTCAAGATCAAGTATTGAAGCCTTCAAGTCTATTGAAGAAAATAAGTTGATAGTGAAAATTCATTAAAGCTTGACAAACTGCTCGACAACCGCATCTATCGAGCTTAAGAAAGTCATTCAAAGTTCGGTGTGCTCGACACCGCCGATGACCTTCTCAACATCTCCTATCTATCGAGGTTTAAGATTTTCAGAATTCAAATATGATTTTCTTGGGATTCGTGAATATGTCTTTGGGCCTTCTTTTCTCCTAACCCTAGACATATAAAAGGATTGTTTTAAGGGTCATCAAACAGTTCACAAGTTGCACAAGCTTTAAGAAAACTCTGTTCTTGCCCTAGTTCATCTCTTTCTCTTGAAGAAGTTGTTGTGTATGTGCATCATAGGGTTTTGTGACCATGCATCTTCTTGATCTTCATCGTGTGGATGAACTCAAGAACTTTACAACCGACAACCTTCTTAGTTGGTGATTGAAGTCGCGTACTAGGATCCGCGCAATTAGTTAGTCACGTGCTTGGGAGTCGTGCATCGAAAGGGGAACTGTCACTACAGAACAAGTCCAATTAGGTATTGGGGTAAGGGTTCAACTGTAGGTTGGTAAAGTACTTGAGATTCCTTTACTTGCAACCGCTTGTTGTGATAATAGTGGAGTTTCGGGAATGGTGACCTGAAAATCACCCGGTGGGGTTTTTGCCGTTAGGTTTTCCCCATTCATAAACAAATCACCATGTTATTTATTTTTCGCTGCATAATTAGTTTATTGGTGATTTGTTTGTACTACCACACGTTTGCATGATAAATTGATTAATTAATAACTTGGCTAATTAATTAATTAATTTCTATCACAAGGGGTCATTCAGTTTGTGGCCTATCAGAAATTATTCTCAAATCTCGGTGCTCCAATGGTCTGATTTGCTTCATCAAACTTAGTGGAGATTTCTTCTTGCTCAAGCTCCACATCACTAAGCTTCTTGGTGGCCAACCTATACAACTTCTCATGCTTTTCCGAGACCTTGTATAACTTTGCATAGGCTGTGTGGATGTCATCTTGCTCATTCATCTTTTCAAACTTAGACTCCACTAATTCCTCTTCTTCATCCACATCTTCAACAATCCCTTGATGGGATTTACGGTGGCGATGAAGGCATTTAGGATTCCATCATCCTCATTATCAAAATAATCCTCGGGCTCAATGCCACTCAACGTAGCAGCAAGTGCCTTGCTCTTCCCAAAGGTCTTGAGATACATAGGGCACTCTTGTTTCATGTGATCGAAGCCCCGACACCCAAAGCATTTTGGTCCCGAGGGAACAGTGTGCTGATCGCCATCCCTAACATCCTTCTTCCCTTTATCTTGGCTCTTGAACTATGACAAACTGGATTGCCTATAGTCCTTGTCAAAGCCCTTCCCATTGGCATTCTTCATGAACTTCTTAAACTGCCTTGTAAAATAGGACTTCATTTTAGAATCTTCATTGTCTAAAGACTCATTAGTATTACTACTCTTGGCCTTCAATGCCATACTCTTGCTCTTACATGATTTCTCGATCCTTGTCAAACCTAACTTATAGGTCAGCAGATTGCCAACCAACTCTATCAAAGGAATTTTGTCAATATCCTTCTGTAAAGTTGTGATTTACAAATATGTATTCTGTTGAATTTTATTCCATGCCAAATTTGATTGTAATTATATTCAATCTTTTGTATCCTGTATTTATTGTGGGATTTAATTGTAAGGGTTGTGTGATAAAGAGAGAGAGAGTGTGAAGACTTAAGCAATTGAAGCCAGAAGATTTCTCACGGGTAGCTCGCAACTAAGCATCCCACGAAGTGAAGCATGTGCCTTTCACATGACTGGAATACGAAGAGTCGATCTGGATGGAGACAGTTGAGTTTCGCGAGTATCTCGCGGGTAAGGCCTTCCTGCGAGACACCTGCGAAATATTCTGCTTCGCCAGATCGTACTATCGATACACACTTTCTGTACCCACACTATTTATACCCACATTACCCACAAATGTTAAGGAGTGCTTCCGAGAGAAAACTCTAGCCAAATACCTTGAGAGTTAGAGATTATCATACTCATATATCTCTACACATAAGCTTGTGGATTTCCTCAACTCCTACCTTTCCATTTCCGTACCATTGAGAGGTTGATAGCCCAAACACTTACCACACCCTTTCAGAGTGTCAAGTGAGGTTTTGGTGCTGTTGGGAAGCATTAGAAAAAGTCAAGGATGGCGGATGCAACATGGAGCTTGTTGCGGGATCCGCAGAGCTAGACAAGACACGATTCCGAGAAGCCTTATTGGAGTAGGAGCTTGGAGGGCTTAGGTTCAGTGAGTAGATTAGGCTTAGAGGGTCTCTTACTAACCCATGTATCCCAACTGATTGTCTAGTGGATCGATTACCACTTGGAGGGCGGTGGAGAGGTTTTTCGTCGAGTTCTTAGGTTTCCTCTTCGATAACACATCGGCGTGTTATCTGTGTTTGCATTCTTCTTCCCTACTCTTTTACATTTCATTTTACTGTTGTGTTTATATGAATATGTGTTAGAGTAACTTGTTTTTTTATCCGCTCACTTTTACACTATTCCGCACTTAGAATTAAGTTGGTGTAAAATCTATTGAGCCGTAACTTTGATTTGGGGGTCTAAATAGGTCTTATGTTTTTAACACATTTTCGAGCTTTCACCTTCGATTCCTCAATTACGATGATCTTGGCATGAAATCTCTCGGGTAGAGATCTGAGCACCTTTCTCATAATCTTGGGTTCGGGAATGGTTTCCCCAAGATTAAAGGCTGAGTTCACTATGTCCTTGAGCTTGGCATAGAACTCATCGAGTGACTCATCCTCCTCCATCTTGATCTCTTCAAAGCTTGTAGTGAGCCTCTAAAGTTTTGAATTCTTGACAGCCTTGGTTCCCTCATAGGTTGTCCGGAGGATGGTCCATGCTTCCTTTGTAGTTTCAATGGAGGATATTTTCTTGAACTCCTCATTTGTGATTGCAATGAATAAGGCATTCAATACCCTACTGTTGAAGTTTGCTGCCTTGATCTTAGCATCATCCCGGTCGATCGACGCTTACGTAGGCTTGGTCCAGCCTATCTCCATAGCTTACCACACTTTCTCATCTAAAGATTGCAAGAAAGCTCTCATGTGTACTTTCCAGTAGGCATAGTTAGTGCCATCAAATAAATGAGTCATCTTCCTCCTTAGAGTCATCTTACGTGTTTTCGTCCACATTTTGATTTCCTCCTCCAACATTGGTCTGCAATATTTTGATTAAACTAAATAAGTATACAAAAAATTTATTACTATGCAAATTATATTTACAATACTTAAAAAAGATATTGAAACGTATTAATTTAACAACATCAACATCAATCCCCACAATGAATAACAATGGCATTATCAACATCAAAGAATACATGATTCTTACTAACAAGAACCTTGTAGTTCTCTTGTGAATGAGAACTTCAAAGAATAAATTTGCCTTCAATAATCACATTAATAACATTTTCATAACAAACACTACAAATCATGTACTTTGCATGGATAAGTAAAGAGATACTAATTTAAATCACATATTTTTAATCTAAATTTAGCGATCTAAATAATTGAAATCTATAATGAGCAACTTTACAACTTATGTCAACAACCTCAAGAAAATAGCAAACAATATTAATGTTGATTATACTAAAAAATATATAAATATACCTGTGTAATAGGTTCTTGCATAGAATTAAAGCCCATCTTTTTCAAAGCATTTGCTATCATACGAAGCATTTCCTCTTTCTATTGATTGATTGTTCCCTGCAATTCCATTTTCTCGGTAGAATTTTTATCCTTTACTTCTTTAAAACGAAGCTCAAAATCCTCCTTTTCTTTTAAGTGATCCGCTTGACATCGCTTACTACACTAGCTAGATGAACTTAGGCCATACACATCTCTAGGCTTGACATTAGCACCCATGCCAAGCACATGACCACGAGCGGGAGGTCCAATCACTTCAAAGAATATTTGACTATCATTAACAATCTCACCCCGAAATGCAACCTCTGATTTCCTTGCATCCATTTTTTTCCTAAAACAACATTTATTCTATTATTAGATATATACAAACTTTAAATTTAATAAGACATTTAAAAATAATAATAATAATAATAATAATAATATAATTTTTGTGCTTTTTCACTAGCAAAAGTAACACCATCCTTTTTCATATGCATCGACTTGAAACATTCGATTGGACTTGGTTCGCATCCATTCTTCTCCTCCTATGACCATTTTAAAAGGAAAATCATAAGATAAATCAATTCAATATATGAACTGATGTTATAGAAATTTAACATGGAAATTTTATCATACCAATTCTTTACGCACTTAGCCATTGGTACAGAACCTGTAGTTGCAATGATAGCTTGATTTTCTTTAAGATTTTTTTTTTTTTTTTTTTTTTTTTTTTTTTTTTTTTTTTTTTGTTTCTATCTCTCTTTTCCTGGTTACATGAAAATATACACTAAAGGAGTTAATTTTTAAACATTTGCTTCTAAGAAAGATTTTAGAAAAAAATGTATTAAAAAAAACTATTAATAAAGTTCATTTTATAATCACCTTCCACTTGCGATCATTCCATTTGTTGCACATCTCTTTCCAAATTGTTGGAGTTACATCATCCGGGGGATGCTTGTACCATTCATCTCGAGGAATTTTATTTTTTACACATTCTTCTCTAAGGTGCCGCATCCAATCGGGATAGCATTGTTTGACATGCTCATCAAATACCTCCCTCTCAAGAACTAAGTCATTTGTCTCAAATTGTGCTTCTTTGTATAACTCATAAATCATATTCGGTTGTTCTTTAGGGTATACTGAAAAAGTTGTCCATGGCCTAATAATGTTTTGGTGGAACTTGGTAGTAATCTCTTGGGGTATTTTCTTTTCTATCAATCTAATAAAATGAAAGAAACACAAAGCATGTAAAATATTACATATGAATGAAATGTAAGCACTAAAAAATAAATGATTAAAATAACCAAAAAATAGAGAAAAAAAGACCTTCAGTCATGTATCTCACACTTGCGGTTATGACCGGATAAACACCCTTAGCCTTTCCCCCGACCTCTTTTCTTTTGTACAGTAGATCCTACCAATAATGAAATAAGTCAAAATAAATAAATAAGCTTTAAGCATACAATTGGTATATTAGCATATAAACTTTAGGAAAATATTAAGTAAGTATTACCTTTGTTGCCCCCATTAATCACACGAATAGAAGAAACAAGTGCTTCATTAGTTGGAGACTCGGATGATGAAGGTGCAACTTGTGATTGACTAACACTATCACTCTTATCTCTCACTTGTTTTATAGTTTGCTTCTTACCTTTCTTTACCATTCACCTGTAATATAGTTAAAAAGAAAGCCACATCTTTGATAAGTTGTAATTATTTAGTCAATAAAAACATAATTAAAACTAAGGACCATATTAGAAATATCAATATAAAGATAAAAAATAATAATTTGTTCTCATTCATAATCTGAAAATAAAATACAATAATAAACAATCATATCCTCAACATTAATGTTTCTACTCTAGTTCATCTCATCATCTTCTTCATTTGCTTCAGCCACATGTGTATTGAATCTTTGAAAGCCTTAATTAAATTTTGGAGGTCCTCTAATTTAATTAAATAATTATATACAAATAGCATGCACTGATTCAACAAATTGCTAAAGTTTAGCAGAAAAACAAAAATTGCTAAAGTTACTTTTAACAGTACACTTATATTATTATATATCCACAACACAAATACTATTATTATAATACTATCATTATACTATTATTATAGCTTCAACAAATATTTATATTATTGAAAAATGGTCAATAGTACTATTCTAGTCTCCCGTTGTAGTTTCATAGACAAAAAAAAAAAAAAAAAAAAAAAAAAAAAAAAAAAAAATTCAAATGGTACACTAATTAATATTATATTATTATATATTCACAACACAAATACACAAACACCAACCATTCATTCAAATATATTTTTTTAATCAAAAAAAAAAAAAAATCAACCATTCATTCATTATCTTTTTGGCTCAAGACCCAACCATCCACTATCACTTTATCTTTATTCAATGGATTCATTTAACCAAAGCGTCTTGCGGTATAACTTAAAACCGTACAAAAAAAAAAAAAAAAAAAAGTGCATACAAATAGAGTGAGAGGGAGAGTAAGTGATACTAGTGGCTCAACAAGGCAATTGGATTCTGGAAAGTATGGAGAACGATGGTGTAGAGACAAGCAAAGATACTGATAACGCAAGAGAGTAACTGTAAGACAACATTGCCTTTTTTATTTTTCTGTTTTTTGGTTTTTGTGCAGGGAATTAAGGATTTGTTGAGGAAGACAGATTTGGGCATTTTTTGTTTTGTTTTGTAATTAGGGATATGTTTACTCGAAAGGAATTTCATATATTTTTGGGTTATTAACATTATTGTACCAACTTTATTTTATTTTTTGAATTATTTTCAACAAATTTATGAGGGTCAATTATAAAATTTTGAAGTATAAATTAATTTTTTTTTGGGATGATCTGACTTTTAAATTTTTTGCTACCTAACTCTAAATTTTGAGAGTGGTGGGGGTAGGAGGGAGGGAGTGGCGGTAAAGAAAATTTTGACCTATGTTGCAATTTTGTTCCATCTCAAATAGGAAGTTTCAAAAGTAAGGGAAATATAACCTTAATATTGTGTAGGTGGATTTTTGGTATGGAAATATAACCTCAATATTTAAATAAATAAAAAAATTGTGTATTTTATTTGGCAAAACCACCCCATTTGAAGGGAAAAGACATTTTTCACTTGAAATCTCATTAACCAATTATTTTTAATTAATATTAAAAAATGTTGTATGCTAATTTGCTCTCAATTTTCCAAAATTATCTTATTTTATAAATAAAATTTACTTATTTAGAATTTTAATTAAAGTTTTCTAAAAAAAAATTAATTAAAGAATATTTAAAATATTCTTCCAATCCAACGGTTAGATTTTGGATTTGAGTCTAGAACATTATGGAAATGTGTTGTTGTACCAACATACCAAGAAATTTTGATTGGTTACGCTCTTCTAATCCAATCGTTTGACTGAGCTTATAATTCATCAAAACCAATATTTTATCCCACTATTTCAATCTAATAGTCAAATTTTAAATCTGATTGTGGCACAAGATGGATGCGTGTCATTGTGTCCACCTATCATGAAACTTCAATCACTAAATATATCCAATTTAAGAGAGTTATACATTATATAAGTATTATTAAGAATCGAGAAAATGACCTACAAAATACAACCAAAAACCTACAAAATGACCTCGAATGGATTTGCATATGACTTTTGACTTTTGCATTTTAAAACAGATAAAGGCATGAAAACAAAAAAAAAAAAAAAAAAAAAAAAAAAAAAAAAACCTTAAAAACACTGACCAATACAAAAAATCCACGTAAAACCTCCTTGATCAACCTAATTTTATCAAATCCAATGGTCTTGGAACCAACTTTGAAAAGATTAACCAAGTTTAATAGACTTTGATGAAGTTTCACAAGATTTGATTACTCTGTTCTTATAATCTAACTGTCTGATTGTCACTATCATTTACAAATACAAATATTTCACCACATTCTACCAATCCAACAATCAAATTTTGGATCTCCATCTGGCTGCATGATGGACGTGTTGCTATACCCACTAGGAACCTTTGATTAACCCCATTGACACAATCCGACCATCCAAAATGGCTGCAACACGCCATTAAAGCTACAAAATGGCCGAAATACCCATAAACTTCTAAAGTGGTGAAAGTGCCCCTAAAAGCTTCAAAATTATCAAAATATATTTTACATCTAAAATAACCAAAATAGCCTATCTAATTGTCACTGTATTTCAGAAACACAAATATTTAACCACAAGATGGACGCATGTCATATCTGCCCATAATGAAACTTCAATAACTACAAATATCCAATACTCTCTTGATTAAGAGAGTTATACACTATAAATATTACTAAGAATCAAGAAAATGATTTGCAAAATACAACCAAAACCTACAAAATGACCTCGAATGGATTTGCATATGACTTTTGACCTTGCTATTTTAAAACTTGAAACTAATAAAAACATGAAAACCAAGAAAGCCTTAAAACACCGACCAATACCCAATACCCAAAACACACTCAAAACCTCCCTACTCAACATAATTTGATCCTATCGAGTGGTCATAGACCCAACTTCGATAGTTGATCATGTTTGACCAAATATTGACCAAGTTATTTTATAAACTTTGGCTACTCATTTTTCACAATTTGACCGTCTAACTGATGTCATACTTCGCCAACACCAATATCTCACCACATTCTTCCAATCCAAATGCATGATGATTTTGGATTCGAGTCTAGAGCATTATGGACATGTGTTGTTGTACCAATACACCAAGAAATTTTAATTTGTCACGTTCTCCTAATCCAACCGTTTGATTGAGCTCAAAATTCATCAAAACTAATATTTTATCATACTTTTTCAATCCAATGGTCAAATTTTAAATCTAACTATTGCTCAAGAGGGATGTGTGTCATATCCGCTTATAATGAAACTTCAATCACTAAAAATATCCAATACTCTACTAAGTAAGAGAGTTATACACTATATAAGTATTACTAAGAATTGAGAAAATGATCTACAAAATACAACCAAAAACCTTCAAAATGATCTCGAATGGATTTGCATATGACTTTTGACTTTGCCCTTTTAGAACTTGAAACTGATAAAAACATGAAAGCCAAGAAAACCTTGAAACACTAATCAATACCCAAAACCCACTTAAAACCTCCTTGAACATCCTAATTTGATCAAATCCAGTGGTCTTAGAACCAACTTTGAATTTTGACCAAAGATTAACCAAGTTTAGTAGACTTTGACGAAGTTTCACAAGATTTGACTACTCTATTTCACAATATGACTGTCTGATTATCACTATAATTTACAAACAAAAATATTTCACCACATTCTTCCAATCCAATGGTCAAATTTTGGATCTCCATCTATTTTCATGATGGGCACATGTTGTTGTACCCACCCACTCGAAAACTTTGATTAACCTGTTAACACAATCCGACCATTCAAAATTGCTGAAATATGCCATCAAAGATAGGAAATGACCGACTCATAAACTTCTAAAGTGATGAAAGTGCCCCTAAAAGCTTCAAAATGATCAAAATATGTTTTACTTCTAAAATGACCAAAATAGCCCTCATGTACTTGGAGGGTCTTTTCAAATGTTTTTCGTTGTTTTCAAAATTAAGACAAAATTCTAGAGTTTTAAGACTAAATTGAGGAAAATTTACCATTCAAAGTAAATAATCATTTTTTATGGCCTTATGTATGTTGGAAATTCTTTTATTGTGACAAATGTACCTTACCGTTGTTAATAAATTTTTTTTCTTATGAAAATTTTAACTATTAATGATGACCACAACATTCTTCACAAATAACAATGCAATATATAGTGATGGAAAAAACCATCAAACACATGAAAAATAAGGGCATGATTTCCCCCTTTTAAAAAAATTACCAATGTTGACCATGTAGGTCCATTGAAAATATTATTTATTGGGAGGATCCAATTTGATTACTAATACATTCTTTCTTTTAAAGTGAATTAACTATTTACTACAGTTAGTATGTTTGTCGTAAATACAAACTCAATTAGAAAAATAAAAAAATTTAATTGCGATGGATAAATGTTGTGACAAATGTGAAAAGTAAGGGGGAAATTTTATCCCCTGTACCAAATCAAAGAAAGAAAAAAAGGTTATATCTAGCTAGCTGTGGAATATTGTTCATTATAAACGTTCCAAAAGGACTTATGCTGTTGGTCAATTCTAATTATGCCCTCACAGTCTTGCACTCATAATTACATAGAAAAATTGGGCACGTTAGTTTGGCAGAAAAGTATCGAGAAACAAATGGTTGAATGTTTCAAAAAAATTCATGGACTTCCTTTTCTTCAAAGTCTTTACTCAGCCCACCAGTTCACCCCTCTCCAAAAGCCTAAATGATAAGTTTCTTATCCCAAGTCTTGCCTTAAACACATGGCAATGGTTTCTTCAAAACTTGTCTTCCTCTTTTCCATTTGCATTCTGATTTCTCAAGCCTTTGCTCAGCAGCGATACTTCCTATACTATAATTGTTCAGACAATGGTAACTACACAAGCAACAGTACCTACAAAGCAAACCTCAATCAACTCCTCTCCTCCCTCTCTTCCAACACTGAAATTGACTATGGGTTCTACAATTTTTCTTATGGCAAAAGCCCTGACCAAGTTTATTCACTTGGACTTTGTAGAGGAGATGTCAACCCAGATATTTGCCTTAGTTGCCTCAAGAACGCTACAAATCTTCTCACTCTGCTTTGTCCCACTCAGAAGGAAGCAATAGGAGGGTTTGACTATTGCCTGTTACGCTACTCATTCCGTGACATATTTGGCATCATGGAAGGTAGCCCTGCTTTCGTTATGAGGAACGTGGATAACGTATCAGCCAATTATGATCAGTTCCGACAGGACCTGACGACCTTGTTGGGTAGCCAAATTAGTCAAGCTGCAGCAGGTGGTTCTCTTAGTAAGTTTGCAGCGGGAAATACAACAGCACCAAACTCCCAAACACTATATTCACTTGCGCAATGCACACCTGATTTGTCTGTGCAAGATTGCAGAGATTGCTTGAATGCCACAGCTATGGAGCTTTTACCAAACTGTTGTGATGGGAGGAAAGGTGGGAGAGTTGTCAGACCCAGCTGTAATTTAAGGTATGAGGTCTATCTCTTCTATAATGCCACAGCTGATAATGCATCATCACCATCACTGTCTCCACCACCGCCTCCAGTACCATCAGTATCTCCTCCAGCATCAAACAACACCCCTGCTGCAAAAGGTACCAATGCCATTAAGCTTAAAATGTAATCCATTTGGATGCAACCTTTTGGTGAATACATATTTGCTTTGCTGAATGTTGATTAAAGAAAAAAAAAAGATTTGGAAAAGCTGTATAGAAGCAAATAAGGTCAAAAGCTTACAACTCTTTATAAAGGGGTCCTTATTACTTTCCCTATTAATTCTCAAGTTTCGAAACTAATTTTAATTTTGTGACTCTTTCCATGTATCCATTTGAAACTTTTAACATACATCTGTCAGAATTTTTTAAGTAAACATATTTCTGGTTTTTGCAGGAAAGGAGAGTAACAAATCTCGAACAGTCATCATAGTTGTACCTATTATTTCTTTTGTGGTACTAATTATAATCTCCTTCTGCATCTACGTAAGAATCAGGAAACCAAGGGAGAAACCACAAAGTAAGTAAAATAATTCATATATTTCTTTTTGTTATCCCAAAATTTGAATTATTGCAAAGATAATAACAAAAAATGTCAGAAAATATGGGCTTGGTTACATAGATGTGCTTCCTAAAGTTCTCAGGTATGTGTGATATTTGTTGGAGTAAAAAATTCCACCTATATTATGAGCCTATGAGGACAAATTTCCCAGCAAGTATTAACCTAAAACACGACATACTTTGGGGATTATTTATTTATTTATTATTTTTCATAAAATGATACTTAGCTACTACAAATTAAAAATAATCAATGTGTTCCGTCAATAAATTGACTTGCACTAAAGCAAACAAAAAGTTATTATATACTAATAGACATGAGTTTCCTATCTAGAAGATTTTGATAAATAATTAGTTTTTAGAGGTCATTGCTGTTGCATGCACGTATTTTGAATTGTGTTGGTTTTAAATAATGCATTAACGTCTTGTTCAGGTGAATCTGTGGATGAGATTGGAAGTGTGGAATCTTTGCAGTTAGGCTTTGGCACTATTTAAGTTGCAACAGATGACTTTTCTGATGCAAATAAGCTTGGACAAGGTGGATTTGGTGTTGTTTACAAGGTAAATCTAACATTATCAATAACCTTAAAAAGGATAATTTAACGGGTAGGACCAGCCTCATGATTGAAATATTATATTGATTCAAACACTTTCCCTTCCACTCCCACCCCAAATTGGAAAAGTTTGTAGTCATGATGCACATGTTAAGTTGAAAGGGTTAAATATGTTCTAATCTAATACGGTTTCAGGGTAAACTCTTTGATGGACAAGTTATTGCTGTGAAAAGGCTTTCAAATAATTCTAGTCAAGGAGATCTTGAATTTAAGAATGAAGTTTTGTTAGTGGCCAAGCTTCAACACCGAAATTTAGTTAGACTCCTAGGATTTTGCTTGGAAGGAATTGAAAGGCTTCTAATTTATGAGTTTGTGCCTAATGGAAGTCTTGATAACTTCATTTTTGGTATGATTTTACTTCTACCTTTATTTCAAAATTATATTCATTGTAATTTATTTTGATTACATGTCTTTGGTGGATAGATTTCCTTCACATTTTAGTCCAATATAATATATTTGATTGACTATGTAGATCCAATCAAGTGTGTACAACTAGATTGGGGAGGACGCTACAAAATCATAGGAGGCATTGCACGAGGTCTTCTCTACCTTCATGAAGACTCAAGACTTCGTATTATTCATCGAGATCTCAAAGCAAGCAATATCCTACTAGATTCTGAAATGAATCCAAAAATTTCAGATTTTGGTATGGCAAGATTGTTTGAACTTGATCAAAGCCAAGGCAATACCAGTAGAATTGTGGGGACCTAGTAAGTATCAAACTTTTTCTATTGACAATCTAGTATCTTACATAGGTATACTTTATGTTTACGTTGTACCGAAAGATACAATATGAACGGCTAATAAGTATTGTTGAAAATAATTGTGAATGTGCGGTGGATATATGCCTCCAGAGTATGCAATGCATGGACAATTCTCAATAAAGTCTGATGTCTTTAGTTTTGGTGTGCTAGTGTTAGAGATAATAAGTGGACGAAAAAATAGCTCCTTCCAAAATGGAGAGAATATTGAGAACCTTCTAAGCTATGTAAGTATTTTTATTTTTGGGTCTAATGGCACATACACCTTATAAGTATAGAGTGGTAGGTCGGACTGCATATTCAAATGGCTCAACAGGAGTGGAAAAAATTTGAAACAATACCCTTTTATCTTTAGGATGTGGAGTATCAAGTATTCTACCTGTTGGCCTGTACCTATTAGTAAGGCACTAATATTGTCCATAAAGTTACAAATTATTGATGTAGCTTGTATAGTTGGTTGGCTTTATACCAAATGCATAGGAATCTAGCACAAATGAAGGATGAGGAGGTTAAAGGAAATGAAGAAATACATCAAGTTATGTAGCCCAAATATATTTCTTTTTAAAACACAATAAAATAATTTTTTCTTGAATACTAAATTAGTCAGTTTAAATTATCTTGCAGGCATGGAAAAATTGGAAACAAGGTATAGTTTCAAATCTTGTAGATCCCACGTTGAAGGCAGGTTCGACAACCGAAATAATGAGATGCATTCACATTGGATTACTATGTGTTCAAGAAAACATAGCTCATAGACCAACTATGGCATCTGTTGTTCTCATGCTTAATAGCTACTCTATTACTCTACCAATACCCTCGGAACCTGCATTTTTTATGAACAGTGGTACTGAATCAAACATTTGCTTGCAATGGGAGCATGATTCAAGGGTGGCAGAGTCAAATCAATCTAAAAGTAGCTCTGTCCAAGATTCTATAAATGAGGTGTCAATCACAGAGCTATCTCCTCGCTAATGTTTAATGAATTTGAAATGTAATACTACTATTTTCCTAATTTATTTATTTTAATTGATGATACATTACCTGCGGTAGCATTCTTTTTGAAAACCTGAACTATTTAGTGACCCAAAAGAAAATTGGTGTAATTTATCCATTTGTTCTTTCTCTAGCTCTAGTCTTATTCAAGGAAACAGAAAGCCACATTATGATTTGCCAATCTTACTATCTCCAATTTCAATTTTTCTATTTGAATCACATGATATAAAATTGAATTATAAAAAAAAGGATTCGATGTAAAATTAATTTTATGTATATTAAAGATATTGTCATGTGATGTCTTGTAATATTTTACTTACGAGTAAGAAGGTACAGTACTCAGGTACTAATTCTTAAGTTCTCCTTTTAAGATTTTTCCTTGTAGATATTTTCTCGTGAGATGGAAGTGTATTTTTTAGTTAAGTAGTCACATGGCTAAATCTTAAGAGGGGAACCTAAAGAACAACACCTAAGGTATTACATCTAAGTTTTGTCCTTTACTTATATAGGATGGTAGTGACATTTTTTCATGATTCCGCATTCTTGGATTGAAATTCAAAGCTAGTAATTCTGGTGATTCTTAAAAAAAAAAAAAAAAAAAAAAAAAAAAAAAATTGTAATGTGGGAGCATTGATTTTGCATAAGATTTAAAAGTGTGGCAACATGAGGGAAAACAAAAGAAAGGGGAAAAAAGTTGGAGTACTTTTCAATTTTTCATTTCTTGTCCCCATTTTTTATTGTATTTTGTTGCCTTACTTAGATGAAATAATTCTAATGAAATCATTTTTATTTTTCATAAAATTTTCAAAATAATTGAAGTAACACACTGTTAATGATAAACAATAAAAAAAGAGGATAAGTTATTGTGAGCCTACTTAAAAATCAATAACTCTGTCGTCTTCAATCAACAAGAAAAATAAAATAAAATCAATAACAATTTGCAAAAAAAGAAATGTGGAAAAGATTGTGTACCTCCAACATTACTCCATTTAAATGCCATTCCATATGCTGTATGTGTTGAATGGGATGGGAGTCCACTAAGACTAGTACACCTGTACGTTGATTACCATTTTTTAAGTTTACAGAAAAGTCCCAGTGGTGTAAAGTTGAAGGAGGTGAAGTAAGACATGGATTCCCTAAAATTTTGATAAACTCGTATTTAATTATTTATCTCCATGATTATAAACCAATCTGATATGAGAAGTATAATGCATATATTGAATATATGTGATATTTGTTGTTATTTAATAAAGGTAAGACTAAAATGATAGGAGTCTTTTAGTTCAATTAATACCTCCTAAAGTCATAAGGTTCAAATCAAACTACCCTCAATTATCAAAATATAAAAATAAATAATAAATAAAAACATAAGCTCAAACGAGACCAATACAATTGTAGCTCTCCGTAATAAGTCAACCATGCAAGTCCTATATATAAAGAAAATATTTTATGAGCAAATATTTTAGAGCTAACCTTTTTATTTTTTATTTTAAATATTGATATCCTAATCAAAACTTTATGTTCAACAAAATGAAGGGGAAAAAGGGTATTTACCCCTAATTTGAAAACTATATAGCCAAATGCTCATGATTTGAAATTATTTAGTAAAATCCTCCTGTTTTAAATGGAACTCAATTTCAACAAAATCGAGTTTTCTGAAAAACACGATGGCTTCAAAATCAAGTTTTATGTATATTTTTAAGTAGAACTCGACATTAACAATGTCGAGTTCGACTTAAATTTTCAAAAAAATTTAAGTGACAAAATATTCATAGAACTCAACATTACTAATGTCCAGTTCTACTTGTAACTCGATTTTGTTAATGTCATGCTTATATATTGTATTTGTTCCCCTTGTAAAAGAAATGGGTAGTTGTCACTACTGGGGTAGTTGGCCTAGTGGTCATGGGCTCATTTCTAAGGGTTTGGGAAATGGAGGTCTCAAATTCAAATCCTGCAATAGAAAGTGCTCGAAAAATAACTTTATGCTCATTGAATGCTCACTTACCCATTTTTCGTTCATGAACAAAACAAAAAACAAAAAAAAAAAAAACACACACACACACACAAATGAAAAGTGGTTGTAGGCTTCATGTCTAATTTATCAGTAAAAAAAAAAAAATTATTCATTGGGGGTGGTTGTTACATACAGTGTGACACAACACTGTGTTTTATCTATAAACTCACGTTTGCAATTATGAAAACACAATGTGTTTTATCCTTATTCATTTATGTTCTTTCTCTTCCTCCCCACGATAATCATCTTTTAGGAAAAATAATTAATTTTGTTACTTGGAACATTTGTTGTGCCGAGTATTCCTTTCTCACCCTAAGTCCAAACTATTTCCAACCTTGCCATCTCATTTCCCATATGGACATATACACGAACAAAAGGAATCTTTGAAAAAACTTGGAAGCAAGTCGGAATATAATTTTTAAGTTTTAACTGATGAAGCTGCCACATATATTGAACGCTGCTTAACCTATCAAAAATAAGAGGTTGGTGGTGAAAATGTAGGGCAAGTGGGAAGCACATAAAAGTAGAAAGATAGGTTGTTTAAGACTGCCATCCATTTCTCTCTATCATTTCACCTTTTCTCTGTTTCTCTTTTATTTTTTGGTTATTAAACCAATCTTCTTTGAGATTTTACCAAATAAAAGTCCCACTAAACATTGGCCGAAATGATACTCCTCCTTCAAGGTTTATATAAATGAAAATATATGTCAATGTTTGAGTTGCAAAAAAGATATTGCATTTTTTTATATAACTGATCATGCCAAAATGATGGACAAAATAAGATCTCCCCTCCCGTGAGGTTTGTATAAATAAAACTTAACCTCAAATGGTTTGTAAAAATGAGTAATATTTTTAAAAATAAAAAATAAACATTTCATTAGGCAAGTAATATTGTGGGGCGTCATTTATACACACGTTTGGGAGGAGTATCATTTTGATCAACATCAAAGAAGATTGGCGCAATTTATCCATCTGTTCCTTCCCTAGCCCTAGTCTTATATATTCATGCAAACAGGAAGCCACATTACGATATACCAATCTCACTTTATATCCAATTTCAGGTTTTCTATTTAAAATTTTCATTTGATTGTCAATAATGGTGCGTTGGATTAGAATCATATGATATAAAATTTAAATATAAATGAAAATGGATTTGTTATAAAATTAATTTTATGTATATTAAAGATATTGTTAATTAGGTGATGTCAGGTAATATTTTATTTATATATGATGGTAATGGCCCTTTTCTTCATGAATCCGTATTACTGGATTGAAATTCTAAGTTAGTAATTTTGGTGATTCTAAAAATTGTTAGGGCATATATGATTCAATGATAGGAACTTACGTCACTATTTTATGTAATTGGTTAATTCTTTGACAAAACGCACTTTAATTGTAATTGGGTAGATCTAGGATGTGATTAATGCTTCAAAAAACAAGGTTTCAAGTTCAAGTGTTAAAGTCATGCAAGTCTGTTTAAGAATCAAGTCAAAAAGTGCAGGATTTTAAAGCTCGATAGCTAGCATCTATCAAGGTTTAAAGAGAGTTGTTTCAGCCTAAGGCTCGATAGTTGTTCAACAGATAGGGTATCTGTTGAGATTTATGAAATTCTGATTTTCAGTTCTGATTTTCATCCAATCCATGAATGTATGTTTGGGATTTCTTTTCTCGCAACCCTAAACATATATAAGGATTATTTTAAGGGCCATAAAAGGTGGCACAAGTTGCACAATAGCACAATTCTATAGAATGAAGAAGAGTACGACTGGAACCTAGTTTGCCTTAGTTCTTGAAAAAGTTCTTTGTGTTTACGCACCATAGGGTTTTGTGACCAAGCAATTTCATGATCTTCATTGTGTGATGAACTCAAGAAATTTGTAGCCAACATCCTTCTCAAGTTGGTGATCAAGTCACGTACTAGGATTCATGTAATTGGTTAATCACGTCTTGGGAGCCGTGCATTGTAAATGAGATATTGTCACTATAGAACAAGTCCAATTGGGTATTAAGGTAAAGGTTCAACTGTAGGTTGGTATAAGGTACTGGAATTCCTTTACTTGTAATTGCTTTTTTTTTTATAATAGTGGATTCTCGGGAGTGGTGACCTTAAAATCACCCGATGAGGTTTTTGCCATATAGGTTTTCCCCATTCAAACCACTATCTCAGAATAAAAATGTGCAATCGTCTGAGAGGAGTGAAAGTTAAAGGTCTAGCTTATAAAAGGCGGATGAGAGAAAACATCATTCCTCTTGAATCATCATCTAAACACGAAGTGTGCTTCATGATGAAGTCTGCATATAAGGTTATGGACACGTGCTTGGGGTACCTTGATAGCGATCGCTCAAGACACATGACTGGAGATCAATCTCTCTTCAAGGTTTTCGAGTCTAAAAGGGTGGTAATGTCACTTTTGGTGATGGGAGTAAATCATAGATTAAAGGAAAGGGAATCATCTCTCTACCTAGACTACTAGACATTGCAAATGTTCTATATGTAGAAGGTCCGAGAGTGAAACTATTGAGCATAAGTCAAATATGTGATCAAGACTTCATGGTACTATTCTCAAAAGAAAATGCCTTGTCATGGATAAGTCCGGAAAGAAGCTTATCGGTGGTGTTCACACTCTAGACAATTATTATGGATTAGTTCACGATGCGATATTGTGTGCAATAGCAATTGTCTACCAAATGAAGACCTGTGGCACCAAAGGATGGGACATGCTAGTTACAAACATCTTTCAATTATATCTAAGCATGAGTCAGTATTGGGGATACCAAAGCTCAATAGAGTGAGTAATGTGGTGTGTGGACCATGTCAAATTGGGAAACAAACAAAAGCTAAACATCCGGGCACTCGGACATCTGCTACATCCGGACCATTGGAACTACTACATCTGGATCTTATAGGTCCAACCAGAACTGAGTCTTTTGGTGGATAGAGATACATCATGGTTGTGGTAGATAACTTCACTAGGTACACTTAGGTCATTCTCTTACGATCCAAGTCTGATGCTCCCGAGCACATTGAAACTTTGTGCACAAGATTGCAGAATGAAAAGGGCTTGAAGATTAATCAAATTCGAAGTGATCATGGTAAAGAATTTGAGAACTCATATATGGAGTCCTTTTGTACAAGATCAGGCATATCTCAAGGATTTTCTACTCTTATTACTCCTTAGCAAAATGGTGTAGTAGAAAGGAAGAACAGGTTTTGTAAGGTTGAATTTAATCAACCATCTTGTTGGCTTTATTCCATGCCAAATTTTCTTGTAATTTAGCAATTAGTAACCTTATGTTTAGGTAGGAATCATGTAAGGGTAGTGTGTGAGAGAGTGTGAAGAAATGCTCAAGACTATGCAAAGAAGCGGGGACTTGCGACTAGATCTCGCGGGTGGCTCGCGACTTGCAAGCCACCAGAAGATGCACACGAGTGAAGCATGCAAAGAAGCTAAACCATCATGCCAACTGTAGCACTACAGGACAGAAAGTCCAAACTAGCCATTCGATTAGCTCGCGGATTGGACTCGCAACTCGGTCAAGTCGCAAGGCCAAGTCGCTAGTCCACTCTATTATAGAAAAACTGACTCTTCGCATTTCTTTTTCACCCTAGTATAAATACCCCTTATACCCATGAAATATTGAGAGCTTCCAGAGAGAATTTTAAGAGAGAAACCCTAAAAAAAAACAATATTAACTCATCCACAATCTTTACATAGTGACTCTTCAAATTCCTCAACTCTCACCCTCTCCATTGTTACATCCTTAAGAGGTGCATTAGCGAAAACCTTTTCTCACCATACCCATATTTGTGAGAAGGCTATTTGGTACTTGGGAAGTAGTTAGGAAGGGACCAATTGATATTGGTTAATGCTATGGGTTATAGCGAAATTCGGTAAGCTAAAGAAGACAAAGGTTCGGCGTAACCTTGTTAGAGCAAGAAGCTTGGAGGGCTTAGGTACATTGGGTAGATTAGGCTTGGAGGGTCTTCTACTGTTCATGTATCCCAACTTCATTCTTTAATGGATTATTTACCGCTTGGAGGGCGGCTAAGAGGTTTTACACTAAGGGCTTCGGTTTGCTCTTCGATAACACATCGTTGTTTTGTCTTTGTGTTTGCATCTCTCTTCCTTAATCTTTGCCATTTACTTTCTGCTGTGGATGTGATTTTATTTGATTTAGATTATGTTATCAATTTTGTTATAAGCTTATGTTCATTTTCCGCACATATATTGTTTGATATTAAGCTTGAATTGGTAATTTGTAAATTGGGGGTCTAAAGGTTCAAGGTGTTTTATACATTATTTAAACATTCAATTGGTATCGGAGCAGGTGCACTTGCTGTGGTTTAATCTCCTAAGTATGATCCTAGACCCCTTAGCTATGGATGAAGCTATGTAAAAGGCTACGCTGAATTGTGGTTTAAATGTTTGTGATAATGACTCTATGAGTTTGTTTGAAGGGTGTCCTAACAATAAACTCCTAGAGTTATTGAAAACAAAGAAACATGGTAGGATGTTTGTTCACATGCTGAAATATTTTGAAAATGAGAATCACATCCTACACAATAGCTTATGTGAGGCTAATTCTTTGATTAAGATGTATAAAAGAAGAAATAGAATTTTGTGTGATAGGGTTAATAATCTAAAAAAGAAAATTCAATCAAACAAGAGCATGGAAAATGAAGATAAGTTTCTATTTGAAGGTCAAGAATGCTTGTCTCATGCTTGCTTATTTGTGAATACTTCTTTAAAGGTTTTTAATCCATGCCTATGGTATCTTGATAGCAGCTATTCTCGTCATATGACAGAAGATAAAACATTTCTTAAGTCACTCAAAGAGAAGGTTGGTGACTATGTGACATTTGGGGATGGAAGTCATGCTCAAGTTCTCTGCAAGGGGACTATTGAGATTCCTGGATTACCTCTATTAAAGGATGTCTTATACATCAAAGGGCTGAAGGCAAATCTCTTAAGCATCACTCAAATATGTGATGAGGACTTTCTTGTTCAATTCTCAAAGAAGGGTGTGTAATTATTGATGAAGAAGGGATTCAAGTCTTGGAAGGGAATAGGACTACCGACAATTGTTATGGAGTAGTCCCTACGGCACCAATTTCCTGTAGAAGTGCTCGAGTTAACATGTTGGAACTTTGGCATCTAAGGTTAGGTCATGCAAACTTCAAACAAGTGGCTAAAGTTTCAAAACTTGAGGCGGTTGAAGGACTTCCAAAATTTGGAAATGTCGAGAAAACCATTTGTGATGCATGTCAAATGGGGAAGCAAACAAAGGCAAGTCATCAAAAGGTGAATCTGATTGCTACTTCTCAATGCTTAGAGCTCCTTCATGTCGATCTACTGGGGCCCACAAGAACTAAAAGTCTAGGAGGAAAAAGATACATTATGGTCATTGTGGATGACTTCTCAAGTTACACATGGGTGGAATTCCTTAGGGAAAAATCAGAAGCATGTGAGAAAATGGAGGTTCTATGCAAGAGGCTTTAAAATGAAAATGGGGTGTCTATTGTCAATAAGGAGCAATCATGGCAAGGAATTTGAGAATGCACGATTTAATTCTTTTTCCGAAAAGAATGGGATTAAAAGGGAATTTTTGGCTCTGAAGAATCCTCTACAAAATGGGGTGGTTGAGAGAAAAAATCGGGTAATTCAAGACATGGCAAGGGTCATGCTACTCAACAAGCAAATTCCACAAAAGTTTTGGGGAGAAGTTGTGAACACTTCATGTCACATTGGCAATAGAATATACTTTCAAGTAGGAACGAAGAAGACCACATATGAAATTTGGAATGGAAAAAAGCCAAAAGTGAAGTACTTCCGAGTATTCAGAAGCAAGTGCTACATTCTCAATGGTCGGGAGAATCTTGGGAAGTTTGATGCGAAAAGTGATGAAGGTATCTTCCTTGAGTATTCTACTAGTAGCCGGGCATACAGAGTCTACAACAAGAGAACAAAGACAGTAATGGAGTCCATCAACGTGAAAATTGATGATGCTATAACAAAAGTAGAGATGGTTGATGATGGAGAAGGGCCAAGCACTAAACAAACCACTATTGAGGTTGAAGCCCTTGATATTAAGGTTGAAGGATATACACTGGAAAAGGAATTAACTCCCGTAAACTCAAGAGTGGAGACTAGATCAATGTCTAGAATAGCAAGTCCTCTCACTCCTCTAGAAGTTCATCCTCCTATCTCTCGGAATGATGAATTGTCCACTTCAAAGAAACCATCATCACGAGTGGTTAAAAACCATCCAGAAAGTAACATTATTAGGTTTTTAGATGAAGATCTTCACCTTAGAAAGGGAAACAAACTTCTAGCCAATCATGTGACGAATCATTGCTACCTAGCTCAATTTAAGCGGAAAAAGGTAAAAGAGGCTCTTCAAGATGAAAATTGGGTTGGGTCAATGCATGAAGAGATGAATCAATTTGTGAGGAATGATGTATGGTAACTCGCTCCTAGGCCTGAAGGTGTTCATGTCATTGGCACCAAATGGATCTTCAAAAACAAGACCGATGAAGATGAAGAGATTATTTGGAATAAATCTCGGTTAGTGGCTCAAGGATACACTCAAGTTGAAGGAGTAGATTTTGATGAATCCTTCGCTCCCGTGGCAAGGCTTGAGTCTATTCGCTTTCTCATGTCAATTGCATGCACCATGAACTTTAAACTCTACCAAATGGATGTGAAATGTGCATTTCTAAATGGCTATCTGAATGAAGAAGTGTTTGTTGAACAACCCAAAGGTTTTGAAGATCCTCACTTTTCGGACCATGTGCTAAGATTGAAGAAAGCACTTTATGGCTTCAAACAAGATCCAAGAGCTTGGTATGATCGGTTTACTCAGTACCTCCTGGATAGAGGATTCAAAAGAGGGTATGCTGACCGAACTTTGTTTGTCAAGAATGATGAGGATTATCTTCTCGTAGCTTAAGTATATGTTGATGACATAGTATTTGGAGCTACTATTGATGCTTAAGCCATAGAATTTTACGAGGAATTGAAGAAAGAGTTTGAGATGAGTATGGTGGGGGAGCTTACATTCTTCTTGGGTCTTCAAGTCAAACAAAGGAAAGAAGGCATATTCATTTCACAAGAAAAATATGCTTGAAATATAGTAAAAAAGTTTGGATTATACTCCAAGAAGCATGCCTCTACTCCTATGAGTTCATCTACGAAGCTCAATGTTGATTCTTCTGGGGTAGAAGTGAGTCCAACATTGTATAGGAGTATCATTGGGAGTTTACTCTATCTCACGACAAGTAGACCAAATATTGCTTTTAGCGTGGGTGTTTGTGCTCAATATCAAGTTGCTCCAAAAGAATCTCACTTGACTGCAGTGGAGCGAATCATAAGATATGTCAATGGAACTCCAGATTATGGCTTGTGGTACTCAAAGGACTCTAATGCTTCTCTTGCTGGTTATTCGGATGCCGATTGGGTTGGAAGTGTGGATGATCGAAAGAGTACTTCAAATGGCTGCTTCTATCTTGGAAACAATCTTGTCTCTTGGATGAGCAAGAAACAAAATTCTGTGTCTCTCTCTACTGCTAAAGCTAAGTATATAGCTGCTAGAAGTTGCTGTACACAACTACTTTGGATGAAAAAGCTATTTCATGACTATGGGATTCCACAAGATACAATGTGTGTTTTCTATGATAACACCAGTGCTATAAATCTCTCTAAGAAACCAGTTTAGCATTCCAAGTCAAAACACATAGAGATACGTTACCACTTCATCCGAGATTTGGTGGAAGATAAAGTTGTATGTCTTGAGTTCATTCATACAGACAACCTAAAGGCGGACATCTTCACCAAGCCTCTCGATGGTCCACGGTTTGAATCACTCCGTAAGACCATCGGTGTTGGTACAATTCCTTGAATCTCATGTGTGATGTGTGCTTTATTTATTTGTCTAGAGTTGATTACTCTAGTTTAGAGCACACACTACTTTGTTGGTTGTATGTATAGCATGTTCTGCTTGTTTTCTTTTGCTTTAAATGTTTTTACATTGTTGTTTTTGGATCAATCTTTTATTGCTTTGTATGTCAAAAATCCAAAAACACATAAAAAAGTATAAAATCCAAAAAAGTTTGATCGACATCGTTGAGTTTTGTCTCAAAACTCAAAAAAGTGTCTCTCTCTACAGTTGAAGCTAAGTATACAACTGCTAGAAGTTGCTGTACACAACTACTTTGGATGAAGAAGCTATTTCATGACTATGGGATTCCACAAGATACAATGTGTGTTTTCTATGATAACACCAGTGCTATAAATCTCTCTAAGAATCCATTCAAAGATTCCAAGTCAAAACACATAGAGATACGTTACCACTTCATCCGAGATTTGGTGGAAGATAAAGTTGTATGTCTTGAGTTCATTCATACAGACAACCTAAAGGCGGACATCTTCACCAAGCCTCTCGATGGTCCACGGTTTGAATCACTCCGTAAGACCATCGGTGTTGGTACAATTCCTTGAATCTCATGTGTGATGTGTGCTTTATTTATTTGTCTAGAGTTGATTACTCTAGTTTAGAGCACACACTACTTTGTTGGTTGTATGTATAGCATGTTCTGCTTGTTTTCTTTTGCTTTAAATGTTTTTACATTGTTGTTTTTGGATCAATCTTTTATTGCTTTGTATGTCAAAAATCCAAAAACACATAAAAAGTATAAAATCCAAAAAAGTTTGATCGACATCGTTGAGTTTTGTCTTAAAACACATTTTGCCTTGTACCTTTGTACAAATGGCCTTGTGCATTTACAAGCGTAACTTGTTCCCTATACACTCCATATCTTTGTGGGAGAAATCTTGACATCTATGTGACTATTGTAAATAGATCTTCAAACTTGTCATGAATGATTAGTCAATGGTATTGTTGATCTTGAGACATGCATAGACTTGTGCCTATACATCTTCCCACTCATTTATTTTATTGTTTTTGCTTAAAAGAGCTTACCAAATGTAAATCTCCAAATAAAAAGAGATATTGAGTTACAAAAGTCTGTAGTACATACTAGTATTTGACTAGGAAAAAGGGAAAGCGACGTAAAATGAAATGTATGATGCCCAAAAAGCCAAAAGCTAACTCATCAAATTGAAATATCAAAAATTTCAGGCATCGATCTCACAATGAGATGTATTGATTCAAAAAGATCAAATGATATAATGTATATGGAGCCAAATGAAAAGCTTCACAAGTTATGTAATCAAGTTTTGTGGGAGGTCATATATGCATATTTCTATAATTAAGATAGGTCACTTTATCTAGTGCTAATTGTGTATGGCTTGGTTGAATTGATCGTTGAAGCTTCACGTTAGACTAAGGACTATCTCATTGTTGATATCCACGCACATCACACATGTCTATGATTAATGAATGTCATATTCATTTGTGTGATTGTACTTAATTATATGTGTTTTCACATGCTCAATTTTTGTTGATCAAACACAAAATGATTTTTGAGTGTTTTAGTTGTTTTTGGAAAGTATTTTGTTTTTGCAAAAATTGTCAAAATCTTCAAAAAAAGTGTTGCCCTATTCTCAGCGACTCGATGCAAAGTTGGTCCAGTCGCATGCCCCAGTCGCAAGCCCACAAAGAGATTTTTTGTGACTCACTAGCGGGTCAATGTCCTAGTTGTGAAAAATACTTAGAATATTTTTCAAAAATTGGGTTTTTAATGTTTCTCGCGGCTCAGTCTAGCGACTTGTTCATGAGATGGAAGGTCTAGTTGCGAGGGGTACACAAAAATTTTTGCGGTTTACCTCGCAACTTCCTCGCAGGTAGAACTTCCAGTTACAAAAAACACTTAGAAAAATTTTCAAAAATTTTGGTTTCAAAGAGTCTCGCGACTTAAATTAGTCGTGAATATCGCATGTTTTGCGTGAATTGATCAGTTTTTTAAAATGTTTAGGTTTTCCCTTGAACTTTTGTGACTGTTCATTGTTTTCCCCGATTGAACCTCTCTCAAACCCACCATGTTCCTCACAAAAATCCCCATTGTTACTCAACAGTTCTATTTCAATCTTCAAGAAAAAGGTATAGGTTTTCTTATTTTTCCTAAGTATTTCATGCTCTTTGCCTTGAACTTCTAGATTTATGACTTGAGATTTATTGATGAATATGGTTTGTTAGGACATATGTGTTTCACATGTTAAGAACATAAGTCATGATTTTATGTAATTAGCTTATCCTTTGACAAAACGCACTTTACTTGTATTTGGGTAGATATAGGATGTGTTTAAATACTTCAAGAAACCATGTTTCAAGATCAAGTGTTGAAGTCTTTAAGTCTACCCAAGAAAACAAGTTGATAGTGCAAAATCATTAAAGCTCGACAGGTGGCTTGACAAATTTGTATCTATCGTGCTTAAGAAAGTCATTCAAAGTTCGGTGTGCTCAACACCTACTTGATAGCCGCTTGACACCTTCTATCCGTCGAGGTTTAAGATTTTCAGAATTCAAATATGATTTTCTTGGGATCCGTGAATATGTCTTTGGGCCTTCTTTTCTCCTAACCCTAGATATATAAAAGGATTGTTTTAAGGGTCACAAATAGTTCACAAGTTGCACAAGTTTTAAGCAAACTCTGTTCAAGCAAATTGTGATCGGAGACAAAGTTCTTGCCCTAGTTCATCTCTTTCTCTTGAAGAAGTTGCTGTGTATGTGCACCGTAGAGTTTTGTGACCAAGCATCTTCTTGATCTTCATCGTGTGGATGAACTGAAGAACTTTGCAACCAACAACCTTCTTAGTTGGTGATTGAAGTCACGTCTTCGGATCCGCACAATTGGTTAGTCACAAACTTGGGAGTCATGCATCGAAAGGGGAACTGTCACTATAGAACAAGTCCAATTGGGTATTGGGGTAAGGTTTCAACTGTAGGTTAGTAAGGTACTTGGGATTCCTTTACTTGTAATCACTTGTTGTGATAATGGTGGAGTTTCGGGAGTGGTGACACGAAAATCACCCGGTGGGATTTTTACCGTTAGGTTTTCCCCACTCGTAAACAAATCACCGTGTTATTTATTTTCCGATGCATAATTAGTTTATTGGTGATTTGTTTGTGCTACCACGTCTTTGCATGATAAATTGATTAATTAATAACTTAGCTAATTAATTAATTAATTTCTATCACAAGGGGTCATTCAGTTTGTGGCCTATCATGGTTGAATTTGGGTATTTGCTGTGTTGCTGAAATTGTTGTGTAGGTTGTGTTGGATATGCATTATTTCACTCTGTCTTTGACTACACAAATGTGTTATTTGTAGCACACACACATTTGATGACATAGATGATGTGTTAGGTTTTGAGGGCATGGATGATCATGATTTCACTCATTATAAGGATAGGATGTTGTCCTTAGAAACCTGCTCGACACATATTGGTGGAGTGAGAAAGGGGAGATGCCTCAACACTACAGCCTTCCCAGGAAATATGAGGTGTCTAACAGTGATTATGATGTTTAACCTATACCCAGTGAAGAAGTTGACCACAATCAACAATGCCAGAGTCATCTTCCTTATGGAGCTCAAGTAGAAAACCTACATAGACATCGGTGCTCACATCTTCTACACCATTGTGGCTGAGACCAAAACAACCACCAGGGCCAAGTTGATTTTCCCTAGCCTTCTTATGAGGCTTTTTAGGTTGAAAGGTGTGGAGATCCCTCAAGATATCAACTTAATTTCTACTCCCTCAGCAGTTAACAAGCTAACCATCACAAGGATAAGAGTTCGTCTTCCGAGTGATAAAGAGGAAGGTAACCAAGAAGAAGGTGAACCCATGGACATTGAGACAGAGGTTGCAGGAGAACCCTCAAGCTCAAGAGGTCGTGGCAAGAGCAGTAGAGCTTCATCTTCATCAGTTATACCTTCAGATGCATTCCATATCATCCTAGAGAGGATTGATGGGCTCAGAGATGTCCAGAATGAACAATCTAACAGACTGGCTACACTTTAAGATCAAATGAACATCCTCTCAGCAAAGTTTGATAGCTTCTCCACCCAGCAGTGACCCTTTGGCCATTCTGGTCGAAAAGGGGGAGACTTTTGGGGTGGCTCTTGAAGGGGAGTGCCAGTTTGAGGGGGAGCTTGCATAAAACTTACATTTTGCAGTTTTTACCTCAGTTTTTATTTTATGTTTATGTTGATGGAGTTGGTACTATGTTTTGAACAATATTTTAATTAAGGGTTTGCTACATATGTTGTTAAACACTTTGATTAATTTCTTGGTTTTTAAACTCATTGTTGGTTTATGTGATTAAGTTTTAAAACTTATGGTTTAATGATTATAAGTTTATTTTCAGTTTTTATGTACATTGGGTTTTGTACCTTTACTCTTGTGCCCTTTGTTGGATTTTTATCCTTGATTCATTTACCTAGTGTGTATGTATCAGTTGAGTGTTGGATATGCAAATGATACTTTGCATTGAGCTTATTAGCTTGCATGTCCGGATGTTCATTCCTTGTGTGAATGAGCATTGTGGTCACTATTTATAGTGATTGTTTGTTTTTGGTCAAGTCATGGTTTATTCTTTAATTCCATTTTTGCTTGATCACATTATGCTTGCTCCATATGCATTACAAGTTTTCTACATACAATGATCATATTGTGTTGTTGTGTTTTAGGAGATACTTATTCTTATGGTTCAAAATCTTCACAGATACAAGTAAAATGCGTTTTGTCAAAGGATAAGTCAATTACATAAAATCATGACATATGTTCTTAATCATGTGAAACACATATGTCCTAACATATACTATATATACACATATTCACACACATCACAATGCACACAAATAATATTATAAAAAAAATAATGAACACAATTAGTATTAGGCACACCCAGACACATAGTATATAAATTTAAAATAAAGAGAGAGATACTCACAACTCATAAATGATTACTCTTTACTTTTAAAGTAGGATATACTGAGAGAGAGAGAGAGAGAGAGAGAGAGAGAGAGAGAGAGAGAGAGAGTTTTGTGATTTGTGTTGTTCAATTTTAGGCTAGGCTAATATGTGATAAGGGAATGCAAGATTTAAGTTTGGGTGTGCAAAAATATTTTTAAGGGTAAATTAAACCGGTAAATATATATACACATATATATACACACACACACACACAAAATTTTCAAGTTAGGGGGTTTATTTGAAGTCACCCTTACTAATAGATACATGTCAATGGGTAGCATACTCTACATCATAAAGATAAAGGTATTGGTTTAAATTTTCTGTCTCCCATTTAGTCATTTAATACCCCATTCCCCCCCCCCCCCCCCAAATCACATGGTGGCAGTTGAACATGCAGTTCTACCTACCACTCCAAACTTATGGGATGTATGTGCCATTAGACTAAAAAATAATAGTACTTATGTGCCATTAGACTAAAAAATAATAGTACTTACATAGCTTAAAAGGTGCTCAATATTCTCTCCAATTTGGAATGAGCAATTCTTTTGTCCACTTATTATCTCTAAAACTAGCACACCAAAACTAAAAGCATTAGATTTTACTGAGAATTGTCCATTCATTACATACTCCGGAGACATATATCCACTGCACATTCACAATTATTTTCAACATTATCTGTTAGGACTTCCATGTTGTTTTTGGTACAAAGTAAACATCAAGTATACTTACTAGATTGTCAAAAAAAAAAAAAAAAGTATTATACTTACTAGGTACCCACGATTCTATTTGTATTGTCTTACTTTGATCAAGTTCATATAATCTTGCCATACCAAAGTCTGAAATTTTTGGATTCATTTTATAATCTAATAGAATATTGTTTGCTTTGAGATTCCAATGAATAATTTGAAGTTGAGAATCTTCATGAAGTTAAAGATGACCTTGAGCAATGTCTCCTATGATTTTGTAGCAACTTTCCCAATCTAGCTGTGCATGCTTGATTGGATCTACATATTCAATCAAATATATTATATTGGACTAAAATGTGAGAAAATTTATTTATAGAAGACATGTAAACCAAATAAACTACAATGAATATAAATTTGAAATGAAGGTATGAGTAAAATCATACAAAAAATGAAGTAATCAAGACTTCTATCGGGCACAAACTCATAAATTAAAAGCCTTTCATTTCTTTCCAAGCAAAATCCTAGGAGTCTAACTAAATTTTGGTGTTGAAGCTTGGCCACCAACTGAACTTCATTCTTAAATTTAAGATCTCCTTGTCCAAAATTTGTTGAAAGCCTTTTCATAGCAATAACTTGCCCATTAAAGAGTTTACCCTGAAATGTATTCGATTAAAACATATCTAACCCTTAAGGAAATTCCACTTTTTGGACTTAATATGTGAATCCTGAATACAAACTGCTTGAATCAATAGCCTACTTGAATCATGAAGTTGGTCCTTGCTCATTAAATTATCCCTTTTAAGGTTAATAATAATGTTACATTTACCTTGTAAACAACACCAAATCCACCTTCTCCAAGCTTATTTGCATCAAAAAAGTTATTTGTTGCAACTTTAACGGTGTATAATAATAATGTTAATAATAATGATTGTTTTTATTTGCATAAAAAAAAAAGAAAAAAAAAAGAATTCAAATCTGAGTTCGATCAACTTGCACAAAAACACAAACTCAGAAACTTCATACACAAGAACACAATCCCAAATTCCAACACAAATAAAAGAACCTCCAAAAACACAAAGAATGTCTTGCAGGGCTGTGGCAAAGGGTGTCTGTATTCCATAAAATAGAATGAGAACGTAATCATCAAAGGCGACCATAAATAATACCACATCTTCATTTTGTTGAACATAATGATTAATTTGCTTAGGACATCAGTTAGAAAAACTAAAAAGGTTTTGCTTAAGAATTTCTAGCTATGCAATAGTGCTCATAATAATTGTTCTTGATAGGACTTACATGGTTAACATATTAAAGAGAGCCACCAATATATTATTCTCTTTGGCCCCTTCTTTTGTTTATTATTTATTTTTATAATTTGATAAACTATGGTGTGTGTTGGAACCCTAGACTTCACGACATACAAATTGAGCTACAAGATTCTTATTCTTATAATCTTACATTTACTAGATAACAAAAATTATCTCATACATTAAATATATGCATCATACATCTTATAGCAGATTTGGTTCATAATCATGGAGATAAATACTAGTTTATCAAAAATTTTGGGAAGCCGAGTCTTACTTACCCTACTTCCACTTTGCACCCCCACTAGATGGGGACTTATGGTAGAGACTTTTCTGCTAACTTTAAAAATGGTAGTCAATTATACAGGTGCAATGGTCTTAGTGGATTCCCATCCCATTCAACACGTACGGCACATGGAATGGAATCTAAATGAAGTAATTTTAGAAGAACACAATATTTTCCACAAAATTTTTGTGCAAATTGTTATTAATTTTTAAGTAGGCCCACAACTTATACTATTTTATTGTTAGTTTAAGTCACTTCAATTATTGTAACAATTCTATGGAAAAAAAAAAAAAATCTCTAGAATTATTGCATCCAAGACAACAAAATATAATTAAAAAAAAGGCAACAAGCTAGAAAAGAAAAATAGAATAGTACTCCATTTTCTCTTTACTTTCTTTTCTTTTCCCCTCCTCTCCATGTTTCCATACTTCAAATCTTATGCGAAATCAATGATCCAACATTACTAACCTTTCATTTTTAGAATCACCAAAATTACTAACTTAGAATTTCAATCCAGTAATACAGATTCATGAAAAAAGAGGCCATTACCATCATATATAAATAAAATATTACTAGACATCACCTAATTAACAATATCTTTAATATACATAAAATTAATTTTTTATAAAATCCATTTTCATTTATATTTAAATTTTATATCATATGATTCTAATCCAACAGCACCATTATCAACAATCAAATGAAAATTTTAAATAGAAAACCTGAAATTGGATATAAAGTGAGATTGGTATATCGTAATGTGGCTTCCTGTTTAAATGAATATATAAGACTAGGGCTAGGGAAGGAACAGATGGATAAATTGAGTCAATCTTCTTTGATGTTGATCAAAATGATACTCCTCCCAAACGTGTGTATAAATGACGCCTCACAATATTACTTACCTAATGAAATATTTATTTTTTATTTTTAAAAATATTACTCATTTTTACAAACCAATTGAGGTTAAGTTTTATTTATACAAACCTCAAGGGAGGGGAGATTTTATTTTGTCCATCGTTTTGGCATGATCAATTATATAAAAAAATGCAATATCTTTTTTGCAAGTCAAACATTGACATATATTTTCATTTGTATAAACCTTGAAGGAGGAGTATCATTTCGGCCAATGTTTAGTGGGACTTTTATTCGGTGAAATCTCAGAGAAGATTGGTTTAATACCTAAAATTGAAAGACAAACAGAGAAAGGTGAAACGATAGAGAGAAATGGATGGCAATCTTAAACCTCACCCACCATTGATTTGGCCATAAACAGCCTATCTTTCTACTTTTATGTGTTGCCCACTTGCCCTACATTTTCACCACCAGCCTCTTATTTTTGATAGGTTGAGCAGCATTCTATATATGTGGCAACTTCATCAGTTAAAACTTAAAAATTATATTCCGACTTGCTTTCAAGTTTTTTCAAAGATTCCTTTTGTTAGTGTATATATATGTCCATATGGGAAACGAGATGGCAAGGTTGGAACTAGTTTGGACTTACGGTGAGAAAGGAATACCTGGCACAACAAATGATGTTTCCAAGTAACAAAATTAATTATTTTTCCTAAAAGAAGATTATCGTGGGGAGGAAGAGAAAGAACATAAATGAATAAGGATAAAACACATTGTGTTTTCATAATTGCAAATGTGAGTTTATAGATAAAACACAGTGTTGTGTCACATTGTATGTAACAACCACCCCCAATGAATATATATATATATATATATATATATATATTTACTGATAAATTAGACATGGAGCCTACAACCACTTTTCGTTTGTGTGTGTGTTTTTTTTTCATGAACGAAAAATGGGTAAGTGAGCATTTAGTGAGCATAAAGTTATTTTTCGAGCACTTTCTATTGCAGGAATTGAATATGGGACCTCCATTTCCCAAACACTTAGAAATGAGCCCATGACCACTAGGCCAACTACCCCGGTAGTCACAACTACCCATTTCTTTCACAAGGGGAATAGATACAATATATAAGCATGACATTAACAAAATCGAGTTACAAGTAGAACTGGACATTAGTAATGTTGAGTTTTATGAATATTTTGCCACTTAAATTTTTTTGAAAATTTAAGTGGAACTCGACATTGTTAATGTCGAGTTCTACTTAAAAATATACATAAAACTTGATTTTGAAGATATCGAGTTTTTTAGAAAATTTTATTTTGTTGAAATCGAGTTCCAATTAAAACATGAGGATTTTACTAAATAATTTCAAAGCATGAGCATTTTGCCATATAGTTTTCAAATTAGGGGTAAATACCCTTTTCCCCCTTCATTTTGTAAACATAAAGTTTTGATTAGGATATCAATATTCAAAAAATAAAAATAAAAATAAAAAGGTTAGCTCTAAAATATTTGCTCATAAAATTTTTTCTTTATATATAGGACTCGCATGGTTGACTTATTACGGAGAGCTACAATTGTATTGGTCTCTTTTGAGATTATGTTTTTATTTATTATTTATTATTATAATTTGATAATTATTGTATTGGTCTCTTTTGAGATTATGTTTTTATTTATTATTTATTATTATAATTTGATAATTGAGGGTAGTTTGATTTGAACCTTATGACTTTAGGAGGTATTAATTGAACTAAAAGACTCCTATCATTTTAGTCTTACCTTTACTAAATAACAACAAATATCACATATATTCAATATATGCATTATACTTTTCATATCAGATTGGTTCATAATCATGGAGATAAATAATTAAATACTAGTTTATCAAAATTTTAGGGAATCCAAGTCTTACTTCACCTCCTTCAACTTTACACCACTGGGACTTTTCTGTAAACTTAAAAAATGGTAGTCAACATACAGGTGTACTGGTCTTAGTGGACTCCCATCCCATTCAACACGTACAACACATGGAATGGTATCTAAATGGAGTAATGTTGGAGGTACACAATCTTTTCCACATTTTTTTTTTTTGTGCAAATTGTTATTGATTTTGTTTTATTTTATTTTTCTTGTTGATTGAAGATGGTAGAGTTATTGTTTTTGAAGTAGGCTCACAATAACTTATACTCTTTTTTTATTGTTTATCATTAACAATGTGTTACTTCAATTATTTTCAAAATTTTACGAAAAATAAAAATGATTTCATTAGAATTATTTCATCTAAGTAAGGCAACAAAATACAATAAAAAATGGGGACAAGAAATGAAAAATTGAAAAGTACTCCAACTTTTTTTCCCCTTTCTTTTGTTTTTCCTCATGTTGCCACACTTTTAAATCTTATGCAAAATCAATGTTCCCACATTACTATTTTTTTTTTTTTTAAGAATCACTGGAATTACTTACTTTGAATTTCAATCTAGTAATACGGAATCATGAAAAAATGTCACTACCATCCTATATAAGTAAAGGACAAAACTTAGGCATAGTACCTTAGGTGCTGTTTTTTAGGTTCCCTTCTTAAGATTTAGCCATGTGACTACTTAACTAAAAAATACACTTTCATCCCACGAGAAAATATCCACATGGCAAAATCTTAAAAGGAGAACCTAAGATTCAAAGACCTAGTCTGTACCTAAGTCTTACTCATAAGTAAAATATTACATGACATCACATGACAATATCTTTAATATACATTGTTAGGTTCTAAGTACTTAGGAACTAATGTATTAGAACTCTAATTTATATTGTTGGCAAACCATGATCAAAACAAGTTTTTAGTCTTGTTTTAGACTTGCTCAAAGTATGTATTTTATGTAAAGTTGGAATCGAGTCAGCTGCGAGAATTCATTGTGCAATTCGGTTGGCTCGATCGATCGAGAATTAGACTAGACCGATTGAAAGTTGGGCAGAATTTTATTTCTGCAGAATTTCCAACTCAGCCCTAAGCCCATATGACATATAAGGTTTTATGTTTTGCCCTAGGTATAAAAGGGAAACCCTAACCATGTTTTTGATGTGGCTCTATTTTGTTGTGTGTGTGAATCTCTTGTGAGATCTAAGAGGTGGTTGCCTTCACACATGCTTAGGATTATCAAGAAGGAGATTTCATTGAGAGCTTGATGATCATTCAATTGTTGCTAAAAAGCTTAAAGATACGCAAGTGGGAGTGGTTGTACTTACTCGAGAATCCAAAAAAGAAGAAGTCCGTGGTCTCGGAGTCATCACGTAGTTGTGGAAGTAAGTTTTCTATATGAGGTAGCAATAGGATGTTAGTGGTCTAAGTCACTGTTGTAAAACTTCGATTCTTTCATAGTGGATTCAGTTTACCTTAAGGATAGTTAGGTTAAATCTTTCCCAGGTTTTTACCGGTGTGGTTTCCTGGGTCATTATATCTTTGTGTTCTTTATATTCTGCACTTTACATTGATATGATTATATGATCGTGTTAACCTAGATCTGAAATTTAGACTAAGTAATCACTTGGCTAATTAACTAAATTAATCCAATTGTGTTTTAAGGGGTCTAAAAACAAACAAGTGGTATCAAAGCGGGTAGCACTCTTGTTGTAGATCTTTTGATATCTAAGCTGATCCTTGACCCCTATTGTCATGGAACACGGACACTTTCTGGTTATTCCTCCTCACTTTGATGGGAATAATTATGCTTATTAGAAAGTAAGGATGAAAGCATTCCCGAAATTCATTGATGAGAGAATCTGGAACTCCGTTGAGTTCAAATGGGAGAAGCCCACTACTCTTGTGAGTGAGTGGATTCTTGCTCAAAAAGAAGCAACACCCTTCAATAGCAAAGATATGAATGCAATCTTTAATGTTGTTTCTATGGAAGAATTTAAGAGAATTTCTAATGTTGAGGTTGCTCGGACTACTTAGAATATCCTCCGGACTATGCACAAAGGCACAAAGACTGTCAAAATTAATAAGTTGCAGCAATTAACATCTAGATTTGAGAGCATTAGGATGGCTGATGATGAATCCTTTAATGAATTTTATGCTAAACTTAATGACATTGTTAATTCTGCATACAACTTGGGTGAAATCTATGATCAACCTAAAATTGTTAGGAAGATTCTTAAATCTTTAACTCAAGATTTTAGACCCAAAGTGACTGCCATCACTGAGAGCAAGGATGTGGACTCCATCCCTGTTGATGAATTTTTAGGATCTCTTCAGTCCTATGAGTTGGATCTACCCAAAACAAGCAAATCCAAATCAATGGCTCTTAAGTCAGTTGATGATATTGATGTTGGTGGATTTGATGATGAGCTCTCACTCTGAGATTGCTTACCTTGCCAAGAATTTTAGAAATTTCCTTAGAAACAACAATAGAAGGGCAAGAGGTAAGAACACTGCTGAACCTAGAAACTTTAGGAAGAATGATCCCACTAAGGTTAACAACACTGAAAAATCTAGAGAAAAAGTAGGTCAATCTTCTAATAATTCTATGGGTCCTCAATGTTTTGGATGTCAATGGTATGGTCATATGAAATCTGAATGTCCTACATACTTGAGGTCTAAGGGTAAGGCTAAGGCTATAACCCTTAGTGATGATGAAGTTTCTGATGATGAGGCTGGTTCTGACGAGGATGGAAACTTCATTGCTTTCACTGCACTGCTTGTAGTCAATGAAAGTGTGTCTGCTGAAGAGAACCCTTCTGATGGGGAACTCTCTGAGGATGCAGATCATCAAGAAGCCTACAATAAACTTTGCAAAGTTGCTGCAAAAGATGCTATGAGTGTTGAATTAGGCCCACAACAAAAATTTCATCTCTTGAGCTTGATAAGAAAATTTTGCTTGTGAATTTGTTTGATGCTACTGAACTTTTGAATAATGTAAATACTGAGAACATGTTTTTGCTTGAAAAAGTTTAGAATTTGTAACATGAACTATCTGTTGCTAGAGAACAAACTGATAGGTTTGCAAGCTCCAAACTTGATCACATGCTGAGTGTTCAAAAGTCTCCCTCTGACAAAACTGGCTTAGGTTTTGTAGAAAGCATCTTTGTGCTTGCACCCCATTCCACAAACTTTCTTCCTTCTTCTTCTTCCGAACCCCATGTGAGTGAGGTTGTCAAACCCTCTGTAAGTGAGGCTAAATCTATAGAAGTTACACCTCCTATGAAGATCAAGGTTGATCTTCATGAGTCTAAATCTAAGGCTCCTAACCCTCCTAAGGGAAAGACACATGATAAGCCTACATGGGTTTGTCATTTTTGTGGAAAAGTCTAGGCACATTCGTCCAAATTGTTACAAACTCGTAAGTCGCTAAGCGAGCAAACAAACCAAAAGTACCTGTGCCTCAAGCACAAGATCCTATGGTACTTATTGGGGAACTGTTAAAGGCCCTAAACCTTGGAGAAAGGCA
This sequence comes from Quercus dentata, assembly GCA_028216015.1. Classification (NCBI taxonomy): domain Eukaryota; kingdom Viridiplantae; phylum Streptophyta; class Magnoliopsida; order Fagales; family Fagaceae; genus Quercus; species Quercus dentata. Next base: position 46,209,433 of record CP116453.1, on the reverse strand, counting down.
TAAATAACCATCTCACCACTGTTCACTAGCCAATCATGAACACCTTAGTGCATATCGTAAGATTTTTTGATCAAGAAAGTGTAACACACGCACAAAAAGAAAATAAGGTATAGCCTCAGTTAAATTGCTTAAAATTGGTGTGTACATTATTGGATTTAAAGTTTAATCAATCAAATAAAATTGGTGTGTACATTATCCCGGCTCTTTTAATAAGTTTCTGCTAAATTAAAATTTGTGTGTATAATATGAGGCAAATCAAGAAACTTACATGATTGCAAGCTTATGATTTAGGAGATGTGGGAGTTATATGATGTAACTCTTTAGGTGATAGTCTCTTTCAAACTCTATGTGATGAATTTTGTAGACTTTGTGTTTGATTTCTATTCACATATCACCTCACATGTATCTCAAGCTTTTACTAGTTGCACACACTACACAAGTTACTCTTTGCTAAACTTTGTACATGTTATTATGTGTGTTTCTGGTTTGACCAACCAAGTTTGAAAACTCCTTGAGTTTTATGCAAAACATATTTGATGTTTGAGATTTTAAGAGAATGGATTGAAAATCATAATTTTGGGAAAACTGGGTTCAAAACATGTGTTTTTGAAAGCATTTCATCTCATACTCATGCATGTGATTCATAAAATTCAATGCTTTGAGGAGTTTCTGCATTATTTTGCTTTGCTTTTCAAAAAACTGATTTTTCCAAAATTTTGACAAATCGAAATTGCGATTAAAAATGCTTGTGAGTCTCTGTCTGTTTCAATCGGTGCTCGAATGGTGTTAGATCAATCGAAGCATTTTTGACCGATCGAATTTGTTTTTCGATCGATCGAAAATCGTGTAGAGAATTTTTTTAAAAACTGATTTTCATGTGTTCAAACTCACTTTTTCCAAAGTTTTTCAACTTTCTCTCTCTCTATACGACTCGGTCAAGGCTACAATCCTATTTTTTGTCGTTTTCCACCATTCTTTTTGCAAGGTTTTTCTCTCCCAAGGCCGGTAAGACCTTTATACCCTTCCTTTTGCATTTATTTTCACTTTTCATGCATCAAATCATGCATTATTTAGGAAATTTTAAACCTACAAAATTTGGTTTTTTTTTTTATTTTTTTTTTATTTATGAATTAAGCCTTTTCTTTCACAATTGATCAATGGGTTTTTGTTGGGGGATGTTATAAACATGATCTATGGTTTTTAATTTGATCAATTTGATGTATTGTGAGAAATTGAAAATTCTAGGGCTTGAAACTACCCGATTTGGGGATTTTGTTTAAATTGAGTTTAATTGATGAAATTGGCTTGTTGGATTGATTAATTTGATCATTATAAATTGTTTTCTAACTTGTGTGATGATCAATTGGTCAATTTAGTACAAATTGAACAAGTGGTTTTTCAAAATTTTGGGGTTTTTTGTTATAAACTCTATGCTCAAGCCAATTTTGTGATTCTAAACTTAAATTGAACTTGTTATTACTACATTAGAGCATGCATCATGACATTTATCTGTTCATGCATCATATAGATTGTTATTTCTATATTTGTTTGTACTAACTTGCAGTCTGCCCTTGGTTTTTTTTTTTGTTGTTGTTTTTTTTGTTCTTTCTCTTGTGTCTTTGTCCTTACCCTAGCACCATGCTAGGAAGACTAGAGCCCATAGGAAATCCTCCTCTTCTTCTGCTTCTTCCTCTGTGGGCACTTTGTTTTGGAGTGAGAAAAGCCGAGAGCTTTATGAGACACTAATCCTTAAGAGAAAGATTTGGGCTAAGCGTAAGGTTTTGTTAGATGAGCTATATCCCGCCATTAGGGCAAACTTTGAGTGTCGGGGTTGGTTGCCACTTTTGGATATAGATTATCCTCCTCCAACTACCCTAATTAGAGAGTTCTACTCGAACCTCTCTATCCACATCTCTGATTCCAACACTTTAGTAAAGAGTTGGATACGAGGTATAGAGTTCACCGTTACTCCTAGTGTAGTGGCTGATGCACTTGGGGTACCTGTGGTCCAACATCCTGTTTACCCTTATGATGAGTCTCCTCCCCTAGACGACATCTTGTCATACATCACTGGTACTTCTATTCAGGGGGGTTCTGATCCCCGGATCACTTCTGCTGAGCTCACCGAGACTACCTATCTTTTCTTTAGGATAGCGTGTCATTCCTTGTGGCCTATCTCTCATTTACAAACCATTCCTTTGGAGGGATGTGCATTTTTGTATACTCTTGTTACGGATGCTCCTATTAGTTTTCCTCATCTGTTTCTTCATTCTTTGAACAAAGTTCATAGGAGTTCCTCTACCGCTCATGCTCTTTTTCATCCTATTTTCATTCATAGGATTTTGTTGTTTTTAGGTTTAGATGACTTCCCCACTTCTGAGCCCGTACACATTATTGCTCCCATAGGTGCCACTTTTCTTAGGCAAAGGGCTGCTCGGATGAGAGAGATATCTAAACGTCCTCAAGTTGAGCCTTTTGGTACTGCACTCCCTCCTTTTTCTCACAGTGTGCGCTTTCCGGTGAGGCGTCTGCTGATCTCTGTTGGTCTTCTTCTTTGCTAATGTTCCTCCACCATCTACTTTGGATGACTTTGACATTCATCGTACTTTGGAGACTGTCATGACCATTCAAGCAACTCATGGTCAGATTATGGTGGACATGCTTAATGAGCTCCATGCTTTGCGAGCAAATTTGGCGCATCTTAGACGTTCACCTTTGCCACCTCCTTTTGATGATGAATTCTAATTGCCCTTTGGCATTTCATCACAAAAAGGGGGAGTACATTTGGATACTTGTAGAGGATTTTTGTAGTTAGGGGGAGAGATTTTGTTTGTTGGAGCTTGTGAAATTTAGATTGTATCTTGGTGCTTCTTGTGTATGTATCCTTTTTGGCTCTTGATGTATTGTTTTTGGGCTATTCATATTAGGGGGAGATACATTGTTATCTATGTTTCTTGTTTCACTGCTCATTGATTTATATTTATGAGTTATATATGATATATGTCTTTGTTTTGTGTTTTGTGAAGTCAAGAATTTATTTTTGTTTTACTTGTATTTTCACACATGGGTTTTTGTGTTTGTTGAGTATTTTAGGAAATATACGAGTTGATTCAGTCATGCTACTGTCTACACTTGCAACTAATGGATAGTAGTTAGGTTGGATTATTTTGTAATGGCCATTATTTTTGTAAAGGGCTTTTACTTGTAACTTTGAGCATTGTGTTTGTGTTTTGTCACGAATTGCCAAAGGGGGAGCTTGTTAGGTTCTAAGTACTTAGGAACTAATGTATTAGAACTTTAATTTGTATTGTTGGCAAACCATGATCAAAACAGGTTTTTAGTCTTGTTTTAGACTTGCTCAAAGTATGTGTTTTATGTAAAGTTGGAATTGAGCTGCTGCAAAATTCATTGTGCAATTCGATCCTGCTCGATCGATCAAGAATTAGACTCGACCAATCGAAAGCCAGGCAGAATGTTTTTTCTGCATAATTTCCAACCGATAACGCCTTAAAATGTATACTTGTTATATATTTATATGGGCGTTATCTCCTTATTATTATGCTAAATTTGTATAATTAAGCCATGATTTGCATTAGTCACTATTATTTATCTTTACATAATTTCTTGAATAAAATGCTATTCATTGTGTGTAATTTTCTACTTTCAGGAAATTATGTGAGAAAGATGAGTTTACAGGAATTTGTGAGAGAATGGAGGCCAAACTAGAATTAAAGTGGAGCTAAAGGACCATGCTTAAATTTCTAAGGCGGTGCAGCTGGAGTGCTTGGATCGTCTACCATGATTGGAAGCTTCAAATAAGGAAAGAAATCAAAGAAGCAGAATCTGAAAAGGAAAAATCTGATTTGAGCACTGATCAGTATTTTGGGCGTATCTATCTCCTCAAAAATCCAATTGACACAAGGCTAGATGGGTTGGAACCGTGACTTAAATATCTACAACTTTCCAGTTTTGAGTTTTACGAAAATCTCAATTTTTGAAGGCCGAAATTAACTCACAAGTTACCGCTGTAAACCTGGACGGAAATTAAAATAGTAAATGTTTTATTTTCTTTGGACACTTAGACATTAGGGTTTTTGGAGGGAGGCTGGGAGAACGAATTTTGACAGAGAAAACCTTGTATTTTTCTTTCTCTAATGGCAGCCTAAACTCTTTGCTAGGGTTAGGGGTTACGTTTCTTCTATACGGTATGAATATTCAATGTGATTCTTTCTAGGATTTTATCAATAACATATTTGATTGTTCAATTAGATTTCTTTTGATGTATTAGTTCTTCCATGCTTTCAATAAGTTCAATCATGTTTTTCTTATTGTTTAGATGAATTTCTAATAGTTTCAAATAGAAATCAGGTTTTAAAGTGAATGAGTTTTTCTGAAAACTTTTCTAACCACATTATTAATCGAGGTTATCATGCATTCTTGAATTGTCTCAGTTCAACCGAATCATATGTTTTTAATTGTATAAGAACAATCAATTATGAAATAGATATTTTCTTAGATCACAAAGAATTTTATATCGATATAGGGAAACACCCCGATGCCTTAGTATTTACATTATTGATTTAAATCAGTTTTTTTATTATTCTTGTTAACAATCACCAAGCAAAAGTATTTTTCTTCTTTACCCAAATTTTTGTTTAATTATATTGTCTTTGAATCTATCCTGCTCCTTGTGGTTAGACCTCGGTACTCCGAGAATTATATTACTACAATCTCCTGCACTTGGGAGTGAGCAAGCACCAACTCAGCCCTAAGCCCATATGACATGTAGGGTTTTATGTTTTGCCCTAGGTATAAAGGGGAAACCCTAGCCATGTTTTTGATGTGGCTCTATTTTGCTCTGTGTGTGTATCTCTTGTGAGATCTGAGAGGTGGTTGCCTTCACACATGCTTAGGATTATCAAGAATGAGATTTCATTGAGAGCTTGATGATCATTCAAATGCTGCACTAAAGAGCTTAAAGATATGCAAGCGAAAGTGCTTGTACTTGCTGGAGAATCCAAGAAAGAAGGAGTCTGTGGTCTTGGAGCTGTCACGTGGTCGTGGTAGTAAATTTTCTACATGAGGTAGCAATAGGATGTTAGTGGTCTAAGTCGCTAATGTAAAACATCGATTCTTTCATAGTGGATTCAGTTTACCTTGAGGATAGCTAGGTTAAATCCTTCCCAGGTTTTTACTGGTGTGGTTTCTTGGGTCATCATATCTTTGTGTTCTTTATATTCTACACCTTACATTGATATGATTATATGATTGTGTTAACCTAGATCTGAAATTTGGACTAAGTAATCACTTGGCTAATTAACTAGGTTAATCCAATTGTGTTTTAAGAGGTCTAATAAGATGTCTAAAAACAAACATACATAAAATTAATTTTATATCAAATCCTTTTTTTTTTTTTAATTCAATTTTATATCATATGATTCAAATAGAAAAATTGAAATTGGAGACAGTAAGATTGGCAAATCAAAATGTGGCTTTCTGTTTTCTTGAATAAGAGTACTAGAGCTAGAGAAAGAACAAATGGATAAATTACACCAATTTTATTTTAGGTCACTAAATAGTTCAGGTTTTGAAAAGAATGCTACTGTTGTTAATGTATCATCAATAACTCATATATTGTTATATTGTGTATTCTTCAATTAAAATAAATAAATTAGGAAAATAGTAGTATTACATTTCAAATTCATTAAACATTAGCGAGGAGATAGCTCTGTGATTGACACCTCATTTATTGAAGCTTGGACAAAGTTACTTTTTGATTGATTTGACTCTGCCAGCCTTGAATCATGCTCCCATTGCAAGCAAATGTTTGATTCAGTACCACTGTTCATTAAAAATGCAGGTTAAGAGGGTATTGGTAGAGTAATAGAGTAGCTATTAAGCACGAGAACAACAGATGCCATAGTTGGTCTATGAGCTATGTTTTCTTGAACACATAGTAATCCAATGTGAATGCATCTCATTATTTCGGTGGTCGAACCTGCCTTCAACATGGGATCTACAAGATTTGAAACTATACTTTGTTTCCAATTTTTCCATGCCTGCAAGATAATTTAAACTAACTAATTTAGTATTCAAGAAAAAATTATTTTATTGTGTTTTAAAAAGAAATATATTTGGGCTACACAACTTGATGTATCTCTTCATTTCCTTTAACCTCCTCATCCTTCATTTGTGCTAGATTCCTATGTATTTAGTATAAAGCCAACTAGCTATACAAGCTTCATTAACTTTATGGACAATATTAGTGCCTTACTAATAGGTACAAACCAACGGGTAGAATACTTGATACTCCACATCCTAAAGATAAAAGGGTATTGTTTCAAATTTTTTCCACTCCTGTTGAGCCATTTGAACATGCAGTCCAACCTACCACTCTATACTTATGTGGTGTATGTGCCATTAGACCTAAAAATAAAAAAACTTACATAGCTTAGAAGGTTCTCAATATTCTCTTCATTTCCGAATGAGCTATTCTTTCGTCCACTTATTATCTCTAATACTAGCACGCCAAAACTAAAGACATCGACTTTCATCGAGAATTGTCCATGCATTGCATACTCTGGAGGCATATATCCACTGTACATTCACAATTATTTTCAACAATACTTATTAGCCTTTCATGTTGTATCTTTTGGTACAACGTAAACATAAAGTATACCTATGTAAGATACTAGATTATCAAAAGAAAAAGTTTGATACTTACTAGGTCCCCACAATTCTACTAGTATTGCTTTCGCTTTGATCAAGTTCAAACAATCTTGCCATACCAAAATCTGAAATTTTTGGATTCATTTCAAAATCTAGTAGGATATTGCTTGCTTTGAGATCCCGATGAATAATACGAAGTCGAGAGTCTTCATGAAGGTAGAGAAGACCTCGTGCAATGCCTCCTATGATTTTGTAGCGTCTTGCCCAATCTAGTTGTACACACTTGATTGGATCTACATAGTCAATCAAATATATTATATTGGACTAAAATGTGAAGGAAATCTATCCACAAAAGACATGTAATCAAAATAAATTACAATGAATATAATTTCGAAATAAAGGTAGAAGTAAAATCATACCAAAAATGAAGTTATCAAGACTTCCATTGGGCACAAACTCATAAATTAGAAGCCTTTCAATTCCTTCCAAGCAAAATCCGAGGAGTTTAACTAAATTTCGGTGTTGAAGCTTGGCCACTAACAAAACTTCATTCTTAAATTCAAGATCTCCTTGACTAGAATTATTTGAAAGTCTTTTCACAGCAATAACTTGTCCATCAGAGAGTTTACCCTGAAACCGTATTAGATTAGAACATATTTAACCCTTTGGACTTAACATGTGCATCATGACTACAAACCTTTCCAATTTGGGGTGGAAGTGGGAGGGAAAGTGTTTGAATCAATATCCTATTTCAATCATGTGGCTGGTCTTGCCCATTAAATTATCCTTTTAAAGGTTATTGATAATGTTAGATTTACCTTGTAAACAACACCAAATCCACCTTGTCCAAGCTTATTTGCATCAGAAAAGTCATCTGTTGCAACTTTAATAGTGCCAAAGCCTAACTGCAAAGATTCCACACTTCTAATCTCATCCACAGATTCGCCTGAACAAGATGTTAGTGCATTATTTAAAACCAACACAATTTAAAATACGTGCATGCAACAGCAATGACCTCTAAAAGCTAATTATTTATCAAAATCTTCTAGATAGGAAACTCATGTCTATTAGTATATAATATCTTTTTGTTTGCTTTAGTGCAAGTCAATCTTTTTGTTTGATTATTTTTAATTTGTAGTAGCTAAGTATCATTTTATGAAAATAATAAATAAATAAATAATCCCCAAAGTATGTCGTGTTTTACGTTAATACTTGCTGGGAAATTTGTCCTCGTAGGCTCATAATATAGGTGGAATTTTTTACTCCCACAAATATCACTCATACCTGAGAACTTTAGGAAGCACATCTATGTAACCAAGCCCATAATTTCTGATATTTTTTGTTATTATCTTTGCAATAATTCAAATTTTGGGATAACAAAAAGAAATAAATGAATTTTTTTACTTACTTTGTGGTTTCTCCCTTGGTTTCCTGACTCTTAAGTAGATGCAGAAGGAGATTATAATTAGTACCACAAAAGAAATAATGGGTACAACTATGATGACTGTTCGAGATTTGTTACTCTCCTTTCCTGCAAAAACCAGAAATATGTTTACTTAAAAAAATTCTGACAGATGTATGTTAGAAGTTTCAAATGGACACATGGAAAGAGACAAAATTAAAATTAGTTTCGAAACTTGAGAATTTATAGGGAAAGCAATAAGGACCCCTTTATAAAGAGTTGTACGCTTTTGACCTTATTTGCTTCTATACAGCTTTTTAAAATCTTTTTTTTTCCTTTAATCAACATTCAGCAAAGCAAATATGTATTCACCAAAAGGTTGCATCCAAATGGATTACAATTTAAGCTTAATGGCATTGGTACCTTTCGCAGCAGGGGTGTTGTTTGATGCTGGAGGAGATACTGACGGTACTGGAGGCGGAGGTGGAGACAGTGATGGTGATGATTGTACAGCTGTGGCATTATAGAAGCTAAAAACCTCAAACCTGAAATTACAGCTGGGTCTGACAACTCTCCCACCTTGCCTCCCATCACAACAATCTGGTATAAGCTTCCTAGCCCCATTCAAGCAATCACTGCAAACTTGCACAGACAAATCAGGTGTGCATTGCACAAGTGAATATAGTGTTTGGAGGTTTGGTGCTGTTGTATTTCCCGCTGCAAACTTACGAAGAGAACCACCTGCTGCAGCTTGACGAATTTGGCTATCCAACAAGGTCGTCAGGTCCTGACGGAACTGATCATAATTGGCTGATACGTTATTGGCGTTTGCCGCCGAGAAAGCAGGGCTATCTTCCTCGATGCCAAATATGTTGCGAAATGAGTAGCGTAACATGCAATAGTCATACCATATTATTGCTTCCTTCTGATTGGGACAAAGCAGAGTGAGAAGATTTCTAGCGTTATTGATGCAACTATGGCAAATATCTGGGTTGACATCTCCTCTACAAAGTCCAAGTGAATAAACTTGGTCAGGGCTTTTGCCATAAGAAAAAGGCGCAATTGCACTTTTAGTCCCTACATTTTGAAGTTTTTCCATTTTAGTCCCTACATTTTATTTTTTCCACTTTTAGTCCCTAAAACCAATTTACGCTTTCCGTTTTAGTCCTTTCCGTCAGGTCAACCAACGGAAATAACTGAGGTGGCAGCCGAACAATTAAAATATTATAAAAATGCCACATCACCCCGACAAATCAGCATATATATTTTAAAAATTAATTTATTAATTTTAATTAAATAAAAAATTAAAAACATAATTAAAAATAATAAAATCAAACCTAAACCCAGAAAATCAAATCCAAGAACACAAATTCAGAATTAAAAACAATGAAATCAAATGCCTATGAACACAAGAACACAAACCCAGAAAATCAAACCCAAGAACATGAAATTTATACCTAAATAAAAAAAATTAAAAACAGATAGTTTAAAAAAGAAATTAAATTAAAAAAATCTTTAGATTATGTTCTTCCTAGTTATCATGAAGAACATGAACTTAAATTAATCTACCACCACCACCATGCACGAAAGGAAAACCCGAAAATCAAATCCATTCCTAAATCAAAACCCGAGAAAATCAAATGTCTATGAACACAAGAACACAAACCCAGAAAATCAAAACCCGTAAAAATCAAATCCAAGAAATTAAATCAAACCCAGAAAAATCAAATCCAAGAACACAAGAACACAAACCCAGAAAAGCCAAGCCCCACCGTCCTTCACATCGACACAAGACACAGCCCCAACGTGTAACACAAACCCGAAAAATCAAAACCCGAAAAATCAAATCCAAGAAATTAAATCAAACCCAGAAAATCAAATCCAAGAACACAAGAACACAAACCCGAGAAAAGCCAAGCCCCACCGTCCTTCACATCGACACAAGACACAGCCCCAACGTGTAACACAAACCCAGAAAATCAAAACCCAGAAAAATCAAATCCAAGAAATTAAATCAAACCCAGAAAATCAAATCCAAGAACACAAGAACACAAACCCAGAAAAGCCAAGCCCCACCACCACCATGCACGAAACCCACAAAAAAATCAAAGCAAAATCCACACAAAACCCACAAAATCTGAATCCAAAAGGAAAACCCATCCCTAAATCCATTCCTAAATCAAAACCCATACCAAATTCTAACCCCAAAACCCATCGGAAACCACCCCAAATCAAAACCCATGAACCATAAATCAACCCATCATCAACCACAGTGCTTCAATCAATCTACCTCAACCAACACCACTACACCACAGAGCTCAAAATTTGTCAGGGTATAAATTTAATATTGAGGCGGAGGAGGTGGGTCTGCCATGGATAAAGGCTCGGTCTTAGTTTTGCGGTGGTACCGACATAGGAGAGTAGGAGGTGGCTTTGCGTGGAGGCATGGATCATCTGCGGCGGTGGAGCATTGTGGGTTGTTTATTACTTTATTGTGGAGTAGTTGTGAGTGGGGTATGGGTTTGATTTCACTTGGTTGGGATTATTTCCGACTATTTTTCTTTTGTCTTTATACGATTTAAACCAACACCACTACACCACAGAGCTCAAATTTTTCTTTTAATTTAATTTCTTTTTTAAACTATCTGTTTTTAATTTTTTTATTTAGGTATAAATTTCATGTTCTTGGGTTTGATTTTCTGGGTTTGTGTTCTTGTGTTCATAGGCATTTGATTTCATTGTTTTTAATTCTGAATTTGTGTTCTTGGATTTGATTTTCTGGGTTTAGGTTTGATTTTATTATTTTTAATTATGTTTTTAATTTTTTATTTAATTAAAATTAATAAATTAATTTTTAAAATATATATGCTGATTTGTCGGGGTGATGTGGCATTTTTATAATATTTTAATTGTTCCGGCTGCCACCTCGATTATTTCCGTTGGTTGACTGACGGAAAGGACTAAAACGGAAAGCGTAAATTGGTTTTAGGGACTAAAAGTGGAAAAAATAAAATGTAGGGACTAAAATGGAAAAACTTCAAAATGTAGGGACTAAAAGTGCAATTGCGCCTAAGAAAAATTGTAGAACCCATAGTCAATTTCAGTGTTGGAAGAGAGGGAGTAGAGGACTCGATTGAGGTTTGCTTTGTAGGTACTGTTGCTTGTGTAGTTACCATTGTCTGAACAATTATGGTATAGGACGCCTTTCTGAGCAAAGGCTTGAGAAATCAGTGTGCAAATGGAAAAGAAGAGGAAGACAAGTCTTGAGGAAACCATTGCCATGTGTTTAAGGCAAGACTTGGGATAAGAAACTTATCATTTAGGCTTTTGGAGAGAGGGGTGAACTAGTGGGCTGAGTAAAGACTTTGAAGAAAAGGAAGTCCATGATTTTTTTTGAAACATTCAACCATTTGTTTCTCGATACTTTTCTGCCAAACTAACGTGCCCAATTTTTCTATGTAATTATGAGTGCAAGACTGTAAGGGCATAAGAAGAATTGACCAACAGCGTAAGTCCTTTTGGAACGTTTATAATGAACAATATTCCACAGCTAGCTAGATATAACCTTTTTTATTTCTTTGATTTGGTAAAGGGGATAAAATTCCCCCCTTACTTTTCACATTTGTGACAACATTTATCCATAGCAATTAATTTTTTTTATTTTTCTAAATGAGTTTATATTTACGACAAACATGCTAATTGTCGTAAATAGTTAATTTGCTTTAAAAGAAAGAATGTATTAGTAATTGAATTGGATCCCTTCCGATAAATAATATTTGCAATGGACCTACGTGGTTGACATTGGTAATTTTTTTAAAAGGGGGAAATCATGCCCTTATTTTTCATGTGTTTGATGGTTTTTTCCATCACTATATATTGCATTGTTATTTGTGATGAACGTTGTGGTCATCATTAATAGTTAAAATTTTCATAAGAAAAAAATGTATTAACAACGGTAAGGTAAATTTGTCACAATAAAAGAATTTCCAACATACATATGGCCATAAAAAATGATTATTTACTTTGAATGGTAAAATTTCCTTCATTTTGTCTTAAAACTCTAGAATTTTGTCTTAATTTTGAAAACAACAAAAAACATCTGAAAATACCCTCCAAGTACATGAGGGCTATTTTGGTCATTTCAGAAGTAAAACGTATTTTGATCATTTTGAAGCTTTTAGGGGCACTTTCACCACTTTAGAAGTTTATGGGTATTTCAGTCATTTCCTAGCTTTGATGGCATATTTTAGCAATTTTGAATGGTCGGATTGTGTTAACAGGTTAATCAAAGTTTTCTAGTGGGTGGGTAAAACAACATGTGTCCATCATGAAACCATATGGAGATCCAAAATCTGACCATTGGTTGGTAGAATGTGGTGAAATATTTGTGTTTGTAAATTATAGTGATAATCAGACGGTCAAATTGTGAAATAAAGTAGTCAAATCTTGCGAAACTTCGTCAAAGTCTACTAAACTTGGTCAATCTTTGGTCAAAATTCAAAGTTGGTTCTAAGACCATTGGAGGTTTTAAGTGGGTTTTGGGTATTGATTAGTGTTTTAAGGTTTTCTTGGTTTTCATGTTTTTATCAATTTCAAGTTTTAAAAGGGCAAAGTCAAAAGTCATATGCAAATCCATTCAAGGTCATTTTGTAGGTTTTTGGTTGTATTTTGTAGATCATTTTCTCAATTCTCGGTAATACGTATATAGTGTATAACACTCTTACTTAGTAGAGTATTGGATATTTTTAGTGATTGAAGTTTCATTATAAGCAAATATGACACGCATCCCTCTTTTGCTATAGTTAGATTTGAAATTTGACCATTGGATTGAAAAAGTATGATAAAATATTGGCTTTGATGAATTTTGAGCTCAATCAAACGGTTGGATTAGGAGAACGTGACCGATCAAAATTTCTTGGTGTGTTGGTACAACAACACATGTCCATAATGCTCTAGACTCGAATCCAAAATTCGTCTGTTGGATTGGAAGAATGTGGTGAGATATTGGTGTTAGCGAAGTATGACATCAGCTAGATGGTCAGATTGTGAAAAATGAGTAATCAAAGTTTACAAAACTTGGTCAATATTTGGTCAAACATGATCAACCATCGAAGTTGGGTCTATGACCACTCGATAGGATCAAATTATGTTGAGTAGGGAGGTTTTGAGTGTGTTTTGGGTATTGGGTATTGGTCAGTTTTTTAAGGTTTTGTTGGTTTTCATGCTTTTATCGGTTTCAAGTTTTAAAATGGCAAAGTCATAAGTCAAATCCAAATCCATTCGAGGTTACTTTGTAGGTTTTTGGTTGTATTTTGCATATCATTTTATTGATTCTTAATAATATTTATAGTTTATAACTCTCTTAATCAGTAGAGTATTAGATATTTGTAGTTATTGAAGTTTCATTATAGGCAGATACGACACGAGTCCACATTTGTGGTTAAATATTTGTGTTTCTAAAGTATAGTGACAATTAGATGGGCTATTTTGGTTATTTTAGATGTAAAATGTATTTTGATCATTTTGAAGCTTTTAGGGGCACTTTCACCACTTTAGAAGTTTATGGGTATTTCGGTCATTTTTTAGCTTTAATGGCGTGTTTCAGCCACTTTAGATGGTCGGTTTGTGTCAATGGGGTTAATCAAAGGTTCCTAGTGGGTGGGTACAGCAACACATGTCCATCATGCAACCAGATGGAGATCCAAAATTTGACCATTGTATTGGTAGAATGTGGTGAATCATTTGTATTTGTAAATGATAATGACAATTAGACAATTAGATTATGAGAACAGAGTAATCAAATCTTGTGAAACTTCGTCAAAGTCTATTAAACTTGGTCAATCTTTTCAAAGTTGGTTCCAAGACCATTGGATTTGATAAAATTAGGTTGATCAAGGAGGTTTTAAGTGGATTTTGAGTATTGGTCAGTGTTTTAAGGGTTTTTTTGGTTTTCATGCCTTTAACTGTTTCAAGTTTTAAAATGCCAAAGTCAAAAGTCATATGCAAATCCATTTGAGGTCATTTTGTAGGTTTTTGGTTGTATTTTGTAGGTCATTTTCTCGATTCTTAGTAATACTTATATAATGTATAACTCTCTTAGAAGAGTATTGGATATATTTAGTGATTGAAGTTTCATGATAGGTGGACACAATGACACGCATCCATCTTGTGCCGCAATCAAATTTAAAATTTGAACATTGGATTGAAATAGTGGGATAAAATATTGGTTTTGATGAATTATGAGCTCAATCAAACGATTGGATTAGAAGAGCGTAACCAATCAAAATTTCTTGGTATGTTGGTACAACAACACATTTCCATAATGTTCTAGACTCAAATCCAAAATTTGACCATTGGATTGGAAGAATATTTTAATTACTCTTTAATTAATTTTTTTTTTTTTTTTTGAGAAAACTTTAATTAAAATTTTAAATCAATAAATTTTATTTATAAAATAAGATAATTTTGGAAAATTGAGAGCAAGTTAGTATACAACATTTTTAATATTAATTAAAAAAAAAATTGGTTAATGAGATTTCAAGTGAAAAATGTCTTTTCCCTTCAAATGGGGTGGTTTTGCCAAATAAAATACACAATTTTTTAATTTTTTATTTTTTTAATATTGAGGTTATATTTCCATACAAAAAATCCACCTACACAATATTAAGGTTATATTTCCCTTACTTTTGAAACTTCCTATTTGAGATGGAATAAAATTGCAACATAGGTTAAAATTTTCTTTACCACCACTCCCTCCCTCCTACCCCCACCCCTCTCAAAATTTAGAATTAGGTAGCAAAAAATTTAAAAGTAAGATCATCCCAAAAAAAAATTTAATTTATACTTTATAATTTTATAATTGACCCTCATAAATTTGTTGAAAAAAATTCAAAAAATAAAATAAAGTTGGTACAATAATGTTAACAAACCCATCTTCTCAACCAAAAAAGAAAGTTAAAAAACCTAAAAATATATTAAATTTCTTTCAGGTAAACATATCCCTAATTACAACCAAAAAAAAAAAAAAAAAAGCCCAAATCTATCTTCCTCAACAAATCCGTAATTCCCTGAATAAAAACCAAAAAACAGGAAAAAAAAAAAAAAAAAAAAAAAAAAAAAAAAAAAGCAACACTCTTTTCAGTTACTCTCTTGCGCCATTAGTATCTTTACTTGTCTCTACACCATCGTTCTCCATACTTTCAAGAATCCAATTGCCTTGTTGAGCCACTGGTATCACTTACTCTTTCTCACTCTCTTTCTTTGCACTTTATTTTTTTTGTACAGTTTTAAGTTATACTGCAAGATGCTCTGGTTAAATGAATCCATTGAATAGAGATAAAGTGATAGTGGATAGTTGGGTGTTGAGCCAAAAAGATAATGAATGAACGGCTGAAATTTTTTTTGATTAAAAAAATATATTTGAATGAATGGTTGGTGTTTGTGTATTTTTGTTGTGAATATATAATAATATAATATTAATTAGTGTACCATTTGAATATTTTTTTGTCTATGAAACTGCAAGGGGATACTAGAATAGTACTATCGACCACTTTTTAATAATATAAGTATTTGTTGAAGCTATAATAATAGTATAATGATAGTATTATAATAATAGTATTTGTGTTGTGGATATATAATAATATAAGTGTACCGTTAAAAGTAACTTTAGCAATTTTTGTTTTTTTGCTAAACTTTAGCAATTTGTTGAATCAGTGCATGCTATTTGTATATAATTATTTAATTAAATTAGTGGACTTCTAAAATTTAATTAAGCTTTTCAAAGATTCAAAACACATGTGGCTGAAGCAAATGAAGAAGATGATGAGATGAACTAGAGTAGAAACATTAATGTTGAGGATATGATTGTTATAGGGATAAGGGCCCAGGATCGTATATTGGGTCTTGGACTTTTTCCGAGGACGTTGAATGGTCTAAAGAGGAACAAATAGTTATTAGGAGTTCCAATTTGAAATTTCATAAGTAAAGAACGAATGGAAGGTGGTCCGAGGAGAAACTCCTCCTCGGATATGATGAATGCAGCTCAAATATCTATTTTAACAATTAGAATGACCCTTCAGGAAGCTCCAATGATAGGAACGTGCCTCATGAACGTACGAGAAGGAATGAAAACCAAAAATATCTAAGGAAAAGCTGCTACCACCGCATTAAATGCATTGCAGCTACTTTTCTAGCCGCATTTATGTTGAGAAGACCTTTGAACAAAGATCTTTGCGTTGGCTACCACAACTCAAAGAAAGCCAAAAAGGGTGCCTGATGGGACAGGACTCAAGTAAGGGCTTAAATGATCAACAAGTGTAGGATCAAGATGGTCCGAAGGGAGATATATAATGTTAGAGATCCTCCATAAGAAGGAGGAGGAAAAATAGAGAGAGAACACTATAACAATCTAAATTGTTCTTGAACCCCATTGTGATCAATTTATATAAGTGTGACCTCCTCGAACAGTGAAGTGTTTCAACTTTATTTTCTTTGTTCTTTCTCGATCACCTTTCAAATCCCTACTAGCCATTGTTAAATTCATTAGGGCCTAGTTCTTCGACCCATTCTCTACAAATTTATTGTATTGGGTTCATTGGGCCAAGATCCATACATTTTGGGATTGGGTTACAAATTGTGTCCCTACAATTAACGCCATTTGTGGAAAAGAACTTGTGTAATAGTGAAAACAACGGTCAACTATGGTAGGTTCAGGTCCACACCAAGCAGAATCCATAGCATCCCAACGTGAAAATCTGTTCGCCAACCTTGAGCGTAGAAGAGATCAAGAGGGCAGCAGGTATACTACACACATAAGCAAAAGCCATTCTCAAGTTGGGAGTCACATCTCTCAAGAGTGACATAATAAAGCCATGCAAAGGGAGATCGACTATCTAAAGAGGAAGTTACGTCATGCACGTCGAAGATGAACTCCCTCCCCATCTGATTCCTCTTCCGATGATGAGACGGATAGTAGTTATCGACGTAGGTCAAGGACTCCTCCTAGTGAATCTTTCTCATGTGAAGAGAAGCAC
The DNA here is from genome assembly GCA_028216015.1 of Quercus dentata. Classification (NCBI taxonomy): domain Eukaryota; kingdom Viridiplantae; phylum Streptophyta; class Magnoliopsida; order Fagales; family Fagaceae; genus Quercus; species Quercus dentata. Next base: position 46,192,330 of record CP116453.1, on the reverse strand, counting down.
CACCGTGAATGCAGATGCAAAAGCCCAACTCACAGAGGGTTGGGAAACGATGCTATGAGCAAAGCTTTGAACCAGATTTCTAAGTCACCCTTCACGCATAGGATTGAAAGGGCAACTCTTCCTCGGCATTTCCATCAACCAACATTCACCATCTACAATGGGTGAATGGACCCAGTGGAGCATGTGAGCCATTTCGATCAGAGAATGGCTATCCATTCTAAGGACGAGGCCTTGATGTGCAAGGTGTTCCCATCCAGTCTAGGACCTGTGGCGATGAGATGGTTCGACGGCCTAAGGGCAGATTCCATAAATTCCTTCAAGGAGCTCACTCGGGCATTTGGCTCATGTTTTATTACATGTACCAGGGTCCCTTAGCCCTTAGACTCCCTACTGTCTTTGTCCATGCGAGAAGGGGAGACCTTGAAAACATACTCGAACAGTGCTTGGAAGATGTACAATGAGATAGATGGTAACTTTGATGACGTCACCATCAGTACTTTCAAGAGTGGCCTCCCAACCGAGCATGGTTTAAGGAAGTCCCTAACAGGAAAACTCACCACCGGCTGCGCCAACTCATAGACCGGATTGACAAGTATAAGAGGGTTGAGGAAGACCAGGAACTAAGTAAAGGAAAGGGTAAGGCTATCCCTCGGGAGAGGAGGGATTTTAGGTCGGATCGATATAGTAATAACCGACCTCGAAGAGATTTCACTAGACAATCGTGGTCCGCCAACACCCAGACAGTTAATGCAGTATTCTGAGAACCGGTGCATCGGGTTCTAGAGAAAATTAAGAATGAGCCGTTTTTCAAAGGGCTGAACAAGATGGCTAGAAACCCCATGAGACGCAACCAAAGCCTTTATTGCCAATACCATCGGGACCAAGGGCATATTACGGAAGATTGCAGGAATTTATGGGACCATCCGGATTAGCTGGTTCGAGAAAGGAAGTTGAAACAGCTACTCCACCATTTCAAAGGCCAAGCAGAGCAAACAGGTTTGGATCCTCAGAGAGATGCTTCTTCAAGGCCTTCTCTAGGAACGATCAATGTCATTTTTGCTGCTCTTGGTAGGATCGATTCTTGTCCCTCTAGAGTGATATTTGTGGCTCGGCTATCCACCGAGGACAACAATTCAAAGCCAAAAAGAGCTAGACTAAAGATCCCACCGGTCCCGGGCTACTTGAACGAGGATAAGATCGGAACCATCCAATTCCATGACGATGCTTTGGAGGTCACACTCAAGATAGGGGAGTATGATGTGAAGAGATTGCCAGTAGACCAGGGCAGTGTTGTCAAGATAATGTACCCCGACTTGTAAAAGGGGCTGAATTTGAAACCCAAGGACCTAACGGCCTATGATTCCCCTCTAGTGAGTTTCGAGGGGAAGACTGTTACTCCAAGAGGTTAGATTAGACTACCCATACAGACTAGTTCGGACGTAGTGGACGTGGATTTCATTGTGGTAGACGCTTATTCACCTTACACAACTATTATGGCTAGACCTTGACTTCATGCCTTAGGAGTCGTTTCTTCTACCCTACACTAGAAGGTAAAATGTCCGTCGGAAGAGATTGTGGGGAGTCAATCCATGGCTAGGCAATCCATGGTAGCTGCCATCCTACATCGACCCAAAGCTGAGTCATCGGCCTCTGCTGAAGAGGGCTTATAACAATCAAAAACTCTGATATTGCCTGATATGGATCAACCGAGGAAGTGAAGTACGAAGGTCTAGAAAAGGTTGGTGTTAGAGATGATCCGGAGAAGTTCTTTCAGGTCGGTTCCCAGCTGCCTCCCCAGGAGAGGGAAGAGCTAATTGAGTTCCTTAGAAAAAACGTTGATGTATTCGCATGGAGTGCTTATGAAGTTTCGGGGGTGGACCCAAACTTCATTTGCAACCATTTGAATGTCAATCCAACTGTTACCCCCAAAAAACAACCTCATTGGCGCTAATCTAAATACCATTCTGATGCTGTCAAAGATAAGGTAACAAAGCTTAAGCAGGCAGGGACTATCAAGGAAGTTTTTTATCCCGAGTGGCTGGCCAACACTATGGTAGTGAAGAAGAAGAATGGGAAATGGTGAGTATGTGTGGATTTCACGGATTTAAACAAGGCTTGCCCAAAAGATCCCTTCCCTATGTCTCGAATAGACCAGGTGGTAGATGCCACCGTAGGCCATCCTTGGATGAGCTTTTTAGATGCCTTTCAAGGATACCATCAAATACCACAAGCCCTAGATGATCAAGAGAAGACAGCTTTTGTCACTCCCACTGCAAACTACCACTTATCAAAGGATGATGACTAAGATGTTTGAATCACGGTTTGACAAGAATATTGAGGTCTATATAGATGATATGGTTGTAAAGAGCAAAGTGGTTTCTGAGCATGTGACAGACCTCAAAAACATTTTTGAAATCCTAAGAAAACACAAACTACACCTTAACGCTTCCAAATGTTCTTTTGGTATGGGATCATGCAAGTTTTTGGGCTATATGGTGACTCATTGGGGAATTGAGGTTAATCCCGACCAGGTTAAGGTGATAAACAGTCTACAACCACCTCAGAATCCCAAAGAAGTTTAGAAGCTAACCGAATGATCGCTACCTTGAACCGATTTATCTCTCGGTCAAGAGATATGTAAGGTTGAATTTAATCAACCATTTTATTGGCTTTATTCCGTGCCAAATTTGCTTGTATTTCAGCATTTAGTAACCCTGTATTTAAGTGGGTTTGATGTAAGGGTAGTGAGTGAGATAGAGTGTTGATTGCTCAAGAGTGTGCAAGAAAACAGAGACTCGCTGCTTGCTCTTCGCGGGTAGCTCGCGGCTTCAAACCGCCAAACGCAGCACACGTGCCAAGCGTGCGAGAAGGTGAACAGTCATGCTAGCTGGAGCACTACAGGACAAAACAGGACAACTGGGCATACGGTTATCTCGCGATCGGGTCTTGCGACTTAGTCAAGTCGCGAGGCCAAGCCGCGAGCCACCCTTGTTTTGTAAAACCGACATTTCACATTCCTCTCTCACTCCAAAGATAAATACCCCTTATACCCACAAATGTATGAGAGCTTCCAGAGAGAGAATTTTGAGAGAGAAACCCTAAAGAAAAACAAGATTGATTCACCAACAATCTATACATTAGAGTCTCTTCAAATTCCTCAACTCTCTTCCTCTTCATTGTCAAATCCTTGAGAGGCATTTTACCAAAACCTTGTTCTCACCATATTCATCTCTATGAGAGGGTTGTTTGGTTTGCTTTGGGAAGCGATTAGGAAGGAACCAATCTACATTGGTTGATGCTATGGTCTAGTAGCGGAATCCGGGAAGCTAGAAAAAAAAAAAGGTTCAAACAACCTCGTTGGAGCAAGAAGCTTGGAGGGCTTAGGTGCACTAAGTAGATTAGGCTTGGAGGGTCTATTGCTGTCCTTGTATCCCAACTACATTTTCTAATGGATTGTTTACCGCTTGGAGGGCGGTGGAGAGGTTTTACGCCGAGGACTTCTGTTTCCTCTTCGATAACACATCGCGTGTTATCTTTGTGTTTGCATCTTCCTTCCCTTTTATCTTTGCCTTTTATTATCTGCTGTGGGTTGTGATCTTAATTTGGCTTAGATAGTTTATCCAATTCCATATTATAGCTTATGTTCATTTTCCGTACACTAGTTGTTTGACATAAAACTTGAATTGGTTAATTTGTAAATTGGGGGTCTAAACGTTCAAGGGTGTTTATTCACATATTTAAACTTTCAAGATAGATGCAAACCCTTCTTCCTGTTGATGAATAAATGGAAGGAATTTTAATGAACCGAGGAGTGTGCTTTGGCTTTCCAGCAGCTTAAGGAATATCTCTCTCATCCACCTATCATGTCCAGTCTTGAAATGGATGAGGTTCTATTTGCTTATATTGATGTGGCCCTTTATGCGGTGAGTTTGGTGTTGATACAAGTTGACAAGGGCGTACAACGGCCAGTCTACTATGTGAGCAAGTCACTACATGAGGCCGAGATTTGCTATCTACCACTGGAGAAAGCTATCCTAGCAGTAGTGCATGGTACATGAAAGCTTCCCCACTACTTCCAAGCCCATACTGTCGTCGTCTTGACTCAACTTCCACTAAGGGCTATACTTCAAAGTGCCTACTACACGGGAAGGATTGCTAAATGGGGCACAGTTCTAGGGGCTTTTGACATCAAGTACATGCCTCGTACCTCTATCAAGGGCTAAGTCCTCTCCAACCTAGTGGCTAAGTTCGCTGAACCCCTATTAGAAGAAGTGGTAACGACGTGGAACATGGATGAAAAATTGATTGGCACAATCTCCCTACAAGAGCCTTTATTGTGGAAGGTATATGTGGATGGTGCTACAAATCAAAGGCTCCGGAGTGAGGCTAGTTCTGATCTTACCTAAGAAGCTCCCCATCGAGAAATCATTAAGATTGGGCTTTTCGGCCACAAATAATGAAGCTGAATATGAAGCTTTCTTGGAAGGAATGTCCATGATTCAAAAAATGGAAGGAAAGGCAAGAAAGATATTCTCGGACTCAAGACTAGTTGTCGACCAAGTGAAAGGTGAATTAGAGGCAAGAGACGAGAGAATGTAAGGGTACTTAAGTCAAGTTAGGCATTTGCAATCAAGATTTGAATCATTCAGCCTACTGCACATCCCTAGGAGTGGAAATACACACGTCGATTCCCTAGTTACGCTTGCAACCTCTTCAACGCAGAGCTTACCTCGGGTTGTCCTTATAGAAGACTTGTGCAAACCCACAGAGGTAAAGGGAAAGGTGGTCCATGTTCACCAAGTTAGAGTAGGGCCTAGCTGGATGGATCCCAAAGTACTATTCTTAAGAGAGGACATCTTGCCGAAAGACAAATCAGAAGCTGATAAGGTAAGGAGAAAGGTGCCTCGTTTTTGGTCATCCGAAGGCCAAAAATTGTACAAACGCTCTTTTTCTGGGCCATATCTACTTTGCATTCACCCCGAGGTATCAGAGCTACTCCTTGAGTTACATGAAGGGATTTGTAGAAGCCACACAGGAGGCAAATCTTTGTCTCACAGAGCCATCACCTAGGGCTACTGGTGGCCAAATATGCAGAAAGAAACGCAAGAATATGTGAAGAAGTATGATCAATGCCGAAGATTTGCACCAAATATACATCAACCAGGAGGAGTCCTTAACCCCCTATCCAACCCTTGGCCATTTGCTCAATGGGGCTTAGATATAGTTGGTCTTTTCCCCAAGGCAGCGAGGAATAAGAGGTATCTACTGGTCAGGATTGACTATTTTACTAAGTGGGTTGAAGTTGAGCCCTTGGCAAACGTCAAAGATGTGGATGCCAAGAAGTTTGTCCGGAAAAACATTGTCACCCGGTTCGGGGTCCCTCACACCCTCATCTCGGACAATGGCCTTCAATTTGATAGTAAGTCCTTCAGGAGATACTGCTGTGAATTGGGAATTACGAATAGATATTCTACCCCAGCTTATCCCCAAGGTAATGGACAAGCCGAGGCAGTCAACAAGGTCATCGTTAACGGACTCAAAAAGAGGTTGGATGACGCGAAAGGAAAATGGGTAGAAGAGTTGTCACATGCCCTCTAGACATATAGAACCACACCTCGCAGATTAACAAGAGAGACCCCCTTTTTAATGACTTATGGGGCCGAGGCTGTTATTTCTTTAGAAACTAGCTTCCCAACGTTAAGGACTAGCTCGTTCAATCCAAGCAAGAACAACGAGTTGCTGGAAAAGAGCCTAGACTTTATTGAAGAAAGAAGAGAAAGTGCTAATGTTCAATTGGCATACTACCAACACAAACTCAAGCAAGGGTATGATGCCAACATAAAGCTGAGACCATTAGTACCTGGTGACTTAGTGTTGAGAAAAGTTCTAGGTACTGCGAAGAACCCAGCGTGGGGAAATCTAGGGCCTAATTAGGAAGGACTATATCGCATCACTTCGATGGTTGGTGTAGGAGCATACTTTCTTGAAGACCTGGATAAACATGTAATACCACGCCCGTAGAATGTAAACAACCTGAAAATGTATTATTATTATTAATGAAAGTCTCTTTTGTCAATATGTTCATTTATTAAAGGCATTATAGTTCCTATTATTCAATCTTTATAAGTGTTAAACAGAACCTTAATCATGCTTGGGTCCACGGACCAGATGTTTTGGAGAAATTAAAACATTATGACATCTTTATAAGTGTTTAAACAGAACCTTAGTCATGTTTGGGTCCTCGGACCAGATGCTTTGGGGAAATTAACACATTATGACATCTATCCGAGTGTTTAGGCAGATCCGAGATTATAATCAGCTCCTCGGACTAGTGGCTTTGAGTAAGTTAATGACCTTGATTATTTATACAAGTGTTGGGCAGAATCGAGAATATCTCCCCCTTCCATTTTTCTTTCAAAGTCCGTTACTTATCATTATTAGATTCAGCCTTCATTGCAGAAGGGTCATTTCATAGTGCAAGTATGGAGTAAATCTATTTGTTCTTGATACATAATTGTTTCCAGTTTTTATTAAAGTTAGAGCAAAGAATGAGTTCAATACTATTTATGACAGTCATAAGCGTCGAAGCACATAAAAGTAAAGGTACGAGAGATAAAAAGAAAAACTTTTTTCATTAAACAAAAAAGGGAATACACTGTCTAAGGGTAGAACGCCATCACAAAAAAAAAAAAAAAAAAAAAAAAAATCCCTATAAAAGAAAATCCTATATCCGAGATTTTAGGCCTTGGCTTGGGGAGGGTTTTTCTTGGGATCGATATCCTCGGAGTAGACATCACCAGGTTTAGACTTAGCCTTTACATCTTTGGCCTGGGAGACCACATCCCCGATAGTGAGGGCATCCTCGGAGGGCTTGGCCTTTATCGCTGACTAAGCCCCCTTACCCACTCCAGCTCCTTTAGAAACTTCAGCATTGAGAAGGGGAGCTTGGCTAGTAAGTAGCTGCTCGGGAGGAGAGACCGACTCTGGAATTTCTCGAATATCCTCCGGGAAGAAGATATTCTCGGCCCTCCTCAGCTCGGAGTCTGCGGGGACTCCCATCCGGTCCATCGCTATTCCCCACGACTCGGTGCAGTAGTCCCCGCATACTATGGCCACCTCCTCTACCAGCCGGGTCTCCGTGTCTTGCACCCCACATTTGTAGGATGCTTTCACCACGGCCTCAGTTGCTCCCCACCGCCACCCGGGCTGCATCCTTGGCTTTTTACAGCTTCGCCTTAAGATCCAAAACAGATTGTTTTTCGATGGCCAGGTTTATCTCCGTTATGTGCAGTTTCTAGCGCATGTCCTCGGCCTACCATTCTGTGGTCTTTAGACCAGCCTTTGCACTATGGCGAGCCTGGATAGCTTCCTTAAGCCTCTTAAACAACTCCGTCTATTCTTGTTTAATGGCTCCAAGAGCCTTCTCGGCTTCAAGGCGGGAGTGGGCCTTAGCCTTAACCTCGTCATGGGCATTCCTAATCCACTCCTTGGCCACATAAATTTGCTAGGTAACTTGCATAAAAGTGGCAAAAGGTTATAAAAATAAATACATATATGAATGAACATGTACCTTAGTATTTAGCGAAAAGAGATGTTGGTTGGCTTACCATTGCAAGGTCCCTCTTCAATGACATGAAGAGGTTCGGTTGCCTGGTACACTTAAGAACCTCCATGTCTCGGGGGAGAAGGAGAGGTTGCTCCAAAGCCACGGCAAAGTAGGTGGCGTGCCCCCTCTAAGATTCCCAAATCATGGCATCCCAAGTGATGGGAGCACCCTCCATCTCTAGCCGAGGGGCCCAAGTTTGCGGCCCTTGGTGCACTTCAACCTCGTCCCAACTCTCCACGGACTTGGCTCTTTTGTCCTGGGGGTCCTTAGCTTTCTTCTACTGTTTAGCCCCCTTCTTAGGGGCAGCCTTGCCTTCCTCTAGGTCCTCAACTGGCCTCTTTTCTCTCAAATTTGGGTTGGCATGCAGTCCGAGGTCGGTAGGGAGCTGGGGAGGAGAAGGGAGATTGGGAGGAACTTGGGTCTTGGGGACTTCTTTCGAAGTTGACCCCTTGTTCCTGTTTGCCATTAAACCCCTTAAGTCAGTCCTCTACTTCAAGTCCATGCCTTCTTCCTCTTCCTCTAACCTAGTGGTGACTTAGGCAATGACTATTTTCAGAGGATAAGCTATAGAAAACCTATCGAACTCGGTTTGAGAATCCGAGAGCCGCACAGCCCTTCCCTGTGGTCCTTCTCCCTCTTCGAAATGGAATTTGTCTATCTCTTCTTCTTCGAGATAAACGGGAGGATGCTATCTCTTCTTCTACTACAAATGCTTGGGGCGGAACCTGCTGGAATGGTATTGCAAACAATGGAGGATTCTACTAGATCGGTAGTATGACCGGGGGAAGGTCGTCTCGGGCAAGGAAATCCAGTTTTGATATGTCTATCCTGGCCAATCGTGGGTCACTTGCTCTAATGGTGTGTCCAATCTCTTGGAATATCCTTAATATAGGCTCAAATTCCAGAATTAGATGGACGGCTCACGCTTGTTTGTCCTCGCTTACAAATATTTCTGATCCGAGTAGGTAGTTTAAAGTCGCAACATTGGTAAAGCCGAGCCGAAGAGCAACTTGATCCTTATCTGCAAACATAGCCAAGAAGTAAAACACAGTTAGAAGATCAAATCCTTTCATTAAAACACAGCGGAATGACAGAGAAATAATGAGATGGTTAGGGTTAGAGAATCTAAGTTTTATTTAGAAACCTAACTCTAAGGTATCCCACTTGGCACTCCCTCTCGAATTGGGCAATGAAGACCATTATGCCACGCCCCCGAAGCGATGAGGAATCATCTTTCATCCCCTTGTTAGATTTGGGGAGACACGAGATGAACCCGACCATGGGTGACCTGGACTTGAGGTAAAACCCTCCGTCGGCTTGTGAGTGGCATTCATATAGGTGGACCACATCGTGCCGGATAAGTCCTAACTGGAGATGCTCGTTAAGAGCATCGACACAACCTAGGATCCTAAACATATTAGGTGCACATTGGTGGGGGCATAACCTATGGTTGAGGAGGTAGTCCCGTGTTATCCTACCTATGGGAAGGGTTATCCCTCCCTCTATGAAAGTTATAATGGGGACCCTTTTGTGTGACACGATTTGTTCCGGGTAACAATATCATAGGCCAACTTCCTAGGGTATATGGTACTTAGCTTTAAAGGCTTTTATTTTGGCAGGGGAGTCGACTAGGCTCACAAATCTACCCATTTAGAAAACTTAAGAAAAAGCTACTGGAGTTTGTAAGTGAAGAAATAAAAATTGGAAGGTCGAGAAGATTGGCCGAGTAGAAAAAAAATGTTTAAAAGAATATAAACTTACAAGAACTAAAGCGTGTGCTAATCCATGATACCTTTAGAAAGGTTTTCAAAAGAATTCTTGAGGAATGGATGAGAAAAGTCTAGGGATTTGGAAAGTTTTCAGAATTTGAATATTAGGGGTGTGTTTGGATAGAACTTATTTTGCTGAAACTGAAAACTGAAAACTGAAAACACTGTAGCAAAATAATTTTTAAATGTGTGAATAGTGCTGTGGGACCCATTTTTAATGAAAAAATTGATAAAAATGAAATTTGTGGGTCCGTGAACAAAGTGCACATGTGCACTCGTTCACCGCAGAAAGATTAGCTTTTTGCGGTTCTTGTTCAATGAACAGAACCGCACTACCCAAAACGCGTGAAAACCAAAAAAAAAAAAAAAAAAAAAACAAAAAAAAAAAAGAACAAAAACGCAGAATGAAAAACGTGGACGTGAATAAGTCGAAAGCAAACACACACTAGATGTCTCTGGAAACTTGAAGATTTGTGAAATGAGGAAATGATTTCCCTGTACGCTTTATATAGAGGGAGAAAATGAGTGGGAATACTCTCGCTCAAAATTCTAGGAAAAATATCAACCGTTGGATTGCGCCTCATCGTTGGATGTGGAGAACATAACGCCACCTGGAGCAATTAACGATGCCTCATGGGCTACAAAGCACTAGTAGCAATTATGAGGTGCGTAAACCTGCACTCCCACAAATGTGAATCAAGGAATCAGTTGGTTTTATCTCTAAAAAATCAAAACCCTACTTTTTCTCGGATGAAAGGGAAAAACCAAAATTTTGAGGGGCTATTGTAGGGATAAGGGCCCAGGATCGTATATTTGGCCTTGGGTTTTTTCTGAGGATGTTGAATGGTTTAAAGAGGAACAAAATAGTTATTAGGGGTTCCAATTTGAAGTCTCATAAGTAAAGAACGAATGGAAGGTGATCCAAGGAGGAACTCCTCCTCGGATATGATGAATGTAGCTCAAATATCTATTCTAGCAATTAGAATGACCCTTCAGAAGCTCCAATGATAGAAACATGCCTCATGAACATACGAAAAGGAAGGAAACCCAAAAATATCCAAGGAAAAGCTACTACCACCGCATTAAATGCATTGCAGCTACTTTTCTAGCCGCATTTATATGGAGAAGACCTTTAAACAATACTGCCTTGGCTACCACAACTCACAGAAGCCAAAGAGAGTGTCTGATGGGACAGGTACTCAAGTAAGGGCTCAAATGATCAAAAAGTGTAGGATTAAGATGGTCCGAAGGGAGCTATATAATGTTCGAGATCCTCTATGAGAGGGAGGAGGAAAAATAGAGAGAGAAAATTGTAGCAATCTAAATTATTCTTGAACCCCATTGTGATCAATTTATATAAGTGTGACCTCCTCGGACAGTGAAGTGTTTTAGCTTTCTTTTCTTTGTTCTTGCTCAATCACCTTTCAAATCCCTACAAGTCGTTGTTAAATTCATTAAGGCCTAGTTCTTCGACGCATTCCCTACAAATTTATTGTATTGGGTTCATTGAGCCAAGATCCATACATTTTGGGCTTGGGTTGCAAATTGTGTCCCTACAATTGTTTATTAGTTGTATTTTATTTTCAGATTATGAATGAGAACAAATTATTTTTATCTTTATATTGATATTTCTAATATGGTCCTTAGTTTTAATTATGTTTTTATTGACTAAATAATTACAACTTATCAAAGATGTGGCTTTCCTTTTAACTATATTACAGGTGAATGGCAAAGAAAGGTAAGAAGTGAACTATAGAACAAGTGAGAGATAAGAGTGATAGTGTTAGTCAATCACAAGTTGCATCTTCACCATCCGAGTCTCCAACTAATGAAGCACTTGTTTCTTCTAATAGTGTGATTAATGGGGGCAGCGAAGGTAATACTTACTTAATATTTTCCTAAAGTTTATATGCTAATATACCAATTGTATGCTTAAAGCTTATTTATTTATTTTTACTTATTTCATTATTGGTAGGAACTACTGTACAAAAGAAAAGAGGTTCGGGAAAGGCTAAGGGTGTTTATCCAGGTCATAACCACGAGTGTGAGATACATGACAGAAGGTCTTTTTTCCCTTTTTTTTTTAATCATTTATTTTTTAGTGCTTACATTTCATTTATATGTAATATTTTACATGCTTTGTGTTTCTTTTATTTTATTAGATTCATAGAAAATAAAATACCCTAAGAGATTACTATCAAGTTCCACCAAAACATTATTGGGCCATGGACAACTTTTTCAGAATACCCTAAAGAACAACCAAATATGCTTTATGAGTTATACAAAGAAGCACAATTTGAGACAGATGATTTAGTTCTTAAGAAGGAGGTATTTGATGAGCATGTTAAACAACGCTATCCCGATTGGATGTGGCACCTTAGAGAAGAATGTGTAAAAAATAAAATTCCTCGAGATGAATGGTACAAGCATCCCCGAGATGAAGTAACTCCAACAATTTGGAAAGAGATGTGCAACAAATGGAATGATCGCAATGGAAGGTGATTATAAAATGACTTTATTAATAGTTTTTTTAATATATTTTTTTTCTAATATCTTTCTTTGAAGCATATGTTTAAAAATTAACTCCTTTAATGTATTTTTTGATGTAACCAAGAAAAGAGTGATAGAAACAAAAACAAAAAATGAATAAATAAATAAATAAATCACAAAGAAAATCATGCTATCATTGCAACTACAAGTTCTGTACCAATGGCTAAGCGTAGAAAGAATTGGTATGATAAAATTGCCATGTTAAATTTCTACAACATTAGTTCGTATATTGAATTGATTTATCTTGTGATTTTCCTTTTAAAATGGTCATAGGAGGAGAAGAATAGATGCGAACCAAGTCCAATTGAATGTTTCAGGTCAATGCATATGAAAAAGGATGGTGTTACTTTTGCTAGTGAAAAAGCACAAAAATTATATGTATGTTATTGTTGGTTTTAGACCCTTTAAACAATTGATTAAACCTAGGTAATTAGCCAAGTTGTTACTTAGTCCAATTAAACAAGTCTAGGTTATCACAATATAAAAGATCAAATCATGCAAAGCAACAGAAAATAAATAACACAAGATATGATCACCTAGGAAACCAAACCGGTAAAAACCTAGGGAGGATTTGACCTAGCTATCCTCAAGGTAAACTTGAATCCACTATCTTGAAAGAATCGAAGTTCATACAATAAGACTTACAAGCCCCCACGCTCAACTTCTTATTACTACCAACCAGTAGAACTTACCGACACGACCACGTGCAAGCTTCGAATCCACGGACTCCTTCTTTCTTGGATTCACCACCAGCTACAATCACACCCGCTTGTGTATTCTTTAAGCTTCAATGGTAGCAACTGAATTGATCATCAAGGTGTAGAAAATATCTGCTCCTTGAAAATCCTAAGTTTGTATAAAGGAAAGCTCCTCTAGATCTCACAAGAGATTTACACAAACCGCAAATATGAGCAACACTAAAACGTGGCTAGGCTTTACCTTTTATACTTAGGACAAATAAGAAACCCTAAAAACGTTTTAAAACAAATAGGGCTGAGTTGGACGAATCTGCAGAAAAGCATTCTGATCGAGCTTCGATCGGTCGAGCCTAAGATTCGATCGATCAAGCCAGGCCGAAAGGCACAATGCTTCCTGCTTTAACTCGATTCCAACTTTACATTGACACACAACTTTGAGCTAGTTTTAAACACTTCTAAACACATTGTTTTGATCATGGTTTGCCAATAATACACATTAGAGTTCTAAATACATAAAAACCTAAACTTTAGAACCTAACAGTTATTATTATTATTATTATTATTATTATTCTAAAAGTCTTATTGAATTTAAAGTTTGTATATATCTAATAACAGAATAAATGTTGTTTTAAGAAAAAATAGATGCAAGGAAATCGGAGGTTGCATCTCGGGATGAGATTGTTAATGATAGCCAAATATTCTTTGAAGTGACTGGACCTCCTACTCGTGGTCGTGTGCTTGGCATGGGTGCCAGTGTCAAGCCTAGAGATGCATATAGCCCAAGTTCATCTAGCCAATGTAGTAAGCGATGTCAAGCAAATTGCTTAAAAGAAAAGGAGGATTTTGAGCTTCGTTTTAAAGAAGTAGAGGATAAAAATTTTGTTGAGAAAATGGAATTGCAGGGAACAATCAATCAATCGAAAGAGGAAATGCTTTGTATGATAGCAAATGCTTTGAAAAAGATGGGCTTTAATTCAATGCAAGAACCTACTACACAGGTATATTTATATTTTTTTTAGTATAATCAACATTAATATTGTTTGCTATTTTCTTGAGGTTGTTGACATAAGTTGTAAAGTTGCTCATTATAGATTTCAATTATTAGGATCACTAAATTTAGATTAAAAATATGTTATTTAAATTAGTATCTCTTTAAGGATACTATATTCTTTGATGTTGGTAATACCAATGTTATTCATTGTGGGGATTGTTGTTGATGTTGTTAAATTAATACAATTCAATATCTTTATTATGTATTGTAAATATAATTTGCATAGTAATAATTTTTTTTGTATACTTATTTTGTTTAATCAAAATATTGCACACCAATGAGAGAGGAGCAAATCAAAATGTGGATGAAAACATAGAAGATGACTCTGAGGAGGAAGATGATTCAAATGACTCTTAGAAGGAGAATACTGACTCGGATGATGATTGATCTTCCAATATTTATGTTTTCGAGTTTGGTGAAGGATATTATAGCTTTCAATTTCATGTAGATGTTTTAATATTTTTTATTCAATTTTGTAGACATTTTAATATTTTTTTTATTGCATTATGCACTTTTTAGATTTGGACAATTATGGATTTGTGCTTGTTATTTGAATTAAGAAACTTTTGGGAGATTTATGTTTTCTCACAATTAAAATATTAGAAATGATCTCTCTTTTATTATCTACAGAGTTATTTTGTTGCAAATAATATATTAGTGACGCGGTGAATAAGTTTCAATAACGGTCAAAGTTCATTGAAAAAGGTAAATGGTCACATTGATAATGTATTGTTCACAACAAACCAAGTATTTTACGATGACTTTTAGTTGTTGAAAAACTATATTAACGACGACTATAGTTCATCACAAAAGTTATTTTCAATGACAAACCAAGTACTTACAACAGCTTTTATTCATCAAAACAAGGGCTTTAACAACGGCCTTAGTTTGTCGTAGAAAGTATTTGGTCATTTGACTTCCTCGTATGAAGTTACATTGTCGACAACAAACCAAGTAATTACGACGGCTTTTATTTGTCAAAAAAAGGTATTAACAACGGTCTTAGTTCGTCGTAAAAAGTATTTGGTCATACGACTTCCTCATATAAAGTTGTACTTTTGATGACAAATGAAATAACTATGACAACATTTTGTTGTCGAAACTATGCATTAACGACGGCCGAAGGTCGTCACAAAAGGTATTTGGTCGTCGAACTTCCTCATATAAAGTTGAATCTATGACAGCAATTATCAAGTACTTACAATGGAGTTGTGCTATCAAAAATGAGTGTTAGTGACGATCTTGTCGATAATATAGTATTATCGACAAGGCTTTTTCCCATGGCCATCGACAGCCTTTTGCCGTTGGCAATACTAATCTCTGACGACATTTTGTGTTGTTGCAAAGAACTCTGGCCATCACTAATAGCAATCTTTTTTGTAGTGATAATTACTAGTAAAACTTTACATGTTTTCTTTAGATGATGATTGTACATGTGTTCTTTGCCCTAATAAAATAGTTAGTCTTTAATAAAATAAAAATGATAAGTTTATTAGAACTTTTGGGAATTCAGGTCTTGCTTGCACCACTTGGCACCTGCATTGCCACTTGACCTGGTGGGGACTGGCAAAAATAGTCAGTCAACAATACAGGTTTATTGGGACCAGTGGACTCCCATTCCATTCAACACAGCCCATGGAATGTCATCTAAGAGAGTCAACAAGATACAATAAATAATGGGAGCAAAAGAAAAGGGAAATAGTAGGTTAAGCAAAACATTATCTAATTTAAAACATCACATGGAATTTCTAAAACTTTTCTAATTTAATATTTTCCAATTTTTTGTGTTTAAATCCCTCTCTCCCAACTAGGGCTGTCTAAAGGTTAGGTCATCGAGTTTGGGCTCAAACCTTGATCGACTGATTGGGAGAAACATTTCTCAACCCACCATTTATTGAAAAGGTTGATTGGATTAGATAGATCAAGCCTTCGAATGGTAGCGATCGATTTAGTTGGTGTTGTAGATCTGAAAAACAACAACAATCCAGTAAGATAAAGGTGAAAATCTAGTGAAATTTTGCTAGATCTTGCGAAAATATCACCGGATCTGGTGAGATATTGCTAGATTCAATAGCAATTTAGCTGAATCTTACTGAGATCTTGCTAGAAATGGATAATAGCTCACTAGATTTGGCAAATCTCGCCGAAAAAAGGTCTCCTAAATGATTAGTTTGAGTTTTTCAGGTTTTAGGGGAGGAGATCCACAACCAACCCATGGGCATCGATTTGTGTAGAAAGAAACCCACCGCCAATTGCTAGAGTAGCTAGGTAGGAGTGGCGGTTGACTTGGATCCAATCGGATTTTTCAGGTAGGTCAAGTCTGTGAATGAGCAAGAAAAATAAGAAAAACAAAAGGAAATTCCTCGAATTTTTTTAATATATTTTATAACTCATAAAAAAAACTATTAGGCATGATTCTAACATTTGTATCACAATCATAACATTTAGTTTTAAAAGGATGTGCGAATATATAAATCAGTAACTACTTCATTTATAAATAAATAAATAAATAAAAATATGACTAACTACCTTATTTTCTATAGAGTAATATAGAAGGAAAAAATTTTCATACTCTACCAAAATTTAAAAGCTAATTGATAGTATTATCCTATATACCTGATTCCTAAACGTTATATATGTAACTGATTTTGGACATTTAAAAATTTAAAAAAGAAATATATATATATATATATAGAGAGAGAGAGAGAGAGAGAGTAATATCTATATATTGACAGATGCGATTAATAAAACTAAACTATATATTTATTATCTTTTCAATGCAAACCATTAAACTTTCAAAGCCCAACATTTTTATCCTATTAAAATCAAATCAAATCCCTCATTACAAATATGATAGGGTTATTTAATTATAATATTTATAATTAAGACAAAGTTTAGCTATAAAATTAGCAAGAACTTAAGGTTACAACCTTACTCAATAAAATAAACATTACTACATATTTTGAAAATCTAACTATTGAATAACATGTTCTTTACACTCTTAATACACATGTCAAATTTTGTGTCAATTGAATATTATTTACTACATAATCTATAAGCTTATATTTTATGCATAATTTTAAACTACAAAAACTTGCAATTTAAACAATTTATTGATGACATAGGTATTGATCTTTAATTTTCTTGAAATTTTTCAAGCATAGTGGATATAAGAAGAAGATGTAATCCAATGGTAGATTTGTCAAAATTCATCTCCAATTAAAAGATATTGAGTAAGGTTGTAGTTTAAGGTTACAATCAATTTTGTAGCTAAACTTTGCCCTTATAATTATACAAAGATTACAAGTTAGTTTCTAATGAAGAAAATGCCTTGATACCCAATTTGCTAGTTTCTGATGCGAAATTCTTGTAACAAATAGAGTTGGGCGGGTTAGAGTTTGACTTATTAGGTCTTTAATGTGTTAGCTCAATCCATTATAACTAGCATTTTTTTTTTTTTTGCACTAAAAAAAAATACAAAACAAAACACTTGAACTACATAGGCAACCCTCATTTTCTTCATCATGTATTCAATTTCCATCTCTCTAAAAAATAAATAAATAAATAAAGGTTTTGCAAGTTCCCGAACTACTCCATATTCTATACAATGATTAATGAACACTATGGGAAGAAAAATGATCTATATATATATATATATATATATATATGTTTGGTTGAAAGGAAGCTGGAGGGAAAGCAAGGGATGACAAAGGTAGGAAGGAAAAGAAAATTCCTTTATTTGTTTGGAGAGAAATGGAATGAGGGAAAGGAAATAGAGAAAAGAGAGAATCTGTACTAGAGCATGAGGATTTTTTTCCTTTCCTTTCTCCCTTGTAAACTAAACACTTCAAATGCAAGGTAGTCTCTTTTCCTTTTCCTTCTTTTCGTTTCAACTCTTGACTTTTTTTTCTTCACCCCATCCATTTTCCAAACATTAAATCTTTAACCCCATGCAAAATAAATGTTCTAAAATTACTAACTTAGAATTTCAATCTTGTAATATGTAACCATGAAAAAGGCTACAACCATCATAAACAAATGAAACATCACATGATATCATACAACCATATCTTGAATATACATCAAATTAATTTTATACAAAATCCAACAAAATGGTCATTGACTGTTGGGCGTTGTGGAGCCTAGTTTGTGTTTGATCCGGCCCAAAATAATATTGTGAGAGACCACAAAGCTTCCTCAATAAGGAGAGGGTGCTCTCAAAAAAGAGATTTGGGTGCTTGCAAGGGCACCTCTCTTTTTGGGTAAGTGGTGTGGAGTCGCCACTTATTTTTTATAGAAAAAAATAAAATACAAAACACATGATCAAAATGCTTCATTGTAATTGATTGAATAGAAATAAATACAAGCTTGATAAAATGAATCTTACAAGACTTTGAGTCCTAGTTACAATCTACCAAAAGAATGCATGGCTTTTTTTCATAGTTACAATCTACCCAAAGATAAAAAGAAAGACAAAGCACAATTATACCTATCCAAAAGAACTAAATTCGGAGGCTAGGTTACGGAATGGGAAGGTGTTAGAAATCCATTTCGCCCAGACAGAGTCTAGTCTTCTAGACTCTAATGACCAATATACCATTTATGCATGATATGAATGATATGTTGAACATACATGACAAACATTGACCAAAACTAACTCACATAAACTTATCTTATGAATGTATCCTCTCTTTTAGAGCAAAAAAAAAAAAAAAAAAATATTCAGATCTATTTTTGTGAATAAAAAAGTTTGATTTGATTCATTAAAAAACCAGAACTGTCTTTGTGTGGATAAAAAAAATTTAGTATTGTGAAGAAAATTAGATCTGTTTTTGTGTAAATAGAAAGAACAAGATTTTTGTAAAAAATGTCAGATCTCTAAAAATAAATAAATAAAAATAAAAAAATTCTTATCTATTTTTGTGAATAAAAAAGTTTGATTTGATTCATTAAAAAACCAAAACTATCTTTGTGTGGATAAAAAAAAAAAAAAATAGTTTTGTGAAGAAAATTGGATCTGTTTTTGTTTAAATAGAAAGAACAAGATTTTTGTAAAAAATGTCAGATCTCTTTTAGAGCAAAGTAAAAAAAATGTTATTTAATTATATAATCTCCAAAAGGAACCTTTAGATTTTAGCCAAAAAAAAAAAAAGGAACCCTTAGATGTCACTCTAATCACCTTGGAATGTGACCTTCGAAGAAAAGAGATGACTACCAAATGTGCCTCACATAATTGTGTGCCCTTAACAACTTCTACTACATTCGTGATAGTCTTTTTATTTTTTTTATAATGATAGTGATACAATCTAAACATATGCACTTTTTAAATTCCAGCTTGTTGTATTGGGATAACCCTCCTAAAGGCAAGTCACATTACTTTTAACCATATATTAGAAAAAATAATGTTAATTAAAGTATACCATTTTCATCCCGACTGCATTTCTCCATAAAAATGAATTTTACATCAGTATCCATACAGCTCTCTAAAAACAAAAAAAAAAAAAAAAAAACAAAAGCAATCTTGCAACATTCTTGTGGGGGGGGGAATATAAAAATACTATCAATCATCATGCTGACTATTAAATATCAGGATGAACTTTTTCTTTAAAAGAAAAAGAAAAAACTCATTTGTAAATGAACCCACAAAATGGAACTATGAATACTTAGAAAGGCATTTAAAACATACACACAGAAGCACAAAGAATTACTAAGATAATTTAGACCAAAAAAGGACATATTCTACAAGCAAATCGTACAAAAGACTTATGAAGAAACTGCCAACTCTATCATGCCTTGTAAATAATCCTGGAAACAATTTAAGCCATGTTTCATCACCAAACATCACCATCTTCCAACCAATCTTTAAAAACTGGCCTACATAGGAAGGCGGTGAAAATATTAATTGCATTACTTGAAACAATTGGTGAGCCAACTATTCTAACACGATTAAATCAACTTACCAAGTAGATTGTCATCTAATAAAGCTTGTGTGTTAAAATTGGAAGCCACATCCAAGAACCCCCCAATTGTACCAGAAACCATAGCCTAGAATTTACACACCAAATAGTGATGATTAAAAAAGACTTCAAAAGGTTACACATATTTTAAAAGATTGTACCAACACCCCACCTTCAAACGAGGCATTGTAACAGTCGGAGGTGCAGCCTTTGCATGGTACCCAATTGCCATTCCATTCGCTAGCAATGACTAAGTGTACGGCATAGCGTCCATCAAAGCCTTGGGCGGAGGCTTATCATCCTTACCGAGCACAAATTCTGCTGGAAGACCACCAATAACCTAAACTGACATGGTTGTAATAAATGACAAAATGAACCTTATCCAATTATATTACATAGCATCATTTAATGGCCCAACGTTTATCGATTTAACTAAAGCAAACTTTAAGTTTGGAGTTGTTTTCATTTTGGCCCTCCTTGTTTGATTCCATTTCATATTGGCCATGCCATCGCCATCCATTTCCGTTACTAATCTAGTGAAAAGTGGCATTATACAGGTAACATTGCTTAATCGAGAAACAAACAGCATGGTCAATATGAATTTGGGTCAAATAGATGTCAATTTGTGTCAAATAGATGTGCAACTAAACTTTTTGAATTGTTTTAAATTTGTGAATAAATTCTTCAGATATTCAAATTATTAAGTGTAATTTATTAATCGAATTAATAATCTATTTTGAAGTAAAAGTTATATAACATTTTTAAAAATTGTATCTATTCTTTATAAATTCATAAACAAAAAATATTATATTAATTAACCCAAATAATTAAATTTCTACCATAAATTCATTATTAATATAGATTTGTGAACTAAAAACTTTTGGTCATAATGTTTATTATATTTGGAAAAAAAAAAATTAATCAAATAACTCACAAATAAAATATAAAAACCAAAATTGAACGTTTAATCTAACTTAGTGATAAATTCAAACTCAACTTGTGTTCAATAAATTAAATGAAAAGATTCTGGCTTTTAATACTTGACTCAACCTATTCACAACTCTAATTTCAATAGTTAATTTAGACAATTAAGGGCAAGTATAAACATCACACAGTTTCCAAAACTTTAAGGATCAAATACTTAAATTTTGATACAATATTTAAGGACAATTAAAATCTGACAGTTTAATAAGAATCAAAGGAAATAGAAGGGTAAAACAAGGCAGCGATGTATTCACAAGAAGCTTCAGTAATTTACCCGAAAAATTGATACAAAAATCAGCGATGACTCTCATATCGAATACGTGAATACAAAACGTGTATACAATCCCCATTACGGCAATATCAGTTAGAATTCGCAAAGAGACTGTTGCCAGGCAAGCCACGCTATATATTACAACGCCAAACTGGACAAACCCCCCAAACTGATACAAACAGACCTCGCATAAGACAATCGAGCACAAGGCATAAAATTATTTCACAACAAAAATTTTCAATCATGATCTCACATCTTTCAGTACTCCCCCCTTCTCAAGCTCACCAACGAGATCACTCAGTGAAGGAACTTTCATGGCCAAAGTTCTTTACAGTCTAGAATACCGAGTTCGAGTTCCATCTGCAGTCCTTGCTAAGGAAAGCAAGCTTAGAGCCTAGGGGAGTTGAGAGAACACCTGTTTAATCTCTTCCAAGCTCATGTTTTCCAAAACAGATGGTCTTGGAACAACCCTCACTATCTCACCACCTTTAGGTTCCTGAACCCTGGCATCTGCTTTAATAACCAGTTCGGAATTTGAGTATGCACCACATTTAATTATAAACGGGGTTGTTGAGCCTGTGTTAAACTCCAAGACATTCCACTGAGCCACATCGACTTCAGAACCAGACCCCAAATCTGCAGATGCTCTGTGAGCATGTGATGTCTCTTGAAGGTGGTCATCTTCTTCCGGAATTGCCTCCAGCAATGTAGGGCAAATTGAAATTCTAGATAAGGGATGAAAATATATTAGTGCAGTCTTATACAAAAGCCAGATCAACCGATATAGAAAGTGTCTTGATTGCACCACCCCCCATATTCAGACGTTGGCAGTGAACAAAAAATTAAGAGCATTACTATTCCACATGAATTGCACTAAGCCCATTTTGTTTCTTTCACAAATTCAGTTATTTGTTTCCATACCCACTATACAACTTAAGTTCATTCCAAATAAATGAAGATTATCTTCTTCTTTTTTTTGCTTCCTGGAGATGCATGAAAAGGAAAAAGATTTGAACAACATTATCGTCAATCAAATGTATGCCTGTTTTCTCTTAACTGTAACAGTCCTCGTAAATTTATCAAAAACTTTTTTCTAACATGCAGATCTACAACAATGCACTCTGGAAGAGGGAGAGAGAGATCTACAACAATCCATGTGATTCCCCTACCCAACAAACAGGAAACAAGAGTTGAAAAAAAAAAAAATTATCTCCTCCGAATGCAAAACTTTTACAAACCTCAATCGCACGGCGAGCATCAGCAATTTGCCTCTGTGCACATGGATGATCAATATCAAGAAGGGAAGGCATCCGTTCCATAAGTTCATCTAATGATGCAAGCAGTGCTTTCTTCTTACTTTTGCTCAAGGTGCTAACAGAGGATTGCCTCATTATATCCTGGTCAATATATATTTAGGATGCTGCTTGTTTGCATTCCACATAAAATTATCAAGTAAAGCACTAAACTAGTTTTGAAAAAGGCAAAAACCTGGATTTGCTTCAATATGCCATCAAGGGAAATTAGAGATGTCAATCGTGCATCTTCAGCTGCAGTAGAAGGATTCTGAATAGGGGAACCACCATCTTCCAGTGTTAATAACGCTATATCACCCTTACTAAATCTTCCGTCAAACACAAGACAAGCAACTTCAGAACTAGATAAGAAGCTAAGAAAAGTCAGCAACTTCCTTAAGAGCAAAATGCAGGACAGCAAAAGATATTAGCAGTCTAACAAGATGAGCAACTGAGCAGAAACCTTTTGATTTAACAAGTGCAGTGACAATAACACTATTGATATATTGGAGATCTAATTTGAAATGTGCTATGTCTGGTTCGACGGAAATTGATTTTTGGAAAATATTTTCCACATTTACAAGTATTTGAGGGTGACAGAAAATGGTGAAAATCTTACGATTTCATTTTCTGTAAACTATTTTCAGCCTCACCCAAAACTTTCAACCTAACCTCCACCCCCAACCACCAACCCCCCACTAACGTCCCTAGCCTCCTATGGCCAACCACCTCCGCCCGGTGGCACGACACCGCCCCAATAGTGTGGCCTCATGTATTTAAAACATATACAAACTGATTATAAAATGTACACGCACATATGTACATCATGTAACATGTTTGATCTTGGGGGGAAGGGGGAGAAAGAGAGAGAGAGAGAAGAATATGCAATGCATATACTTGCACAGATATTATTGGTCCTCTTTTTCTTTTCACAAATGTGATTAATTATATATCCCTTGATGGTACTGACGTAGGACAACCAGAAAAAAATTGAAAGAACAATAAAATAAAGGGGATATAATGTAAGAGTCGAAACCAAACCAAAGAAAGACCAAACGGCCATTTTTTCATTTATCAAAATATCAGCTAACTCTCAAGGAGTACAATAAGTTGCTTATAAAGGATTGTTAAACCCTATTTCTAATTGGCTAGGAAATCCTAATTGCCTTATTACAAAAATAACCTTACTTCTAAATTAAAATACTAAAAGCCCAATAAACTAATAAAACCTAAAACATAAAAATACAATTGACTTGAAAACATAAATAATACTAAATAATAATCCTCTTGTATCTCCCTCATCATTCTCCTCTGGTTGGAGAAAACTTGACCTCGAGTTCTAAAGCGTTGAAGGATTAGGATGTTGACAAGTAACACTTGTTTCAAGTCTAAAATCACCTTAGAGAGCATAGAGAAAAGAAAAACCTTGAATTCTGCCATGTCAAACTCTTCTGGAATAACAAAATCAATGTGTGGAATCAACATAATCTTATTTTGAACCATTAGAAACACTATGTTATCCATTTTCTCCACTTTAGCAAACTGTTTGTCTTCATGCACCATGGAAGGCTGATCAATAGCAGATTCATTAACTTCCAATATCACATCATGTGCACCCTCTAACATAATACTCTCTTTAGACACCATCTCTTCACCTTGCTGCTCTTCAATAGATTCATTTCTTTGCACACATGTTTAAGCAACACTTGTCGAGGCATGTTCGCCTATGTCAACATTAGGCTTTGGTGTTGTTAGAGGATTCTCCATGACCAAGATATCATCATCAATGTTGTCTTTTATTGGGACAGCAATAAGTTTATTGTGATCAAGTATCTTTGGTTTCCCAATTGAATCGGTTTGAGTCTTCTTTTGCTTCATCCGAGCAATCCTGTCTTGAATATCTTTCATGAGCTTTACAGATAATTCTTTTAATTCCTTGGTAAATAATTCTTTGATAGATTGTTCAAAAGTGTGCTGAGGACATGAAATGGGATGAGGATGAGGATTCATCGTATTTGCTTCAACTTGAAAAGTATCACACTGAGATTGGGGTAGATACTTAGCTCAATAGTATGGTAACAAATACTCATCACAAAACTTTTCTTTTATATCTTCTCACACACTAATGGCAGGTTCATACTTCATATAGCGGAAATATTCAAGATTCTCCCAAAACCTTTGTGCTTTACCTCTTAACTTCAACTTGGCATACCTAACCTTTTTGTTATCTGCAAAATTTGTTTGCTCAAAAAATTGCTCCATTCCATTCACCCAGTTGACAAAATCTCGTGGATAAGTTTCACAACCATCAAATAAGGTGCTTCTAATATTACCATGATTCTCTAAAATAGTGCTTCAACAAATAGTTGGAAGTTGGAACAAGAACCTGGGTGGTTGTTGTGATGTTCTCTGGACAGATTGTAGGAATAGGCTTCTAAAACTATTCTCTAAAATAGTTCTTTGAACTCGGCTAGTTGATAGATTTGGATTTTGTGGGCTGGGTCCTTTTTTTTTTTTTTAAAGAAAACTGGTGTTGTAAAATGTGGGCTCTAGGCTTGTTAACAAATGATTGCTAAACACTAGTTCTAATTGGTTAGGAAATCCTAATTGCTTTATTACAAAAATAACATTGCTTCCCAAATTAAAATACTAATAGCCCAATAAACTACTAGGACCTAAAACATAAAAATACAATTTACTTGCAAACATAAATAATATTAAATAATAATTTTCTTGCATCTCCCACATCATTCTCCTCTAGTTGGAGAAAACTCGACCTCGAGTTTTAAAGCATTGAAGGATTAGGATGCTGACAAATAACACTTGCTTCAAGTTTGAAATCACCTTAAGGAGCACAGGGAAAAGAAAAACCTTGAATTCCACCACATCAAACTCATTTGGAATAACAAAATCAATGTGTGGAATCAGTATAATCTCTTCTTGAACCTTATGAACCATAGGAAGCATTGTGGTTTTAACCTCTTCGACTTCACCAAGATGTAGATCTTCAAGGACTGTGGAGGGTTGATTAGAAACACGTTCAACAACTTCAACTTTCACATCATGTGCACCCTCTAACATAATACTCTCTTTAGGCACCATCTCTTCACCTTGTTGCTCTTCAATAGATTCATTTTCTTGCACGCATGTTAAAGCAACACTTGTCGAGGCATGTACGTCTGTGTCAACATTAGGCTTTGGTGTTGTTGGAGGATTCTCTACAACCAAGATATCATCATCAATGTTGTCTTCTATTGGGGCAGCAATAAGTTCATTGTGATCTAGTATCCTTGGTTTCCCAATTGAATCGGTTCGAGTCTTCTTTTGCTTCATCCGAGCAATCCTGTCTTGAACATTTTTCATGAGCTTTACAGATAATTCCTTGGTAGATAATTTCTTGGTAGATTGTTCAAAAGTGTGTTGAGGACATGAAATGGGATGAGGATGAGGATTCATCGTATTTGCTTCAACTTGAAAAGTACCACACCGAGATTGGGATAGATACTTAGCTCAATAGTATGGTGGCAAATACTCATCACAAAGCTTTTCTTTCATATCTTCCCACACATTGATGGCAGGCTCATACCTCATATAGCAGAAATATTCAAGATTCTCCCAAAACCTTTGTGTTTTACCTCTTAACTTCAATTTAGCATACCTAACCTTTTTGTTATCTGCAAAATTTTCTTGCTTAAATAATTGCTCCATCTCATTCATCCAGTTGATAAAATCTCGTGGATAAGTTTCACAACCATCAAAAGAAGGTGCTTTTAATATTACCATAGCTCACTAGGCAAAAAGATTTTGTTCAACTTGACTGGTTAAGTATGGCCCACTAAAAAAGAAATTTTCATGGCATTAACAAAATAAATCTACATTGTTTGAAGTTTGAACACCAATGGAAAAACCAATGCATCCATGTGGATTGGACTAAAGGCCTAGACTTTCTTTTTTTTTTTTTTTTTTTGGTATGCACGTAAAGAAACTAAAGAAGAATCTTAAATGAAAAGTTGAGTCCACTAAAGGTAGTAAGAGAACCTAACCCTCGTGATGGCGGCTAAGTGTACTGGGCCTTACGTGGAGTTGGTTGTTCATGGACTTGGAACTTCTCTAGTACACGGGCCAGAGGACTTGACCCTTTTTTTTTTTAAATGACCAAAAAGCCAGATACACTGTGGTGTGGATGGGTAACAACAAAACGAAGCTTCAGTCCCAATAAGTGCTATAGTTTGACAAATGGTGCCAAGCGAGATGGAGAGCTTGAGCCGATGGAGCCGAGTAGTGGTGCACAAGATGAAGGGCTTCTCGCGGTGCAAAACCGACAAGGATCAGGATCGGGCTCACGAGTTGACGGAGATTGTCCGGCATTGATTGGAGTAGGTGAGCGGATGGCGGTCCAAAGGCTGGATCGTTGTCGTGGTGGCGCTGGACAATGAAATTGGAAGTTCTTCTGTGTGATGGGGACGCCACTCGTGATGGAGGCTGATGGTGGCGCCCGCTTCTCGGGGATCTGAATTGTGATTAGATGGGATGAGAAACATGGGCACAGAATGATTTTGATTTTTTTTTTTTAAATGCTTTTCTGGTTCGTGGCTGCGATGATGCTTCAAACAGATCGGTGTTTTCTCTGATACCAAATATTGACACAAGACAACCATAACAAAACTGAAACAACAATAAAATGTTGGAAATAAAGGAGAGATAATACTTGAATTTTCCTTGGAAATTACACAATTTGATTTTTCCAAAAAGAGGTGGCAGAGATGAGGCATGGACCAAGTCACTATCTTGAGACAAATCGTGCCATCTACGGTATATCCGATGTAGTTAGACATATAATTTCTGCACGTTGTCCCCAGGATACAACAGCCCAACCACCGTTGCTAATTATCCTTGCGAGCCTACACAGCTCGTAGGATATAAGCTCTCTATAGTACTTTCTTTTCCCAGAAATTTTGTAAAAGATAGAATATTTTGTGAGTAGTAAAAAGCAATAGATGGTAAGTGTTTAAGACAAAAAATTGTTTTTGAAAAGTCTACTGACTTTCTAAAAAAAAATACAAATGTGTGTATTTGAAACTTCTATTTCATTCCATATATATAGGGCAGACATTTTGCTTGTCCTTAGCCAAAAAATAAAACGTTTGATATCAATTAAATAGTCATAAAGTTATTGAAATTAATATATATAATCAAAAGCTTTCTTTATATATATATATATATATATATATATACACATATTATAAACCGGTCATCAAAAGCTTCAGTACGTTGAGAACAAAAAAAGATCATAATCTTTGAAATTAATGCCCCATAGATTAAGAGTCTGTTTGGATAGAACTTATTTTACTGAAACTAAAACTCAAAACTGAAAACACTGTAGCAAAATAATTTTTAAATGTGTGAATAGTGCTGTGTGACCCATTTTTAATGAAAAAGTTGATAAAAAGTGAAGTTTGTGGGATCCATGAACAGTGCACAAATGCACTGTTCATAGAAGAACGAGTCAACCATTACGGCTGAAAAAAAAAAAAAAAAAAAAAAAAAAAAAAAAAAGAGAAACGCAGACGCAGCACTAATAAGTGCTATCCAAACGAGCACTAAGTTGCTGAACAAGAAAAGAAAGGGCCATAATGCCAAGCATTTAATGGCTTATTATTACAAAACCTTGTCAAAAGTTTTCTTTACGAATATATGTTACAAAAAATTGCTAACGGTTTGACCACTGTCTATTAAACCAAATAGTAAACATTTGTGTATATATGGTAACATAAAATAATTCAGCTATAGCTGTACATTCAAGTGCTGAAATTCTTCCATATATGACGTTATTATGTCGTATTCAAATAAGATAATAAAACCAAATATGCTGGCAATTATGGTATTAATATCACATTAATGTTCATAAATTTCCTAATTAAAACCATTGACAAAAGCTATTCAAATTTTAAATTATATTTGAATTTCAAAATTTAGTAATCAACGTATCTGACATTAAAGGATAATTGATACACATAAATGAGTATTAAAATAAATATAATGTTTTTTATAAAAATATCCAACAATCCCCCACTTATTTTTATAGAAAATAAATAGGTAAATATATATAAGAAAATTTTTTGGGTTAAGTAGAACATTATGCATAATGGGAGTGCAAATGGTTTGAACCCTCATTTAGTGTTTCAGCAATATTGTTCCAAAGTTAATAGTGATCTAAGTCTTGAACTATAACTTTTTCTATGGATACAAAACGTTACATCACACACATAATATTCCAAAGATTTCACTCGAGCTTCTAAGCCAGCACATTACGGCCTTGTACTTTATCCCAGCGTCCATGAGCTATTTAGAGAACTAGCCCCATTCTCAAAGGAAGCGGCCTCACTTCCATGCTCACTTAGGTGTGGCTATCAAGGATGTTCTTGCAACTCTAACATCCCACTCATAAGAGCTATAGTCCACATTAAGAGTTTCTATAAAAACTCATCCTATATAACGTTACAAGATACATGCATGCACACCATAGGGAGGGACATGCGTAATATTACTCATACATATATTTAGTGCATGTTAATCAAACTACTCTATGATTAGTTTTTTCCTTTGAACCTAGTTCTTGGGATCTCCAGTCCCTAGGTAGGGTATCCTCATAGGTAGTTTATTCTTCTTTGGGCTTAAGTACCATCCCCCTCGATGTTATCCAGATCTTTTCTCTAGCTAGAGCTTTAGTTAATGGATCCGCAATATTATCATTTGTACTAATATAATCAACATTTATGGTACCATTGTTTATGTATGATCTCACAAGATCTTGTGTTTTCTTCTAATAGATCTGGATTTACCATTATAATATTTATTGTGCACTCTACCAATAGTGGCAGTACTATCACAATGAATTAAGACGGGTGAAATAGGTTTCTCCCACATAGGAATTTCAGATAAGAAATCTCGTAACCAACCCGCTTCTTCACTAGCTCAAGATAAGGCAATTAATTTTGCCTCCATGGTGGATTTAGCAATAATCTGTTGTTTTTTAGATTTCCAACTTATTGCTCCACCACCTATTGTAAATACATAGCCAATGGTAGACAAAGAATGACCTGATAAAGTGTTCCAACTAGCATCACTATATCCTTCAAGAACAGCAGGATATCTTTGATATAGCAAACCATAGTGCACAGTTCTTTTTAAATATCTCATTAATTGAGTCATGGCATTCCAATGCTCAAAATTAGGTTTGCTAGTAAATCTTGCTAGAACTCCTATGGCATAAGCAATATCAAGTCTAGTACAATCAGTAGCATATCTAAGACTACCAATAATACTAGCATATTCCTTTTGATTGTAAATATCATTTTCATCTTTAGTAAGAAAAAGATGCACACTAGAGTGAAATGGAAAACTTGCAAGTTTACAATCAAAGTAATTATATTTTTTCAAAAGTTTTTCTATATAATGAGATTGATCTACAAATATGCCATTTGAAGTTCTAGAAATTTTCATGCCAAGAATCACATTAGCTTCTCCTAAATCTTTCATATCAAAGTTATTTTTAAGAAGCATTTTGGCAACATTTATAATATCCATATTAGGACCAAAAATTAGAAGATCATCAACATATAAACAAATTATAACATGAGCATCATCAAAAGTTTTATAATATATACATTTGTCACTTTCATTTGTTTTAAAACCATTAGAAAGCAAACATTGATCAAATTTCTCATGCCACTATCTAGGTGCTTGCTTTAAACCATATAAAGATTTTAATAACTTACATACCTTGTGCTCATTACCTGGCATTGTAAAACCTTCTGGTTGGTCCATGTAGATTTCTTCTTCTAAATCTCCATTTAGAAATGCCGTCTTTACATCCATTTGATGTATCATCAAATTATGTATAGTTGTTATAGCAATCAATAATCTAATAGATGTAACTTTAGTAACAGGAGAAAAAGTATCGAAAAAATCAATATCTTCTTTTTGTTTAAAACCTTTAGCTACAAGTCTTGCTTTGAATTTTTCAATAGATCCATCGGGTTTTAATTTTCTCCTAAGTACCCATGTACATCCAATTGTTTTACAACCTGGAGGTAAATCTACAAGTTTCCAAGTATTATTAGATATAATAGAATCCATCTCATCATTGATGGCTTCTTTCCAAAACTCTAAATCAAGAGAAGATAAAGCTTCTTCTAAAGAAGTAGGGTCACCTTGCAAATTATACACATAATATTCAGGACCAAAAATCTTTTCAATTCTAGGTCTTTTACTCCTCCTAGGTTCAATCTCATATTCATTAACATCTTTTGACTTAGATGTTGAACATTCAAATTTCTCTTGTTGTTCAAAACCCCCACTATTTATTTTCATGAAAAATTGCATCTCTAGATTCAATTATTGTATTATTATCAATATCAAAAAATCTATAAGTTGTACTATATAAAGAATAACCCAAAATACACATGTAGAAGCCTTTACCCCAAGTTTAGGTCTTTTAGGGTCAAGTAGCCTCACATATGCTAAGCAACCCCAAACTTTGAAAAAATTCAGATTTGGTTTATATTTTTTCCATTATTCAAAAGGAGTTAAAAAAGTCTTTTTATGAGGTACTCTATTCAAAACAAAATTTGCGATTAAAACAGCTTCACCCCAAAAATATTTAGGAGCCCCAGAACTAACAAGCATAGCTTTAGTTAAATTTATAAGAGTCCTATTTTTAGGTTCAACTACTCTATTTGAAGATGGAGAATAAGGGGCGGTAGTCTCATGAACAACACCAAGAGATTGAATATAATTATTAAGACCAAGAGTATCATATTCTTTTCCACTATTAGTTCTAAACCTTTTAACCTTTTTATCAAAAGTATTCTCAACTTCTTTTAAGAAAATTGATAATTTTTCAAAAGCATCACTTTTGTTTTTCATAAGATAGATATATGAATATTTTGAAAAATCATCTATAAAGGTTATAAAATACCGATTACCTCCACATGTCAAATGTCCTTCAAATTCACAAATATCACTATGGATAAGCTCTAGTAATTCAGTATTTCTTTCAATTGATTTATGAGGCTTTTGAGTAATTTAAGTCATGCTACAAATTTCACATTTTTCAAGTTCATTTTCAAGTTTAGGAATTAAACCTAAACCACTCATATTTTTCATATATTTATTATTAATATGACATAATCTACCATGCCCAAACATTCACACAAGAAACAATATAAGCAAAACTTGAATTTTCATTCATCTCAACATTAAGTTTAAACATGTCATCACAAGCATAGCCTTTGCCAACAAACATGCCATTTTTAGAGAGTACATATTGATCAGCCTCAAAGACTTGTTTGAAACCAGCCTTATTCAACAAAAAACCAGAAACTAGATTCTTTCTAATGTCAGGAACATGAAAGACATCTTTGAGAGTGACTTCTCTTCCAGAAGTAAATTTGAGAAGCACCTCTCCAATACCTACAACTTCAATGGTATGAGAATCACCAAGCATAATTTTCTTTTTCTCATCCAAAATGGTGTAGGTCTTGAACCAAGTTTTATCATAGCAAACATGTTTGGTTGCCCTTAATCATTCCACCACCCTCCTAAGCCTTCGAGAATATTAATCTTGGTAACCATAGCCACAAGAGGCTCTTCAATGACATTGGCTTGAGCCATAGGCCCATGTTTTCGAAAACGACAATTTCTAGCCGAATGTCCAGGCTTTCCACATACAAAACATGCATAATTGCTATTATTAGTGTGGCTGCCATTATTTGGAGCATGCTTAGGATGGTGTGCTTGGTTCATTCTTTGATTAGAGTGGGTCTTATGTTGAGGCTGATTTCCATTTGGCCTACGTTTGAAGTTCCTTTTCTTAGGCCTTACATAGTTGTTATTTTTTACATTGGCTTTTGGCATGTTTTCATTTGAAGAAATAAAATTTACCTTCGGACCACTTGCTCCATGGAGTTCAACAGTTTTGTCTTGGTTCCTAGCCTCTTCCTCCACTCTCAAACGAGTGACAAGGGATTCAATGGAGAGTTCCTTTTGCTTGTGTCTTAGGACTTTGGCAAACTCCTTCCAAGACTTAGGCAGCTTGTCAATGATGGCTGAAACTTGCATTTGTTCATCTACTCGAATGCCTTGAGATCGAACATCTTGTGAAATCATTTGGAGTTCATAGGATTGTTCTACCACGGACTTGCCTTCAACCATCTGAAATCTGAAAAATTAGCTACATGCATATTTCTTGGATCCAACTTCCTCTGTATCAAATTTTTAATTCAATGCCTTCCATATCTTTTTGGCTGATTTGTAAGCTTGATCATAATAATCATACAAATCATCAAAAAGACAATTAAGTAAATAATTTCTACAATAAAGATGATCCTTATCCCATTTCTTAACATCTTTTTCATGTTGAGAAAGTTCTTCAATC
Organism: Quercus dentata; assembly: GCA_028216015.1. Taxonomy (NCBI): domain Eukaryota; kingdom Viridiplantae; phylum Streptophyta; class Magnoliopsida; order Fagales; family Fagaceae; genus Quercus; species Quercus dentata. Next base: position 46,159,714 of record CP116453.1, on the reverse strand, counting down.
AATTGTTCAGATTTCTTTTTCTTTGGTTTTTTTCTCGGTTAACACATAAGCCACATTCAAGAGAGTAAGATAAAATAAAGTCTTTTGTCTTCACCTCTTAAAGTTAACACCACGGAAGCAAAATGGCTTATTAAGATCACCCGCTCCAGAGGAATTAGACATAACATTACCATTTTCCAATGATGATTTTGTGTTCTCCATAACGATTTGTCTCAAATTGTTGGAAATAAAGGAGAGATAATACCTGAATTTTCCTTGAAAATTACACAATTTGATTTTACCAAAAAGAGGTGGCAAAGATGAGGCGTGGACCAAGTCACCGTCTTGAGACAAATTGTGCCGTCTACGATATATCCGATGCAGTTAGACAAATAGTTTCTGCACGTTGTCCCCAGGATACAACAGCCCACCCACCTTTGCTGATTATCCTTGCGAGCCTACACTACTCGTAGGATATAAGCTCTCTATAGTACTTTCTTTTCCCAGAAATTTTGTAAAAGATAGAATATTTTGTGAGTAGTAAGAACTAAGAAGCAATAGATGGTAAGTGTTTAAGACAAAAAATTGTTTTTGAAAAGTCTACAACTTTCTATTCAAAAATACAAATGTGTGTATTTGAAACTTCTATTTCATTCCATATATATAGGGCAGACATTTTGCTTGTCCTTAGCCAAAAAATAAAACGTTTGATATCAATTAAATAGTCATAAAGTTATTGAAATTAATATATATAATCAATAGCTTTCTTTATATATATATATATATATATATATATATATATATATATATATATATATATATATATATATATATATATTATAAACCAGTCATCAAAAGCTTCTGTACGTTGAGAACAAAAAAAAAAAAATCATAATCTTTGAAATTAATGCCCCATAGATTAAGTTGCTGAACAAGAAAAGAAAGAGTCATAATGCCAAGCATTTAATGGCCTATTATTACAAAACCTTTTCAAAAGTTTTCTTCCTGAATATATGTTACAAAAAATTGCTAACGGTTTGACCACTGTCTATTAAACCAAATAGTAAACATTTGTGTATATATGGTAACATAAAATAATTCAGCAATAGCTGTACATTTAAGTACTGAAATTCTTCCATATATGGCGTTATTATGTCATATTCAAATAAGATAATAAAACCAAATATGCTGGCAATTATGATATTAATATCACGTTAATGTTCATAAATTTCCCAATTAAAACCATTGACAAAAACTATTCAAATTTTTAATTATATTTGAATTTCAAAATTTAGCAATCAACATATCCGACATTAAGAGATAATTGATATACATAAATGAGTATTAAAATAAATATAATATTTTTTATAAAAATATCCAACATAAAATAAAATGATATGACCTAGGAGTCAGCACTTAGGGTAGATTTGGAGTTAACACTGACATCAAAGAAAGACCAAACGACCATTTTTTTCATTCATAAAAATATCAACTAACTCTCAAGGAGTACAATAGGTTGCTTATAAATGATTGCTAAATCCTAGTTCTAATTGGCTAGGAAACCCTAATTGCCTTATTACAAAAATAACCTTACTTCTAAATTAAAATACTAAAAGCCCAATAAACTAATAAAACTTAAAACATAAAAATACAATTGACTTGCAAATATAAATAATACTAAATAATAATCTTCTTGTGTCTCACTCATCAGGTACTCAAGGACTCAAGGTAACTCTGCTGTGTACTACACCGTCCTCCATCCTTATCCAAGATTTAATAGAGAAAGGCTGCTGAGTGATTTCTATAATTCTAGCTCCTTTAGGCCAGTCTCCATAGCCACCATAACCAGTATGCCTAGCATAGCAGAGCCAGAGTTTCTCATAGGGGCAGCACCAGTCCAATCCATGGTTATGCCCAACAAATACTGCCTGCAACAATAAAAAGAGAGAGAACTCAAAATGATCCCATTCATATCCGTCAAACCCAAGCCATAGATTCATTTAGTTTCTGATATTCAAGAACCCTAAGCACATATGTTGCATATTAAAAATGTGGTTCCAATTCCGAGCTTTTCTCAAGCCAAAACTGATCAGGATTTTTTCCAACTTTCTTGCCAAAACATTAACATATTTGCTTCTACTGCTTCCACATTTAAAAGAAAGATATAATTACAATTACCAAAACTCAGCTGACCATCCTAAACTGCATTTAGATGATTTAGATGCAAGTGTGTGACTCAAATGTCATGGGTGCTTGAACTCATATTTTCAGGGAAATGTATTGTGATAGAAATGAAAAAAGATAATGGTACCATACAATCATGAAGAACCAATTTAGAGAGGGGGGGGGTAGAAGTACAACATGATAAATTAATCATGATGAATAACCAAAAGAAACACAACATTAAAAAATAAAATATTAAAAGAACAAAAAGAAAAAGAAAAAGAAAAGCTCCTTTTGACTGCAACGAAGTTATAAAAGACACAAATACAAGGTACTCAAATTTCAACATGTCAAAACAAGTTTTCATTCTTTTCTAATGTAATTCTTGTCAATTAAATGGAACAATAACAAAAAAAAAAAAAAAAAAATGGTCATTTTGGGCCACAAAAGCCAAGTCATACAAATCAAGCCAGGCAAAGCCTGGCCAGCTTGTGTATCAAGAAATTCCCTATTTGACTTGGTAATAGTAATCAATCGATCCTGCTGAAAATGGGGTCATTCAAATTTCAAGGTCAAATCTAGACCCAGTCTGTCTAGGAGCACTGATGTGTATCATGTGTAAGAAGGTATATGTACTTTTGTATGTACATATGTGCACATGCTTGTTCCTTTGTGTCGTTACCTAGAGAGCAGGCATCTAACATGAATATATGTATGTATGTGCAAATCTATATATTTACATAAGAATACGATCGAGCGTTGCTTATCTTTGAAATGAATATAATTATGTATGTCGTGCTTGCTTATCTGTGTGCTTACCTTGACAGAAGGCCTTTTAACAAGAAGATCCATGATACCCAATTCAGCTTCTTGAGAAGCAACAGGTTCTTTGTTAATTGATCCTACACAAGGCTGGTCTATTCCGTTTCCAAACTGTGGAGCAACGTTCTTATATGCTTGACTTGGAATATGCCAGAATATTAGCTCGGGCACGCTGTCAGGTAACACTAAATTAATTAAGAATATGAAGGAAACAGATTTATATTTTTTAAAAAAAAAATTAAATGAATATTCTCCGTATCTTATTGGTGCAATTCAAAGAAGAAAACCAAAACCTCAGCCTTGTCAATTACAACTATTTGCCTCAATGGAATTAACCTTTCTTTCCTTTTCACTTTCTGTTTAATCAATCCACATCGGGAGCAATGTTCCAAAGTTTTCTGTTCATTTTATTCCTTTCTCTTGCAAACCATTTAAATCAATGAACTAGAGTCTGGCTATTTAAACCTTGTTTCCAATTAATTGTAGTCAATGCTAATAAGGTTCCACAAAAAGTAGTTAAAAAAAGAAGTATTTCTGTGTTCTAATACCTTGAGTTAGGGTTGATCTCTTCAGATTTTTTCTGGAACCATTCTGCTTGGGCATTTGAGATAACTTCTGGATAGGACCCGCCGCCAGAATCTAAAAAGTACAGGTATACCACGGGTGATTTTGGATCATCTGATGATGAGACTTGGAGAACATAGTTGGATATACTTGGCCAAAGATCTTTAGGACCATTGCTAGAATAAGATAGCACATCATGCTCAATGTCGTGTTTCATCAACTCGATACGCTGTGTGACTCTGAAGCTGCATGCTTCTTCTCCTGCCAGACATAATGGCCCCATCAGAGAGAAGCTAATATAAAAATCTTTAAATCATGGAAAATTCTAGTGCTACTATTTTGTGCACAACTTGCCCACATGACGAGTTGTGGTTGGTGAAGGGGTGATTCTTAAATCATCCCAAAAAAAAATATTTAAATCTCTCGTGATTTGAGAAGAGAATCATATATTATGATACTATTGAGAATTTGCATGTTAGAATGACATCATTTTCTATATTTTCAAATTTTGAAATAGTAATATATTATGGAAGATGAGAAAGGAAGAACCGAAGAGATTAACGTGGTTACATCACTAAGACCTACGTACACAACACCAAAAGCCAAATGGCTACATCTTCATCCTCTTGATTGAACATATTACAAGGGAACTCAGACTTATAATGGAATTTACAGAATTTGAAAATAGGTAAACAATCAAATTATTACATACATATTTTGAATGTGATCTTCACATCTTTATAATTGATTCCTCCAATCCCTTGATTTACTCCATGCAATCAATTCCTTGATTGTCAACAATTTGTGCAAAATGCCATTCTTGCCAACATATATTAAACTATTATAAGTGAGCAAAAATATATTGTTATGAACTTATGATTACTGATTAATTCTGTATCCCATCGCTAATGCATCATAAACATCATCTAAAAGGCTATCTTATGTTCATTTCAAAATATTGCACGAGGGTTTTATTTTATGGTTCACTTGGTTCTGTAATTTCAGTATTCTTCATCATAGTTTGCGTGAATATCATTTTGACTCTATACCAGCTTACAATAGGCCAAGCTCCAATGAGGCAGTTGTCCAAAACAATGAGAGATCAATCATAATCCTGGGAAACACTGACAAACCCAAGGAGTGTTGCCTGTCACTAGTGATGGCTGGTTTGTCACCAGCCTTTTTACACCACATTTCATACAACATGCTAACCTGAATATGTCGAGTTGACTGCTGGGCAAATAAGTTGAGGAATTCCAGGGGCTGAAAACCACTCCATCGGCCATACAAATGGTGCATCGTCATGGTTTCCAAACACACTGGCCCAAGGAATATTTCTGGATTTTGTTGGAGAGATTGCCTGATCCCAATACAAGCTGGCATTTGCTATTAGGAAATTGTTGGCTGTAATGACATCTCCAAGGTATACAACAAAATCTGCTATCCAATCAGTTCGTTAGAGTATTAAACCGAAAAAACAATCTATAAATAAATAAATGAAAATATTAACTATGCAAAAGGGCTCTATTTCAAGCTTTGCACGCTTAACTTCTTGAATTTAACAATCATTGGAGTAATTTATTTGGATAGACCGATACGTTAAGCAAAAACGTAACCTTTTAAGTCAGCTGAATATCAAACAATTCAAGATATCGGAATAGAGACGAAATTTAAGTTTTTTCAACATAATGCACTAAGCCAGAAAATAATAATGGTGATCTTGTCTCTACAATGGGTGACAGTCACCAAGTAAAAGTGACACTGATTCCCAGCATGTTAGTACAGTATAGATAGAACATTAAGATATCATACGAAAATTTCTTTGTGTAGCATTCAGAACTAACCATTTTAACAGAAAATAAAACAACAAACCCAACAAGTTCGTCATGCCTTTGCAATGATCTCTATTTTTTTTGGCACAATATCATAATCTATTCCATGGAGAGTACCCATAAAAAGGAAAGGAAAATCATGTATGTCAAAGTGGTACCAGGCATGTCTTAAGCCCTTAACACCAACAACACATTGAAGTGTAGCAATTTGAATGTGTGGTCATGTAATTATGAAACAAATGCTATATCTAAATGAAACAGTCGACCCAACTAGTGGACATCAATTCATTGAATAGAATCAATAGACTGGTCATTATGGCAAGGTCGAACCCACCAAATCTGCTCGTAGCAATTTGTAAGGCACTACACAACTGGTCAACCTTTGTTATTGTTTGATGAGAGCGATACTGTAAACAAGATGTTAAGCTGCCCATGCTGTTCAATATATGAATGTCTATATATGTGCAGCATAACCTAAATGTATAGACAGTTTTGTTTCTTGAAACTAAGCCAAATTGCGGTAATCTTAATATGATTTAATCTAATTTGATCAACTTTGTCAACATTGAAATATTTAGAAGTCTAGATTGTACAGAACAAGAACAACTAAGTCTTTGTCCCAAAATATTGAGGGTCTGTTATGGATTCTCAATAGACTAGTCAGCGTTGACCACATGAGATATCTATTTTTAATACTTCTAGTGTCCGAATTTTGGAAACAAAACTAAAATTCTATAGTACTTAAAATTAATAGATAGACCCTTCAAGGTGCAATTCTAAAACTTGTTTCCCCGTTTATCCTAACATGACAAAAGAGACAACAAACATGTAGTAGTAAGAGAGTGCAAGGCCCATATCATTGCTATTTCGAGTCATGTGTGAGACACTTCACAAATGACCCACATGAACAAGTTGCTAAGTTAGTAGCCCCAGATTACAGATTACTAACCCCAAACTCCCTTCAAGAAATTGGACTTAATACATTACATAAAAAAGTGTGCATCATAAGTACCAAAGTATTAACGAACTAACCATTAATAAGTTATGAAAAAGGTTTTGCCGCATGCTTGTACAGAGTATGTGACAGCAAAAAAAAAAGGAATAAGTGTCTAAAGTTCACTTGGTCCCGTTCATTGTACATGAGTTGACTTCTCTTCTGTGAGCTCTCAAAAGTCAATACCATATTTTTGACGATGAATTTATATACACACTTCACTTTAAAATTTTGAAAAAAATGAAATACTTTTTAAAAATTTTTAGAAAAAATGCTTTTTGAAAAAGCATCGAGTCTTTTGGCTAAATATTGTAGAAAACTAAGTTTGTTTGTGATATGGGTATTGTTTAAACTTATTTGGAAAATTGAGGAAAGAAGCGAATTTCGACAATACCATTACCGAAATTCTAAGAAAAAGTAAGAGAGAGGAGAGAGAAATGATGTGATGGAAGGGGGAGAGAGAAAAAAGGAATTTCTGCAATGGTATTGCCGAAATATGTGCCCAAAAAAAGTAGGCTAACCTACCCGAAATTGGAGACTGACCTGACCAAAATTATTAAAAAAAAAAAATGGAATAGTGGCAATTGAATTGCCAATTGTGGCAAGAGTAATGCTACATCTATAAACTATTTTATAATATTTTTACAAATTGTTGATATGGCCAACTTCTTACTAGTTCTCATCGGGGCCCACTAATAACTTTATTTTTTTATTTATCAATAATCACTCATCACATCAACAGTTTGTGAAAGTTTTTGTTAAAAAAAAAAAAAAAAAAAAAACTCAATTTTGCCATAATTGAGTTTTTTTTTTTTTTTTTTTTTTTTTTAATCATCCATTTTAGGCAAAATGCTAGAAATACAAATTTTTTTACACAAACTGCTAATGTGGTAAGTGATTATTGATAAATAAAAAAAATGATATTATTGATAGGCTCTCATGAGAATTCGTAAGAACTTGGCCATAACAACAATTTGTAAAAATGTTATAAAATAGTTTATGGATGTAGCATTTCTGGCCACAATTGACAATTCAGTTTTTTTTTTTGTTTTTAATAAATTTTGGTCAGGTCAGTCCCCAATTTCGGGTAGGTCAACCCGCTTTTTTTGGGCACATATTTCTACAATACCATTGCCAAAATTCTTTTTTTTTTTCTCTCCCACTTTCGTCACATCATTTCTCTCTCCTCTCTTTTACTTTTTCTTAGAATTTCGGCAATGGTGTTGCCGAAATTCGCTTCTCTCCTCATTTCCCCAAATAAGTTTAAACAATACCCATATCACAAATAAACTTGATTTTCTACAATATTCAACCAAAAGACTCAAAGCAACATCCTTTGGACCTTTCCTCTTTCTCAATAATAAAAATAAACAGTTGGTATTAATATTTAGTAGGACAATAATAGTGACATGGCAACTGAAAAAACATGGTACCATAGTTCTCGAAACCGGACGAGCACAGGGTCGGACCGGGAAAATCGAGAACCGAGATAAAAACCGATTTTTTAAGCATAAAGAACCGGGCATATGTGGCAATTCTGTGAACCTCTAAAACCGGGGTTGGACCGCACGAACCGATGGCAAGAACCGTGTGATCCAACCCCTTAGCATTTTATTCTACTTAATTAAATTATCTATCTCTTACAAGGAATAAAAAAAAAAGTAAAATTAAAATCCTCCAAAGATATTCAACTTTACTTCAAAAATTAATCATAAATTTTAATGTTTTCATGATTATTATTTTATTTTATTAACTTTATTATTCAATTATTAAATATATGCTTGAAAATCATTAAATTTCCCTTACATATATATATTAGTCAATTTTACTAGTTTTATAAATTTAATATTTATATTTAGGTTTTAATTAATTATGATGTCATCACGGTTCGACCCCGGACCTCAATTCGATCTCAAAAATCTTAAATTTCCCCCTTTTTACGGTTGAATGAACTCTTCCAATTCGAACATCTTACATGGTACAACCGAGTCCAAATCCTCTGTACCACTTTTTGTGTATCACTTTATATTCCACCAATCACTACTTACCATGTGTATGATTGCTTTCTATTTTAAACTTCAGTTATTTTATAAGGAAAGTAAAATGAAAACATGACAAATAGTGATTGGTAGAACATAGAGTGGTATACAAAAAAAACGATCTGAGGATTTGGACTCAGTACAACTACCCCATTTATTATCACACAACACAACAAAGCTAGCTAAGTTAGTACATGATTGATTAAAAAAGAAGTGATAAAGTCACCTGTAGGAGTTTCATTGTCCAGCACACTGTTCATGACCTTTACTGAGTTCACGTCATGCTCTGGTCCCCAGTCCGACCACGCGTTCTCCCCAAAATGCAGGTCTGCAAAAACCGCTATCTTGAACGCTGCACCCGCCCGCATCTGAACATACCTCTCACCGCCTGAGGCCTTTGTTGTTGGTGGTGGTAGTACGGCCTGCACTTGGTCATCTAATCCGACGGTCAGGATGAAGAGAGAGAAGCAGGTGAAGGATAAGATCGCTACTTGGGTCTGAGTTTGTGGCCTCTTCAACTCCATTGAAAGGAGAGAAGAGAAGAGAAGAGAATTTGGGTGCAAATATATAGCTTTTTTTTTTTTTTTCTTTTTTTGGGAATCAAGGAGGTGAACTAAAATCTTAAAAAAAAAAGAAAAAAAATGTATCAGAAAATCTGAAAAAAAAAAAAAATCGTAACAAAGAATATGTGAGAAAATGATTATGAAATAAGAAATATCTCTTAATTTGGGCGAGGAGCCGAACTAGGTTTGGAGGAGACAGAGAAAGAGAGGAAACTGCAGCTCTACCGCTGCTTCTTCTTCAGAGTGAGAGTAAGAGATTTAAGCAATTTGTTTAGACTTTGGTGCGGTTTACCCGTTGGTCTTGGTACCTATTAGTATGACACTAATAATGTCCATAAAGACTTTGGTGCGGTATGAATAGAGATTATAGTGTCTACATTTTGGAAGGGACGCGTTTCAGCCCTTTTTTTTTTTTTTTTTTTTCTGCATGCGTGTCAACTGGGGCACAGAAATTACTATTTACATACTGTTTTGTACTGTTTATATTCTGTTCATCCACTTTCCATGAGTTTATTTGTGACAGTAGAACTCGAAAACGATTGTCTCTGGCATTACTCCACAAGATGCCATTCCATGTACCGTGTTGAATGGGATGGAAGTTAGGACCACTCCACATACATGGTTATAGACTATAGTTGTAGGTGGAGACGTGGAGTGGTTATGTGCCAAACGATCTAATCCGTGTCTCTTTTTGCTTCAGCTCTCCTTTTCTTGGGCAGTGACTTTAGGCGTGTGGTATACCCAGATATCTCTTTTCTCTTCAGCTTGTTCCACACGCCTAAAAAGTCAGTCTCCAAGGAAGTGATGCTAGCTTTTGAGTCTTTTCCAATTACCCAATTAGTGAGGTGGTTTATCAAGCGTGGGCTGGACCATAGAGGGTATGTGTGAAGCTGGCTTTTGAGTCTTTTGTGTGATGCTGTCACTTCAGCATGTTCCACGCGCCTAAACAGTCCAGAAGTGTTTGGTGTACCTGTTTAAAAATATGTGTTGTTATCCTTATGTCAAAATATGTGTAAGTAAAAAAATGTATAAAAATATGTGTAATGTTATTTAAGAACTGAAAACGTGTGTTTGAGTGGAGAAATTATGAAGTTCTCTGGTGGACCACATCACTTATCTACCATTCTACTAAAAAACTTCCACTTGTTTAAAATTGATGAATCAGTAATTAATTTCTATTTAAAAAAATTTTCTAACTAACAATTTTAAACAAGTGAAATTTTTATAATAAAATGATAAATCACGCTACTTATCTACCACGTAGATTTTATAATTCCTCGTTTGAGCAGGTGAACCAAACACTCCTTCAGTCTCCAGGAAAGTGACGTTGGCTTTTGAGTCTTTTCCAATTACCTCATTAGGGAGGTGTTTTTTTTATCAAGCGTGGGCTGGACCATAGAGGTTATGTGCACCCTACAAAATGCCTATATCAATATTACAACTATTTTCCCCTGAAATCTTGCGGTAATTTTATGGAAAACATAGCAAAAGTTTGTTCAAGACTTATCTTCCTGTCAGTCATTTGCCTGTTCTTTGCTCAAGCCATGATTGCTGATAAGCCAGACTTCAAATATAGTTTTGGGTGTTTAGACAAGGGTGACTATACCAGTAATAGTACCTACAAAGCAAACCTCAATCATCTCCTCTAGACCCTCACTTCCAACACTGAAATTGACTATGGGTTCTACAACTCTTCTTATGGCCGAGACCCTGACAAAGTATATGCAATTGGACTTTGTCGAGGAGATGTTAAGCCAGATGAGTGCCGTAGTTGCCTCTATAACACTACAAATTTTCTCATACAGCATTGTCCCAATCAGAAGGAAGCAATGAGACAGGATGAGTATTGCATATTACGGTACTCGTTCTGCAACATATTTGGGATCATGGACGATGATCCTGTTTACACTCAACATAATGTTAATTATCAATCTGGCAATTTGGATACTTATAATCAGGACCTCAGGACCCTGTTGGATGGCCTAATAAATCAAGCTGCAGCAGGTGGTTCTCTTCGAAAGTTCGCAGAAGCAAAATCTACAGGAATAAACAACAAAACACAATATACACTTGTGCAATGCACACCTGATTTGTCTCAAACAGATTGCAGTGATTGCTTGCTTTCGGCATTTGGACAGATTCCTCTTTGTTGTGATGGCAAGATAGGTGCGGTAATTTTTACACCCAGCTGTAATTTTCGGTATGAGGAGTACACCTTCTTTGGCCCCGTAGCTGATGTTGCACCACCATCGACCAATACCTCCGTAGCTGATATTGCACCACCATCAATCAATACCTCTGCTGCAAAAGGTACTTTTCCTGCATAATTTCTCGAGTTTCGAAACTAACTAGAATATTATATAACACTCGAAAATTTTTGTGTGAACATTAATTTTTATGATTTTTGCAGGAAATGATGGTAACAAATCTCAAACGGTAATCATAGTTGGGTCCATTATTGCTTTTGTAGTAGTAGTGGTACTAATAATAATCTCCTGCATCTACCTAAGAGTTCGGAAGCCAAGGGAGAAACCAGAAAGTAAGTTAATTAATTGGTTTATTGTTAAGAAAGTATGAAACCACTGCGGTATTTTATTAAAAAATCTTATAATATGACGAAATACTTATATATGATAAACTAGACATTAACTCATGCATAGACAAACTATTAAAAGTGATATCTAAAAGAAATTATTTGCAAAATTATGGTCGTAGGATGTATTACAATTCATGTAATATAAGTATTCTCTAAAATAAATACTAAATAAACACTTTTTTCTACATATTTTATAACACTATTAGTCATGTAAATTTTCTAACATATTTTAACATAAAAATTGATAAGTAAGAGTGTAGAGATTTTATTTTTTTGATAATTCAATAGTGATAATAGGAGTATATTTTAACATAAAAAGCAAACAAAAGCCGTTTTCATGAAAAAATTTGGTTTGGTTTGATTTTTTATTATTATTTATTTTTATAGAGAAAAATTGCATTAAGTTTTATTGGGTCTGAATTCTAAACAATGAAAAGAAACCATAAACAGTCAGACACAAAATGAAATAAAATCTTTACAAAACAAATATAGAGAAAGACGTTAGCTTTGTATACAAATGTTAAAGCCAAGATCCACATACACACACCAAAAAAATAAAAAATAAAAACCCAAACAAACAAACAAAATTGAAATAAACAACCAACGATCATGGGAGGCTTTACATTAAGGCCAGGGGGTTCAAATGAACCCCCTGACCTGGCCCAAACAAAAAATTTATATATAAAATTTTTATTTATTTTTTTCATTTTGACCCCTAAAATAAAAATCTGAACACCCTAATCCTAAATTTTGTTTGAACCCAATTGAAATAAGCTTGACATTTGAATATGATCATCTTGATTTTAATTTCACAATATTTTTACAATAATATGAGACAAATTGTAAATGCTTTTTATCCGGATCTACAACAAACAATATTTTTTTTTTATCTACCTTTAACAATTGACCACCTAGATTTTGTTGTGGAATTTTTTTGAAAGTATTGTGTCAGTTCCAAAAATTTTGCTTATTCATTAATATATTTATGTATATAAATATTCTTTCCATGATTCTGGCTTACTTTGCGGTTGACAACGAAGTGAAGTTGTTTTTCCTTGCACTTTTCTTCTTTATTAATAAAAAAATTACATCATCATTACAACCAACACATCTGTACAAATTTGTATCTATATTTGTAATGTTTTCCTCATTCTCGCTATCTCACTGTCTCCCTTCTATTTTTTTTCTTAGTTTTTCTTTTTATATCCAATTCAAAGAGAGTAACTATGTTTATGTGTATATTTAAAAAGTCATCCACTTCAAACGCAAAAACTTATATCAATTACTATTTTATTTTCTTAGTTTCACATTTACTCCTAGTCCTACTTCTAAGTGTGTTACTAGTCTTCTCCTTCTTTATCATATATTTTTATATAATTGATATTACATATAAATATAATCAGTTATTATTAACTTGACAAAAATGTATTATTAGTAATTTAATTATATTAGTTTATGCATTCAATAGTTGTTGGCTTACCTATTTTATAACAGTTTTAGATTATTGTATAATATAGTTATATTGTATACTAAATTATATTTAGAATATTATTTTAAATTATTGTATATAATATGGAAGTTTATCTATACCAAAAAAAAAAATTAATCATTTAATTTTTAACTTACTCCTCATGACAAATGACAAATTCCTAACTTTGCCATTGCTGACCCCCATAGAGAAAAATCCTGGAGCCACCAACGAAGAAGCTAAAGTTGTAATCAAAATATGCCAAAACTATTTTGAAAACAAAAGTGTGAATGAGAGAATTTTTACCTCGATGGAGAGATCTCAGATCAAAACACCCAAAGAGAGAGAGAGTGCTTAGTATATATATAGAGGCAACGTCCCAAAGAGAGAGGGATTTCTTTTTCTATTTGGTTTGGATTTTACTTTGATATGGTTTTTTTTTTTTTTAATCCTAAGTTTTTAGAAAGCTGATGTGTCAAAATTTTAGAATGTCAACAAAAAGTAAAAGACTTTTGTTTTATATAATAACTAGTATTATGTCCTTGCGATGCACACCTTAATAAAAAAATTATATATAAATTTTAAAAAAATATTTTTTTTGATAATATAATCAAATCTAGTAACAAATAAAATAGTAAAAATATTTTTTAAAAATTAAGTTACATGGAAAATGTATATTATGTAATTTTTTAAATATATATATATTATAAAATATTTTTAAAAATTATGGCAAGTTTTAAATTTCTAAAAGCTCTTAGTAGTAAAATTGTAATATATATGTATGTATGGCACTTAAAAATCTTTCCATAATACTTGCTAACATGTATGGTAGCGGAAGTATTAATCATATATAAATTTCTTATATATATATGACTAAAAACAAATTCCATAAATTACAAAGATGTAAGTATTTAGACTGCAATGTAATGTTTACATATAAAGTACCAGTCATAGCCATTTTAATGTTGCCATAAGTGAGGAAATAATCAACATAATCAATGAAGATTTTGGATTGTAATCAAATTAAGAAGAAAATAGATGATGAAAAAAATTTGTAGTGTAATTAAATTAAGATTTTTATCAACTTAGAAATTATAAGAGAAGAAGATAAGGAAAAAAAAAATTATATCTTTTTTATTTTTTTTTTATTTTATGAATAGTATTTTTTTTTTTATTGATTGAATTTAGCATTCTTAAATGGTTTTAGTTCAACTCAACTTCTCTTAGATTCAAACTTAATCTGTGGAGGTGTGAAAAATAATCATGTTAACTTAATCATATATCACGTTGCTGTTTTTTTTTTTTTTTAATCCAAAAAATTGCAGCTAATAGGTGTAATAATATAATTTAAATGTAAAAAAGAATTAGATGAAGATGAAAACTAAGAAGAAATAGATGGAGAAAATAATTTGGATTGTAATTAAATTAAGATTTTTATCAACTTAGAAATTATAAAAGAAGAAGATAAGAAAAAAAATTATATCTATTTTTTAAAATATTCTATAAATATTGCTGCAATTTAAGTTGCATTAGACCTCTTTCTTTTCTTAGTGTAGTATATAGTTACTGCAATTTAAGATGCATTAGACCTCTCTTTTTTAGTGTAGTATACGGTTGTTGCAATTTAAGATGCATTAGACATTTTTACTTAAAGAAAAAAAGAAGATGCATTAGATTTTTTTTTTTTTAGTGGAGTAATTAAAAAATAAGAATTAGATTACACTACGTCTACGTTGCTGCAATTTAAGATGCATTAGAATTTTTTTTTAATGTAAATTTTATCTTTTTAAAATCTAAAAATCTATTATTATTATTATTTTTTTTTTTTTTTTTTTTTTTTGCAATTCGGTGCCGTCGCTTGGCACAACCACGGCGCCTAAGTTCAACTTTTATTATATAGTATATAATATAGATAAAAAGGTCATTTAATCTATTAAGAGTACATTTAAAAATAGTATTGTATCATTCGCATTAACTTGTACAAAAATTCACGTCTATTTTAGCATAAAACCTTACTTTTTCTATTCTACATAACCACTTTTCAAAAACATACACATTAAATTATTTATTCTACACTCTATTTTATTTAAATAAACACTTTTCATTCTTTATTTATTATTATCTTCATAAATAGGGAGAGAGAGAGAGAGAGAGAGAGAGAATATGATGTGAGTAAGAGGTGAGAGAGAGAAAAATTATGAAATGCAACATTATACACGGTTACAAATGTGATAATACATAACATATGAGTCAATATTGATCTATTTTCAACATATTTATCATTTTGCCTAATTAACTCTGTCCATCTTTTCAACATACAATTCAATGGTGGGATTTTCAAAATATTAACTCCAAAAAAAGTTATTAAGTTATGTTATTGAGGTAATATTTTGAAATTTTCATCATTGGATTGCATATTTTCTGTGTTTTTATCATGTTAAATTTTATACTAATCGAATATTATTTACTATTCTATCCATAGACTAACTTTTTATGCATAATTTAAAATTTAACCAATTTATGGATAAGGTAGTTATTTATCTCTGGTCATCTTAAAATTTCATATGCATAAAAGTTATAAGAAGAAAATGTAATCTAACAATAAATATTTTAAAATTGACAACCAATAAAAAATTGAGTGGTGTAACGTTTCTAGAATTTACACAAAGTATAACTTGATCTTGACCTTATATATATATATATATATATATATATCCTTCATGTTTGTGAATAGTAAATAACATTTTATTAGCACGAAATTTGGTAAGCACATAGATAACTGGTAATTTGCAATGGTAAAGTTTTCAAATTATTAAATTAATAAAAAGTTATTTGATGATCTAACACGTAATCTAACCGTAATAAAGTTCAACTTTTTTTTTTTAAGAAGACAATAAAGTGTAACTTGATAATGACTGTATACATTATGTGTGTGTGTGTGAATTTTAAAATTGATATGTTAGCTTAGGAGATTCAAAAAAAAAAAAATTCTTAAGGGGGGCTCATAATTTTGGGACCAAAGTATAACAAGCAAAATTTTGATTATATTTATTTAATAAAAAATATTTTAAAAACAGTGATGAAAAAGGCAAAAAGGAAGATGGAAAAAAAAAAAAAAGTTTAAAGGGTATTTTAGTCTTAACGGGAGTATTTGAATTTTTTTTTTTAATTTTTTTTTTTAATGCTTTTCTGACATTCACCCAAATCTGTTGTTGTTTCCTGTTCATCATAAAATGCAGGGATATGTTAGTCAATTACTATAGCTTAACGAATGCCCCTGGATGCACATAGGGCAATCCATTCCATAAATTAATGTTAAATTAAAAATTATATATTTGGTAATTAATGATATGTAACATTGTAAAACTTATGTAGCAAAATTTATAGCATTCTAAACACCACTCTATTGATTTTTTTTTTTTTTTTTTTTTTTTTTTGATAAGAAAACAAAAACTTTTATTTAGAATGGGAATCAAGTACAAATATCATGGGCACATGCGTGCTCAATTAAACGAGGACACTCCTCTAGCCATGCAACGTAGCTCTCTACACCACTTGCGAATTGGGCCAATAAGTGGGTAGGGATATTTCCCTGCCGTATGGTATGGGAAAAGGCATAGGATCTAAAGTTTCGTACAAAATGTGACAGTCCGGATACAATATTTTGCACTGACGAAGACACCTCACTCACACCTTTAAGTGCGTTGCGAATCTTGAGGAGTCGCCCTCAAAAGTGACATCTCGAACTCCCACATCCAATGCGAACTAGACAGCAACCTCTATTGCTTTGGCTTCAGTCTCCAACACACCTAATGGACGAGCGAGCTTTTGGCTTAGAGCAGCAACCACTTCTCCCGCCGAGTTACGTATCACCACCCCAATACCAACCTGCTTCCATTTGGTGAAAAATGCCCCATCAACATTGACCTTGTAGCTACCTAGTATTGGAGGACACCACTTGGTTTCCTTTGTAGGCACCGCTCTCATGAGTTGTGGTTTCTCATTCACCACCTGAAACTCGTCCAATAACCTTAACGAGCTTCTTATGATAGCTAATCCATTTTTGCACACTCCACCATGTCGTCTCTCATTTCGGTATTTCCATATTCCCCAGCACAACATGATTGTACGCTCCACCAAGTCAAGGCATGAGTTCGACCATTGTTGTAACTTCCACAACACATCTATGAACTTCCAAGATGGGTTGATTTCGATAGGCAAAATCAGCTTATTGGATGACCACACCTCCTTTGCACTATCACACAGCCAAAAAATATGACATGCAAATTCCGGCTCTTTCCCACAGGATTCACATAGATTATCCTTGGTGATGCGTCTCTTCCATAAGTTCTCCTTTATGGCTAAGATGTCTCTACATGCCCTCCATGCAAAGTGCTTGATCTTGTTCAACACCCGCATATTCCAAAGGTCCCTCCAAACCTGTTTCAGGGCAGCAGGATTTGAGCTTTCGGGCGAGTTCCTTTCAGTTGATATGTCTTGGGCTAGCCTATATGCACTATTTACCGTAAACTTCCCGTTCTTACTTTCCGCCCATATCAGACGATCTCTAGCTCCATGTGTGCTTAGAGAGATGCTTAATATTGCATCCACATCCTGGGGGAGGAAAACTTGGTGAACCAAGTGCTCTTTCTATTCCATTTGGTCACCATCAATTAGGTCACAAACATGTGTCACTTGTAGGCCTGGATTCTCGGGTGTTACTACCCTATATGTGCTCGAGTTATGAAGCCACTTGTCTTTCCATATCTAAACTTGTTCACCATCCCCCACTTGCCATCTTATGCCTCTTTTAACCACTGCCTGAGTTGCTAATATACTTCTCCAAGCGAAAGATGATTGACTTCCTAAGGTAGCCTCAAGAAAATTACACCTTAGGAAATACTTAGCCTTGTATACTCTATAGAAAGTGAGGTTGAGTTAGTCTGCAGTCCCCACCCCCGCTTCGCCAATAAAGCCAGGTTGAACATTTTCAAGTCCCTAAAACCCATTCCACCTTTTTCTTTCGGCGGACACATCTTCTCCCAACTCATCCATGCTAGTTTCTTCTCCTCCTTCACTTGTCCCCACCAGAATTGTCTTACCATTCTCGGTCGACTTGTCACATAGAGTATCGGGTAGCTTGAACTAACTCATTGTATACGATGGTACTGCTTGGGCAACTGCCTTTATCAAAATCTCCTTCCCCGCACTCGACAATAATTTTTCCTTCCAACCCGCTAGTTTATTCGACACTCATTTGCTTCAACTGGGCAAACGTGTTCCTCTTAGACCTACCTACCAAGGATGGGAGTCCTAGGTAAAATTCATGTGGTTTTATGACCTGCACACCAAACATCGTCTTAATTGTCTCTCTAACTCCGTTGGCTGTATTATGGCTAAAGAATAATGAAGTCTTATTCCTATTCAATTGCTAGCCCGAGGAGGCTTCATATACCTGTAATACCCACTGGATTTCCTCACATTCCTTTACTGTGGCCCTCTCAAAAATCGATGTCATCGTGAAAAATAGGTTTGAGATTCTAGGCCCCCTTGTTGATGCTGCAACACCCCTTGGTTCCTTCCTTTGGACAGACTTGTGTAGTAAAGTAGATAATCCTTCAGCACAAATAAGGAATAGGTAAGGTGATAGCGGGTCCCCTTGACGTAATTCTCGAGTTGGAGTAATCTGACCATAAGGCTTCCCGTTGATGCGCACCGCATATGTAACAGATGATACACATCTCATGACCAATCGAGTCCAATTCTCATGGAAACCCATTTTGGCCATTATTTGTTGTAAACAGCCCCATTCCACCCGATCGTAGGTCTTACTCATATCGAGCTTCAAACCCATCTCCCCACATTTACCTTTCTTCTTCCTGTTGATATGGTGCATCAACTCATAAGCCACTAGCACGTTATCAATGATGAGTCTTTCTGAAACAAAGGCACTTTGATTCTCACATACTATATCCTGCAAAACCAATTTCAGCCTGTTCGCCACTGCTTTGGATGCTAACTTGTAGGCCACATTACACAAGCTAATAGGTCGATAGTCCATCACTCTTTTAGGATTTTTAATTTTGGGAATGAGAACGTGGGTTTCATGAAACTTAGGAGGAGCTGCACCATTGTTAAGAAAATCCAAAATAGTCTGTATAACAATAAAGTTCTGATGGGCCAAAAGTGCTGATAAAATAAGGGGGGCATACCATTGGGTCTTGGTGCCTTCATGGGGTGCATTTGCTTCAAAGCTTGCTTAACCTTAGAGGCTTGGAAGTCTTGTAAGAGTCCGGAATTCATCCTGTCTGTCACTTTGGTATGGATGGCATCAATAAGTTTAGCACCGACATTCGGTTGAGAGGATGTAAAAAGTTGCTCAAAATACTCCACAAAAATCCTCCCAATCATCTCTTCATCCTCCTGCCAAGCGTCGTTAGAGTTCTTGATTTGGTGGATGGTATTCCGTTGGTGTCTGTTAGAGGCCTTGGCATGAAAAAAGGAAGTGTTATGGTCCCCTGACCTCGGCCAACAATTTATCGATCTCTGATGCCACATATCTTCCTCAACCACCATCAACCAGTTCAGCTTTAACTTCGTTGCATGAATCTCCTCCATTTGTACAAGACCATCATGACTCCTTTCAACCATTGGAGTTTTTTCTATAGTGCTGAGATCTTCCAACCCACATGACCAAATGTGGTTTTGTTCCAAGTAGAGAGTGACTTCCTACATTCATCTAAGCACTGTGTGAACTGGTGCTGGGTGCCCATACTCCTTCCTCTCTCCCATGCATCATTTACCACTTCCTTACATTGTTTGTCTCTTAGCCACATAGATTCAAACTGAAACAACTTTGATCTTCGAGGCGCTCATTTGTCCGGTTTAGGGGGTTTTGAGTACCAACATACTATGGTCCAACATTGAGGTGGCCACATGGTATAGCCTAACACTCGAGAACATTATCATCCAATCCAACGATACCAAAGCCCCGTCCGGACGTTCTCTGACCCAACCTCATGCCCCCATTCTCCTACTCCAAGTATAATCCGCTCCAATATAACCTAAGTCTCGAAGTTTGCTACGGTTTATTGTTGTCCTAAAATTATTCATCTGCCATTCTGGCCTTAAACTACCCCCCACCTTCTCCCCATGGTGTAGTATTTCATTAAAGTCTCCTATGCAAATCCAAGGTAGAGCATATCTTCTTTCCAACTCCTCCAACAATCTCCATGATTCCTCCCTTTTACCGGTTTACGGATGACCATAGAAGCCGATAAACCTCCACTTTTTGTTACCTTGATCTTCAATAACTATAGCATCAATATGGTGAGGAGAGTAAGTTTGAACATCCACCTTCGTAGAGCTTCTCCACAAGAGTGCCGGATCCCCTCCCCGCCTTACACTCGGTACTACTAGACCCTGTTCTTGATCCAGTTTGCTCTTGATTCCATCCATTTCCGATACTACAAGCTTGGTCTCAATAAGAAAGGCCAAAGTGGGATCTTCCTCCAAAACCACCTTCTCGAGAGCTTTAACTGTGCAGGGGTTCCCAAGCCCTTGACAGTTCCGATATCTTGCACTCATTGCTCCCAACGGGGCTGTCTGTAGTCATTCTTGCCGATCCCGATTGTTGTGCCATGAGTTTACCGAGCACCGAGACCTCCTCTTGTATTTTCTGTTTCTTTCCCACATCCACTTCCATTAAGATTTCTTTCAATGGTGAGTGTAGCTTCCTCTTCGACCCACCATCCTTGTTATCTATTACCTCCACCATATCCTGGACTCCATCCACCCCATGTTCGTCTCCCCTTTCCTCCTGCATGAAATTTTCCTTCCCCACCACTTTGCATGCATGTTTTTTCTTTTTCTAAACATTGCTTGACATCTCTCTTATCACTGTCCCACCCGATGCCTTCGTGGTGTATGACCTTAAGGAAAATAAGCAACGGGCTGAGTTTATCTCCTAGCCCTTAGTAATGGTATGAAAAGAAAAAGACTCAAAAGCCAAGCCCGTCTCACTTGAGCCCAATATGGGAGTGAGCCCAATCTTGGGGCCTGATTTCTTGTCCACCTCTGTGATAGTATTGTTTAAATTTAAAAATCCCATCTTCTTCTTCTTGCACTCCTCAATATCCGGGATTGGATCTGTTGATGGTGGAACTACCATATTCGAAGCAAAGACTGTAATTGCGGCGACAATCTCTCTTAATTGCTCCTCGAAAGTCGCGAGATTCAGATTATGAGAGATCTTCGCCACTCCACGTGAACGCCACAAGATCTTGGGCTTGCCGTGTCAAAGTTAGAACACCACTCTATTGTTATTTAGTTTATTAAAATAATTTTTTCAAAAATGATTAATTTAAGATTAATGATTACCACATGTAGTGTGTTTGCACACATAAAAATTTGAAAATACAATTTCAATTAAAATTGTGATTTTTTTTTTAATTTCACAATTATAATTGAAATCATGTTTTCAAAATATAATTTCAAAGGTTGTGTGTAATAATAATTAGTCTTAATGTTTTTTTAGAATACTAAATATTTTAACACACACACACGGGAAGAGGGGAGAAGATTTTTTAAAGAAACTTACAAGAGTGTATATCAAAAAGAGCATAATGTTAAACTACTACATAATTTGGTGAATATTTCTTATAAAATGATACTTAGCTTCCACCAATTAACTTTCAATATGTTTGGTCAAGAAATGACTTCCATTAAAATAACTAGAAAATTATTAAATACTACTCTATTTGGCATCTAGACTTTCATAAATAATTAGGTTTTGAGAGGTTAGACAAAAAATTTCACACCCAATTGATGTGGCAAAGTGTTTGTAGTAGGTAAAATTAATGTCAGTTATGGGTCCAGCTAAAAACAAGTATATTTTTACCAATTCAGCTATTATAAAAAATGTTATGAAATTTGTTGTGCACATTAATATTGCCTGATAGGCTATTGGTGTTGCATGCACGTATTTTAAATTGTGTAGCTCTCTAAATAAGACGCTAATAAAGTCTTGTTCAAATTACCAAGCAATGGAGGAGATTGGAAATGCGGAATCCTTGCGGTTAGACTTTAAAACTATTAAAGTAGCAACAGATGACTATTCTAATGCAAATAAGATTGGAAAAGGTGGATTTGGTGTTGTTTACAAGGTACTGTTACATTATCATTAACTTAAAAAGAGATAATTTAAGAGTCATGTTAACGAGTGTCTTTAGGGCACTTATTAATAATTCATTTTAGGAAAATTCTTATACCACTTTTATAGGAAATGAAAAAAAATCGTCAAAATATTAATTACTTTTTTTTTTTCATTTCTCATAAAAATTTTCTTTAAATGAATTATTAACCAATGCTCTAAGGACACTCGTTAACATTTCTTATAATTTAATGGACAAACCAACCTCATGATTGAAGTAGGCTATTGGTTCAAACAGTTTCCTTTCCACCCCATGGATTCGATTTCTTTGGGCTATACAATCCGACCGGGATTAACAAAAACCGTCTACCAAAATGGTTCTTTAACTCTAAAAAGCGGCTCATGCAAAAAAATCATCAAACCGTGAATCGCGGTTGAACCTTCGATTTGAAAACCATGGATGGTCCTCGCAGTTCAATTAAAAGCTTTTCTTTCTTCCTATTTTGGGTACTTACAGGCTCGACCATTGTTGAATCTTCATTCTTCAACCTTGGACCTTTAGATCGCGCCACCATTTCCTCTTATTCTTCTTCTCGGTCTCGCCCGCTCTCTCCATCATGGTTTTGGTGATTCTTTGTTTCGCATTTTTCTCTCTACGTTTTTTTTTTTTTTTTTTTTTTTTTTACGCATTTTTCTTTCCCTATGCGTTTTGCCTTTGCACTCTGCTGTCTTCTGGTCTACTCTGCTAATGATCCATGATGGACAATTTGCTTTTCAGTCATCCACTAAATAATTGTTGTCAACCACTTTCTTTTTAAAATGTTATTGGGCTTTGTTCTTCATTTAATCAAACTAGTGTTTAACACGCGCAATGCGTGGGGTCATTTTATGATTTAGGGTCAGCTTTACAACACTTACCATAAAAATCCTTTGATAGGTTTGGCCTTTGTCTTTCGTATAAGACATGCAATATAATACCCTATATTTATGTTGTTGTCGTTAAAAATTTTGAGTTTGCATGTCATCAATATGTGTTGCAATATAAAAGAAATTTTTAAAAGAAACGTAAAGGTTATTATAAATTTTTTAAGTTGTATAAGTAAAATTGATACCTTTGTCTCTAAGTTCCATTCCAAGTCTTCTATTTCAGTGA
This sequence comes from Quercus dentata, assembly GCA_028216015.1. Taxonomy (NCBI): domain Eukaryota; kingdom Viridiplantae; phylum Streptophyta; class Magnoliopsida; order Fagales; family Fagaceae; genus Quercus; species Quercus dentata. The sequence goes on along the minus strand of CP116453.1, from coordinate 46,136,390 downwards.
AATGTTCCCTTTATAAATTTTCACAATAGCTTAAATGACTATTACAATAAACGACCCTTTATATGTTTTGTAGAAATCATAATCTTTCTTATCTGCCTTTATTGCTTTTACAAAAACATGGAAAAAAAAAAAAAAAAAAAAAAAAAAAAAAGGTATTTAGAATGGATAAGACTCTAAAAACTAAATTTCATTTCTTGTATGTATACCAGTTTAACAATTATAATTATCTAAAATCCAAAAAGCTTGTTGTGTTTAAACAAATGAACCGTAAAAACACTTTTGAACTTTGTTTAACACCAAACTCAATTTTAACTATTTAATTTAATATTTCCATTCATATTAGAGTGGAATAATGAAGTCACAAAATAGAGTATATATGCTTGGACAATGAAAATAAAACTGAACATTATCTTGATGAAGGAATTAAAGAAAAAAAGAACCATAAAATTCCATATTCAATCATTTTGACAGAAGCCAACTTATTTAGAACTACCACCTAAAAATTAAAGAATTAAGATACCTACTTAGGCATTATAGGATATCTTAAGAATTTCAATATCGTTGGAGTCTTAAATTTGCTCACAACTGTAAAATGATGTAAAAAAATTTTACATGGTACTAACATGTGTTGCGGAGGAACGAAACCTATCGTAAACAAAGATGACCAACAATCCAAACATGTGTGATCATAGCTAGAAAAATAAGTACCAAAATAGTTCTCATCATAGTCAAACTTTCTTTAAAATGTTGATTTTCAATTGGAAATCTTATAAATTATATGTTAGCAATACTATTAACCACTCTTCAATTGGCATATCTGATCCAAATATAAGGAAAAATGTACAATAGAGAAAACATTGAAATTAGAGACTATGTATAAAATTGGATAAACAATAGTTAACATTACTATAACAAAGCAGTAGGGTTCAATGAGTGTTCATGCATTGCTTCATTTAAACATCTACAATAATAATAATCTCTAAGAAAATGCATCAATTAACCTTTTTTAACCACAATAAAAACAAATATGTACAATCTGAATCTCAACAATAATAGAGGATTTAAAAGTTCTATGACCAAATAGAATAACATCCCAAAACAATAAATAAATATATCCTTCTATGTAACTCTTGTAGACGACATCCATCCCATATAGCATCTTGCCAAAGACAACATGGCATTCCATCAAAGGAAAAAAAAAAAAAAAAAAAGACAACATGGCATTCCATCCAACCTTTTAAAGGAAACAAAAAGCAAGTATGTAAGGAAAGAAAAAAAAAAAAAATCCAGGTTATAAAAATGTGCACTAAACAGATTGTGTAAATTACCATTGTTCAAATACATTTTAAAAATAATATAAAAATCCTCCACATGTTGCTAATTCAGCACATAGACACTCAAATTCATGTAATGAGTCTACCCACACCTAAATATGAAAAAAGACCTTGATCTACCTTAATCAATAAAATCTTCAAATTTGAACTTGAATCAAACCATTTACTTACAAACCAACAACTTTAAGTACAACACTACTTATTTAATAGGAAAAACAACAACTGGAGCCTATATTCAAAAATTAATGAAATTAAGATGGATGCATGGAGTTCCAAAATAACTCTACAAAACAAAGTATTCAATAGTATGAAAGATAGAGACTAACAATTAAATAGATACAATAGAGAGAGAGTTTTGAGTTCTTAGGCTTCTTAGATTTTACTTGTTCTCTCTTCATACCATAAATTGAACCACAATACACACATACATAAGGTGAGCCAAAATTCCAAGGTTTAGTTAATTTTCCCATATGAATTTTAAAATATGGGGACAACATTAATAACATGAACAAAAATGGAAGTCAAGTTTTTTTTTTTCCTTGTAAATTTAAGTCAAGTCATTTACTTGGAAATTCTTCACAACCACTCATTTTCGACCCATGGATTCCTTGAGGAGCAAAGACAACAATTGGACCCATCTTCTACCAAAGTATCATTTGTACTTACGTTCAACCTAGTTTCTCCAAAGGAATGGCCTATGTCAACATCAATATCTAATAATCAAATGTGAATTGAAAGTTTTATTTTCAAATTTTTAAAAAAGAATGTTTAAAGAACTAATAAGTACAGAGTGGCAGAAAGAGAAGCGAACCTCTTGACGCATAAAAGTTTATACTTGTACCAAGTGAATGCAACAAAGAGCAGTCATGAGTTATTGCCATTCTATCCCTGCTTTTTTTCCTAGCCTGGGTAATTTTATTTTGTAAACTATCTTTTCTTTCATGCCATTTTCTTTTGGATCGTTTCTCAAACATTTTTTTTTGATAGGTAATTAGAAAACTTATATTAAAGAGGAAAAAAAAAGAAAAGAGAAGTACAAGATGTTCATGATGATGAACAACAACACAACACAACAGCAATAAAACATCAACACAAAGACAACACTACACAACACAAAAGCAAGAGAGAAGTCGGAAACTAAGCTAAGGGAAGGCATAAACTCGAGAGAGGGAAGAACAATCGAGAAAACACCAAAGAATGAGACCACTCCATTAGGATGCGTTGGCATAAAATCTTTAACTCCTCCAACGTTTTCTCTTTATCTTCAAAAGATCAACGATTTCGCTCGACCACACAATCCACATTAAGCACCACGGAACCAAGTTCCAAATTTCCGAATTATGCTTCCCAAGCCATTGATGCCAACTAGATAACAAACCCGCCACCGAACCCGGCATAACCCAATGAATACCAAAAGCACGAAGCATGAAAGCCCATAGGGAATGAATAATAGGACAATGAAGAAGAAGGTGGTCTACCGACTCTCCATCGAGCAACACATACAACACCAATTAGCTAGAGGACGACCCTTAAGCATTAGGTTATCCAAAGTGAGGATCCGACCATGGGCGGCGATCCCACGAGGAAAAAAAAGCCACGCGCTTAGGAGTCTTTCGTTTCCAAACACCCTTCCAAGGAAATAAAGAATTCGAGGCACCCCGAATCTCATGGTAGTAAGACCGGGTGTCGAACTTCCCATCCCCTTTCAGCCCCCAAATAAGAGTATCTCTCCTATCACCTCGAGGAATACGAGGATGGATAAGCTGAAAAAGAGAGTAAGAAGCGACCAACTCCCAATCTTCAAACGCTCTATAAAACCTTAAATTCCACACTCTAACAGAACCCCCTTCCGGAGCCCACAAAACCTCGAGAGATGCAAGCATCCTTGACCGCCGAACATGCATAAAGCGCGGGATAGCGATCTTTTAAAGAATTCTCACCAATCCACCTATCATGCCAAAAGCGGATACGAGTACCATCACCCACTTCAAAGGACAAATACTTAGAAAAGCTCTCCCACCCTTCGTCTTTTTAGGTGTGCTTCTCTTGCATTTTCCTTTCTTTTTTCTTTTTTTTTTTTTGCTATCATATCATGGTAAAGGAAAGAAATAAGTTTTAGCATTTATTTTTAGAATCAAAGAGTCCATATTTGATATGTTTAAAACTATTTTACTTTTTTTTTTTTTTTTTTAATCAGTCATTAACAAAGGACAAAGAGTTATAAACTAAATAATAGCTACAAAGAAAAATTAGGCTTTCCTTACCTTTCAATTTAATTCAGTAGTTCTTCTCGAATAGTAGCCAAAAGTCTTATAAGTCGGGATGACTAATCAAATTAACATGTGAGGGAAAATATGTTATTATAAATACAGAATTCACGATAAGAGTCAATATAAATGAGGTGCTAGAAACTAAGATCCTATAAAACATGTGATTGTGTGTCATATAATTAATTATAATTATCTAAAATTCAGAACACATGGCAGTTTTATATAAATGAAACATTACAAATTTTGAATCAATACCAAACTCAAATTTAACAACATAAAGTAATATTTTATGCTCTATTTTGTATATAATGATTCTGCTTTTGGTTTTTGGTCAATTTCTGCATTATCTAAAGCAATTTAATACCTTAGTTTACAATAATAAAATATACTTGTTAGGATTAACTATGCTTTCTAATAAGTTTGCCTAATCTGTTGCAATAAGCACATTCTTTGATGCTCGTACTCATTGAGAAAGCAATTAGAAGGAATTGCTAAGTAAAGGCCGAGGAGAATTCGGGTATGATCATCCAATGGGTGGTCTCACAATTTCTTGCAGTGAAGACATCTTCATTGATCTCACTTCTCGCTTACATGAATTGTGATATGGTGCCTCTAAGATGAAACAAGTAGTGACAATTTTGTATATCTATGTAAGTTCTTTCTTTCTTTAGGCGAGAAGAAGAGATGGGGATTGTCCATCCACAAAAGATGTTACAATTAGAAATTCTGTAGCCCTTCTCACATTCTCCAAAGAAATGTAAAATTGAGTCATCTTTTTGTTGGAAGGGGTTCTTTTTGGTTTTATGATATTTCTTGTCCTTTTAATTTGATTTAACATTTTAATTTGATTTAACATGCCAAGGATTTCTTTGGGTAATAGTGATCTGTGCAATTATTCTCTTTAGAGACTATGATATATCTATTCCCTTTAATTTAATTTAACTTCGCATGATGTTTCTATGGATAATAGTGATCTATGCAACTTTTTTCATCCGAAAGTCATCCTCAATGATTTATTGGAACAACTTTTTTTTTTTTACGTACTTAAAGAATGTCCTTCCATTGTTCAAAGAATTCAGTTGAAACCAAATAATGAAATCATCTAATTGAGTTGGTTTTTGGTTTGCACATCATGTGAAACCAAAAAATGACATCTCTTAACCATTAGAGCAGAGATTGCAAACTATTTTTCTTGTTGCATCAAGTACTGTAGCCTTACTTCCTACTTTTAAAGTCCTACAACAGAAAGTAAGATCCAATTCATGTCTAGTGGAATTTCAAGTGCATTGTATCATGCGTGTGATGTGTAACTGGTGTGCTCTATCTTTTACTGCTTTACAGGTGCAAGGTCTGTGCAAAACATCTTCCTTAGCTCCACTATTCATAAGATTTTAGTTTCAAGTTTAACACTTTTACTACTTCTTTGGTATCAGTTTATGTATTTTTGGTTTTCTTTCTTGGCTGTGGTGAGCACTTTTGTATACCTAACTATTCTTAGTAAAACTGCAAAGAGGACAATCCATATAATTGCAGCCATTATTTTTGATTGCTCAAAAAAAAAAAAAAAATCATAGCAATTTTAAATTGCAGCAGAGAAAGATGAAAGAAATACCACAAACGAAGCCTAAGAAAACATTGAAAATATGGGTTGAATTGTAAAAATTAATGCAGCAGTTCAGTGACAATTTAAATCTGTAAAATGAAGGTTTGGACCACAACAAATCAAACCTTGATTCTGCATTTTTTAGTGGTTCATGTACAACCCAAAATTCAGATAGCTACAAAATCTATCCTTGTAACAATAACAATAAATAAATAAATAAAAAGTTATTCCGTACTTGAGTTGGACTAAATACACTAATTAACTTAAAATTTAAGGAAACATATATATAAAAAGCACAGGTGAGAAGTTCCAAGAAAATCATGCGTACCTTCCTAATACACCGTTGAAGAGAAGTGATGGGGGCAGACAACTAACAGAGCAGAGAAACATAACCCTAAACCAAAATCACCGTTGAGGCTGTGATTGAATGGAGCCGGAGATGGGTGGTGCTGGACCAAAAACGTAACCCTAAATCAAAATCAAGTCTTTCAAAAGACTAAACCATATTTAAAATTGAGAAAAAAACATTTTGATAGAGAATCCAAAAACCAAAAACAAAAATGAATCAAATCTAAACCTATCCAACAAAAAAACATAATTAAAAGTAACCTTTCATACCCAAATCTGGAAACTGACTCATCAAACTGTTCCACAATTGCATCCCCAAACCCTACCCGTAAGTTGTTCTCCCTCTCTGCCTCTCTCTCAAAACCCCAAAACCCTAAACCTTGAGAACTCTTTCTGTTGTGACTCTAAACTGTCCTGATGGCAGAAATCTAAGCGGGCAGGTTTGCACTCTGTTGCAGAGAAGAAACAGAACAGAGCGCAAAGCAGATCGGCAGGGAAGGTTTAAAGAAATATCAGCATAACATTAAATTCTATACTTATCCCAATGATTTTGTTCAGATTAGAAATGGAAGTACAAAAGTAAACCCGAAATTTCATGCAGAAACTATAAAACGGTGCAACTGAGAGAATAGCATAAAATTGAGAAAAAAAAAATCGTAGATAACCCAAAAACCCAAAACAAAAACGAATCAAAGCCAAAATCAAAAATAAACCTATACAACAAAAAAACTCAATAAAAAGTAATATTGCATACCCAAATCTTAAAAATAAATAAATAAAATGTACCGGTGCCGGTTCCGACAAAAAAGCTCAATAAAAAGATAGATTTCATACCCAAATCTAAAAAAAAAAATGAGGAAAACGTACCGGAACCGGTTCTGACGATCTGATGGTGGCAGATATGTAGCCTAACGGTGTTGATGCCCATAGATTTTTCTTCCTCTATGTGCTTGCAGCGGTGCTCTACGACTGAAGAGGAACGGAGAACCCTCTACTTCTTTCTGTATCCAGCGCTTTTTTTTTTTTTTTTTTTTAGTATTCCAAGCCTAAATTGTATTTGGGCCGGTTGAGAGAGGTAGAGGCTATCATACGGTGTGTTATCCTTGGGAAACAATATAATGTATCGTTTTTTAAAGATACATTTGTCTAAGTTTTAGGTAAGAACTTTTTCTATTTGTCATTATCTCCTTAATTCTAGGAATTTATTTTTTCTTCGCTATATATATATATATATATATATATATATATAAATAGATATTTTAATGGTCTGTCCGCCAACTCTTCTAATTCTAGCGTTCCAATGGGCTTGGGCATAAAAAAATTATTGGGTAGTGAAATGGGTTTGGGCATAAAAAATCTATTGGGTAGTCAAAAGGCTTGAGCATGACTTAAGATAATTTAGACATAAGCTCCCAATCCTTCTATAAAAAAGTAATTTATTAAGCTCTAACAAAAATTATTTATATTTGGTTAGAATTTAATATTTTTTATTTGCCTTATGGAAGTTATGATATAAAAAAAAAATTTGAAAGATAGATCTTTATATTTATTTGAACGGTTTTACTTAATTTTTCTATTTTTTTGCTAATTTAGTATATTTATTTATATTTTAAATAATTATTAAATTAATTATAATATCATTAAGGTTCGACCTCAATTCAATCTCAAAAATTTTAAACTTCTCATTTTTACGGTTCATTGAACAATCCGGTTTCAAAACCATGACCCACCCTCAACCCAATTGGAAAAGTATGTATTTAGGATCCACATGTCAAGTCCAAAGGGTTAAATATGTTTTAACCTAATATGTTTTCAGGGTAAACTCTCCAATGAACAAGTTATTGCTGTGAAAAGGCTTTCAAAAAATTCAGGACGTGGAGATCTTGAATTTAAGAATGAAGTTTTGTTAGTGGCCAAGCTTCAACACCGAAATTTAGTTAGACTCTTAGGATTTTGCTTGGAAGGAATTGAAAGGCTTCTTATTTATGAGTTTGTGCCCAATGGAAGTCTTGATCACTTCATTTTTGGTATGATTTTATTTCTACCTTTATTTCAAATTATATTCATTGTAATTTTTTTTTAACATGTCTTTTGTGGGTAGATTTCCTTCATATTTTAATCCAATATAAAATATTTGATTGAATATGTAGATCCAATAAAACGTGAACAATTAGATTGGGCAAGACGCTATAAAATCATAGGAGGCATTGCTCGAGGTCTTCTCTACCTTCATGAAGATTCTCGACTTCGTATTATTCATAGGGATCTCAAAGCAAGCAATGTCCTATTAGATTCTCAAATGAATCCAAAATTTTCAGATTTTGGTATGGCAAGATTGTTTGAACTTGATCAAAGTGAAGCCAATACAAGTAGAATTGTGGGGACCTAGTAAGTTTCATACTTTTTTTGTATGACAATCTAGTATCTTACATAGGTATACTTTATGTTTACATTGTACCAAAAGAAACAAAATGAGAGTATTAATAAGTATTGTTGAAAATAATTGTGTATGTGCAGTGAATATATGTCTTCGGAATATGCAATGTATGGACACTTCTCGATAAAAGTCCGATGTCTTTAGTTTCGGTGTGCTAATGTTAGAGATAATAAGTGGACGGAAGAATAGCTCCTTCGGAAATGGAGAGAATATTGAGAACCTTTCAAGCTATGTAAGTATTATTATTTTTGGGTCTAATAACACATAAATCCCGTAGGTAGGATTCCCTGTTCAAACCCCATCATGTGGTGGGATAGGGGGAGGGGAGGATTAAACTCCTCAGCGGGTTTGGATAAATTTGAAAAAATACACTTAGCTTTATGATGTGGAGTATTCTACCCGTTGGCCTTGGTACCTATTAGTATGGCACTAATAATGTCCATAAAGTAAAATTATTGGTGTAGCTTGTATCGCTAATTGGCTTTAAAGGAAAGCAAGAAATACATCCAGTTGTGTAGCCTAAATATATTTCTTTTTAAAACACAAAATAAAATAATTTTCTCTTGATTTCTAAATTCGTCAATTTAATTTATCTTGCAGGCATGGAAAAATTGGAAACACGATATAATTTCAAATCTTGCAGATCCCACATTGGAGGCAGGTTCAACAACTGAGATAATGAGATGTATTCACATTGGATTACTATGTGTTCAAGAAAATCTAGTTGATAGACCAACTATGGCATCTGTTGTTCTCATGCTGAATAGCAACTCTATTACTCTATCAATACCTTCACAACCTGCATTTTTTATGAATAATGGTACTAAATCAACATTTGCTTGCAATGCGAGCATGATTCAAGGGTGACAAAGTCAAATCAATCTAAAAGTAGCTCTGACCAAGCTTCGCTAAATGAGGCATCAATCACAGAGCTATCTCCTTGCTAATGTTTAATGAATTTGAAATGTAATACTACTATTTTCCTTATTTATTTATTTTAATTGAAGAATACATAATATATGAGTTATTGATGATATCTTCTCAAAAAATAATAATAATAATAATAAAAAGAGTTATTGTTGATACATTAACAATGTAGCATTCTTTTCAAAACCCAAACTATTTAGTGACCCAAAAGAAAAAAAAAAAGTTAGGGATGTTTATGGCTGTATTACATATGCCATTTGATTGCCAAAGTCCTCAAACACCATTCTTGATTTGCTTTCCTTATGTTTCAAATCGGGAACTGAACCAAGATTCAAACTTAGGAGGGGGGGGGGTCAAAGTTCTTTGTTCAAGAATTTGAAAAAATTGGAATATTAATACTAGAGGTTAACAACGATGCATTATTGGCATTAATATTTTCTTTCTTTTTTTAAAAATCAATAACAAATATATATAATCAAGAGTTCTGTAAGTCAATTGGCACGTCTTGATATTTTCAAGGTTTGACCGAGGTTGGACCAATTCTTTATGTTGGAAAAAGCTGGTTTTGCATCTCATACAAAACACACAAATAAAGCAATACAAGTGTCTTGTTCATTCATGTAAGATAACATGGAATATCTAGAATTTTAGAAAAAAATAATAGAAAGGCGTACCTTGATGGAGTGAAATTCAAAAACAAAAGAACTTCGAACTTGGGAAGACCTTCAATTTTCACCCCAATTCCACAAATGCCCAAGATGTGTGGTCTCTCAATCAATTATATACACACTTGTTTAAGAGAGAATATATATATATATATATATATATGAAAAACAATCTTATTCCTCCTTTTATCGTATGTACGTTTTTTTTTTTTAAATTGTCAAAAGGCAATTACTTTATTTAATAATGTTAGGACATATGTGATTCAATGTTAAGAACATATGTCAACATTTTATGTAATTAGCTAATCCTTTGACAAAACGCACTTTACTTGTAATTGGATAGATCTAGGATGAATTTTAATGCTTCAAGAAACAAGGTTTCAAGTTCTCAAGTGTAAAACTCATGCAAGTCTGTCCAAGAATCAAGTAAGAAAGTGCAGGATTTTGAAACTCGACAGCTAGCATCTACCGATGTTTAAAAGTCGCTAAAGCCCGTGGCTCGATAGCTAGCTCAATAGATGGCTATCTATTGAGGTTTATAAAATTCAATTTTTCAGAGCTAATTTCAATTCAATTCGTGGGTGTATGTTTGAGCTTTCTTTTCCCACAACCCCAAACATATATAAGGATTATTTTGAGGGCCGTAAAAGGTTGCATAAGAGTATAATTCCACAAATGTGAAAAAAGTGTGACCGAAAACCTAGTTTGCCTTAGTTCTTCTTTCTCTTGAAAAAGCTATTGTGTTTGTGCACCATAGAGTTTTGTGACCAAACAACTTCATGATCTTTAATGTGTGATGAACTGAAAATCTTTGCGATCAATTGGTGATCAAGTCACGTACTGAGATCTGCGTAATTGGTTAGTCACGTCTTCGGGAGCCGTGCATTGAAAATGAGAGATTGTCATTACTGAACAAGTCCAATTGGGTATTGGGGTAAGGGTTCAATTATAGGTTGATATAAGGTACTGGAATTCTTTTACTTGTAACCGCTTGTTTTAATAATAGTGGATTCTCGAGAGTGGTGACCTTAAAATCACTCGATGAGGTTTTTGCCGTCTAAGTTTTCCCCATTCATAAACAAATCACCGTGTCAATTTAATTTCCGCTACATACTTAATTTAATTGGTGATCTGTTTGTGTTGCTATGTACATTGCATGTTAATTTGATTAATTAATAAACTTGGCTAATTAATTAATTAATTAATAATAGTGGATTCCTTTATTTATAACTGCTTGTTTTGATAATAGTAGATTCTTGGAAGTGGTGACCTTAAAATCACCCAATGGGGTTTTTACCATATAGATTTTTCCTATTCATAAACAAATTCTCGTGTCAATTTAATTTCATTTGCATACTTAGTTTAATTGGTGATTTGTTTGTGCTGCCATGTACATTGCATGTTAATTTGATTAATTAATAAACTTGGTTAATTAATCAATTAATTTATCACAAGGGGTTAATACATTCTTGGTCTATCAAATAACTCTTATTAAATAAATAACTGATTATCTAATTGAACTAACCATTTAGGCCAGCCTAATTGGGCTTTAGTGTGTGGCTTGGGATGGGACTAAAGGGACAAATAAAGCCCTAGCTCTATGGGCTTTAGGCTTATTTGTCAACTCTTGACAAGCCCAAAGTTACTATTAATTATATTTAATGCCACTATATAAATATAATTGCACTCTAGGATTTATTAATAAAATTAAATCCCAAGACTTTATTATCTAAACAATTAACCCCTTCATGAAAATATTCGTAGTAATACAAAGTCATAATATATAACCGCCACTTTGAAAATTACTACCTCTTGATCCTTGAGTACCCAGTTTAATCCTTTAAGCTATTCATATATTTTTATGAAACCAAATTTCATAAAATATAAACTTTAGTAACTCCTTACTAAAGTGGTCAGACCTAACACTCTGAATAACCAAACTCATTAAACTTATCTTAAGAGAATATTTTATATCTCTTCAAAGAGACTATGAATTCGATCTTGAGAATATGTGTTCCTTTACCACTACGTGTGGCTGTCCAACATATTGAAGTTTTGACCGTTGAATTAGATCTCACTCCAGATATATCAAAACAACCTACATTTCATGGTCGGGTTCACTATCCTCTCGGGATTGAGAGTTTATGTAAATTAAAGTCGTGAGATTTATTATTCATTTGATAGTCGTTAGGAGAATAATAAATCTCACAAGAGTCCATTCAATATGTCTTAACTCTTAAAATATCAACATATCAACTAGAAGTCTCCACTTCCATGATCAAAACAAATCATCTTAGTTGATATGTTATAGTTTTCACAGATGAAATACCCAATTTCATTACCGACTACGAACTAAAAGTCCGAGTTTACAAAGAACTTGTGATCTATATCTTTTGTGACTAAATCACATATTATGCATCTCATGGACTATATGATAATGTCCAAATATTCATGTTACATTATTTTAGATAATAATAAAATAACTTTATTAATCATAACATTAAATCATACATAATATCATACATAGTATCATATAATAGGATTTAAGGGTACTAATCCTAACACTTTATTCTATCCACATTATAATTTTTATTTTTTTAAATCTATTTATTTTTTTCACATAATTCTATACCTAATAACTTCATAATGCTATATATAAAGGATTCAAAGAAAAAAAAAAAAAAAAACTATAGTTAACAGTTCAAATCCATTTCTAGTATTACATTAATAAAACAACTAAAATAATGGTTAATCAACATCATGCACTAATATTCAACAAAAAAAAGGGCGAGACAATTATTGGTGTCTTGGTTAAGGATTTTTTTTTTTTTTAATTACTTGTTTAAGGTTGAGGTATTATAAAGATGTGAGATCATCTTTTCCTTTAAAAAATTGCCAAGTGTGTCCCAAAGTTAATAAAACATTAAAAATTAATAAAATTCTATCATTCAAAAAAAAAAAAATTCCATTGGTTCATGGGTTGAGTTAAAGACACTAACTGATCCAAATTGTTGGTGACACTAATTGGTGTGTGGATGGAGTGATTAGCGACATAGAAATTGTCTCTGTAACTATGGGCGAGAGTCATTTGAGAGGGACAAAGAGCTTTCAAATGAGAGATAGAAATTGGGTAAAGATGATTGGGTTTTAGTGATTTGCTTTTTTAAGGATTTATAATTAATTTGTTATAATTTCATTTTTTTTACATAGACCTTGTCCAAAGATTCTTTTTATTATCTGAATATGTGAATTGTTTTGTAGATTTTCCTTGCCGTCTGGATTTGTAAATTGTCCAAATGTTTAGCTAAATGTTTTTCTTGATATTCTTGAGACAATCAAACAAGGGATGATTTAATGATTTTTTTCATTTTTGGTTTTATGGGTTAGCCTGTAAATTTTTTGGTTGAGGGGGACCAAGTATATATTAATTTTAGAGCCAAAAGTAAATTTTTTATGCTAATATATATAGTAGGGAATTTTTTTTGAAGGCTGGAAGGGGGGGAGGGGGCATGGCCCCCCTCAGCCCCAAGATAGTTCCGTCCCTATTTCGGATCCCACGGAAGCTTCTAATGCAAAAAACATAGGTGTGAACATGGGTTTTTTTTAGCCCATTACTAATAATATTGCTCTATTAGTACTAATGATATTCTCCTTCTGCATCTACCAAAGAGTCAGGCAGCCAAGGTAGAAACCAAAAAGGCACATATATGGTTTATTCATTTTATGCAAAAATTTGAAGGTCAATTATCACAAAGAAATAACAATCAAAGTCTAGATTTTTATTTTTATTTGACGAGAAGCTTATGGGTTAACTTTTCTGCAAATTGAAATAGCAGCATTTACATCATGAGCAATAACTGCTTCTAAAAACCTTGGAGTTTCCTTCACGCAAGTCACAAAATCATCAACCTGTTTTCATTGTATAAATGACTCCTCACAATATTCCATTAGGTAAGTAATATTGTGAGGAGTCATTTATTTTGGGAGGAGTGTCATTTTGATCAACATCAAAGAAAATTGGTGTAATTTATCCATTTGTTCTTTCTCTAGCTCTAGTCTTATTCAAGCAAATAGAAAGCCACATTATGATATTCCAATCTTACCGTCCCCAATTTCAATTTTTCTATTTCAATAATTTTCATTTGATTGTGGATGATGGTGCTATTGGATTTGAATCATATGATATAAAATTGAATTATAAGAAAAAAAGAAAAGGATTTGATATAAAATTAATTTTATGTGTATTAAAGATATTGTCATGTGATGTCTTTTAATATTTTATTTATATAGCATTGGTAATGGCCTTTTTCATGATTCCGTATTACTGGATTGAAATTCAAAGTTAGTACTTTTGGTGATTCTAAAAAAAAGTTAGTAATGTTGGAACATTGATTTTGTATAAGATTTAAAGTGTGGCAACATGAGAGAAAACAAAAGAAAGGGAAAAAAAAATACAAAATACAAAAAGTGGAGTACTTTTCTATTTTTCATTTCCTGTCCCTGTTTTTTACTGTATTTTGTTGCCTTACTTAAATAAAATAATTTTAAAGAAACAATTTTTATTTTTCATAAAATTTTCAAAATTATTGAAGTAACAAATTGTTAATGATAAACAATAAAATAAAATAAAAGTATAAGTTATTGTGAGCCTACTTAAAAATCAAAAACTCTGTCATCTTCAATTAAAAAGAAAAATAAAATAAAATCAATAACAATTTTGCAAAATAAAAAAAATGTTGAAAACATTGCGCACCTCTAACATTACTCCATGTGCCGTACGTGTTGAATGGGATGGGAGTTCACTAAGACCAGTACACCTATACGTTGACTACCATTTTTAAAGTTTACAGAAAGGTCCCAGTGGTGTAAACCTGAAGTAGGTGAAGTAAGACTTGGCTTCCCTAACATTTTGATAAACTAGTATTTAACTACTTATCTTCATGATTAGTAACTAATCTGATATGAGAAGTATAATGCATATATTGAATATATGTGATAATTGTTGCTATTCAGTAAAGGTAAGAGTAAAATTATAGGAGTTTTTAAGTTCAATTAACACCTCCTGAAGTCATAGGGTTCAAATCAAGCTACCCTCAACTATTAAATTATAAAAATAAATAATAAATAATAAATAAAAACATAAGCGCAAAAGAGACTAATATAATGGTGGCACTCTGTAATAGGCCAACCATGCAATTACTAATTTTATTACTGTATTTTTTTTTATTAAATCACTAAATTTATAACAAAAGGTTATTATAACTTGATAACTATATATACACATATAACAAACTCTTTATATTTCCTAATTATTAAATTATGTAAATTATATTATGTTTATACTATATACACACACGTTCACACACATCACAATTCACACAAATAATATTATAAAAAATAAAAAATAATGCACACAATTAGTATTAGACACACCCACTCAATAATATATAAAATTAAAATAAAGAGATACTCACAACTCATAAATGCTTACTCTTTACTTTTAGAGTAGGATATACTGAGAGAGAGAGAGAGAGAGAGAGAGAGAGAGAGAGAGAGAGAGAGAGATCCGTGATTTGTGTTGCTGTTCAATTTTAGGCTAGGCTGATATGCGATAAGGGAATGCAAGATTTAAGTTTGGGTGTGCAAAAATATTTTTAAAGGTAAATTAAACTAGTATATATATATATATATATATATATATATATATATATAGACACACAAAATTTTTAAATTAGGGGGTTTATTTGAAGTCACCCTTGCTAATATATACATGTCAATGGGTAGCATACTCTACATCATGAAGATAAAGGTATTGGTTTAAATTTATCTCCCATTGAGTCATTTAATCCCCCATTCCCAACCCCCCTCCCCCATCACATGGTGGCAGTTGAACATGCAGTTCTACCTACCACTTCAAACTTATGGGATGTATGTGCCATTAGACTAAAATATAATAGTACTTACATAGCTTAGAAGGTGTTCAATACTCTCTTTAATTTGGAATGAGCAATTCTTTTGTCCACTTATTATCTCTAAAACTAGCACGCCAAAACTAAAGGCATAAAATTTAACTGAGAATTGTCCATTCATTACATACTTCGAAGACATATATCCACCGTACATTCACAATTATTTTCAACATTATCTGCTAGGACTTTCATGTTGTTTTTGGTACAAAGTAAACATCAAGTATACTAAGTATACTTACTAGATTGTCCAAAAAAAGTATGATACTTACTAGGTACCCATGATTCTATTTGTATTGTCTTTACTTTGATCAAGTTCACATAATCTTGCCATACCAAAGTTTGAAAATTTTGGTTTCATTTTAGAATCTAATAGAATATTGCTTGCTTTGAGATCCCGATGAATAATTTAAAGTTGAGAATCTTCATGAAGGTAAAGAAGACATCGAGCAATGCCTCCTATGATTTTGTAGCAACTTTCCCAATCCGGCTGTGCACACTTGATTGGATCTACATATTCAATCAAATATATTATATTGGACTAAAATGTGAGAAAATTTATTTATAGAAGCCATGTAAACCAAATAAACTACAATGAATATAAATTTGAAATGAAGGTATGAGTAAAATCAAACCAAAAATGAAGTAATCAAGACTTCTATCGGGCACAAACTCATAAATTAAAAGCCTTTCATTTCTTTCCAAGCAAAATCCTAGGAGTCTAACTAAATTTCGGTGTTGAAGCTTGGCCACCAACTGAACTTCATTCTTAAATTCAAGATCTCCTTGTCCAGAATTTGTTGAAAGCCTTTTCACAGTAATAACATGCCCATCGGAGAGTTTACCTTGAAATGTATTAGATTAAAACATATTTAACCCTTAAGGCAATTCCACTTTTTGGACTTAATATGTGAATCCTGAATACAAACTGCTTGAATCAATAGCCTACTTGAATCATGAAGTTGGTCCTTACAGATTAAATTATCCCTTTTAAGGTTAATAATAATATATGTTATGTTTACCTTATAAACAACAACAAATCCACCTTCTCCAAGCTTATTTGCATCAGAAAAGTTATCTGTTGCAACTTTAACAGTGTATAATAATAATGCTAATAATAATGATTTTTTTTTTTTTTTTCATCCAAAAAAAAAAAAAAACAAGAATTCAAATCTGAGTTCAACTTGCACAAAAACACAAACTCAAAAACTTCATACACAAGAACACAATCCCAGATTCCAATACAAGAAACTCCAGAAACACAATGACTGTCTTGCAAGGCTGTGGCAAAGGGTGTCTATATTCCATAAAATAGAATGAAAATGTAATCATCAAAGGCGACCATAAATAATACCACATCTTCATCTTGTTGAACATAACGATTAATTTGCTTAGGATATCAATTAGAAAAACTAAAAAGGTTTTGCTTAAGAATTTCTAGCTATGCAATACTGCTCATAATAATTGTTCTTGATAGGACTTGCATGGTTAACATATTAAAGAGAACCACCAATATATTATTCTCTTTGGCCCCTTCTTTTGTTTATTATTTATTTTTATAATTTGATAAACTAGGGTGTGTTTGAACCCTAGACTTCACAATATACAAATTGAGTTACAAGATTCTTATTCTTATAATCTTACATTTACTAGATAACAACAATTATCTCATACATTAAATATATGCATCATACTTCTTATAGCAGATTTGGTTCATAATCATGGAGATAAATACTAGTTTATCAAAATTTTAGGGAAGCCGAGTCTTACTTGCCCCACTTCCACTTTGCACCCCCATTGGATGGGGGCTTATGGGAGAGACTTTTCTGCTAACTTTAAAAATGGTAGTCAACTATACAGGTGCGGTGGTCTTAGTGGTCTCCCATCCCATTCAACATGTACAGTGTTGGGAAATTTAGACCCCAGTTGATAGAATTAACAAGTTTTAAATCCAAGTTGTTAATTAGACTTATTATAAATAAAACTTGTTAAAACAAACAAACATCAATATCATGTCAAAATCATGCGGAGGAAAAATAAATAAGACAAGATATGATAACCCAGGAAAACCAATGAAACAAACTAGTTTCACAGAAAAAAACCTGGGGGAAACCTTCCTGAAAAGCAATCCACTATAGTAAAGCGAAGTTTCAGATCTAATACAAAACCTTTGTTTCTAGATTCTACAATCCCCGTAGATGAACTTACAACAGAAACTTTCTACCACTTTAGAACCTCTAAACTCTTCAATATATAAACACCACCCTTTTGATGCACGAATCCCGATGACGTGACTAATCAATTGCGCAAATCCCAGTACACGACTTAATCACCAACTAGAAGAAGATTGTTGGCTGCAAAGTTATTCACTTCATCAACAATGAAGATCAAGAAGCACTTTGTTACAAAACCCTAAGGCATAAAGACGCAGTAGCTTATTTCGAAAAGAATAAGGCATCGGTCACCTTTTGCATATGTTCTCCTTGTATTCTCTTATGTGATGACCTCTAAAATAAGCCTTATATAGGTCTAAGGTTGTGAGAAATGAAACCCTACACATACATGTCATCATGGGCCGAAAATCAGATCTGAAAATCTGAATTCCCGTAACCTTGATCGATCGGGAGGTGTCAAGGAGGTGTTGAGCTTTAAACTTCAACAAATACAACTATCGAGAAGCTATCGAGGAGACATGAGATTTCTTGATCGATCCACCTAGCTATTGAGAGGTGTCGAGATTGCGATAACAATCAACTAAAAAGCTTAATAGATAGCCTAGTCAATCGAGAGGTGTCGAGCAACTGTCGAGCTATCTCATCCAGACTTTAATGAATAGCCCTTCTTCACTTGTTTCTTGGTCCAATCTTCATGGCTTTATACTAGACTTGAACAACACATTTCTTGAAGTATTAAACACATCTTAGATCTTCCCAATTACAAGTAAAGTGCGTTTTGTCAAAAAATTAGCCAACTACATAACTATTGACATATGTTCCTAACATGAATCACGTATGTCCTAACATACGGCACATGGAATGGAATCTAAATGAAGTAATTTTAGAAGTACACAATATTTTCCACAATATTTTTGTACAAATTGTTATTAATTTTTAAGTAGGCCCACAACTTATACTATTTTATTGTTAGTTTAAGTCATTTCAATTATTGTAACAATTCTAAGGGGAAAAAAAATTGTTTCTCTAGAATTTTTGCATCCAGGACAACAAAATACAAAATACAAAATACAAAAAAAAAAAAAAAAAAAAAAAAAAAAAAAAAAAAGAGGCAACAAGCTAGAAAAGAAAAATAGAATAGTACTCCATTTTCTCTTTACTTTCTTTTCTTTTCCCCTCTTTTCCATGTTTCCATACTTCAAATCTTATGCGAAATCAATGATCCAACAATATTACTAACTTTTCATTTTTAGAATCACCAAAATTACTAACTTAGAATTTCAATCCAGTAATATGGATTCATGAAAGAAAAAGGCCATTACCATCATATATAAATAAAATATTACCTGACATCACCTAATTAACAATATCTTTAATATACATAAAATTAAATTTATATCAAATCCATTTTCATTTATATTTAAATTTTATATCATATGATTCAAATCCAACAGCACTGTTATCGGCAACCCAATGAAAACTTTAAATTGAAAACCTGAAATTGGAGATAAAGTGAGATTGGTATATCATAATGTGGCTTCCTGTTTGCATGAATAAAACTAGAGCAAGGGAAGGAACAAGTGGATAAATTGCGCCAATCTTCTTTGAAGTTGATCAAAATGATACTCCTCCCAAACGTGTGTATAAAATTATAAATGACGCCTCACAATATTACTTACCTAATGGAATATTTATTTTTAAATTTTAAAAATATTACGCATTTTTACAAACCATTTGAGGTTAAGTTTTATTTATACAAACCTCACGGGAGGGGAGATCTTAGGAAAAAATTGGCTTTTGCCCCTTTCAAAAAAACAATCCAGCATTTTGTCATATTTCCCAAATTAATTAGGGAAATGCCCCTCTTTTGAAACTTGATTTTCTCAAAATCGAGTTAAGTCCTATAGTAACGTTTTTAAGGAGCCTATAGTAACGTTTTGAGGACTTATAGTGGCGTTTTGTAATCCGATCTCCATGAAGTCGAGTTATAGGTAAAAAAAAGAAAAAAAATTGCATGTAACTCGACTTCATGGAAATTGGATTACAAAACGCCACTATAGGTCCTTAAAACGTCACTATAGGCTCCTTAAAACGCCACTATAGGGTTCCAGAATTTTTTTTTTTTTTTTTTTTTTTAAACTCGATTTTGAGAAAATCGAGTTTCAAAAGAGGGGTATTTCCCTAATTAGTTTGGAAAATAAGGCAAAATACTAGATTTTTTTTTTTGAAAGGGGCATTTGCCCATTTTCTCCAGAGATCTTATTTTGTCCATCATTATGGTATGCATAGTTGTCAAGATCATACGATACGTGATACGTATCGTACGACATGTATCGTATCGTGTGTAAAAAGTTTTGTATCGTATTGACATATCGTAAGTGCTCATGAATCGTACAATACAATGTGCATATCATATGAATCATATCGTATCATAAAATTGTGCGTATTGTACGATACATGGACAAATGCTTTAAAATGAGATTTTTTGTAAAAAATTGTACTTTTATTTGAATCTAACAAGTTGTTAGACTTGTTTTTAACAAAAAATTATTAGTTTACTTAGTTTACCCTACTAAAATAACATATTCGTAAGTTTTTTTTGCTCTCTCTCTTACAGTTAGACTACATAGTACACACTTACCTTTCACTTTAATATTTACATATTTATTTTATATACTACGAATAAAATATTAATTGACAATATAAATTTTTTATTTTTATCATTATTGTTATAAGTCTAAGAAAATAGAATGCCAAAAAAAATTTTATAAAAATATTATTAAAATAAAAAGAACAAGAAGAAATAGTAAATGTTAATGACAAATGATGAAGAAGAAAATTTTAATGAAAAATAAGTTTGCAAAATTATAAGAGTGATGATAGCATTGACTTAGATGGGGTTGATTAGGTAATTTGATGAATATGATGAAAATAAATTATTATTTTTGGGTCATTTGTAATATATTATCACTTTTGAATTTAAGAAATTTGAATGTGTATGTTATAAACACATGTTAGTTTCATTTATTTAGTTAGCTTGTTAAATATTATTACATAAGTGATGAATAAATTAGTAATTTGTTGAATATATTCAAAATTTATAATGAATATACCCTTTATATATGTATATTTATACTTTTTTATAAATTTTATTAAGTGTTTGTGTATCTTACGATACACGATACGATCTGATCGACACACGATAAAGAAAAATTAAAAATCGATTTACGATATGATTTACGTTTTGACAACTATGATGTATGATCAGTTATATAAAAAATGCAATATCTTTTTTGAAAGTCAAACATTGACATATATTTTTCATTTATACAAACCTTGAAGGAGGAGTGTCATTTCGTCCAATGTTTAGTGGGATTTTTATTCGGTGAAATTTCAGATAAGATTGGTTTTATTTACCCAAAAATAAAAGACAAACAGAGAAAGGTGAAACGATGGAGAGAAATCAATGGTAGGTTTTTTTTTTTTTTTTTTGATAAGATAAATGGTAGTTTATTTATTTATTTATTTATAACTTGTCAATTTATTCAAAAAAATAAAATAAAAACTTGTCAATTTGAGAATTGACAAGTTGAGAAAGACAAAGTCTTTTTGTTCGTGCGATGTGATTTGTCTGAATTAGGGGGGGAAAAGGAAACTTTATTTCAATGAAAGGATCATCAATCTTTTTATTTATTTTTCATTTTTTTGGTGAAAGGGAATATAAATTAATTAAATGAAGTTAAGCTGTACAAAGTCTGATTCTTCTCTTTTCAAAAAAAAAAAAAGAAAAAAAAAGTCTGATTCACCTTTTACTAAAAAAATAAAAAGGATGATTCTCCAAAAAAAAAGGGGGAGTACAAAGTCTGGTACATAACAGATCGACAACACCGTCATCAATTAAAAGCTGAGTCAAAATACTAGGATTAAAGTACTAACACAAAAATATCATTAGTTGACCTCTTCGCATGAGCCAAATAACCTCAACCCATACCTACTTTTACCCTTGGGTTGTTGATTTGAATTTTATTTTGACTAGGTTTAGCAGCAATCAATGCCATTCGGGAATTTCCTACAGATTTTGGCCGAAAATTTTGATGGATGCTCATACTTGTCTTATTTATTGTATCCTTCTATTGGACAAGCTTGTGGTCTGTGAATTTTAGCTGAAAAGGTAATCGAGTGTCTTGGCACTCTCTCAAATAGCATGAAAATTACCTATTTCCTTTTTATTAATGGAGAAGATTTTCAAGATTGCAATAACACATGAAAATTTTCTTGTTAAAAAAAAAAAAAAAAACTCATAAAGAGAGAAGGAAGAAAAAAAGGTGAGGTTACTTTAACAAATCACTTATAATATAAAATAACAAAAATAACATATATTTAACTATTTCAAATTTGTAATATTCATAATAAAAAATAGCATGTTTGTTTTATGGGGAAAATTGTATATTTTTAAGAGCGGTGTTTATTTTACACACTCTGTTACGCATACAAAAAATCAGTTGAAATCATGACTTCTACAAGTAAAAATTATGACTTTTTCGGTGGAATATTTTACTTGCATAAAGTGTGTAACAACGTTTTACCTATTTTTAATATTTAATTCAAGCCAACTTAAAATTGAAGTTCAAATTTCTGGTCCAATGTGCTATAGGCATCAAAACGCCAGTAACTCATCAACATAATGGTTCTTGTCAAATGAAACAAAGATAAATAGGTTTTGTTTTCTTAATCCAACCCCAACATACGTATTTATTTATATATAAAAGAATCCTGTAAATATTGCAACTTTACAAGCCTTGATAATCTGATTTTCTGTAGATTTTTTCCGTTGACAATTGACATATGCCTACTGATATTCATAGTATTTCAACATTTTCCACCTATGAAGTATAAACTATTCTTCACCCATTTTCTTCATGAAGCCACATCCTTCAATTTTATTTTTGTTAGAAATACTGAATTCAATAGTATTGTATTTCATAGTAAAAGAATATACACGAGTGCCTTTATATAGGAAGCAAATGTGTGCAGTACAAGTAAGAGTGTAGTGTAAGTATGTGTACTATACAAGTAATCTAGATGGGCCTAAAGCCCACAACACTATACACGTTAATAACCCCCCTCAACCTTTTATTTAGATAGTGAGTGATGTCGCAGTTTTTCATTAAAACAATTAGAGATTTCAGTTAAAAAAGTACCGGAGGTAAGCTAAACCCTATTTTATATTCTAATAATTTTTCATGTTTGCATACACTATTTAACACCCCATTTTGCAACATTTTATTTCCATAATTTTTTTACTGTTTAAGTTATAGAAGTAAATTAAAATGGTAACTTAATTTTTGCAAAATCCCAAGCTGTTAGATTGCATTTCAAACAAAATTACCTTCTTTCGGTGATTAAAATAATGTACATATCACTGTTTTATTAACATTCAAATTTGATTGGTCAATTCTTCTCAAAAAAAATTTGATTGGTTAATCCATGGTCTTAACAAAGACATGCACGTGTAGCATAATCCTAAAATTAATTTTAATTGGTCCATGAAAAAGATTACTTAAATTCTAACTGAAAGATAAGATCTTATTGGTTGTTATTGTTTAATTATAGTGGACATGCAAGTACACAATTATTCCCTTTTTCTAAATTAAGTTGATTTTTAATTAGATATTGTATTTATTGGAACTTAATCATTTTCTTGTATTTGAGAAGAAATTCGAGATGAATAGGAAGGAAGCTTAATAGATTGGAATGAATCAAAAATTTCTTCTATAATCAATTAGTATAAACATCAACAACTTTGAATTAGATTAGTTTTTGCTCAAAAAAAAAGCTCATGGGCCAATAAAATCCTATCTAATGGGGAGATAGATGGGGCTAGAGCTGAAAAAACAGCATATAACCAAGGTATGTCTTTTTTATCAAAGGTTGAATTGATCATCAAAAGAAGAATTGTGCCAAAAATTAAAATACATTCCAGGAAAACAGGACTTTCATCAAAGAGAAGCAAAAGAAAGGCTTTCATAAAAATTCTCATCAAATTGAGAATGAAATTTTCATTCTGTACATTCCAGATCATGAATTTGCTAGTAACTGCATTCAATTGAAACTAGAAAATTTTGACCTACTTGCCATCCACACTAGAATAAATAATGAAATTTTTTTCGAAAAAAAATAAAAAATAAAAACTGTTAGTGGAGGAAGACCTACTAAGAATAAGAGACATAGGTTGGATCCTCTTTTTGTCACCCCTATGTCGCTGCATGGGAGGGACATGGGAAACTGGAAAAAAAATTGATGAGCTTTTTATTTAATTAAATAGTTTTTTTTTTTTTTTTAAGCTTTTGAATCATAGTGGAGCACTTATCAAAAGATGATTCCAAATGAGTTTAAAATGCTAAATTATTTCCTTAAAATAAAAATGAAAAATGATTGAAAATAGATCAAACTTAGTTGACTAGTCCAAGGCCCAAGTACCGTTTAGTACTTGAGTCTCAAACTTGATCCTAGTTAATATTTAATATAACATATAGAAACAAATTTAACCCAAAAGGTCAAAGTCAAATAGATATGAGCTCAATTATGTTATATTAACTATTTATATTTTTCGTTATTATTTAATATGAGACTTCACTTATACATGAACACGTAGCAACATTAGGTCATTGTGTATCAAATCATTATGAAAATTTGATTTTTTTCCTAGATATTAACAGGAATAAAACTCTTGATCCTAGCATCAATTGAACGAATTTTGGTCCTCAAAAAGTAGGAGAAAAACCCTTTCCTATAAATAGCAAGGGTATCCCAACTTCAAAGTGAAAGGATTTCCACATGCTCATATATAATTAATCATGTAGATCTAGGGTTATAGTTTGATTATGCATTCTAATTACAGATTCAACATATTTTCTATTTTCCTTTTGCATCGTATAAAGTATTTAGAAAAAATTGAAAATATCATTACCTTAGTTTGATTTATTCATTCACATGTTCATATAGGTTTAACCACTTAAATCTATAATTATGAATTCAAAGCATGTAGATTATGATAAGATCCAAGTATATGGATTAGGGTTTCCATTCAATATTTAAGTTTAGGGTTTCATCTGATCTTAGGTATTAAGCCCTGGGTTAATTCATACATCATAAATACATGTTCATTCATTTTAATTATCAATCTCAGCATGTTTAACTCATTCTTTGCATCATAAAACACCAAAAAAGATTGTGCTTTAATTCTTGTAGTTTATTTTCAAGCCATATAGTACACATCTTGGGTTTATGATTTATTCTCACATGTCATATATATAATTGTTCTAGATTTTGATACTTAATCTTAATCAGATATATTTGGTTCCTTTAACCAAGCCAAAATAGTCAATACTAGCCATTTGGCCATGATCTATTTGACAACCTAGCCTTATGGCATTCAGGTCTTTGTTATTTGAACGACATTATTTTGTTTATCCTTACTCCGCATTAATTTATCTTACTCATTATATTTGGCTTTCGTTATTAAATATTACTAGTCGCTAACCTATGCGATGCATGGGAAAACTATTAGAAAATAAATTTAATCCATCTTTTTGTTCTATTAAATTTAATCTTTCTTTTATTCTTTTAAAATAAGAGTTTAGGTCTAATGATAAAAAACAATCATCGTGTAACAGATGCAATAGATTAACATTTTATTGAAACTATAAAAAAAAGGGTATAACATCATTTTGAATAGTAAATCTATAGTTTTATAACATCTTAAACTTTTTTTTCTTAATGGCATAATGTGTTAGAATCATAAAGGAGTTTGTGTAAAATCTAACTGTGAAAAGTTGTTCTTAGAAGTTCAGAAATGCATTAATTTTGTTAAATAAAAACATAACTTTTATCACATTTTATAATAACTTTACAAATTTATAGCATTTATCTTTTAGTTAAGGTTGTATTAGAGGATTGGAGTTTTTCTTAATTGGATGTGTTTACAGTTAATATTTACACACTTTTGTTGTTTCAATGGCCAATTAACTTTTTGCAAAATTGACCAAAATGACATTTTACACCGGTTAAAGTTTGCATCACATTTTTCAACAAATAATAATAATAATAAAATAAAGAATAATTAAAACAATTATTGTACATGAACTTTTAATCGAAGAGCCAATTTAAATTCAACTTCCACCTAAAGCGCACAACAAACCATTTCCTAATTTTCAATTTCATTATTATTTGTCTCAACTTCATATTGCTACTATACCAAACACCTATTTAGATGCGTACTTAGAAGCGTAGCATCCCATAAAAACCTCTTGCCCAATTGACATAAAGCCAGAAAAGCAAACAGCCCCCAAAAAAAAACATGCAACTACTTCACAGTCTTGGCTTTAGTGTTCTTGGAACCAAATACTTACTAAACATCAGATTTTCTATATCAAATTGTTGCACACTCTAAATGCTTTTATTCATCTGTTAACAATTTTCACAATTACTACAACAGGCCATTGAAAAAAATTATATAGCAATAGTAACTAATAATGCTAGGTCTATCTTTATCTTAAAGCTAAGATAGTAATGTTTGAGGGAACATTTCAACTTAATGGGGTGCAAACAAAATGCAAATCAAACTAAACTATTAGGATAAACCACTACTATAAAAAAAAAAAAAAAAAAAAAAAAAATGCAAGTCCTCCCATTCCTTCTTGCAAGCCAATAGTAGTTGCAAGAGTTATCCCGATTGCTCAATTCCATGAGAGTATTCCACCTGATGGTCTTGACGCAAGCATCCTCCTCCTTTATCCCATCCCCCGCAAGTTAAAATTTTTAAGAATGAAAATTGTCAATTGGTGGTTTCAAGCAAAAGTTACATTTGTACAAAATATAAGCAGCCTAACTCATTTGCTTGAGGAAAGAAAGACCAACATCTCAGTTAGAAATTTTTTACTACAAATAGGAAATTACTTCAATTTAGCTGAAAAAAAAAAAAAAAAAAAAAAAAAAAAAAAAAAAAAAGAAAAGAAAAGAAAATGCAAAGTCTACAACGCTTCCCAAACCTAAAAGAAAATAAAAAGAATGAAAGAAAATGTTCATCAAAGCATCATTCACAGTAATATATATAAAAGTACCCAAAAGAACTACAAACAACCAAATCAATTAAAAAGTAACAATATTCACACAAAAAAGAGCCTCATGTGAGGATTATGCTTCCCTTTAAGTTTTTTTTTTTAATCTCTCACCATTTTGTGAGTACCATCATCAATTGGAAACAACTGGAGCTTCAACTTCATAGGAGTTATTATTCTCAACAAATTTTTTTTTGCAAAAAGGAAGGCAAAGGAGGCGGAACTCTGCCAACAAAATTAGAATCCTTTTGGTCCGGAATTTAGATTGGAAACAAATCACACCATCAAAAACTTTAGGTGTTTAGAATTTAAATCCTTTTATGAATACAGAAAGGAAAAAAAAAAATAGGCACCCTCCTAGAGCACCTAGGTAATGTTCAACCTCTTTATCCATAACTACCTGCTACAATTGCTCAGTTGCATTGAAAACCAAAGAAAACCCAACAAATTCAGCTTTTTTGCATTTATTATATGTATATGATGAGATGACACAAGCTAATATCCATTTTAATGACCTTCATGAAATATTAACATTATGCATTTGTCATCTCAAAAAACAACAAGATTAAAGATGGTTAGTCACTATGGTTCTTTTGTCAATCATAGTAACAGAATTGTCCCCGATTATTTTTAAGTCATTATAGTAGAGATCAATTGTAAATCATATGTAATGTCAATAATTTTGATATGACCCAATTGTCTTTGATTTATATTTATTGGTTTAATACGTAAAAACAGTAACTTTGTAATTTTATTGGTAGGTTTTGAACTCATAACCTCTTCCTTTATCCAATCCCATGAGAAGAGGAAGTGTCATTTGATTTGAGTTACAATTCATTGAGATATGCTTCTAGTCCATGAGTATTTCTAATTGAAGAAAATCCTATGCGGGGACTATGGCGGAACCAAAAATTACCACTTCTTTGCTTTGAACCATTGTTGCTTAATGTTTGTTCGTGGGGAAGATGTTGAAAGACCCCGGTTTGACTCATGAGGCAAGCGGGGAGGTACGTACATGAAGGCAGGTTTAAACAGAGATCTTTGGATAACAATTCTTATGTTCATGGTCCATTTTTTAGAGAATTTATTTAGATGCCTTTTCTATAAAACTTCTATTACCTATACCCAAAAAAAAATCATGCCTTTTCCTGGATTTGTATAGCACCAAACCTACAAATTCAGAATGTCTTAGTTTCTTATACTTTGTGTTTTTTTTTACTTGCTGGACCCTCATTTTATTTCTAAAATAAAGGACCAGAAGTGGTCTTCTCTTTTGCCTCGGGATGAGGATCATGTTACTACTTTCGAATACTAATTTTTTTTTTTTTAAGTGGTCCAACTACTTCATTAGTCACTATCCTAGATTTCCTTAGAATTGTTTTGTTTACTTTACATCCCATTCATTTGTTATTTGTTCATAAGCTATATTTCTACATAAATTTGGGTTTTAATAGTCTTTTAAGTAAAGTTACCCAAAGAAAGTTGATTGCTATGTCTGATCTGTAGATCACTAATGTTCACAATGTTCTGCTTTACCAGATCGGCTGTATTTTGAAACTTCCATACTTTTTTTGTAGTATCTGTTTCTTTTATATCTTTCACTACTGAGAGAAGGTTAATCTTGCATTCCCTATAGCACTGCAATGCATATATGACTTTAGTTCCCCCTATATAACTTGGACCTCATTTATTGACAATTTCTTGTGATAGAGCTACCAAATTATTTGTGAGAACTATCCTTCATTTCGTGAAAGATCAGAAAATGTTGATCTAGTTGTGGAGATTTCACTACAACCATGGAAAGTTTTTAAGCCTGAAGGGGTAAGATTCCTTTCAGGAAATCATTCCAACATTTCTTTCTATCTAAGCAATTTCATGTTATACTTCTTTTTTCTCTTTGATTTAGTTGGTTGTTATCTCTTATTAGATTTCTTTCACATTGATTGAAAAATCAAGGCCAATGAAAATGTATCCAAATCAGAGTAGTGCTTCCAACTTTTCTACTTATCATAACAAAAATCACTTATTTTTAAGGAATACATATTTATTGAGAGGATGAATAACAGATAATCCTCATATTTTCCTGACGAATGTTATCAAACATAATATACAACGTACATTCAATTGAATTAAGTAGTCAATTCAAAACCTTCTCCACTAATAGATGCTTTCATGTAAGAATGTAGTATTATTCATGCAATAGTAATATCAATTCAATTCTGACAAATAAAAGAGCATCGTCAACATTAAACATGTCGATATTACAAATCAACTTCTAGTAATTTCAGAACTCTAATAACTAAAAATCATTATCACGTAGCCATTATATATGGGTTTAAAGCATCCTATCAATCATTCAAACCCATTGCATTATCTAATAGCAGAAAAAAAAAAATATAAAATTTAAGCAATAATAGATCTTGATGATCCTAAAAAACCATCTAAAATGTTAGATTTTGATTAGCTTGTAATACATACCTGATACCTACAGGAGGTCTCTATCTACACTCTTCAACAACCACTCTTGTCTGATTAGTTTTCTATGCTTCCATAAATTTCCATATCAAGATTAGAAGCTGTCTGCACCAAATTCATTGCTATCTAGCTTCACTCACCCACCTTTGGTTCCGATTGTACCATAACAACTAGGCTATATTCAGCATGAACTCCACCTCCATGACATGCCCATTTTGCTAATAACACTATACCTATGGAAACATCATGGTTCGTCTCTAGACTTAAGGCGCTTCGATCACTCCCATATTTCATGTGTCACTGATTCTGCATTATCCCCACATATTTCACTTGAGAATGATGGAATTATTTTCAATATTGTGGATCACCTTTCAAGCAAAAATTAAAAGTTATGGCTGCACATTTAGTGTCCAATACAAAGAGAAGTACTATTTAGCACGTCACAAGACATCATGCTCTTTAAGAGTGACAAACCACATGTGCAATATAGACCACTCCAATAAGAGCAATTGATGAATTTTGAATGTTCCCTAAATCCTAAATTAGACCTTGTTACAATAGTGCAGCCAAAAAAAAAAATTTTACAATACAATCAACAACTTTACCAAAAACTATCTAAATGTTGTTTTCTACAATATAAACCTATCCCATCATCAATACTAATCCCAATATATAACATATGAATCATAAAAAATTCAAACCCATACCAATCCCAATATCTAACATATGAATCATAAAAGAATTTCAAATACACAATCTCAAAGAATTAGAAATTAAAATTCCTTATGATTTTCGAATTTAAATCCCCAAACTATACACTAAAATCAAGTTTTTAAGCGGTAGCCACATGAATCCAGATAAAAATTCACAAAATTAAATTCAAAAAAACTGAAGAATTATAGAGAGAGTAATAAAAATTCAGAATTGTAAAGCGAGCAAAAAAATTTCAGAAGAGAGGAATGAAAAATACAAATTTTTAGCCGTGAGTTGCATGGTAACAAATAATCCCTAAAAAATATTATTTATAATACAATATAGGGTTATGGATTCCTAATCAAATTTGGTTAGGGTTATGGATTCCTAATCAAAATATAATATAGGGTCATGAATTCCTAAAAAGTTAATGTTACAGAAAATTATTTACCAGTAGTGGCGGTGTTTGATTTGATTTTCTCTTCAAGCTCTGTTGCGGTCCCATCGTCACCTTCGCTTCCGGAAAAACTCTCCCACTGTGAAACCATATGGTTGGTGATGCCTTCTTTCTATCTCGGACACGACAGTGGGGATGGCTTCTTGGAGGATTGATTTTCGGTGTTGGGTTTTGGGGAAGGAGAAGGTAGAGAAAAAGAGAAGAGAGAGGAACGGCAGAGGTTTTTTCGCACTTATGTTTTTTTATACTTAGGTTTTTATTGGGTTTTAGAAAAGGAACGGCAGAGTTTTTTTTTGCTTATGTTTTTTTATACTTAGGTTTTTATTGGGTTTTAGAAAAGGTTTTCCTTGGCTGATTTATTTATTCTTTTCATTTATGTTTTTATTTTAATATTGTCTTTGACATAGAAAATTGTTCATTTATGTTTTACATGGAAAATTGTTCATTTATGTTTTTTTTTTAATACTGTGCTAACGTGGAGAATTGTGAAATTGTTCATTTATGTTTTTTTTTAATAATCTTGTGCTGACGTGGAAAATTGTGGGAGCTTCAAAGGCTTCGGTTTTATATATATATATATATATATATATATAGATTATACTTTGTTTTTTTTAGTCCAAGTCTTGCATTTTGAAAATTAATCTTTTCCTATTATTACTACATCTAATTATCTATGATTCTTTGTTCATTTCTATGATGAAAAAAAAAATTAACTCTTCTAGGTTAGTTTCGCCTTCCCCCTGTTGAGCACTAAACAATAACATCTGTTACTTGTACTGGGTTGTCGATCTCACCTATTTCAATATTTTTTAGATTTAGATTTAGACTTAGAGAAAGATTTGATGTAACAAAAAATTTGTGGAGTCGTGAAGACTTGTCGATCCCTTAGCTATTATGGAATGCTTGGAAAAGTAGCACCTTAATTTGTACTTTAGAGTCTTATATCTTTTGTAACCAGCTGGAGTTTTTGAGTTTGGAACTTGAATATTCGAAATATGTTTACGATGTTATTTTTACCTTGATATATATATATATATATATATATATATATTTTAAAAGGTTTAGCCTTTGCTCTGTTTAGTTTTAGGTGGAATAGTTTTATATAGGATTAATAATATGTTAGGGTCTTTTTCTTCCATATACTGTGAAGTTCATAAAGATATGAATGTAAATAGTAACAGAATATACATATATTCCATCCATGAAATAATTATAATTAGAACTAATAATTGTCAAGTCTTCAAAATACAGTTGCCACGTTTAAAGACATTAATATACCTAGACGAAATTAATCTATATACCGACGGTTAAACTCTCATTTGTAAAGGTGTCTTTATCATCAAGTCCTACTTGGATGTCTGATCACATTACAATATTGATCATTATTGGGAGGTATAGACGTTTAGAGAGAGTGATAATACTTAGACCACAAGGGAAAATTTTATGCCATCAATCGTAGTGGTAGAGATTTTATATCAATATCATATTATATATAATAAAAGTTGGGCTTAGACGCCGTGGTTGCGCCAAGTGGCTTCACCAAATTGCAGAAATTTTAATAAATTTTTAGATTTTAAAAATAGATATATACATATTTTTTGGATAAATATCATATTATATTATATATAATAAAAGTTGTTATATTATATATAATAAAAGTTGGGCTTAGACGCCGTGGTTGCGCCAAGTGGCTTCACCAAATTGCAGAAATTTTAATAAATTTTTAGATTTTAAGAATAAATATATACATATTTTTTGGATAAATATGACAAATCATATCATATTATATCATATCATATTATATATATAATAAAAGTTGGGCTTAGACGCCGTGGTTACGCCAAGTGACTTCACCAAATTGCAGAAATTTTAATAAATTTTTAGATTTTAAGAATAGATATATACATATTTTTTGGATAAATATCATATTATTTATAATAAAAGTTGGGCTTAGACACCGTGGTTGCGCCAAGTGGCTTCACCAAATTGTAGAAATTTTAATTAATTTTTAGATTTTAAGAATAGATATATACATATTTTTGGATAAATATGACAAATCAAGTAATGAAATAAAGTAATATTTGATTTACAACTATAGTAGTTGTGTTTATCTAAAATGTTATCAACAAAGTCTAAAATCAATAGACTCTTCATCTAATCCTTTTTTTTTAATTTAAATTATATTATCACGTGTAACAAAACAACAAAATACGTACATAGTACACGTTAAAGTTGAAAAAGAATCTTAATTAAAAAAAAAAAAACCAACAACATAGTACATGTTTCTATGATATTTTAAAAAAAAAAATCAGATATAACTACACTTAAAAAGAAAATAGCAAAAAAAAAAAAAAAAACATATAATAATAATACTACACGTAAAAAGAACCTTATTTTTATAAAAACAAAAACCAACAACATAGTACACATTTATATGATTTTAACTTCTCCTATAATTTCTAAGTTGATAAAAATCATAATTTGATTACAATCCAAATTCTATCATAATTTGATTACAATCCAAATTCTATCTTAATTTGATTACAATCCAAATTCTTCATCTAATCTTTTATAAAAAAATTCTTAATTAAAAAAAAAGGTAAAATCTAAGTTGATAAAAATCATAATTTAATTACAATCAAAATTTTATCTTTATTTGATTTCAATCTAAATTCTTTATCTAATCCTTCATAAAAATAAAAATAAAAATTTACTTAAAAAAACCTGCAACATAGCACACGTTTGAGTTGAAAAAAATCTTATCAAAAAAAAAAAAAAAAAAAAGTTGAAAAACAAATCTTAATTAAAAAAAAAAAAAAAAAAAAAACATAGCAACATAGAGCACGTTTTTATGATTTTTTTTTTTTTAAAAAATCGATATAACTACACTTAAAAAGAAAACAGCCAATAAAAAAAACATATAATAATACACGTAAAAAGAAAATAGCTCTACCAATTAAGTTTGAATCCAAGAGAAATTGAGTTGAACTAAAACTCTTGAATCAAGAGAAATTGAATTGAAATAAAACTCTACTAAACCTACTCCACTCTACTATTTAAGAATGCTAAAATCAATACATAAAAAACCAAAATTAATTAAGTGAAGAACTACTAAATGAAGGATTTGGCTTCTTCAATGAGAATAGCTATCTTCTTTTTACTTTTTACTTTTTACATTTTTCTATTAATGTAGTTCAATTATTGCTTAAATTCTATGCTTTTTAAAAATATTTTACATAATGCAATTCATCTTAATTATTGATGTATTTTTTTGATTTAGTGTTCTTAATTGATTGTGTAGATTATTTCCTCACTTATAGCAATATCAAGATGGCTAGATACAAATGACAACATCAAAATAGTTAGACACGGGTAATTTATATGTAAACTTTTACACATTTACATTGCAATACAATTTTTCTTTTTCTTTATGTACTTTCATTTATCTATTTTTAAATTATTTTGATTGTGATACACTAGAAGGTCTAGATACTTATATTTTTTTTTTTTTGTAATTTATGGAATATTTGTTTCGGTCAAAATATTATCACTAAATCTATTTGGGATGGAGCTCATCTACAATATGAAATTTTGAGATTTATGTGAGAAGAGCTATCTTCATTTTTTTTTAGTTTCTATTTTTCTATTAAAGTAGTTCAATTATTGCTTAAATTATATGATTTAAAAAAAAATTAGATAATGCAATTTATCTTAATTATTGATACTATTTGTGGGGGCCGACCCAAAAATGATGGGCTATTCCAAACTCAGGCCCGTCAGGAGCGTCTTGTCAAGAAGAGTCTCATATGAAGTGTTACTCAATCCCGGTAGCTCCAAGGAAACCCGTCCGAGGAGCGTCTTTGTCAAGAGAGAGTCTCATATGAAGCGTTACTCAATCCCGGTAGCTCCAAGGAAACCCGTCCGAGGAGCGTATTGTCTGAAGAGGAGTCTCATATGAAGCGTTACTCAATCCCGGTAGCTCCAAGGAAACCCGTCCGAGAAGTAACTCCTCCTCGGACATCACGAAGCCCAGACGAGGAACTTTCCCCAGCCATTTCAGCTCATCTCCCCAACATATAAAATGAATTAAATCCAAAATATCTCGCGGAAGGCTACCACCACATTAATTGCGCCCCAACCACCCTCTTGGCCGCATTAATGAGGAAAAGACTCTGAACAGTGCATCGCCTTGGCCTCTGCAACTCACAGACGGACTGATGAGGGCGTCTGATGGGACAGGTACTCAAGTGGATGCTTAGATGATCAACAGGTGTAAGGCTGAGATGAAAAGAAGAGAAATATATAATGTAGTGGAGTCCCTCAAAAAGGGGGACGAGAGAATTGTAAGAGGAACTAAAGGAATAAAATCGGACTTGAGGAATCCATCTTTGCGTTCTTATTTCTTTTTGCAAACAAGACATTACATGCATAAGACCTAATAGTTTCACCGAGGCCAAGTTCTTTAACCCATCCTCTACAAATATTTATTGTGGGTTGTGCTTTGGGCCAAGGCACGATCAACGAAGTTGGGCCAGGAAAATTGTGCAACCACACTATTTTTTTATTTGGTGTTCTTAATTGATTATACAGATTATCTCCTCCCTTATGGAAACATTAAAGTGGTTATGATTGGTAATTTATAGATAAAATTTTACATTTATATTGTAGTCTAGATACTTACATTTTTTGTAATTTATGATTTTTTTTTTGGTAGTTTATGGATATTTTTTTGGCCATATATGCAAGAAATTTATCTATAATTAGAATGGAAATATTTTTAAGTGCCACACACACACACATAATCAAATTACAATTTTAATACTAAGATCTTTTAAAATTTTAAAACTTGCCATAATTTTTTAAAATATTTTATAATATCTTTTTTGCAAAAAAAAAAAAAAAAATACTTACATAATATACATTTTCCATGTACTTAATTTTAAAAATCTTTTTTCATTTTATTTATTATTAAATTTAATTATATTATCAAAATATTTTTTATTAAGCCGTGCATCGCACGGGCATAATACTAGTTTTTAACACAAATTCGGGTCAAGGAAGGGAGTCCGAATAACCATGTAGTTTTTTTTTTTTTTTTTTGAAATATAACTGGAATTTCATACCAAATAGAAAAGTGAGTACAACAAAGCCAAATTCAATGTTCCCAATAAGTTTCTCCTACTTGAATGGGAGTTTCATCTAAGGAAATTATTGTTTATACTTAATTCTTTTTTTTGGTTAAGTTTATTGTATAAACAAAACAGGGATGTACCTAACAGTCGATGACTCCAATTATTTGTAGTTCTCAACTAGCCCTTTCACAAAACTAGCATAAATCATACAATAATGTGTATAATTAAATAACATAAATGAGTTTAAAGTTGAGCCTAAAATTTTGTAACTCAATTGACATTCCTGATATTAGGAGGCGTCTAATGTTAAATCCCCTCTCTTCCATTATAACCATCGAATAATCAAAATAAATAATAAGTTTAGAGTCACAACACAAATCCCGGTCACTCTCCATCCAAAAAAAAAAAAACTTACTAACTCAATAGTAATAAAAGAAAATGTTGTGAAAACTTTTTTTTTTTTTTGGTGAGAATCGTGAAAGCTATTATGACTAATTAAATTACATTAGCATTTGACAAAAATATATCATATATCATAATTTGGTAACGAGGAAGTCATGACCTTTCCCATGAATATTTTTATTGACCAATTAAAACCTACTTAACAAATTGATTTTCACGTGTTGAAGGATGGAGCGGGGTTCAAGCTGTCCACGTCCTAGTGTCGACTAGACATGGCAAACAAGTTCAAGTCGGGTCGGGTTGACTGTATTTTTCACACATATATATATATATATATATATATATATATATATATATATATATATATATATATATTTTTATAAAGAAAATAACATGTTATGGGGGCTAGTTAGTCAGAAGGTATTATTAAAGTTTGTACAAATTGGGCCTCTAGCCCAATCCAAGGACATTAACCAATCGAGAATGGCCAAATGAGGTTATAATGAGAATGGTATAAAGAGAAAAATAAAGATAGTACAAGATAAGTCCAACACACGTCCGAGGAGAAAAGTCATCTCGGAAACGAGGATATGAGGTCGATAAGAATGTCCTATCACCCTAGACCTTCTTCAAAGTTGCATCACAACTAGGAGTTGGACGTTGGACAAGGGGTAAGTAAAGGGAGGCAACAAATATATTCAAAAACTGCTATCTCCACTTTAAATGCCTCCCAACTAATTCTCTGGCCACATTAATGTGGAGGTGATACCTGAACAGTGACTAAGCAACCTTACAGCTACTATTTGATGGTTTTGGGAGGTGTTGGATGGGACAAGAAGAAGCTCCTCGAATCTAACCTACACGTGTATGATCAAGATGATACCAAAATTGTAGTATATTGCATGGGAAAGTGGCCTAAAAAACGAGGATCGGAAAAAATCAAGAAATCTTTGTAAGAATACGGTGAACTCTTGTAGCTTTGTTCATATACAAGATATTATAACATAAGCTTCTCGGTAGGCAAGGCAGATTTTCTTATATTATTGATGTTTAATAGTATTAAATCAGCAACTTTTATTGTCTTTCTTCTCGGGACAGAACTAGTTCTTTCACCCACACTCTACAAATTCATTGTTTGGGCTTGTTAGGCCAAAACCCAATCTGTCTTTTGGTCCAATCCAATTTCAATCCCTACATATGTATTTGCCATCCGGAAAGTCATGCAACAAATTACTTAATTTAAAATGCATTACTTTGAATTCACAACTTATATCAATAATGAACTCAGTTAAACTTATTAATACTTATTCAATAATTTTAAAATTATACAAATCCCAACATTGCTAACTAAAACAAAATAACACAAAGATAAGTAAAACAAATATACAAGTTTTATTTTTACACAATTTTAACATCCCAAAATATAAAACGAAATTACAAATTACTTATTAGATAACTAATTTGACAAAGAATAAAAGCATATAAGAAATTTATAATCTTAAAAATTAATTTTATAATCTATTATCAATTGTGGTTAGCACTCTATTTCAATTTGAGAATATACATTAAAGTTTGATTGTTTACTTATTTATACATAGTCTCTTTTATGAATATCATATCATTGTTAAGCAACACACATTCCAGGAAATATAATAATTTATTTTGAAAAGCCATTTATTTTGGACATAAATTGTTAAAAAATAGGTCTAAGCATTCATAATTTATGCTAATTTGATACTTTGGCTTCACTATTTTCACACTTATAAATGTTTCTCACACATGTCTAAATTTTAAGTCTATTTTTTTACTCTCTTTGTAAACTGCATTATCTTGGTATGTACTTTGCTATTTGATATCTAAAAATCTTTACTCATTACTGAGAATGCTCAACTATTCATCTTTCAATTTATTTGCATGTAGTTATGTAAATATCTCAATTGTTTCCTTAAAACTCACAACAAACAATTAAATTAATATTTTCTTAATTTTATTTTATTTTTCACCAAAAAAAAGTTTTTAAAAATGGCTCAAGTTGACCCACAAAAAACACGAGTCAGTCACGAGTCATCTTGTTTTTGCTTCATGTCAAAAAAATCAAGTTCGGGTCTGGTATTTTTCGGACGAGATTGGGTTAGGTTAGAAAATTTTGATCTGTTTTGCCATGTCTAATGTCAACTGCCAAGCCCTATTCCCAAGAAGTGACCCAATCTTAAGGCAAAAAAAAAAAAAAAACTATGGCAAGGCTAAGTAAGTGGGTCCCTTGGAAATTGGGCATCAACGTATTGGTTAGACAGAATCAGAGAGCTTAGGCCCAAGAGCTAGAGGCATCAACGCCCCTTCATGATGGTTAATGGTCCTTTGGCATGTTCGGGAAAAATTGACTGTAAACAATTCTTCCAATTCGATAGAACAGGCTGATCCGATTATCCAAACAAAGAAACAAGAAATAGAAGAAAAAAGAACAGGCTATCCAGGGATAATTGCTAACTCCATTTATCCATTCTACCTCCGTAATGTTTCTTGGATATCAACCCGGGTGCATTAGCCAACATGAGTGTAGAGAGAGAGAGATGATATAATATTTTTGAAAAAAATAATTAAATTAATTAAAATTTTGAACAACTTGGAATGCAAATACTAACCTGAAATTGAAGACCAAAGGTTTTTTTGTTGATAGCGAATGAAAACAACATGAAGTTTCTGTCCATTTTCTCTCTCCTCTCTTATTTTTCTTTCTCCTTTTACACTAGGTATAAGTGTAAATTCTTTGAAATTAACTTCTTATTTTTTTGAGATGAATGACAGAAATTGTATTGATAGAAAAGGTATACAATCCCGTGGACATAGCCACAAGCATGAGGGGCCCGACCCACTTAGTTATCTTTGAGTCTATGCGTTGAAGGACTCAACATAACAAGGTGAGTTGATTTTAATTTTTATCCTTCTACTTTCTATTCCCAATCAAACACTTACGATGAAAAATAAAATCTTTTATATCTTCCAATTTTTTCATCTTCTTACAATTTTCTATCCTCTCATTTTTTTATCCCTCAAAACAAACGAACCCTTTAAAGTTGTAATAAATGACTTTTCTCTTGCAACCCTTAAAAAGGGTAATTCAATGGGCAAGGACTGGCATCTAAACTAGACTATCGGTTTAATTGTTTATCTTTCCCTAATCTCCCTCCTATTGGACTCAAGCTCAATAGTTTATACTTTATTGATTATTGGTTCACTTTCTTCTTCAATCTCAATAGCTAATAGTCTCTCCCAATCTCCCTTTTATTGGATTCAATTAGCTCAATAGTTTATACTAAAAGCAAATAGAACTGTCCAAGATGGCGGTAGCAACAA
The DNA here is from genome assembly GCA_028216015.1 of Quercus dentata. NCBI lineage: Eukaryota > Viridiplantae > Streptophyta > Magnoliopsida > Fagales > Fagaceae > Quercus > Quercus dentata. The sequence continues at coordinate 46,097,034 of CP116453.1, read as the reverse complement.
GTAATAATAAACTAAAAGCAATTAGAACCGTCCAAGATGGCGGTAGCAACAAGTAGTAATAATGAACTGAAATCTAAAAATAATTGTTATTGAAAATAGAACAAAACACTTACAGTAATAGTAGTGATTGCAAGATCTCAAGAGAACAGGTTAACGATTACAAAGCTTGAACTAGTCCTAGTTACAAGAATGTAAGGGTAGTAGGAAAGTAGTAGGAAACAAGGAATTCTCTCAAAGAAAGGCTCTCAAGAAGGAGATAGTTCTAAGAGAAAAACCGATAGAAAAACTTGCTTAAACTTAAGGGACAACCCCCTTAAATAGGCAAAATTCAGAGTGAACAGTGTCATGAATAGTAACAGGTGAACGATGTGGATGAACAAAGGACAATTGAATAGTGACGGATGATCTTGACTATTTTGACAAGTTATCAAAACTATCTCAAGAGGCAGATGAGTAGACCTAACAATGGTTTTATCTTCTTTAACAAAATTTGATTTCTTTATCACATTTAAACGTTGTTTTGAAACTTCATCTTTTGAAACATAATGGTTTTCAAGAAAATCAAAAAACAAAATATGTTTTTTCAATTGGTTCATCTTTTCTAACCATTTTCTTTTAACACGATTTTTCTCAGACCGAGCAAAATTATTTTGGAAATATTTTCTTTTATTTCTGTTTTTAGAAAGCATAAATTCATTATACAAAAAAACCATATCAATTTCAAAGTTTTCATCTAAAATAGTCAAAACTCTTAACTGATTTTGGTAAATAGGATTTTCAATAGAAGGAAAATCATAATCAGATGGACAAATAGATCTGGTGTCATCTTCTTCTTCATTAGCGTTTTGTCATATGGAGAAGAGGTTCCGAGCTTAGTGGAATGTAAAGCGATGCTAACTTGGGATTTATCACTTGAAACACCTTTTAGCTTTAAATCGGTGGGTTTTTCAAAATCATTTTTCAAAAAATCATTGAGATCTTGATCTCTTTTTGAAATACTTTCAAATCCAAGAAACGAATGTCTTCCTTTGTTGATTCTCAAAGGTTGATTATTTTGAAAATTTATTTTAACAGTACCATCAAGATATTGTTGAATATGTGTAAGATCAAGCTCATCAAAAACAGGTTTAGCAATAGGAGATTCTTGTTCCAACAACCATTCAAAGGGGAAGCTTAACATCTTGCCATTGAATCATTTTTGGAACTTGAACTTTAGCATCGGGGGTTGAACATTGAATTAACATGGTTTTACCGAAGATTCTTTATGATTTTATAGCACCAGGATTTAATTGAGTACCCAACAGTCTATAATAAATATAGTAAATCGGAGCAAAAGGTTTACTACCTTTTTCCATGTGATAACCAGATGAAGCAATATTCAAAGTCAAGGCTTTAACAATATTAGGATCATCCAAAGCAAGAGTAAGATCAGCATAACAATTGAAATATACTTGGACCATCATACAAAGAGGCGAGTAATCATTCCAAGAATGCCATCTTTAAAGTTCTTAAATCTAGCATCATGTAAACACATGAGAACAGAAGCATTAATACTCTTTCGAGTGAGTGGTTTAATAGCAACTTGAACCATTCCAATATGCAAATAACTGAATTTTTAGTAGCAAGAAATTCACCAATATTCTTTTTAGAAAACAAGCAACATTTTTCATGAGTTCTTGAAATAGAAAATATTTGTTTAACAGTTCTAGCTTTGTAAGCAAAATGAAAAGCATTTTCAGCCCAACTAATTTTATAAACATTTTTAGTATCAATCTTAGGAATAGTCCATTTTTGGAAATCGGGGATCAACTCATTATCTTCAACATTGTGATCTTCTTCATTTACAATATCAAGAGGACAACCAGATCCTGGAGGCGACAGAGGAGTTGGATCTCCATAATCTATCCATACTATCCTAATTTTAACACTCAATTATCATGTTTTTCTCACAACCGTTGCATTTAAGTAACACATACCCTAACCAACCTTATACCTCTCATGCCCTACACACCCTCTCTAGCTCAAACGGGCCTTCTTTGTTCGGTTTTGGGAATTCACTTTACAACTAAGGTGGCACCAACGACGATAAAAAGGAACACAACAAAGGAGTACCAAAGTTTCGGACAACACAAACGGAGAGACATAGAACACAACAACACTATCACCGGCCGAGAAAAGAATGGCTTTGATACCAAAATGGGGAAGGGGACACAGTAACTGAAGAAGCGCGAAACACGATTGCACAACAATAATATATGTTGAAAATAATATATATATATATATATATATATATATATACATATATAGATGGCTTATAGAAGCTATCCTGTTAACCACCCAAATACTACAAATGAACCTTATGATTTCTATACTATTCAATTCTTTGACAAAGAGGAAATCCATTCAATGGATAAAAAGACTATAATGGGCATTGATTATGCTAAATTGAGTCTTAAGACTGAATCTCTGCTAAGAAGTGTTGTTGCCAACTTGCCAACAGGCATACAATTTCGTATTTAGGAAAGCAAGGCTATGTTTAGGTCTTTCGATCTATGGTTTAAATATTTCAAAAAACTTGTTACAACTACTATTCCTAATCCTGATGAATTGGATGAATTAGATAACGTATTTATCCAACTAGATTGGGAAGAACACTTTGGGAGTAGTCACAATACTAAAGTTTCGGACAACACAGACAGAGAGACAGAGAACATAACAACACTATCACTAGCCAGAAAAAAATGGCTCTGATACCAAAATGGGGAAGGGGACACAACAAAGGAGTACCAAAGTTTTAGACAACACAGACGGAGAGACAGAGAACACAACAACACTCAAAATAGGGAAGGGAACACAAGATCAAGGCGGAAGCACAATTGCACAACAATAATATATGTTGAAAATAATATGAAAGTAATTTAAAACAATAGTAAGGCGGTAGAACCAACCAAGCGATATATGAAAGCAAATAGAACCGTCCAAGATGGCGGTAGCAACAAGTAATAATAAACCAAAGCAATTAGAATCTTCCAAGATGGCGGTAGCAACAAGTAGTAATAATGAACTAAAATTTGAAAATACTTATTGAAAATACTTGTCCAATTCTTATACTTAATTGAAACCAGATTTCATAAGGTGAATTCTTACAAGCTACTTGTTAATTACTAAATTTTTTTCCCCAATAAATGTATAAGTGAAATAGTTAAAGCCGTGATTTGTAACTAGTGGTGCTAAGGTGTCATCAAATTGGAAGTCACAGTTCAAGAAATCAAGGTAGCATGAAAATAAAAATTTGTTATAGAGTTGTTGTGATACTCTAGGTTGTGGGGATTGAATTGTGCGAGTGTGTGCAACACCAACATGTCCTAAATTTCGCATTTAACGTGTACTATAAATCAATTTAGGCTATTCATGTGATTAAGATGAGCCCCAATTATAACTAATGCTTTGAGGCATAATGTAGATATAGTGCTCCCTTAGGTAATAACAAATGGTATTAAAGCTAGGGTGATATTGTTTTGATTATGTAATTTAATTATGTTGAATATTTGATGAAGTTTTAATTAATTGTACCCATTTGACTTTAAGTCCTGTTTTCCTTATCCCCCACCCCCCCCCCAACCTAAAAGGTAAAAAACTCAAAAAGAAATATTTATATTCTTTTTAACTAATAAGAAAAAAGAAATTTTATTAATGGAGAGAATGTTTCAATAATTATATGACAAAGATACCATTATCCAATGATGCCAATACAAAAATGTAGCTAGTCACTAAATTTAGATTTTATTATCTTCCTCTCTCTCAAGAATGTTTCTAGCTAATCCATGAGTAGCATCACATTGAAATGTGAAGCATTGACCAAGTTTTCTATTGGCATAATTTTCCAATTTTAGGGATGAGGTGGGTTTTGCAAATAACCAAAGTATTAAATAGTAGAAAAGATGTTTGTGACAAACGAATCTTTGTTCATAATTGGTAGTCATTATAATTATTATAACTTTTGCAAATTTGTGACAAATGAGTATTAGTTCATAATTGTATTCATGGTAATTAGTATAAGTTTTGCACTTAGACACTATGCTCCTTAATACTCAATATCTTCTTGTTGTTGACTGAATTGAAATTAGTTAATAATAATAATTATTTGGGATTGGTAGTAGTTCTATTCCTTGTTTTGTTTCTCAAGTTTCTCATTTATATGGATTTCTTGTGCCCCCTTGATCATCCTTGATCATCTTTATGTCTCTCGGGTGAAGCTTTATAGCTTCTTGTACCCTTTGTCAATTATGACAAAAAGGGGGAGAAATTGTGGAAATATGTGGTTTTTTTTTTTTAAGATTCTACATGTTAGGAGGAGAAATACATGCCCTTGTAAGGGGAGATGTGTTTCATCTTGTTAGGGGGAGTGCTTATCTCTTTCATCTTGTACCTTGGGTCTTGTGACCATTATTGACATACATTGTACTTATCTCTTTCTTTATGTTGATGTATGTTGTTTCTTTCACCTATCTTTACATGTGTTGTTTCTTTTCTATCTTTATACACATGTTTCTAATTGTATGCAATCTTTTATTTCTGTATCACACTAAGATGCCTTGCCAAAGTCAAAGTCTTCTAGCAAAGTCTTCCTTGCCATGAACTTTCTTCTAGCAAAGTTTTTCAAGAGTTTGTGTTAGGATAGATTTTATTGTACTCAACAAGTGAGTATAAGTTAAGTGATTTATGACTTCTCTCATATGTTCATTTGTTTGTTGTGGTTTTGTCACATATTGTCAAAGGGGGAGATTATTAAGGACATATTTTGTGTAATTGGCTAATCTTTTGACAAAACGCACTTTACTTGTAATTGGGTAGATCTAGGATGTGTTTAATTTTTCAAGAAACATGTTGTTCAAGTCTAGTATTAAAGCCATGAAGATTGGACCAAGAAACAAGTGAAGAAAAGTTGTTCATTAAAGCTAGACAGATAGCTAGACACCTACAGACAGATAGCTCGACAGCTACTCAACACCTCTCGGCAGCTGCAGACAGATAGCTCGACACCTCTCGATAGCTGGTGGATCGATTGAGAAAGCTTCTCTCTCCTCGACACCTACTCGACACCTCCTCGGTAGCTGTATCTGTCAAAGTTTAAATCTCGACACTTACTATCTATCGAGGTTACGAAAATCAGAATTTTCAAATCTGATTTTTGGGTCGAACTTTTGTATTTGTGTAGGGTTTCTTTTCTCACAACCCCAGACCTATATAAAGCTTATTTTAGAGGTCGTCACATAAGAGAATACAAGGAGAACATATGCAAAAGGTGACCGATGCCTTATTCTCTCTGAAAGAAGCAACTGCATCTTTGTGCCTTAGGGTTTTGTAACCAAGTGCTTCTTGATCTTCATGGTTGATGAAGTGACGAACTTTGCAGTCAACAATCTTCTTCTAGTTGGTGTTTTAGTCATGTACTGAGATTCGTGCATCAAAGGGTGTGGTTCATATATTGATGAGTTCGAGAGGTTAAAAACAAGAAGAAGATTTCAGTTGTAAGTTCATTTACTAAGATTATAGAGTCTAGGGACAAAAGTTTTGTACTAAATCTGAAACTTAGTTTGTCTACTAGGATTGTAGAGTCTAAGGACAAAGGTTTTGTACTAAATTTGAAACTTCTCTTTACTATAGTAGATTGCTTTTTGGGGAAGTTTCCCCCAAGTTTTTTTACTGTGAAGGTAGTTTGTTTCATTGGTTTTCGTGGGTTATCATATCTTGTCTTATTTATTTTTCTGCTGCATGAATTTGACATGATATTAATGTTAGTTTGTTTGTTTTAACAAGTTTTATTAATAATAAATCTAATTAATAACTTGGATTTAAAATTTGTTAATTATATCAACCGGGGTCTAAATTTCCCAACAGAACTTGTACACTATGGACGTTTAGCTTTCGCTAGAGTGAGTACTTTGTACTTGGATCAGTATAAGTCTTGGATGTCACCTGGTACAAGGAAAAATTTATTGGGGTCACGGAACCGATTCCAATGAACATATATATTTTTTTTTTTTTTTTTGAGGAACCGATTCCAATGAACATGTAGTTGACTACCGAATACCGATTCAATGTTGCCCCTTGCCAGTAAGTTTCTCCAACTTTGGGTGGGAGTTTCATCGAAGGAAAATTATGGTATATACTCTAGTTTTTTGTAAAGATTATTGTATATAAAACAGTGCCATACCTAACAGTCGAGGACTCCAATTAGTTGTAGTTCTCAACTGAAAGCCCTTTCACAAACCTGGCATAAATCATATATTAATGTGTGTAAATAACATAAATAAGTTTAGCGTCATGTAATTAAGAGTTTTGCAACTCAACTAACATCTTCTGATATTTTGAGGCCTCCAATATTATATCCATTCTCTCCCATTGTAACCATCAAATTAAATTATCAAAATAAACAATAAGTTTAAAGACACAACATAACACCCCAAAAAAGAAAAAGAAAAAAATACCAACTCGAAAAAAATATATTGTGAAAATTATTATAACTGAAGCGTTATGTATATTACATACAGGTTCAGCAAAAATATATCATAATTTGGTAACGAGGAAGTTACAACCTTTCATTTTCCATCGTTTGTCTACATCCACTTCTGTATCCATCAATTTTTTTTTTCTTTCGAAAAATGGTCAACAATTTTATTTTATTAGGGAGATTAGAATAAGATTAAATATTCGAATCACTAGACGCTGCTTCATTGAATTAAATAAAACGTAATTAGAGAAGAAGAAATAAATGAAAAGAAGTAATATAATATTATTTTGAAACAGAAAACGAAGTATCAAAAAAAAAAAAAAAAACTTATTACTTTTTTTTTTTTGTTTTGCTAAACATTAACTTATTACTCATTAGTAGAAATGTAGCATATTGGAGAGGCTTCTTGCCCCACTTGCCGAACACTCTTAATTAGGCTAATATTTTATGAAAAGAAGTAATATAATATTATTTTGAAACACAAAACGAAGTATCAGATCACGTATACATAAAATATTAGCCTAATTAAGAGTGTTAGGCAAGTGGGGCAAGAAGCCTCTCCAATATTCTACATTTCTACTAATGAGTAATAAGTTAATGTTTAGCAAAAAAAAAAAAAAAAAAAAGTAATAAGTTAATAACTAGTATTTAACATTTATCCCTCATTCTACATTATTAGTACTTTATTGAAATACCACCACACACCCTTGGTGCGATGGTCACTCCACAAGTATAAGTGTTTGTGAGATGCGGGAGGCAAGGGTCGGGGTTTAAGTCTCTAAGAAGGAGATTCACACACATATACACTTAGGTTAGGTTAAAATAAAATTCTATCTTGTATAAAAAAAATAAAAAATAAAAACTTTATTGAAATAAATGCCTTTCGGAAATACGCAATACAATTTAAATAAAATAAAGAGAAAAGAGATGAAAAGAGGTCTTTCGGAAACATGCGATAAAATTGAAATGGTATATAGAAAGTAGATGAAAATAAGTTCTTGTTTAAGAAAAAATTGTGATTTTCTTTCTTTCTCTTTATATTATCTTAAAGCAGAGGGGAGAGGATTTTTTTTTTTTTTTGGTTAAAATTAATTACAAATTACATCTTAATTAGGATAATTAGTGGATATCATACCAAAAAAAAAAAAAAAACATATATAGAATCTTACAAATATTTAATTAACTACTGAAAATTAAATTGATGGATAATAAAAGTAATCACAAGAAAATTTTCAGTATATTCCAACTACCTTTGTCTCTCTCTTTCTCGAAAAAAACCTTTTCTCTCTCTTGTCTAGATCATAATCATTGGCTTCCATGGTTGACCAAAGATCCATACAACTCACACGACATATATATATATATATATATATACACACACACTTATGCCCTTGCATAGAAAATTGAATAGGTTTTCTTCGCCTAAAAGAATTTAAGTAATAATAGGTTGAATGTTTCAATTCTACATCATGGACTTTCTTCTGTGCGTCAAGAGTCGGCTCTAATCCAATGTTTATAGTCACCCCACCAGTTCATCCTTCTCCATAAAAGCCTATATGGTAACTTTCTTGACCTAAATCTTGCCATAATTTCATGTAAAGCATGGCAAAAGTTTGTTCTAGACTTCTCGTCTTGTCTTCCATTTGCATGTTCATTGCTCAGGCCATTGCTCAGCCAAACTTCCTATACCAATTTTGTTTAAACAATGGTAACTACACAAGCAACAGTACCTACAAAGCAAACCTCAATCACCTACTCTCCTCCCTCTCCTCCAACACTGAAATTGACTATGGCTTCTACAATTCTTCTTATGGCCAAAACCCTGACAAAGTATACGCACTTGGGCTTTGTAGAGGAGATGTTAAGCCAGATGTGTGCCGTAGTTGCCTCAATAACGCTACAAAGCTTCTGACACAGCTTTGTCCTAATCAGAAGGAAGTAATAGGATGGTATGACTATTGCATGTTACGCTACTCATTACGCAACATATTTGGCATCATGGAAAATAGTCCTTCTTTCTATATGTGGAACTACAATAACGTTTCTGCCAATTTGGATAAGTTCAATCAGGACCTTAGGACCTTGTTGGATGGACTAAGAGTTCAAGCTGTAGCAGGTGGTTCTCTTCGTAAGTTTGCAGAAGCAAATGCAACAGCACCAAACTTTCAAACACTATATGCACTTGTGCAATGCACGCCTGATTTGTCTCAGCAAGATTGCAGTGATTGCTTGACTGGGGCTTTCGGTGATATTCCGAGTTGTTGTGACGGCAAGCAAGGTGGGAGAGTTGTTAGACCCAGCTGTAATTTTCGGTATGAGGTCGACCGCTTCTATGACCCCGTAGCTGATATTGCACCACCACCATCACCACCACCGTCTCTATCGCCAACATTAGCATCATCAACATCTTCTCCTCCACAATCCACCAATACCTCTGGTGACAAAGGTACCTGTGTCTTTAAACTTAATGCATAACAAATTTGAAATTTACCTTTTCAAAAAAGAAATATATGGAGGGGGAGGGAGGTCCCTATTACTTTCCCAGCACAATTTCTCAATTTTCAAAACTAATTCAAATTTTATAACACTTGAAAAATTTTATGATTCATCCGTCAGAATAAATTTGTGTGAACAAATTTCTGATTTTGCAGGAAATGATGGTAACAAATCTCAAACAGTCATCATAGTTGTGCCCGTTATTGCTTTTGTGATGCTGATAATAATCTCCTGCATCTACCTAAGAGTTAGGAAGCCAGGAAAGAAACCAGAAAGTAAGTTAATTAATTGGTTTACTGTTATGAAATTACTGTAGATTTTCTTATAAAATGATATCATGCGATAATAATATAATAAATAAATATTTAAATTTTTTTTTTTTTTGTAATACATGATATATTAGTTTGTAAAACTTATCTAATAAAATTTATAATATTCTAACTTCCAACCACCACTCTATTGTTATTTGTTATTTATCTTATTAAGAGGAAGACTTTTCCTAGGGATTATAATTTAAACCATGACATAATTTGGAGAATATTTCTTATAAATTGATACTTATCTTTCACCAATTAACATTCAACGTGTTCGTTCAAGAAATGATTTCCATTATAACAAACAATTTTTTTATATACTAATCTATTTGGCATCTTGACTTTGGTATATAATTAGTTTTTGAGAAGCTGTTGTTGTTGCTTGCACTTATTTTAAAATGCGCTGCTCTCTTAATAAGGAACTAATAACATCTTGTTCAGGCGAAGCTGTAGATGAGATTGAAAGTTTGGAGTCCTTGCAGTTTGACTTTGACACTGTTAAAGTTGCAACCGATGACTTTTCTGATGCAAATATGCTTGGACAAGGTGGATTTGGTGTTGTCTACAAGGTAATGTGACTTTATCATTAACCTTAAAGGCTATTTATTATCCATTCCATTTTACTTGGAATGAAGAAAATTAATTTAACCAGTAAATTTTTTCCCCCTGAATCTAATAGCATCAGAGTGCTTCAATACACAATTAAATTTATAATATTTTAATTTGAAGCGTAAAATGGAATCAGTCTCACCATGTAGAGACAGTTGATTCAAACTCTCCCCCTTCTATATGGAGTCAACGATGCACAGCATGTTATATGAAAAAGTTTGTCATCACGATGCACAGCATGTTAATCCCAAAATGGATATCTGCATAAGGGTTAAATATATTTTAATCTAATACATTTTTCAGGGTAAGCTTCGTAATGGACAAGATGTTGCTGTGAAAAGGCTTTCAAAAAATTCTGGACAAGGAGATCTTGAATTTAAGAATGAAGTGTTGTTAGTACGGCCAAGCTTCAACACCGGAATTTAGTTAGACTTTTAGGATTTTGCTTGGAAGGAAATGAAAGACTTTTAATTTATGAGTTTATGCCTAACGCAAGCCTTGATCACTTCATTTTTGGTATGAGTTTACATCTACATTCATTTCAAATTATATTCATTGTAATTTTATTTTAGTTTACATATCCTGTGCATAGACTCCTAAAAATTTTAGTACCATATAATATATTTTATTAAATATGTAGATCCAATCAAGCGTCCACATCTAGATTGGATAAGACGCTACAAAATCATAGGAGGCATTGCTCGAGGGCTTCTTTACCTTCATGAAGATTCTCGGCTTCGTATTATTCATCGTGATCTCAAAGCAAGCAATATCCTATTAGATTCTCAAATGAATTCAAAAATTTCAGATTTTGGTATGGCAAAATTGTTTGCACTTGATCAAAGTGAAGACAATACAAATAGAATTGTTGGGACCTAGTAAGTATCCTTTTAGGTATACTTGATGTTTACTTTGTACCAAAGAAACAACATGAAAGTCCTAACAAGTATTGTTGAAAATAATTGTGAATATGCGGTGGATATATGTCTCCGTATATGCAATGTATGGACAATTCTCGGTGAAATCGATGTTTTTAGTTTCGGTGTGCTAGTTTTAGAGATAATAAGTGGACAAAAGAATAGTTGCTTCCTGAATGGAGAGAATATTGAGGACCTTCTAAGCTACGTAAGTATGACTATTTTTTTACTAATGTTATATACATCTCATAAGTATGGAGTGATAGGTAAGATTGCAAGATCAAATATGTGTATTACATATTTTGATACTCTCTCTCTCTCTCTCTCTCTCTCTCTCTCTCTCTCTCTCTCTCTCTCTCTCTCTCTCTCTCTCTCTCTCTCTCTCTCTCTCTCTCTCTGTGTGTGTGTGTGTGTGTGTGTTGGCGCGGGGGGTATTTGATTAAATAGACTCAAAAGGAGAAAGAAGGGAAATTTCAACCAACACCCTTAGCTTTTTGATGTGGAGTATGGTAATCTATTTTTTTGGGTACATGTCCCTTGTGCCTACTAGTATGACACTAATAACATCCATAAATTAATATAATATCTAGGTAGCTTGTATATTTAGTTGGGATCAACATGAAGGATGGGGAGTTTAAAGGAAAGGAAGAACTATCTCCTATTGAATAGCCTTTTTCTTTCTTTCTTTCTTTCTCTTTAAAACACAAAACAAAATAATGTTCTCTTAAATATTGTGTTTTTTCGTTTAAATTATCTTGCAGGCATGGAAAAATTGGAAACAAGGTACAGCTTCAAATCTTGTTGATCCCACATTGAAGGCAGGTTCGACAACTGAAATAATGAGATGTATTCACATAGGATTATTGTGTGTTCAAGAAGATGTAGCTAATAGACCAACTATGGCCTCCATTATTCTTATGCTTACTAGCTTCTCTATTACTCTACCAATACCTTTAGAACCTGCATTTTTTATGCATAGCAATACTGAATCAAACATTTCCTCACAATGTGGGAGGATGATTCAAGGGTGATAGAGTCATATCAATCTAATAGCAGCTTTGTCCGGGCTATTTCCTTGCTAATGTTTAATGATTTTTTTTTTTTTTTTTTTTTTTGTGTGTGAGAAGGTATGAATTTGAAATGTAATACTAATAATTTACCTTTTTTTTTAATAAAAGCATACACTATATAGAGTTATTAATGATACATTATACCTTAACAATCTTTCCTAAACATTAACCATTTATTGACCCAAAAAAAATATCTCGATTAAAATCATTATTCAACTATGATTGATCCATGACTTCAACATGACACCGCTATTATTTAGTATTAATTGCTCTGAACTAATATTGTATATGTAAAAAATGGATATTTTTACCATTGTACACTTTTGGTGCGATAATTACTCTACAAATATAAGTGCTTGTGGGGTGTGGGGGGAAAAAAGGGTCGGAGTTCAAGTTTCCAAGAGGGAACTTCACCCACATATATACTTAGATTAGATTAGAGTAGAATTTCTATCTTATATAAAAAATAATAAAAATAAATAAATAAAAAAGGATATTTCTATGATCTATGTTTCGGTTTATGGTTTGGATTTTTTTTTTTTTTTTTTTTTTTGGGGGTAATTGTTATATGGTGTCGGATTGGCAAAGTCCTCGCTAAACTTGATTCTCGTTCCTCATTTTTTTTTGCATCTCAAGAAAACTCTTAATGCAAAAACCTAGGTCTCAAAATAGTGCCAAATCACTCAATCACATTACCAACACTCAATCACATTTTAAAAAAAGGCTTATAGCCCAATGGCCCCAATCTCTTTTGCTCTTCATTGTCGCGCTTCAATACCATTTCAGCAACCTTCTATAAAAATTCTTGAATCATGTTAAGCTCAATGGTGTCTCCAAGTTGAACATACGGTTCCAAAAAAAAAAAAAAATACTCGTTTACCATATAAAAATCAAATGACAGATTACAATTTATTCATGTGGTTTGACCTTGTCATTATTTAGCATGTAAAGTTTCATTTGTTAAATTTACACCCGTAAAATTTGAACTGAAAACAAATCTGTTAACTATTCATCCAAATTAACGGATATTGCACTTAGTGAATGAATCAAAGTGTCCAAGACCTCTTTCATTTAAGACATTAGATTTTGACAAACACATTTCAAAGAATTATTTTATTTTATTTTATTTATTTGGTTTTTGATCTAAATTAAACTTAAAATAATTAGCACACATCACAAGAGTGAAAATCTACCTCAAACATACTCCCACTATCTAAAATTAATTCTATGTACTTCTCAGTTCTAAGTATGTCATGGAAATATGGTTTGTTAAAACAATTTTTACATGTCAAGAATAATTCTTAGGGCACATGCGCCATATTTTTTAGCCTAATCAAAAAAATAAATTGTATTTCTCAAAGAAATAATTTTTATTTTGCTAAATGCAAAATTTAATATCATGTATTAATTTGTAAATTTGATATTTGACTGAGAAATAAATATGGATATAAATATTTTAAATTTGAAATTAATTCAATAAAATAAAAATAAAAAAACTCCCCAATTTTTCTTGATATTGGTAAAATTATTTTTCTGCATCTAATTTAGAGTAATTATGCACTATTTATTCATATAAAAATCACAAAATCATAATATAGCATAAATTTCGGTAAATAAAATACATAAAATCAATATTTTATTTTATTTCATTGTCATTCAAGACAAATAACAATTTTTAATTCAATATTATATTTTTCACATATTTTTGAAAATTTTTATTGATTTAAATATAATCCAATTATATTTAATTCAATCAAATATTATTTTCAGCATAAATATTAACTATAAAAATATAACAAATTTTAAAATGTAATGTTGGATGTACATAATCAAACGTGTCAAACACCTCTACCAAATATAAACACGTGCATCGCCACTCATGATTGTGATAATGGAGAGAAGATTTTACTCCTTAATATTGAATAAATTGGACATGGATATGTACTTGCATAAAAAAATATAAAAAATAAAAATAAGGGATACTTATGATAGGAATAAGAGCATTAACATCATGCGCTAAATAACTTCAAATCTGCCCTGGCAATGGTCGCTAGAGATCATCGAGGTGAAGTCTTATATATTTGGGGTCCTGGTCTCCATTCATGCTCACCATCTCAAGCAAAAGCTACCTCTATTCTTTGGGTTGTACAACTTGCGATTCAGGAACATTGGAAGACTGTCATTGTTAAGGGTGACACACAGGTTTGCTTCAATGCTTTGTCATCTCAAGACCATTTACTAGATTGGAACATTTGCACTATTATTAACAACATCTGTAGCTTAGTTTCTAGTTTGTTTCTTGTAAGTTTCACTGGATTAGGAGAAACTGTAACTCAGCTACGCATTCAGTTGCTAAATTGGCGTTGAACTCCGCCAGCAGTTTTGTTTCAATAAGAGTAATCTTCCTCCCTCACTTTTGTCGGTTTGTATGGAAGATTCCTCATTGTGCTCTTTTGTTAGTGTTTAATGAAATTGAAGTTTAGCAAAAAAAAAAAAAAAAGCATTAACAACAGTTGTGCTAAAAAATGTTATTTTGACATATCAAAAAGTTAATTTATCTCTTTTAAGTTTTAACACACTATCTTACAATACATCATACGTCACATCTTATATAATTTTATCGCTTTATTTAAACATTATTTCTTTAATATTTTTAATTCTTTTTTTTATCATTAATAGAAGAGAGAGAAATTAATAAAATAACTTTATTTTTATTTTCATGTATAAATTTTGTTTTCTTATTTTGTAGAATTATATGACTAGTAGATTTATGTATAATTCAAATTTTATTTTTGAGTGTTTTCTTTTTACTTTTGTAAGAAAAAGAATACAAAATGTTTTTTAGAAAATATGTATTTTTTTGCATGTGAAAAAACCCATTAAAGACTAAATAAATGTCATAAGAACAAGAAATTAGCAATTTATTTTAGTTTGATATATTTAACCTTTTTATTAAAATTTTAATATTTTAATAAATTTCATTAAAAAAATATATTTAATAAAATTATATAAAATTGTTTATATATGTATTTATATTTTATAGACATGATGAAAATAAATAGGGATGATTTATTCAGGAAAAAAAATTAGAGAGACAACTAGACATTTCTAGAAAGTCAATTTTTATTAATTTTTTTTTTTTGTTCGTTTAACAATCTATCTGAGGAGTGAGAACCGATCTTGGGCATTTTTTTCCTAAGATTTAAAATCTATTGGAGGTTTTTATGAGGGAAGGAAACTATTGAACAACAATTTAATTTCCTTTATTTGATTTATGTGATGGAAAAGAAAAGGGGGAAAGCCAATTACTTGGGCCCACATTTTACAGTTCGCCTATTTTGGGCCAAAAATAGAGAGAAACAGTTGAACACAAAATTGGGTCTAGCATAATTATCTTTTCATTGGTTCAAAATTACACTTTTGCCCATTATTTATTTATTTATTTTTATCACTCTCTCAATTTCATGGGGGCATTTAAGTAAAAAAATACATTATTCTTTTCATTTCATTTCTCTTATCAAACCAAACATAATAAAGAAAATAATTTTTGTTAGGTTCTAAAAGTTTAGAACAATTGGCAAACCATGAACACAAACTTGTTTAGATATAGATCTTAACGTCTATAGGATTTATTAGACAATGTTCAAGGTGTTGCAAGTTAGAATACAAGAATTAGAAAGCTGTAGGTTCAAGAATTTGAAACATGCCAAGTTTGATCGATTGAGAGAACAGGTTCAATCGATCGAAAGACGGGTTCTCGAGAGTTTAATTAAAGCCCAACAACTCTAGAGTTTCAGATCTATTTCATATAGTATTTAAAGGAAATGCTAAGGCACATTTTGTGAAGACTTTGGAGTTTCTCTTGTGAGATCTAAAAGATAATATGCCTTCTCATTTCAAAGTCACTACTGGAAATCATTCTCATATCATTAGAACTAATAGATCTAAAGTTGTTGCTACAAGATCAACAATTGATGGTGATCTAAAACCTTTGAGTGGGATCTCAAAGTTACAAACGTGGGAGTTTGTGGTCTACAAATCCAAGATAGAAAAGCTTGTGGAGCCGGAGTTGCACGTGGTCGTGTTAGTAAGTTCTACTTGAAGTAGCTTTAGTTTTTAAGGTTTAAATCTATTGTAAGCTTCCATTCTATCATAGTGAATTTGTTTATCTTAAGGATATTTAGGTTAAATCATTTCTAGGTTTTTTACCTTGAAACGGTTGGTTTTATTAGTTTTCCTAAATTATCATATTATTGTCTTCTTTACTTTTCCTCACTAGATAATATATATGATTGCATGAGTTTAACCTAGATATGAATAATTAATCTAAGTAACTACTTGGCTAATTCATTAGGTAAAACTAATCGGTTTTTCAAGGGGTATAAACAAACAAATAATTTCTTATTTTACTTTCTCTTTCCATCCCTATTTCCAAATATAAATGATAAGAGATTTTTTTTTTTTTTTTTTAGTTTCTCTTCCTTCATCTGCATCCAAACACAATAGTAGTAGAAAATTAGCAATAAAGCCCACCACTACACTCCAAGTACACATCCGCCCAAGATACAAATTCAAAACCCCTATACTTTAGCAGCCATAAACTTGCGTACATTTTGCCAATTTACAACCTAATAATGTCTATCTCTCATTCTTTTTCAAATTGGGCAGATTCAGTTTCAACTCTATATCCTATTCTTTTATCTGTAACAATTCAGCAAAATAATTTACATAATTCCCACGGCTTTTCAAGTTCTATCTTTAGCATCTGTAATCTAAATCAAGGGAGTCAATCTCAGATCTTGGAGGTTGTGCTGGTTTGGCCATCGGTGCGATATATTTCGAATACCGATCAATACCGGTGTACCGTTTCGGGTTTCTTGCTATTTTTTATATTTATAAATATTTATATATATATATATATATATATATATGTATGTATGTATGTATGTGTGTGTGTGTGTGTGTGTGTGTATTATAATAAATATAAAAGTTTACCATAAAACATTTCCTCAATTCAGAACTAATTATTCATGGTTTTAGATTTTAATATCAATTAAGAGAAAAAAAAAACACAATATAAAAAATAGAAAGCTTAAAAGTTACCATTGCATACTAAGAAAACAAATAATACTAATAAATTAATGCAAATAAGTTACCATTCTGTCTTAACAAAAATTCAAAAATTACAAAACTTAAAAAAAAAAAAAAAAAAAATTATGTACCGGCTGGTTCGCCTAGTATTGCCCGAAATTGGCCGTTACGGGTGGTAAAAATGGTATTTTTTTCTGATGCGAAGCAGGGGGGTCGAACGTATGGGATTGCTGGCCGATATGGTATATTATGGCCGTCTTGGCCGATGCGGTATGGAATTGACTCCCTTGATCTAAATTGCTAGTTTTTGTTTTATTTATTTTTATCATTGACTTTTGTTTGATTTCTTTCTTGCCATGGCTTCCGAGGATTTAGAGTTTGAGGTGTACTTATCTGTGAGTGAATAGGATTTTTATCTATACTACTATATAAAGGGCTTCCCCTATTTAAGTTCCCTCGCCTCCATGGTTATAAAATACCTCCATCCTATTCACTTACAAGTTTTCGACTAACGGAGATAAATACATAAAATAAAATTCCTCTACTTTAGCAACCCACTCACATATGTTTCTTGAGTTTACAACCTAATAACGTCTATCTCTCATTCTTTTTCAAAATGTATATTGAACTCTATATCTTATTATTTCTTCTACACAATTCCAATGGCTTTTCAAATGCTATCTTTTGCTTCTCTAATCTAAATTGCAAGTTTTTCTTTTACTTTTCTTCTCTTTTTTTCATCATTGACTTTTGTTTGAGTTCTTACTTGTCCTGGCTACCAAGGATTCAAAGTTTGAGGAGTACTTACCTACGAGTGAATGAGATTTTTATAGGAATTCAATGGTGTTTGAAGATTGTTCATTACCTGTGGTTGACTTGGATATCATTGTGCCTCAAAGACAAATTCTCACCAACGTGTTTCCAAACAATCCTTTGCACCAACATGTTTTTAATTTCACCTATGCGTTTCTTAAGTAAACTTAATTTTCAATTTCATATTTATGGGTTTTCTCTCTCTGTGAATTTAGTTGGTATTATTATTATTATTTGTGCTTTCTCAGGTAAACTTAGTTTTCAATTTCATATATATCCACATGTTTAACCTTGCTGCGATTCTTTTAAATAATTTTAAGGACTTCATCCATTCAATCTTATATAATTTTTGTTATGATTCTTTCATATCCCTAGAATCCTTTGCACCTTTAGCAAAAAAAAGAAAAAAAGAATCCTTTGCACCCTGTTTATCTTTTCCTTCCTCTTTTTTGTTTGTTTGTTTGTTTGTTTGTGTGTGTGTGTGTGTCGATATTTCAAACATTTCATCCAAACACAAACTCTTTTTTTTTTTTTCCTTGTAAAAAAAAAGGAATTCAAACACAAACTCTCATCAAAGTGTTTCCATCTTTTCCTTTTTTTCCCCCTTCAAACACAAACTCTCATCAAGTTAGGGACGAACTTAGGATTTTAAGCTAGCGGAGGCCAGAATCTAAAGGGAAAAGTAAAAAAAAAACTTCGAATAGACATCCGGATAGTATTAAAAAATTATAAATACACAAAATCATTATTTCTATATACATTAAGAAGCAATCATCTACCAACAAAGACAAAAACAAAAACAAAATATTGTGTTTTTTTAATACTAGGCTCGCTAGGATTTTTTTTTTTTTTTGTTGAATTTAAAGCATTCACAGTGGTGATACTAAAATTTTTTGCTTTTAACACCTCAAAAAACTACTTTATTTATTTTATCTCCATATTTTACAATACACCCGATATCAAATGTTCTTTTTTTTTGTTATCACTTCATTTAAAATAATATAAACAACTCATTAAAATAATAAAGAAATAGAGAGAATTTGAGTTTTTTAATTGAAGGAAGAAATATAATTTTAATAAAATATTGTATTTTATTGTTAACAACTTATTATAGTTAACTGTTATTTATACTAGTTTACTGTTATTGCAAAAAATTTAGCTTTAGTTTCTCTTATAACACGTGATTTTTTTGTTATTTGGTGGTAAAATAGTTTTTTTTTTTGGCTAAAATACAATCACTATTGTGAATGTTTTTATTGTTTTTGTTAATTTTTTGGGTTGAATAGTTTCTATTTGGGTTAGACTAGCTAGATTGATTAGAGAGAAGGGAAACCTAAGGTTTTGGAAGAGGGCCCAACTACAAAAAAATAAATATATAATAAAAAAATAAAATTTGGACTCAGGGGGGCCCAAGGGGGCTTGGGCCCCCACTTGGATCTGTCCCTAATTCAAGTCTCACATGAAATGATTGTTATCTAAGAAATTGTTGTTAAAGATTTATTTTGTCAAAAAAAAAAACTATATTTATCATTTGTGTAATTCTACCTGGGATTCAATTTACTATTTTTTGATAATTACTAATTTACTACCACATCAACTTTCTATTTGTTGATTGTTACTAATTTACTATTACATCAAAAATGTTTCGTACACTTTTTATTTATTTATTTTAAAGGTAGTTGCTAAATCTCGAAAATTTAAGTTTTTCTTTTTAAAACTTTTAGGGTTAGAAGTAAGTTGATAACTCTTATAAAAAAATCAGAATTAGTTTAAAAAAAAAAATTAATAACTAATAAAGGAAAGAGGTGCGAATAAAAATTTGGATACAACTAATCATTTTAAATGATTTATTAATTTTCTACACTTTACCCAAAAACAAAAAAGATAGCACTTGTTTAGTGACTCTTTTACTTTTTATTTTGTAAAGTTTAATAATTTTCATTCATCACTATTTGAAATTGCTACATTTTCTAATTACAAAAATATCTAGAAATATGAAGAGATTTATGCATTTATGGGTGAAATATTTTTTTAATATAAATATCACCACACCTCTAGATATTTTTGTGATTGAAAAATATAGCAGATTCTTTTAAGTACTGTATGCACTATCTTTTTTTTGTTTTTCCGTGAAGTATAAAAAAAATTACTGTACATCATTTAGCTTTTAGTTTTTTTTGGGTAGAGTATAGAAACTAGAAAAGCTTATTAGTTTTTAGCTTTAATGTGCGTTTTTTAAAAACTTCTTTCTCTCCCTTTTTTCACTTTTTCAAATTTTATCAAGGTACTAGTTTAATAAAGGTACAAGTATTCTTAGCATCAAAAAATATTTTCAAGGTACAAGTTTTTTAAAGGTACAAGTATTCTTAGCAAGCTTATTAGTTTTTAGCTTGGGTCTAAAAGCAACGCTAGTCAAGTCCATTTTCAAAAGAAATAAAGTTTGCTATTTATATTCCTTCCCTCTCTTCTCTGCTTTCAAAAATGGCGGATAGAAGGGGCAGACAACACAGAGCCTCAACGATCGCCATTACCGTCTTCTCCAAGACCTCTCCGCTCCTCCAAGCACTCTTTCGGTACTCACTCCCTCATATCTCTCTCTCTCTCTCTCTAAGAAATTATTCAAAATTTACCCTAATTACTGAATATTGTGTCTCTCGTAGACGACGATGGTATTCCCCAATTCTCAGTGATCGCCGATTTCGATTCTCCATCACTCGATGCTCCTCTCTTTCTCTCTCCTCACTTCTTTTTTCCATAAATATTTTTGAAATGCCTTAGAGTAAATGTTGATTACTTCACTGTGTAGAAGTAGGAGAAGCGAAGCCATCGATTGTCAACGAAGACGATGATTCTGATTCTTTGCTCGGTATTTCTTTATTTATTTTTCCCCTTTTATATCTTGTACGCCATGTGCACGTATAAATTTCTGTGTTTTTGTTGTTTTATTATGTGGTTCATTTTGGGTGGGTTTGTAGAGAAAGAGAAGCCGGCGAAGGTATGCGGCGTCTATGTTCAGTTTCGACTCGAGATAATGATAGTGCTGATAAAAAAATTTTATACATTCTTCCATGTCAATTTCATTATATGGTTGGGTTTATCGACCGTATTGTCGATTTTCGTTGTTGGTTAATGAAAATCGACATTACAGTGGATTGACCCAATTATATAGGATATAATGGTGAAGAAGAATACATGTGGCGAATCTCGATTAGTCGGTTAAAGATCTATAGTTGATTTAAGATTCATTGGTTTTTTTTGTGCAGAAGTTAATACCTATTTTGAATTTTATGCCTGCATAAATAGTTTATGCTGCAAACTGGATTAATGGAATGTTTGGAATATTTTTTCTCTGCGTTGAATTTGTTTCTCGATAATGTATTTTTTGCAGAGGCTTGTATGAGATTTTCCCTAGTAAAGGGACTGTTTAGATGTTTATAGAATCTGCTGCTGGTGATATTAGTTTTCATCTTGGAATGTTTGGCTGTTGATGTGGAGATTTTAACTTAGAATAATATCTCGTATATCGTCACAAATAAAATGAACATTTACTGTTAAGAAAAAAGTTTACAAGTTTGATAAATTTAGATAATGGAGAAGAAAAAAAAAACGAAAGTTGATGAAGACTATATAAGGGGAGTTATCTATTTGGATTTCATCTAGTGGAATGCGATTAGATTTTCTGGCTCTATTACTGGTAATATAGTTAGTTTTCTCTTTTAGTGGTACTTTTGGATAAAACATTACTTTTTTTTTTTTTTTTTTTCTTCCGTGCTTTTAAATAGTTTCTTTATAAGATTGGGATAAAACAAATTAGAAAATAGATGTGAGATTACTTCAGTTTTAGCTATGCCTATGGAAATATTCTGAGTTATCCTCTAGACAAGACTTTTCTTGTCTCTGTTCTATCAAGTTTATGAAATAATGATGTCTATCGGTTAATTTTACAATTCACAATATTTAACTGCTGTATTTTATAGATTCAAAACCTCATTAAAGGTTAATATTACCAAAAATAGTAATAAATGAGGCAGAAGCAGAAATTTGGTAAGTTTTTGGGTTTCCCCTTTAATATTTGTGAGAATGGATGACTTTCTGTTAACATTTTCAGTCACCGTTTCATAAATTGTTTCTTTCAACCACATCTCTTTACTATTTCCAAACTTGACCGAACTGCACTTTGTCTGAAGGAAACTATCTGGCAACCAGAGGGCCTGACTTGGAGCCTTTTGTGGTTGGATCCCTAATCCAACTACTTTGTCCTGTTACAAAGTTTGGATGTCTTGATGATGATAGATTTAAAGAGGCCATGAACTTTTTAAGCAAGGTGATAAATTTTTTTTTCCTTTTTTGATTTTTTTTTTTTTTTTTTTTTTTGTTTTGTTTTGTTTTTGTTTTTTTTCTCTTCTTTTCCTCCTTATTTTTTAATGATTCCTTCTAGGAAATATATACAATTGTCTTCTCCTGTGTCATATTTGTTTTCTTGTTGTGTTAGGTTGTTAGTATAGGACTTAGTATATAATAACATTTTGGTTACATTATTATAGTGGTATTTGTCATTATCATCATCGTCATAAATAATTGTATGCACTGATTTGTTTATGTCTTTTGGGTTGATACCAATTATCTATGTAATTGGTAATCACATTGTCTCTTGGTCTAAACTACTAGTGCTGACTTGGGCTAAAAGGTCTATTCGAACCCAAATTCAAGTTTTGGACAATTGCCTACAGCCCTTTTATGATAAGTAATAAAATTATATTAAAGCATAGGAACCTCCTCATGTATATATATGGTGTATAGAATGGTGAAGAGGAATACATGTGATCAATCTCAATTAATATATGATTAAGATATGCTTGCTTACAAATTACATGCTTTCATCAGGCAGCATATCATTGTGCCATTGTTTCTGAGATGAATTAGGTTAGTAGCGTGAATTTCTGATTAAGATCTTCTAGTGGATGCTATACTAAAAGAGCAAAAATTCTGAAACATGGAGAAGTTCTTCCTGACATCTCATGATGTCATTTGTGCTGAGGCAGTAGCCTTATTATATATATATATATATATATATATATTTTTTTTTTTTCCTGTGTCTTGCATTTTGTAGTGAAGGTTATTTTTCTAGGATAGAATGTAAACTCTTTATTTCTTGTTTTACAACCTTTATAGATAGTATGCTTGTGATCTTTTAATTGAGGAAGTAGGTTGCTTTGAGCAATGTAAATTTCTTGAAAGGAGTTGGTTTTATGTCAGATCCTCTTTTGGCTGATTCTTCGACAATCTTGTCTGCGTCTTGTCTGATATTTATTGGGTCCTTGTCTTTTCGGCTGGTTGGCTGTTCTTGACTGATTGGGAGTGGAGGAATGCTTGAATTTCCAAAGAACTAATTCTGTTCTATCTTTTGTTACGTGATAAAAGTTTGTCTATAATTGGGAACTTAATATCCTCTATTTTCAGTTGTAGCCAGTTTGTAAAATGAATGTGTTACGGTGATAGCTGGGCTGTACTTCGACAAGTTTGATCCTAATATTATTGACAATAATAATGAAGATAAATTTTGGTTGCTTACTTGCTTATAGTCTTGATATTCTGCTTATACCACTTGACAGATATCATTTTATTGTAATTTCAGTTCAACTCAACTTGACTAAGTCTTAATCCCAACTAATTCATGGTTGACTATATGTATCTTTCCCTAATATCGTATTGAAGGTTATACTCTCTTGTTAACCTGAGTTAAATCACTCTCTCATTTGTGCTAGGATTCTCATTCATGCATTGTGAGTTGTGACTAAGTTTTATGCTAGCTATTAATTTATAGCACCCACCACTTTTCTTTGGGCTTGCCATCAGCTGTATATAAAGATTAGGACACTAAACATCACACAGGCAGAGTTCCATTTGACTTTGAACATTTCTTCTTGTTATCTTTCTGTGTGAACAGGCAGCTTGTGTTTCTATTTAATTAGGGGTCATGGTTGTAATTGCTGATCAGGTTTTTAATATAAACTCTTTCAGTTAAATTTTTCTTCTTTTTTCCTGTTTTTATTACAAATATGTCATCTTGGTTCATCAATTGTCAGCCCAATTATGGATTGCTTTCTACACTTCAACATAAGATAGCTATTTATTTCAAGGATCAGTCAGTTTTTCAAGTTTTCCAGATATCCTAACTTCACTGCACCAACTTAAAAATGATGGTAATACACTTTTTGATGAAAGTCGGATGAGATTGGTGTGGTATAGGTACATTTAATTTTTTTTTTTTTTTGAGGCAAACGATCTTGTTATAACTCATTAGCCTTTTATGTTTTTTCTATTTTGGTACTTTTTAGTTAAAACTATTGTTGCCTTGTGGTGTACTGATTCCAATTTCTTGGAGGCCAGTTATTCAGGATCCCTTGACAATTCAAATATTTTTTGATTGTTATGCAATCACTTAAAGCCATTTTTCAAAAGAGGTTTGTATTTATTATATCCCTTTTGTAAATTAACCTTTTTCTTATTAATTATTTTAAAGCTGTCCTGGAGAGATATGTTCTTTACGCTGTATCCTGTTGCAGTATCTAAATTTATTTTCGTTATAATACTTTTTTTGATACGCAATTAAACTTTGGTTGTTAATTTGTTGGGACTAATCTTCTAGACATTTTAAATCCCATTTACTATTACATAGTGGTATGCTTGAATAAAGTATTCATAGATGATTCATGTCACAATTTAAATCCCATTTTGAATTGACCATGATGTTTTTAATCATACTATTGGCTTGTCACAATTTTTGAATCCTTTTAATTTTGCTGATCGCTTGACAAGTTGGCTTTTTGACGAAAGTGCATTTCCAACTTTTCCATCTTTTTGTCAAATGGTTCTTTTGGAAGGAAAGGAATTATCGGACATTCAAGGAACTGAACAACCTATGGTGATAGTGAAGTTGATTTTTCTGCGCACTTTGTACAATTGGATGGCTACTATGGGTGGTAATTCCTTCTCTATTTTGTTGGATCTTCTTGATTGAACACTTTTACATAATTTAGATACACCTCCAGCACACTGGTGCTGTTTCCTTGTCTTTCTTTTCATGTTGATGGGCAAGTCCAAGGGGTTCTTCCTTAGAAAGATTCCATGTGTTATTTAAAAAAAAAAAAAACTAGTTAGCATAAAAATTATATAGTTTGACTTGTGATGAGTTAAACCCAACCTGTAAACTCATGGGATGAGATGGACAGGGTAGTAGGGGGGGGGGGATGTAGGCTTGTCACTTGTGAGGAGATGCTTGTTGATTTCATTAGAGAAGTCTTTCTTTTGGTATGCTTGCAAAACAAACCGTTCCAACAATCACCATGATGTTTTGATTGTTGTTTCTTTTAGGATATGTTTTGTTTCCTTGCTATTTATTTGGTGGAAATTTCTCTCTTAAGAATAAATTCCTTGGTTATATTCCTTTTTGTAGCGAATGGAAAATATGTGATGAATTTACTTAAAGATTCATAAACATAAGTCAAGATTATTGAACTAGTGATCTTTTCCAAAAAAAATATTTTTGGAAATTTTATCCAGCAAAGCAACAGGAGCCTTGGGAAAGCTAACTCATAAAAATTTAAAGAAAAATTATTTGTTTTCTGTAACTCTGAATGCTTATCATCTTGAAAATTGCAATTGTTTTGCATATTGTAAACCAAATCATGATGGGGAGTTGGGAGAATTCATTTACATAAGTGGAATGTGTTGATTACTTTAAAACTTAGGCTGTACTCAGTCAATTTAAAATTTGCTTAAATATTTAACATTTATTGCCTGTCTATATACTAAAAAAATAGTATATTGATTTTATTTATTTATGGATAATTTTATTCTCATTGAAATTTGTTTCTTTTTGGTTTGAAGGCAGGTCTTGCTGATGATGATAATTATCATGCAATTTGTCATCTGCTTGGCCGCTTTAAAGTGAATTATCAGGTGACTTTGACTATATGCTCACTCAATACATGCATTCAATCGCTTCATTGCGCCTTATGTCGTCTGTTTGGCTTAATAGCATCCTGTTGATTGGTAATTTGCTTAATCTCAAAATAATATGTAATTATAAGATGCCGGTGTTTATAATATCCATTTTAATTATTTGGCTGAAAAAAAATTGAAAAGCAATGCCTTTTTCACATCAAGAGTTTGTTCTCTTGTAGGAAAAGAACATTTTTCTTTTTTATTCTAGATGTTGTATTTTGTGGACATATATTTATGCTATTTTTTGAAAATTGTTTGGAGGAAGTATAAGAGAAGTGTAATCATGAAAAGGAACTTATGGCAATGCATATCTATCTTCATTTTGGTGCAAAATTTTCTTTTTAAGATGAAATGTAAGTATATAGATTGCACTTACCCAAAAAAAAAAATGTTAGTATATAGATTTCCTAAATGTTTTGCATGAAATGCCTAGCAGGACGGACAGTGTTATGTGAGTTATTATAAATTTTCTTGATGGACAGCTTATACTATGATGGGGCTTACTGTTATGTCTATTGGATGGACTTCATCAGAACCATGTTGCCTATTTCCAGTCTCCAAAATTGACCTAGTTTCCATTCTAAAATTTTCCCTGAGACAATTCTAGACCCAGCATTGTAGTAACCTTTTCAATTTAAAAGGTGGTTGTAGAACCTAATTCTTGTTTTCAAGCTTTCTTGAATGAAAATCAGTGGAACAATGTTAGTTGTAATAAAATTTTATAACAAGTGTCAATTGTAGAAGGAAAAATGAGTGAGGAAAAAAGACTCATTGGGTGTGTATGTGTTTCTTACAAAAAAAAGAACTGAAATGATGTTCCTAAAACTTCAGTGCCCTTTTGGCCAGTTGGTGGAAGTTGGTGCCTGTTTTGGTGGTTTTTCCACACTATTGACAGTGATCCGAGGTGTAGGGATAGTCACAATTTAGTTGTCCTACCAATCTTGATCAAATTCGACTTTGCTTGGGTCATGTGAGTGGTGAATGTGATGTTGACGTTAGAGAGGGTATAAATATCTTGGTCTGTGTGTGAGTGTGGTCACCGAAGCCTAGGAAGAGGAATGATGTCGTTGCCGGAGTTGGATAACACCAAAGTTGCAGCGAAGTTATGGCATTGGCTGTGAAAGGGGGCTTTATTTCTCCGATACAATGTTGTGCTTTGGGAAATGTGTTTAGGTTTAATTAATTTACCCAAACACACATATGTATTAATTTTTTGGATACATTTTAAGTGGGGAGGGGAGATTCGAACCCTGAATGTTTTTGTAAAACACTGGGAAATGCTATTTGACCTAATGGTCACTTGCACAAATACATATTTTTTAGAGGTGAGTAATAGTAATATTACAAATTTATTCTTAACTTATACACATTCATTACAGTCTGCATTCTTTGTTGCCAAAGGTAATTATGAAGTTGGTGCTGATTTACATCCATCAAAGGAAGTTGTTGGTCATAATGTCTTATGCAACAAAAACAAAGGAAGGGCTGGATGGATATTTTTGTAATTGGAAAATATAGCAGGCTCTTCTGAACACGCGCTATCTTTTTTTGGTTTTTTGGTGAAGTATAGAAAAAGAATACATCATTTAGCTTTTAGCTTTTTTGGTGAAGTATAGAAAATAGAAGAGCTTCTCAACTTTTAGCTTTTATGTAGAGTTTTTTCAAGCTTCACTTTTTCCTACTTTTTTCACTTTTTCAATTTTTTTCAAGGTACAAAAGTCCCTTTTCAAAAGACACACAGAATTTGCTTTTATATTCCTTCCCTCTCTTCTTTGCTTCAAAAATGGTGGACAGAAGGGGTAGCAGGAAGACACCACTGAGCATCAACAATCGCCATTACTGTCTTCTCCAAGACCTCTCTGCTCCTCCAAGTACTCTTTCGGTACTCACTCCATCTCTCTCTCTCTCTCTCTAAGAAATTATTCAAAATTTACACTGATTATTGAATATTGTGTCTCTTGTAGACGATGATGATATTCCCCAATTCTCGGGGATCACTGATTTCAATTCTCCTCCACTTGATACTCCTCTCTTTCTCTCTTCTCACTTCTTTTTTCCATAAATATTTTTGAAATGTTTTAGAGGAAATGTTGATTACTTTACTGTATTGAAGTAGGAGAAGCGAAGCTGTCGATTATCAACAAAGATGATGATAATATTCCTGATGGTTCTGATTCTCTGCTCGGTAATTCTTTATTTTCCCCTTTTTATATCTTGCACGCCATGCGTATGTATAAATTTCTGTATGAATGGCAGTGTTTTTGTTGTTTTATTATGTGGTTGATTTTTATTTTTATTGGGTGGGTTTTTAGAGTAAAGAGACTGTTTAGATGTTTATAGAATCTGCTAGTGAGATTAGTTTTCTTCCCGGAGTGTTTGGCTATTGATGTGGAGAATTTAACTTAGAATAATATCTCATATCCCGTCATAAATGAAATGAACATTTACTGTTATGAAAAAAGTTTACAAGTTTTATAAATTTAGAGAATGAAGAAAAAAAAAAAGAGAAAGTGGATGAAGACTTTATAAGGGGAGTTATCTATTTGGATTTCATCTAGTGGAATGTGATTAGATTTTCTAGCTCTATAACTGGTAATATGGTTACTTTTCTCTTTTTGTGGTACTTTTGTATTGTTAAACATTACTTTGATAGTTTCTTTATAAGGTTGGGAAAAAAAGATCAGAATATAGATGGTGAGATTACTTTAGTGTTGGCTATGTCTATGGAATTATGGAACATGGATATTTTGAGTTATCCTCTAGAAGAGACTTTTCTTGACATCTAGGTTAGTTTAATTACTTACATCCCAAAAGAGGACGCCATTGGTGGACTTCATAAGCTCAGCCACACTAACCTCCTTATTCCTACAAAATCCAAACAAGTTAGGATAGCTGACTGCAAGAGATGTCGGTTGATTTTACAATTCACAAGGTTAATTGCTGTATTTTATTGATTCAAAACCCCATTAAAGGTTAATATAACCAAAAATAGTAATAAATGAGGCAAAAGCAGAAATTTGGGAAATTTTTGGGTTTCACCTTAAATATTTGTGAGAGTGGTTGACTTTCAGCTAACATTGACAGTCACCGTTTTCATAAATTGTTTCTTTCAAGCACATCTCTTGATTATTTTTAAACTTGACCGAATTGCACTTTGTCCGAAGGAAACTATCTTATAAACTATCCGGCAACCAGAGGACCCAACTTGGAACCCTTTGTGGTGGATCCCTAATCCAACTTCTTTATCTTGTTACAAAGTTTGGGTAGCTTGATGAAGATAGATTCAAAGAGGTGATGAACTTTTTAAGCCAGGTGATGATTGTTTTTTCTTTCTTTATTTTTGTTTGTTTGGTTTTGTTTTTTTTTTTTTTTTTTCCTCTTTATTCTTTTAAAATGATTGCTTCGAGGAAATATATACCATTCTCTTTTCATGTGGCACATTTGTTTTCTCATTCTGTTAGGTTGTTAGTATAAGACTTTTTATATAATAACATTTTGGTTACATTATTATAGTGGTATTTTGTCATTATTAACATTGTCATAAATAATTGTATGCATTGATTTGTTTATGTTTTTTGGGTTGATACCAATTATCTATGTAATTGGTAATCACATTGTCTCTTGGTCTAAACTACTAGGGCTGACTTGGGCTAAAAGGCATATTCAAACCCAAATTCAAGTTTTGGACAATTGCCTATAGCCCTTTTATGATAAGTAATAAAATTATATTAAAACATAGGTACCTCCTCATGTATATATAAGGTGTATAGAATGGTGAAGAAGAATACATGTGGTCAATCTCGATTAATATATGATTAAGATATGCTTGCTTACAAGTTACAAATTATATGCTTTCATCAGGCACCATATCATTGTGCCATTGGTTTGAAGATATTGAATCGGCTTGTTTCTGAGATGAATCAGGTTAGTAGCGTAAATGTCTGATTAAGATATTTTAGTGGGAACTTAATTATGCTATCCTGAAAGAGCACAAATTCTGAAACATGGAGAAGTTCTTTCTGACATCTCATGATGTCATTTGTGCTGAGGCAGTAGCCTTTATATATATATATATTCTTTTCCCTGTGTCCTGGATTTTGTAGTGAAGATTATTTTTCTAGGATAGAATGTAAACTCTATTTCTTTTCTTACAACCTTTATAGATACTATGCTTGTGATCTTTTAAATGGGGAAGCAGGTTGCTTTGAGCAATGTAAAATTATTGAAAGGATTGGTTTTATGTCAGATCCTCTTTTGGCCGATTCTTCTTCAACAATCCAATCTGCATCTTATCTGATATTTATTGGGTCTTTGTCTTTGCTGCAGGTTGGCTGTTCTTGACTGAGAGGGAGAGGAGGAATGCTTGAATTTCCAAAGAACTAATTCTGTTCTATCTTCTGTTATGCGATAATGTTTCTTCTTGAATTGGGCACTTAATGTCCTCTACTTTTAGTTGTAGCTAGTTTGTAAAATGAATGTTGAAGTGATAGCTAGGCTGTACTTTGATATTTTGCTTATACCACTTGATAGATGTCATTTAATTGTAATTTCGGTTCAACTTAACTTGACTAAGTCTTAATCCCAACTAAATTATGGTTGACTATATGTGTCTTTTCCTATGATAATATTGTATCGAAGGTTATACTCTAGTTAATCTGAGTTAAATCGCTTGTTTGTGCAAGGATTCTCATTCATGCATTGTCAGTTGCGACTAAGTTTTATGCTAGCTATCAATTTACAGCACCCCCCCACTTTTCTTTGGGCTTGGTACCAGCTGTATATAAAGATTAGGACACTAAGCATCACACAGGCAGAGTTCCATTTGACCCTAAACGTTTCTTCTTGTTATCTTTTTGTGTGAACAAGTAGCAAGTGTTTCTATTTAATTAGGGGTCACAGGTGTAATAGCTTGCTGATCGGGTTTCTAATATAAATTCTTTTAGTTAAAATTTTCTTCTTTTTTCCATAATAGACAAAGATTCTTGGTCAATGTTTTGATTACAAATATGTCATCTTAGTTCGTCAATTGTCGACAAGTTGCAAGAGCTGGCGCTTTCAAGATCCTTTAATGTTTTATCATTTGATTTAATGGGGACATCATTTAATGAAAGTCAGATGAGATTGGTATGGTACAGGTATATTTAACTTTTTTTGAGGCAAACGATTTTGATATAACTCATTAGCCTTTTATGTTTTTTTTTTGGGTACTTTTTTGTTAAAACTATTGTTGCCTTGTGGTGTACAGATTCCAATTTCTTGAAGGCCAGTTATTCAGGATCCCTTGACACTTCAAGTATTTTTTGATTATTATGCAATCACTTAAAGCCATTTTTTGATAGAGGTTTGTATTTGTTATATCCCTTTTGTAAGATAAACTTTTTCTTAATAATTAATTTAAAGATGTCTTGGAGAGATAAGTTCTTTATGCTGTATCTTGTTGCAGTATCTAAATTTACTTTCATTATAATACCTTTTTTATATGCAATTAAACTTTGGTTGTTAATTTGTTGGGACTAATCTTTTAGACATTTTAAATCCCATTTACTATTACATAGTGACATGCTTGAGTAAGGTATCCACAGATGATTCATGTCACAATTTAAATCCCATTTTGAATTAACCATGATGATTATTGAATACCGTGTCTCTCGTAGACGATGATGGTATTCCCAATTTTCAGGGATCACCAATTTAGATTCTCCTCCACTTGGTAAGAGCTCTCGTTTATGAGTTGTAATGGGAATAGACAGGTCATATTTGGGAATATTTAATGCACTGACATTGGGGGGACATTTTATTGCATTGAGATTTCCTAGTGAGAGATATGGTTGTCTTAAATGTTGTGAGCTGTTTTGGAGTTCTCTATTTTTATGTTATACAATGC
Organism: Quercus dentata; assembly: GCA_028216015.1. Classification (NCBI taxonomy): domain Eukaryota; kingdom Viridiplantae; phylum Streptophyta; class Magnoliopsida; order Fagales; family Fagaceae; genus Quercus; species Quercus dentata. The sequence goes on along the minus strand of CP116453.1, from coordinate 46,065,319 downwards.
ATTGGTGGATATTCCTTTGAAGGGCAGCCTGTACACATTGGTCAAACAATCAATTGTCGCCTACGTTTCTTATATGGCCATAGTTCACAACAATAGTAGAAATAACCCTCTAATTGGAAGCACACCTAGAGGAAATAAAGCTCTCCCAACCTGAAATCATAGACAACGGGTCACGATAGAGTTTCAAACTGAACATAGAAGCTTCCAAATCCATTTCAGTTTGTGTGTGGGGCATTGGGGGGTTAGAGTTCTACGTGGGGGGGCTTCTGACTTCTATTGTATTATTGTCCATATTCTCCTTTTTTTCTTTTTTTTTTTTTTTTGTTTGTTTGTTTGTTTGTTTATGCTGATGGTTATACTAATTGGATACGCTTAATAGCAAACTTCACGTTGAATCTCTTCATTCATGGCAGGTTCATTTATCCCCCATAACTTTTGAAGATTTTTTTATGAAGAAATTATGCAATTTTCTCAAAAATTGCTGATGAATTTGACTTTAACACCATCTTTTCTTGCTTGAATTGCAATATGAAAGTTGTGGTATGTTTGTAATGGAGATTATGGAGCCTAACTTGCAATTGTATATGGTACTTGATTGAATACTCCCTTTCCCAATTTCTATTCCTTTCTGCAATAATTTGAAATTACATGTAATTTGCTTTGTATAGGAAGGTGGACCCTCCAATTCAGTGCAGATGACATTCAACTCTCTTTGGCTCAAGTCAAACTTGCTGGGATAGTGCATATTGTTGCTGCCATTCTTAAGACTTACCAAATTTCTGGCTTCAGGTTAAATTTTTATTGCTGATTAGGATTATAGCTTTTAGGAGAGAATTGTGTATCTCATTAGGCCCATTTGCTTGTCTATTCCAAAGGAGAATTGGAAGAAGTATTTGATGCAAAACTTTCAGCTCGTGTTTGGCGGTTGATAAATGTGAAAAATAGTGGGTAGGTTACACAAATGTATGTCATTAAACCAAGTTGGCTTTTTTTTTGTGCATTCAGATTTTTTTGCAATATTTATGGTGTGAAATTGTTGCATTTTATATCCATTTTTTCCTTCTTAAACATGCCTTTATAAACATAAACATGACATCTTTGTATTAGGAGCTTAGGACTTACAAGTTTATATTAAATAGTTATCTCATATATGGTTGTTGTAAGGGATATTTCGGGCAATTCGTATGTGGAGTCTATTATTCATGTATTGCCCATATCAAGTTGTATCTAAGCCTGTTGCTACTAGTGCTATGATAAAGCTTATTGTTTGAGGTCCTAATATGACTTCATGAATCAATATGAGGACTAAAGTAATTTGCTTGACCAGTCACAATTGTAGGGCATTATGAAGTATATGATACCACTATGTTATCTGACCTCGTTAATAATCCACAATTTGAAACTTCTAATCCCTGGTCTTTGCATAAAGTCGTGGTGGTAGCCAGTCTGATTCAAAAGATCCGAGGTTTCATTAGCACTGTAAAATACCCGGAATTCAACTTCAGTTTTCCTGTTTTTAATAGTTAAGCCCAAACTTTTGCAATAATGCACTACCAGGTTATAAATAAACTTGTCATTGGGAGATTATATTATTGTTTTCCCACTTAGACCATAGCCTAATTTGATTGGTTGCCACTTGTTATGAGTAATATAACTGTGAGGGACAAATAAGAAAATATTATATAAATAGATGTGTGGTTTTGGGGTAATTAATTTTTAATCCTGCACACTTCCTAAAGATTAACACTAATTAAATTGTATTGCACTTGGTTTTAGTTACCTCCAATTGAGTTGAACCAACTGTGAGTCTTACAAAAGAATTTAAATGAAAAGTGCTTGTTGCATTTTGGAATTGTTACTTAGTTGTCATCTTTTAAATTTTATAGTTATCATTTTTCATAGAATCCATTCTTGAAAGATAATGTATCATTTACTAGTATCTATTTCTTTGTTATAAAGAGTGTGATGTATGTTGTTTGTTAGTTGTAGCTCAAATGACACCTCCTCCCCTCTTAAGAAAGCGTGCAAATGAGGACGCTTCTGTTGAGAGAGAGAGAGAGAGAGTGTGTGGACGTGGTTTCTACCTTGTTTGTTGACTTCTTTCTTTAATCTTTGATGTAGTATGCTTTACTACTGGATTCTTCTTCTGTTGCTATCAATATTTTACTACTGTCATTGAGCCAATTTGTTAATCTTTGGATTATTGTTCAATACCATTTCTATGTTTTGATGTTTGCAACAAAAGTTGACCTTGTTTGTATTACATCACACATTTATCTTGTTACAAAATTATCTCTATGACATGTGTGTGGATATCCATATGAGTTCCTACAGAACCATCCCCATTCAAATCAATTTTGTGGGGTGTCCTGAGAATAAAGGAAATGACATAGAGTAATGTCTTCGCCATGTGTCTTTTTACTCCTTCCCCAAAGACGTGCAGCAAAGAATAGAAATCGAAAATCTTGCTAGTTTGAGGACAGTTCCTTTGGCTTCAGTGATCTTCTTCAATTCCATTTTAATCACTGATCTTTTAAATCTTGCTAGAATGACACTTGGGAGTCTGTTTTGTGCGTCATGACTTCAAAAAGAGAATGCATTATGAATCAAATATGTATGGCTGAAATACCAGCCAACATCTTGGAATATTATAAAATAGGATTGGCCTTGGTACAATTATTGCAGAAATTTTGTATGTTTTAAAAAAAAAAAAAAAAAAAATTTATGATGTCCCTTCTACCAAAGGTGCTAATAATTTCTGTTTATTTATAGAATTTTTTTTTGATGACCACATTCATGCTATTGGAATAATAGTTAATAATTAATCTCACCATTTCATTTCCTATTAGCTTATGTTGTTAGGACAAGTGCTAATTTATCATGGTATCTACCTCCACTCTACCTCATATATAAAAAAAAAAAAAAAAAAAAAAAAAAAAAAAAAAAGGTATAAAATCCCATACACACGCATGGGGGATTGTTAGAATAATAGTTAAATGACTAAATTCACAATTACCTAACAATTTCTGCTTTTGGGATGAGTTGTAATTTATCACATGGTATCTTGGGAGACAAGTGAAGGGCTGGCCATAATTTTGCATCTTTGGATAAGCAACTTTTTCATTTTAGATCCAGGAACACTTTTTTTCCTCCCACTTTTTTGTTTAATTTATTTTTATGTTTTGCCAAGAGCCTTGAAACTTATTTAGTTGGAACCTCTTGGTGTTTACAAAGGAGACATCTAGGGTTTAAGTTCATCCTCCCCTGTTGTAACTATTGTATTTATTGTTTTGTTTTGAGGCTTGTTGGAAAGTATAATTCATTTTCTATTTCATTGAAGACCAAATTGAGACTTTGATTACCAAAAATTCTTGGGATTGGTTAATAAATCAAGGGATTGATTGCTTAAGACAATTGTGGGATTGAAGCAATCAGTATGCAATTCAAATTCAAATTATCATTGGCTTTTGTATGTAATATCCCTTATAAATATGGATTTCATTATAATGAACTCTTTAAGAAAATTGAATGAGAAATGAAGCCCTTTAGGCCTCTTGTCCCATGGATGTTGGCCACAAGCCCAAACCACATAAACTCATGTTTTCTCTCTTCTCATTTTTGTCACATTATCACAAATTTTTACATGATATCAAACCATGTCAATTGGGCCTTGCTTGAATCTCTTCATTCACATAATATTCTTGTTATTGATGGTTTCCATATTCTAATACGATCACCTTGTCAATCATCCTTTATTATCTACCTTCTTTTGCTTCCCATTTTCAATTGAAAATATTACCTCTTCATTTTGTATATTGGTAATTTTACCCGCACTTGGTGAGAAAGTGATACAGAGTGGTACTAGCACCTCTATTGGTCTGATGCTCATGATCATGCCTTGCATTCTTCCAACGTAAGTGAATTTGAAATTCAAACCTGTGCCTTTTTTCCCCTTTCTTTCTTTTTGATTGAGTTCAACCCTCTTCATGTTCCTTGAGGCTTTTTTGCAGCAACTATATGCTCTTCTATTTGAACTTCATTGGAATCCATGATTATTTACTGATATTGTTCCAAATCAGCAAGGTGGAATGGCCTGGCTTCGGTGGGCTGTTCAAACGGTTGATGGCCTGCAAGGAAGAAAATGCGATCAAAGAGGAGACCGGAGAAGACCTATCGAACCCCCTCCGATGGAGAAGTTAGACTTGTAGAGGAATAAGTTCCAAGTGTTTTGGAAATGTGTTTGAGAGAAAATCTTACCTTTGTCGGGTTCAGACCAGTTCTTTATATAGGGAGCCTGGGGCGGTTATTTGTCCAATAACCTCCCGAGGATTTGCGGAAGCCAACACATTCGGGGTTAATCGCCTCAACGGATATAAAAACTATAACCGCCAAAGGGAGTTAACTTATTCAAGTGTTGCGCTATCGTCCATCCGGTGTAGGATTGTTTGGTCGCCCAAGGATATCGATGGTCGCTCATGGACCGACCTTCATGGACGATCATGTCATCCATGGGAGACTTAACTTATAGAGTGGCGCTATTGTTTAATGGACGTTTCTCCTTCTTCCGGGTTGACTATTGGATCAACTCGCGCCGTAGGCTCTAGACGAAACCTTTGGACGAGCCGAGATGGATTATTTTCCGCTTCTCTATCGCTTGCCCCTTTGTTCAAAGGGTCGCCCAGACATCGTTGTGATTTTGGCCAAATTTCACTTTTTCGTACGCCACGTGTCGCGAAACCGTTGGTTGGCCAGATCTGTCGATCTCGTTTCCCAAAAGAATCGCCACGTGTCTATCTCTGAGTGGCGAATGTCGTTTCGTTGACCCTGTTGCTGGGGCCTATAAATAGTACATTCTCTTTCATGCCCCTCACTTTTTTCCTCATTCTCTCTTCTGCCAATTCGTCCAAGATTCTCGTCTAGCTCTCGTCCTAGTTTCATCAGGTATTTCCTCTTTTCTTTTTTTTTTTAGGCTCTCATTTTAAGTCTTCTATGTTCCAAACATGTCTTCATCTTCTAGTTTAGAGAGAGAGATAGACGACTACCTGGACGGCTCCGAGAGTGAGGGTAGTATAGGTAGTTCGTCTGTAGTGATTCCTCGGACGAGCATTACTCGTCTGGGGTTCCCTGGCATTCCTTTAGAGGAATTTCGGGAACAACGACGTAGGGGCGACTTCCGGATCTAAGGCTAGTTCGTCCAGACAGCCATCTAGTCCTCCTCAAGACGAGGAAGAGGACGAAGAAGATGTAATCTATAGTTGTGTCCCCGAGGTAGCATCCACCTTAGACAGTGCTAAGTTAAAAACTCTTGTAGATAGATATCAAATCCCTAAAGAGCTTAACCCTCGTCTACCCAAGGTTGGAGAGTGGTGTTGTACCCCTTCCTTTGGCTTAGGGGTATATGCTTCTTATCTTTTAGCTGGTCTTAGGTTTCCCCTAAACTCTTTCTGCAGAGAACTCTTCCAAAGGTTGGGTATTGGGCCTAACCACTCAATCCCAATGGTTGGAGGACGATTGTAGCCATGCAAGTATTATGGCGTGAGGCATTGGAAGGGGACCGTCCAATTACAATGGACGAGTTCCTTTATCGTTATAAGCCCTCGAGAGATCAAAAAATCTGCTGGCTTTTACCGCTTCTCGTCCAGGGGTTCATATTACAGTTTAATAAAGGGTCGTAGTTCGTCTGACCGGTTTTGGAAAAAAGAATATTTTATTATTTCTGGAAATTGGGCTGGGGACCCAGCTGATGTGGGTAATCCCCTCTTCCCACCTTTTACCAACCCTCTAGGTCGCCTTCGTCCACCGAGGGTATGTTTTTCTTTCTATTTTATTCTGTTTGTCTCTTTTTTTTTTTTTTTTTTTTTTTAAATGTTATCTGTCACTCGTCTAACCCTTTCTATTGGTGATACAAATGTTGTTCATCCACACTTGGATAAGTTCTCCTTGGATCGTATAGAAGCGGTTCGCACCTTTTCGTAGAAGGACTTTCCACGACTTAGTTACCCTCGGTCGTCTAGCAACAACTTGGGGACTTGGTCCAGTTCCTCTGCCGAGAACCTAAGTCACGAGGAGGTCACTCGTCAAGTAAGTGTCGTCCATTACATTCTATTATTTCAGTTTCCTTTCTTTTTATTTTTTAATTTTTCTCGAGTAATTTTTCTCGTCATAGGGATAAGTACGATGAGGGAAAACAAAGAGAAAACAAAGTGGCTAGCGGGGACGAGGATGTTGTCGCCCCAACTCCCAAAGTGGCTTCCGTCCAGCCTGGGAAGAGGAAGTCCAAGCCAATCTCAAGCAATGTGGACCTGGACGACCTTCTCGGTCGTCGTGGCCACAAGAAGCAAAAGCCAAGTAAGACTTCCCTTCTCAAGGTTCCTAAGTTCGTACCACCAACAGTGGACTTGGACGAACCTGTGGACGTGGAGCCCGTCCAAATAGTTCATCACCGCCTCCGATCCTCCTCCCGCTCCCAAAACTTCTCACAAGCCTGGCCTGCCTCGAGTCCTCTGATCGTCCCTTTAATTTGGTTTTGGATGAGGGTTATGCATGGAGGACGTTCAAAGGAATCGCCACCGATCATGAAGTTAACGAATGTTACAACATGTCAATGAAGGAGTTTGAGCGTTCTGGCATCCATGACCTTTTCAAGGTAAGTTTCTTCCTCGTCCTTGTGTGTAAACATCTAATTTTGAATGAAATGTCTAACTCCTTTTCGTCCAAATGCAGGCCATGTCAAAGTTTTATACAGCGACTTGCTAGGCCAAGGAGCTTGCTACAGAGGCCAAGACAGCCAAGGATAAGGTTAAGGAGCTAAGCCATGAAGTCTTATCCAAGAAGGGGGAGGTCATTAGGTTGACCGAGGACTTTAATCGTCTGCCGGGAAGCGAGACGAAGCTCAAGAACGACGTTGAGGAGCTCAAAGTTGACAACTTAGAGAAGGATACCCGCATCGTCCATTTAGAAGGACAAGTTGCAGAGCTTACCTCGTCCTTGGAGAAGGCACGTGAAGAAGCAATTGCTGCTTTTAAGAAGTCCGACGAGTATAAGAATCGTCTAGACAGTCATTATGCGATTGGTTATGAAGACTTCCGTGCTGATGCCAAAGATGCATATCTTGATTTGGACTTCAACTCCTTCAAGCTTCCTCTTGCTACAGAGAGTTCCATGTTGCGAGATTTGTTCCGAGGACGTCAATATCATGGACGATGCTAACACCGGGTTACTCAGACGACCCCAAGACGAGCTTGCCCAAGTGATCTATTTTTTTTTGAAAATTTACTTTCATTTGTCTTTTCATGGAAGTGCCCGTTGTTTTGGGCTTTTTACTTCTTTTCTTTTTTTTTCTATTTTAAAGCTCATGCAAGTACAATCATCTCGTCCAGGATTATGGACGAGTTTTATATACATTCAAAACTAAAGGGGTTTTTGGACGTTGGTCGTCCACCCTTTGAATTTCATGAAAGAAATGAATGCTTCTATTTTTACTTCCATTGTGTTTGAATATATACGTTTTCAGCTTTATGTATGAATTTTTTATTTTCATATCGTAAGTGTGGTTCGTCCATCTAGGAATTCAGTTCACCTCGTCTTGGGCATGGGGGTGAATTTTATTACATCACCAAGATAAAGTAAATTGATTCCTTTTGGTTAGATTTTTCGTCATTCCAAAATTATGGACGATCATTTTTGTCGTCCCTTGACGATTAGACTTTTTAGCGATTTCTCGTCCAATGTAATGGATTGTTAAGCTAGTTTTGAAGTCTTTGCTCGTCCATGTCTCGAACGAACACTTCGGGAATTCATCTAGTCTTGAGGTCTAGACGAGTATGCCCTTAACTTAGTTATCATCTCGTCCTATGTTCTGGACGGATGAACCTTTGCTTTATTTTTAGCTTTGGTTTCATCTCGTCCTATGTTCTGGACGGTTGGACCTTAGCTTTATTTTTAGCTTGGGTTTCATCTCGTCCTATGTTCTGGACGGATGAACCTTTGTATTTTAGCTTGGGTTTCATCTCGTCCTATGTTCTGGACGGATGAACCTCGCTTTAATTTTCGGGTTAGGTTTCACCTCCTCCTATGTTCTGGACGGATGTACCTTTTCATTTTTCCTTTGGAGAAAGACTTATGGACGATATATCCTTGCGTCCAAGGATTTTATTCGTCCATGCTTACTTTCTTTTTATGGATCAATCTGAATGAACATATAAGGATTCCAATAATATATTTGAAAACAATATATATATATATATATATATATATATATATATTTGAAAATCCAAACTTATGTAAACATTCGTCCACAGGCATGGCACATGCTCATTAGCTAGTGCCTTATTGAATTAAAAATACAAACCAACTCATCCATGAATAGCACAAGAGTGAAAACACTAATGCACTTTCTAGGGGATTATTAAAATACTTAAAAACACTTGACAGTAGTACCCTTCTTCTCGTCCATACATCTCATCCAAGGACACTGGTGAAGAGTCAACACTTATTGATGGTACTTCCCGAGGTGCTCAACATTCCAAGGGTGTCCCAACCTCCGCCCATCCAAAGCTTCCAAATAGTAAGATCCTTGCCTTTTGCAGTTGATAATCCTATAAGGTCCTTCCCAATTTGGGCCAAGTTTCCCGTAGGCCGGGTTTCTTGTTGCTGTGGTAACCCTCTTCAAGACGAGATCTCCGATGTTGAAACGCCTAGACTTCACCATAGCATCATATTGTCTTGCCATGAGATTTTTGTACCTTGCTGTCCTTTGTTCTCGCATCCATCCCGACCTCATCCATAAGGTCAAGGTTAAGACGGAGCTGTTCCTCGTTTTCTTGATTTGATACTTCCTCATCCTGTGGCTCGTCATGTGTACTTCTGCTGGTATAACCGCCTCGCTTCCGTAGGCTAGCTTAAAAGGAGTTTCTCCTGTTGGAGTTCTCGCCGTCGTTCTATAAGCCCATAAAACACCTGGTAATTCATCCGGCCATATCCCCTTTGCCCCTTCAAGCCGAGTCTTGATGATCTTCAGCAAGGATTGGTTCGCTATTTCTGCTTGGCCATTGGCCTGTGGGTGGGAGGGTGAGGAGTAATGGTTCTTCATTCCAAGTTGTTCACAAAATTCCCTGAATGGTGTGTTGTCAAACTGTCGCCCATTGTCGGACACTAGTACTCTAGGTACTCCGAATCTGCGTACAATGTTCTTCCAGACGAAGTTCTTGACATTCTCCTGCGTAATTTTGGCTAAGGGTTCGGCTTCCACCCATTTTGTGAAGTAATCTATTCCCACTACCGTAAACTTCATTTGCCGAGTTCCGGTCGGAAAGGGCCCCAAAATATCTAGTTCCCATTGTACGAAAGGCCAAGGGGCCATCATTGGCGTGAGATATTCTCACTCGTTGTCTGGGAATGTTGCTAAAGCGTTGACATTGATCACATACTTTGACATATGCTTTAGCATCGGCTTGATGGTTGGCCAATAGAATCCGCTACGGATGACTTTATGGACGAGTGATCCGGCTCCCGAATGGTTCCCGCATGCTCCTTCGTGAACCTCCCTCAACATGTAATTTGCCTCGTTCGGAGCCAAACACCTTAGGAGAGGCTGGAAAAACCTCTCTTATACAACACTTCGTCCATAAGCACATACCGGGCCGACTTGACCCTGAGCTTCCTAGCTTCGTTCTTCTCTTCTGGAAGACTTCCATCCTTTAAGTATGATACTATTGGGGTCATCCAATTTCCTTCTCCCCCTATCTGCATCAATTCTGGAAGGTCTATACTTGGCATGTAGTGTACATCATCCATTTCGTTCATCGCCTCATTCGCAGATGCTTTCTTCGCCAAAGTATCTGCTTCCACATTCTTTTCCTTTGGGATTTGAACAAAATTTGCTTTTTTGAATTTCTTCACAAGGCGTACTACCTTCTTTAGATATTTCTTCATTCTGTCTTCCTTGGCTTCACATGTGCCATTGACTTGGCCTATGACCAATTGAGAGTCTCCAGGACAAGTATTGAGTCTGCTTCTACAAATTTGGCCAGTTCCAACCCTTTCAAAAGGGCTTCATACTCCGCTTCATTGTTAGTAGTCCGGTATTGCAGACGGGCCTTGTATTTCAATTTGTCCCCTTTCTCAAGCGATCGCAAGACAACTCCTATTCCTCCAGTGTATAATGTAGACGATCCATCTACATGGATGACCCATTTGTTGTTGTACTCTCTTTCCCCAGGTCTTCGTAACTTGGAGTGAACTCTGCGATGAAATCTGCTAGAGCTTGAGCCTTTATTGCATTTCTCGGTTGGTATCGAATGTCGAATTCACTAAGTTCAACCGCCCACCGAATCGCCGTCCCGTGGCTTCTAGCTTGTTCATTGCCTTTTTAAGCGGATGGTCCGTCATGACATTGATGAAAACTTCATCTTATATCGCCGAAGTGTTTCAAAGGTTTCCTGTAGGTCGTCTAGATGGCTTCCCTCATCTATGCTCTTTACAAGCATGTCGTCGACATAAACCTCCACATTCCGTCCTATTTGTGGACGAAACATGTGATTTACCAACCTTTGATAAGTTGCCCCTGCGTTCTTCAAGCCGAAGGGCATCACTTTGTAGCAAAACAAGCCTTGGCTGGTAATGAAGGAAGTCTTTTCCTGATCGACTTCATCCATCTTGATCTGATTATATCCCGAGAAGGCATCCATGAAGCTCAAAGAATCGATGGCCAGCAATAGAGTCCACCAATTGATTAATGCGTGGCGGAGGATAACTATCCTTGGGACATGCTTTGTTCAAGTCGGTGAAGTCTACGCACATTCTCCACTTTCCATTAGCTTTCTTCACCATCACCACATTGGCTAACCAATCCGAGTAATAGACTTCCTTAATGAACTTTGCCGTGGTCGCTTTTTGAACCTCTTCCTTGATTGCCTTGTCCCTCTCGAGAGCGAATACCCTCTTCTTCTGACGGATGGGCTTAAAAAAGGGGTATACATTCAACCGATGAGTGATCACACTTGGGTCGATTCCTGGCATGTCGTCATGACTCTATGCAAAAACGCCGATACTTTTTCTCGGGAACTGGATGAGGTCTTCCCTTGCCTTCTCCTTCATACATGTTCCAATTGCAGTAAATTTCTCGGGATCATCTTCTTGCAAAAGAACATCTTCCAACACTTCCGTGGGCTCTGCAATAACTTTTCTTTCCTCGATACTCATTGTTTGCACCTGTTCATCCAAAGCCATCATCGCCAAGTAGCATTCTCTAGCCGCCAACCGATCTCCTTGTGCTTGTCCTATCCCGTACTCCGTAGGGAATTTGACTGATAGATGGTAGGTCGAGATTATCGCCTTCCAACTATTAAGAGTGGGTCTTCCAATAATGGCATTATATGAGGAGGTACAGGTCTACCACGAGGAAATTGACTTCCTTGGTTATCTCATTGCGGGTATGACCCTACCACAACCGGTAATGTAATGGTACCCACAGTCGCACCTTCATTCCTCCAAATCCTATCGGTGGCGAGCATCTTTGGGCCGAAGTTGATCTCGTCCAAGCCTCATCTGTTGGAAGGCGGGGTAGTACAATATGTCTCGCGAACTTCCGTTGTCAACTAACACTCTCCTGGTTGTATAATCTGCAATGAGCGATGTGTAATGACGATCGCATCATCATGCGGGTGATGGATCCTCTCAAAGATCTTCGCGGTGAAGGAAATGGTTGGCACGTCCATTGGTCTCGTCCTCGGTGATCGTCCCGTTGTTGGACGTTTTGTACCGCTTTGAGATACGTCTTCTTTGACTTGGAAGATTTCCCGTCGAGTTCCCTTCAACGATAATCCTTATTTCTCCTAGTGGGGGCCGGGATGATTCCTCTATTTTGCCTTTCAGCTTTCTCATCTGTACGATCCCTTCCAACAAAGTGCTTCAACTTTCCTTGTCCGATAAGGTTCTCTATTTGTTGTTTTAGGTCATAACACTCATCCGTGTCATGCCCATGGTCCCCGTGAAAGCAACAATATTTGTTCTTATTGCGCTTGATGGGATCCCCTTTCATCTTCTCTCGCCATTTTAAAGTAGGATCGTCTTTGATTTGCATGAGCACCTGATTAAGTGGAGCGTTCGGGGGTGTATAGTTCTGGCTTCTTCCCAAGGGACCTGTCTTCCTGCTATCTAGCTCCTTCCTATCTTCCGTCCGTCCCTTCTTTGGACGAGGGGCTTGTTCTGAGTGTCAAGCTGGGTGCGCTTCTATCCTTTCAGCTCTTTTCCTCTTCTTGGCTATGATTGCGTCTTCTGCATTCATGAAGTTCTGAGCCGAATGGACGAGCTCGGCCATGGTTTGAGGCTCTTTCTCATATAGCTTGTGGATAAATAAATCCGAATTAATCCCGTTGTGGAAGGCTGCCAAAGAAAGCTTGTCGTCCACCTCGTCCACACTAAGGGCTTCTTTGTTGAAGCGAGTGATGAATGACCGCAGGCTTTCGTTCTCCCCTTGTTCTATGGTCGATGAAGTGGACGAAGAGCGCTTGTGCCTCTGTCCCCGAAATTGTTAACAAACAATTTGCTTAACTCTTCGAAAGAACTTACGGAACTTGGGGGATTTTATCAACCAAACTCGTCTTAGGGCCTTTAAGGGTAGTAGGGAAGGCTCGACACATGATTTCATCGGGGACCCCTTGAAGGCGCATTGTTGTTTTGAATGTTGCAATGTGATCGAAGGGGTCACGCGTCCCATCATACGAGTCCAGGGAAGGTAGTTTGAACTTTGATGGTAGAGGGTGGCCATTGATGGCAGCCGTAAAAGGAGAGTCGATCCCCGTGGACCAAATCCTCTATAGGATTCGTTCTTCTCATGTTCTCCTTCATCTCCTCCATGACTTTCTTCATTTGGTCCATCTCCTCTTTCAAGTGTGGCACTTTGTCCGTGAAGTGGTGCCTCTAAACCGACTTCCAATCTCGATGATTCGTGTGTCACCATGGCCTTGCGTCTACCCCGCATGTTCCTCACGTGTCTGTCTCCTCCGAGTGATCTCCATCCTTAACTCCTGGTTTTGGCGAGTCAATTCCGCCATTGCAGCCGCCATGGATTGCAGATTCTGCACGGATGACGCCTGCATGATCGGTGCAGATTGGCGATCACGCGAGGATCACTTGAAGCGCCTCTGCTTCCCCGACGACCAGGGCTAGTAGCCCTCGACCTGGTCCCGACCATCCTAACCCTTTTGTCGCGGAAAAGAAAGTCGCAAAACAACCTTCGCTTCCCACAGACGGGCGCCAACCGATATTGTTCCAAATCGCAAGGTGGAATGGCCTGGCTTCGTGGGGCTGTTCAAACGGTTGATGGCCTGCAAGGAAGAAAATGCGATCAAAGAGGAGACCGGAGAAGACCGGTCGAACCCCTCCGATGGAGAAGTTAGACTTGTAGAGGAATAAGTTCCAAGTGTTTTGGAAATGTGTCCGAGAGAAAATCTTACTTCAGTCGGGTTCGGACCATTCTTTATATAGGGAGCCTGGGACGGTTATTTGTCCAATAACCTCCCGAGATTTGCGGAAGCCAACACATCCGGGGTTAATCGCCTCAACGGATATAAAAACTATAACCGCCAGTGGGAGTTAACTTATTCAAGTGTTGCGCTATCGTCCATCCGGTGTAGGATCGTTTGGTCGTCCAAGGATATCGATGGTCGCTCATGGACGACCTTCATGGACGATCATGTCATCCATGGGAGACTTAACTTATAGAGTGGCGCTATTGTTTAATGGACGTTTCTCCTTCTTCTGGGTTGACTATTGGATCAACTCGCTACCGTAGGCTCGGGACGAAACCTTTGGACGAGCCGGAGATGGATTATTTTCCGCTTCTCTATCATTTACTATTATTGGTTGCTATTGTAGGAAGATTTTTACAAATTTGAAGTCGTACTCGGAGGTGACAGATCACATCTTCTATTAACTGTTCTTTTGAATTCAATTAGTTTAACTTATGGCATGATTTATTTGTATTTGCAGTTTAAAGTGGTTATTCACCATACCTTGAGTGTTTTCTTGGAAATGACATCCGGGTTAGTTTTATTACTTCAGATTCAGTTCAGAAACTTTTTATTTTTTATTATATTAATTTTCTTGAGGTCAAGCTTTGGTGCGATGGCAAGTGCCTTCTGCCAAATGAGATGTTTCACCGGTTCAAGTATGGGAATCAACCTCTGAAATAAATTGGGGATAAGTTTTCCTACCATGATTCCTCCCAAACCCCGCATCGGTGCGAGATTAGTGCACTGGGTGCGACCTTTTTATTATATTAATTCTCTCTGCTGTGTATTTACGTCAACATGCAATTTTGTGTAGATATATGTTGGGAAAGCTGCTTTCTGAAGTTGGATATCATTAAATCCATTATTTCATGAAAATATCACTCTAAGATATACATATATATATATATATATATATATATATATATATTTATACATATATTTTTTTCTTTTATTTTGGCTTTGTTCTCATATTTAAATTTACACACACCTGTAAGTTACTATTGGCCAATAATTTGGTAATATGTTTGTTAGTTTTCCATTTTCAGAAAGAGCACTTCCATTTCTTAGATGATTACTGAAGTTCTCATAGTTGAACAACCTTTTATTTCACTTTGATTTTCATTGAGGGCAGCCTTTTGATGTTCAAATCTTCAATGGATCCTCTTCCACTGGTATGCAATTTTGTTTAGTCACCCAGTTGAGAGTTTTAAGAATGCTCAACTAAAGTATTCCTGCATTTTTTATTTTGACATAGAAAAAATGGTTGGATGTTGACATACTCTTTTTATTCCTTTGTTTTTTATATGGATCTTGTAATTTAATAACTGGCTTAGGGTTAAAAACTAAATATCCATACTACTATTATTTATACATTAGGCATTAAATACAATATGACTAAATTGCCCACATAACTTTAATGTTTTATCATTTTATTTAGTAGTGACATCATTTGATGAAAGTTAGATGAGATTGGAATGGTACTGGTACATTTAACTTTTTTTGAGGCAAATGATCTTGATATAACTCATTACCCTATTATGGTTTTTCAATTTTGGTACTTTTTAGTTAAAACTATTGTTGCCTTGTGGTGTACTGGTTCCAATTTCTTGGAGCACAGTTAGTAAAAAAATAAAATAAAATACAAAAAGACTATTGTAGAGAATAAATAAAATAAAAAAAAATACAAAAAGACTAACATAGAGAATAAGTAATAAAAAAGGTGAAATAAGGGTTGAAAATTGACAGAATAATATACAGTGACCTATATATCTATCAAATCAAAAGTCTCAAAGCCCATAAAAGGTTCTTCATGGCTTCAACTTGTTGGCAAAAATCCAGTCACACATTATCGTAAACCCAACACAAAAGCTCCAACTCCAAAAATCTCATACAACCAAAGGCCCACATCCAATAGCAACCCTCACAAAACCCACAATGACCTTTGACCTCCACATCAAAACCACAAGTCGTTTACATTCTTCCAAGTTTGGAGAATCTCATATGTGCAGTTGAGTTAGGATGATGTAAAAGACTATGAGCATGGATATATAAAGGATAGAAGTGCAAGAGGTGAAAACCTAGAAAGGAAAAAAATAGTCTTGAAACGATGTACCTAAGAAAATAAAGAGTCATTATCTTTTAATTGGTGTTTATATAGTAAACAAAGAGTAGTTATCTTGGTGAGAGATAGATGAATAGTCTTGAAACGATGAACCAAAGAAAACAAAAGGTCCATATTATTTATTGCAAGAGAATCCTCAAGGAGAGTGCCACTTGGCAAAACCTCATGTTCTCTCAAAATAGGTCTCTCCTTTTATATGTATATATATTGATTGATTAGTTTCTTTTAGAGGTCTTTGCTATTGCATGCACGTATTTTAAATTGTTTTGCTCTCTAAATAATGCCCTAATAACGTCTTGTTTAGGCAATGCGGTGGATGAGTTTAGAAGTGTGGAATACTTGCAGATAGACTTTTAACACTATTATATTTGCAACAAATGACTTTTCCGATGCAAATAAGCTTGGACAAGGTGGATTTGGTGTTGTTTACAAGGTAACGTGACATTTTCATTAACCTTAAACAGTATTATCCACTTCATTTAACTTGGAATGAAGAAATTTTATTTCACAATTAATTTTTTTTTGGTTAGATCTATATACTAGAAAGCACGGACGTGGCTGAGAGGGTGCCGCACCCGAGTCCGACACGGCCCAACACAGACGACCTCCGACGCGGTTGACCGCACATCGGTGCTGCGTTTGAGTGTTTGTTTGTTTGTTTGTTTTTTTTTTTTTTGGGATTCGCGCCGTATCGGGCTGATTCGGCCAGAATCGGGTCAGATCGGCCATATCGGGTCGTATCGGCCAGCGACCGATCTGGTCGAAACAGTCCGAAATCGGCCTTGAAACTCGTTGGAGTAGCTGAAATTTTGACCTCGGATGTGTTTCTTGCCTACTTCTTTGTTTTGTGAATCAAGGTATATTAATGTGTTTTTTAAGAATATTTTAATAGTAAAAATATATGAAAATATATTTTTAATAATTTTTTAATCGTCGAGTCCCGCACCCGCACCCGAGTCCCGAAATGCACCCATGCTTCATAGTCTATATATAATAACATCACAGTCCATGGTATACATCATTAAATTTATTATATTTTAATCTGAAGCATGAAATGGAACTAGTCGCACCAAGTAAAGACAATTGTTCAAACTTTCACTTTTCAATTAAAGGAATCAAGATCTATTGTCCCAAAAAATATTCTATTATTTGAAAAAGTTTGTTGTCACAATGCACAACTTGTTAAATCCAGTAGAGACAATTGGTTCAAACTATCACTCTTCAATTAATGGAGTCAAGATCTATTATCCAAAAAATAAATAGTGTATTATTTCAAAAAGTTTGTTGTCACAATGCACAACATGTTAAATCCAAAAAGTATATTTTCCTAAGTGTTAAATATATTTTAATCTAAAATACATTTTTTCGAGTAAGCTCTATAATGGAGAAGACGTTGTGAAAAGGCTTTCAAAAAATTATGGACAAGGAGATCTTGAATTTAAGAAGGAAGTAATATTGGTGGCCAAGCTTTGACATCGAAATTTAGTTAGAATCTTGGGATTTTGCTTGGAAGGAAATGAAAGACTTCTAATTTATGTGTTTGTGCCAAATAAAAGCCTTGATCACTTCATTTTTTATGAGTTTACCTCTACCTTCATATCAAATTATATGCATTGTAATATCATTATGATTTGTACGTCTTTTGTGTATAGACTCCCTCACATTTTAGTACCATATAATATATTTGATTGAATATGTAGATCCTATCAAGTGTGCACATCTAGATTGGGCAAGACGCTTCAAAATCATAGAAGGCATTGCTCAAGGGCTTTTATATCTTCATGAAGATTCTTAGCTTCATATTATTCATCATGATCTCAAAGTGAGAAATATCCTATTAGATTCTGAAATGAATCCAAAAATTCCAGATTTTGGTATGGCAAAATTGTTTGCACTTGATCAAAGTGAAGAAACTACAAATAGAATTTTTGGGACCTAGTAAGTACCCTTGTTAGGTATGCTTAATGTTTACTTTGTACAAAAGAAACAACCTGAAAGTCCTAACAAGTATTGTTGAAAATTTATGAATATGCAATGGATATATGTCTCCAGAGTATGTAATGCATGGACAATTTTAAGTGAAGTCTGATATCTTTAGTTTTGGTGTACTAATTATAGAGATAATAAGTGGACAGAGGAATAGTTGCTTCTGAAATGGAGCGAGGATTGAGGACCTCCTATGCTATGTAAGTATGACTTTTTTTTCTCTAATGTTGCATACAAGTATGGAGTGGTAGGTAAGCTTACAAGCTCAAATCTCATCAGATGTGTTAGTTAATTATCTATTTTGAAAGAATGCTACTCTCTCTCTGGGGTGTGTGTGGGGGGGGGGGTGGTTATTTGATTAAATAGCTTTAATAGTCAAAAGTACAAAGAAGGTAAATGTCACTTGAAATGAATATCTAAGTAGCTTGTATAATCAGTTGGGTTCAACATGAAGAATGTGTAGTTTAAAGGAAGGGAAGAACTTTCTCATATTGAATAGCCCTTTTTTCTGTTTAAAACACAACAAAATTGTGTTCCTCTCTGGGGTGTGTGTGTGTGGGGGGGGGTGGGTGGTTATTTGATTAAATAGCTTTAATAGTCAAAAGGACAAAGAAGGTAAATGTCAACCAAAAATAATCTTTTGAGATTATTTTTGGGTATGTCTCTTGTGCCTACTAGTAGGACACTGAACATAATATCTAAGTAGCTTGTATAATCAGTTGGGATCAACATGAAGAGTGTGTAGTTTAAAGGAAGGGAGTGCCTACTAGTATGACACTGAACATAATATCTAAGTAGCTTGTATAATCAGTTGGGTTCAACATGAAGAATGTGTAGTTCAAAGGAAGGGAAGAACTTTCTCATATTGAATAGCCCTTTTTCTGTTTAAAACACAACAAAATTGTGTTCCTCTCTGGGGGGTGTGTGTGTGGGGGGGGGGGGGGGTGGGTGGTTATTTGATTAAATAGCTTTAATAGTCAAAAGGACAAAGAAGGTAAATGTCAACTAAAAATAATCTCAAAAATAATCTTTTGAGATTATTTTTGGGTATGTCTCTTGTGCCTACTAGTAGGACACTGAACATAATATCTAAGTAGCTTGTATAATCAGTTGGGATCAACATGAAGAGTGTGTAGTTTAAAGGAAGGGAGTGCCTACTAGTATGACACTGAACATAATATCTAAGTAGCTTGTATAATCAGTTGGGTTCAACATGAAGAATGTGTAGTTTAAAGGAAGGGAAGAACTTTCTCATATTGAATAGCCCTTTTTTCTGTTTAAAACACAACAAAATTATGTTCCTCTCAAATATTGAGTTTGTTAGCTTAAATTATTTTGTAGGCATGGACAAATTGGAAACAAGGTACAGCTTCAAATCTTGTTGATCCCAAATTGAAGGCAGATTCAACTACTAAAATAATGAGATGCATTTTCACAGGATTACTATGTTCAAAGAAATGTAGCTGATAGACTAACTATGGCCTCTGTTATTTGTATGCTTAATAGCTTCTCTATTACTCTACCAATTCCTTTAGAACCTGCATTTTTTATAAGCGAAAATGCACTTTTGGTTCCTACATTTTGGGTCATTTATCAATTTGGTCCCTAAATTAATTTTGCTCCTAGGTCAGTCCCTGATTTTTTAAAATCGTTTTTAAACTGGTCCCTACCGTTATCCAAGTAACGAAACCCTATTACGTGGTAGATGGAGTGCCCTGGTTGCTGACATGGTGCTAATGTGGCACTCGACATGGTATTAAAATATTATTAAAAGAAATTATTTGGCATTTTTCAATGCCAGGTCAACATTTTAATTTTTTTTAATTTCTGATAAAAAATTTCAATTTAAACTGAAAAAATTCAAAATTCAAAAAAGAAAAAAAAAACTTTACAGTTTTAAAGATCTAGGAAATTTTTTTTAGAGCAATTAACACTATTCATGCTCTATGTTGGCATTTTGTGTTTGTATTTGTATCTATCTCATTTTCTTCTTTCTTTTAAGATAAACCATAAAAGTAAGATATCCCAAACCACGGTTGAGAAAAAGAAGAGGGAAGAAGCTCAACCCAGAAGAATTAGAAGAGGAGATCGGCCTGAGAAAAAAGAAGAAGAAGAGGCAGAGGAGATCAGCAACATGGGCATGGCATGCTGTCTCCGACTTTTGCTTGTTTGTGTTGTTTGTGTTTGTATTGTTCTTTTGCTTCTTTCTTTGTCAATCTCTGACTTTTTTTCTCTCTAAACCCGAATCCCTCTTCCTCTCTCTTTTGATTCATGTGTTTAGATTCATGGGTTCATGGGTTTGATTTTTCATGGGTTCGATTCATGGGTTTGATTTTTCATGGGTTTGATTCATGGGTTCATGGGTTTGATTATTTGCTAAGAAAGTCAATAAAAGAAAAGAAAATATTGATTATTTTAATTTTCTGGGCAAGTTTTCATCTTCTTTTCTGTAGAACATGAAGTACAGTTCTGGGTTCACCTGCACTATTTTGGGTTTGCATTTGTTTTGGGTTTGCTCTTGTTCTGGATTTGTTCTTGATTCTGGGTTTTATTTCTTGTTTTTTCGGATTTGATGGAGATTAGATTTGGTTGTTGGATTTGGATTTGGGTTTGCCAGAGATTGGATTGGTTGTCGGGTTTATTTCTTGAATTTGGGAAGAACAGGTTGGTATGTTCTTACGAAAAAAAATAATGAAAGTAAAAATAATAATAATAATAATAATAGATTTAAGGCCAATAATAATAATAATAATAATATGAAAGTAAAAATTTAAAATGTTGACCTGGCATTGAAAAATGCCAAATAATTTTTTTTAATAATATTTTAATGCCATGTCAGTGTCACGTCAGCACCATGTCAGCAACCAGGGCACTCCTTTTGCCACGTAATAGGGTTCCGTAACTTGGATGACGGTAGGAACCAGTTTAAAAACGATTTTAAAAAATCAGGGAATGAACTAGGAGCAAAATCAATTTAGAGACCAAATAGATAAATGACCCAAAATGTAGGGACTAAAAGTGCATTTTCATCTTTTTTATACACAGCAATATTAAATCAAACCTTTCCTCGTAATGGGAGCATGATTTATAGGTGATAGAATCAGAAGGCTCGATAAATGGAGCTTAGTATTGCGCTATCTCTTCGTTGTATATGTTGAATTTGAAATGTTATTCTACTAATTTTTCTTTTTATTTTTTTGAAGCTTTTTTTAATTATTTGAGAATAAAATATATATATATATATATATATATATATATTATTAATGATGAAACAGTTTTACCTTAGCAATCTTTCCTAAACTTGAACCATTTAGTTGGAAAAAAAAAGGCAGAAAAAGAACTTACCTCAATAAGACTCATTATTCAACCATGATTGATCCATGACTTCAGCATGACATTGCTAATATTTAGTAGTTAATTGCTCTTAACTAATACTGCATATTTAAGAATTGGATATATCACTGCTTTGTGTTTATGTTTAACGTTTGGATTTTTACATTGTTATACTATGTAAGATTGGGATTGGATCAAAAACTCTTATGTACCAGACCTATTAAGATATGGATACATGACAAGTATTTAATTCATATTTGCATCCCAGTAACCAGGTCTAGTGTACAGAAACACTAGACCTAAGCCGGTTCCTTGACAAGATCCTCACACTGTGCTTGATTCTCATTCCTCATATGGTTTGCATCCCAAGAAAACTCTTAATGCAAAAACCTAGGCCTCAAAATAGTGCCAAATCACTCCAGCACATTACCAACGGGCTTAATAGCCAATCACCAATGGTACATGTCTCTTTTCCTCTTCACTCTCGCGGTTCAATCCCATCTCAGCAATCATCTATAAAAAATTCTTCAATCACATTAATTGTTACAAGCGTTTAATAAAAAATAATAATACTAAGTTGTACTAAGCTATTATCCTTCCTTAGAAATTGTTCATTACTTCATATACTTGCAGATGCTACGGTCCTACCCAATAGCCATACCTTCCAAATTGTGTTTTCAGAATGGGTGTTCTCACTTCTCAAATATAAATGGAAAAGCAGAAGGCAAAAAATAAATAAAATAACGAAGGACGAAATAATGTGGCCCACGGGAAAGGGGGGGATTTTGTGAATATCCCATTGACTTTCAACGCTAAGAATGCCAAGCTAATAAGATCGGCCTTTTTTTGCTCATATGAAATCTTATCAATAGGGACGTGTGTCATTACTTTATCCTGACTTCAGGAAATGTTTGTCTTCTTCTTGATGAGAGCTATAGGTATATGTAGGATTGCGGACATGTGTCTAAGATTGGACATGTGTCCGTATCATGATGGGTCTAGTAACTACTGGCCACTTGCTGAACCCAGGCATAAATGGTTGACTAAATTTCACATCCAATCACGACGATATATATATATATATATTTCTTGCGTAACCTTGAACTGACCAGACAAAATTTAAGTAACAAACGGTTGAATGTTTCAAATCAACATTAGAATTTTCAACATCAGATATGGACTTTCCGTTCGTCAAAGATAGCAATAATACAATTGCTTAAAAAAAAAAAGTCAGTATTAGAAAGTTCTACCTCTCCATAAAAGCCTATATGACATGTTTCTTCACCTAAATGTTTGCCATAGTTTTAGGAAAACATGGCAAAGGTCTGTTCCAAACTTCTCTTCCTATCTGCCATTTGCATATTCATTGCTCAAGCCTTTGCTCAGCCAAACTTCCTATACCATTTTTGTTTAAACAATGGTAACTACACAAGCAACAGTACTTACAAAGCAAACCTCAATCAACTCCTCTCCTCCGTCTCTTCCAACACTGAAATTGACTATGGGTTCTACAACTCTTCCTATGGCCAAAACCCGGACAAAGTATATGCAATTGGACTTTGTAGAGGAGATGTTATGCCGGATGTTTGCCGTAGTTGCCTCAACAACGCTACAAATCTTCTCCCACTGCTTTGTCCTAACCAGAAGGAAGCAATAGGATGGTATGATTATTGCATGTTACGCTACACATTCCGAGACATATTTGGGATCATGGAAGCTAGTCCTGTTTTCTATATGTGGAACAATAATAACGTATCCGCTAATGTGGATCGGTTCAATCAGGACCTGAGGACCTTGTTGGATAGCCAAAGAGGTCAAGCTGCAAAAGGTGGTTCTCTTCGTAAGTTTGCAGCGGGAAATGCAACAGCACCAAACTTCCAAACACTATATTCACTTGTGCAATGCACACCTGATTTGTCTGAGCAAGATTGCAGTGATTGCTTGGCTGGGGCTATGGGAGATATACCACAATGTTGTGATGGGAAGCAAGGTGGGAGAGTTGTCAGACCCAGCTGTAATTTAAGGTATGAGGTCTCTCTCTTCTATGACCCCACAGCTATAACTGTACTATCGCCTCCGCTAGTGCCACCCGTATCTCCATCTCCACCATCAACAAATATTCCTGCTGCAAAAGGTACGTATGGCATTAATCTTATATGGATAGCTGTGACCCATATGTTGATAGGATTATGATTAAATGATTAAATTCACCGTTTTCAAACATCTTTCATTTTGGGTTTGAGATAATTTGTGATTATCATGATATCCCAGTAGGAAACTTTGAGTTCAAATTTTATATCTACTCTACTTCCAATTTAAATAGTTAAAAGTTTGTGTGGGGTATGTATTTCAATTTTTCACTGACCAGGTTTTAAGAGACCTTTATGTTCTGTTCATTTTTGAGATATCCGTAAATCATGGTTTAAAATTTTATTTTGTTTTTGTTTTTTTATTTCTTAATTTTCTAAACTACTTCTAATTACGACGAATACAATAGAACAATGAAATCAAACATTTTTCTGTCTTCTGCAGGAAAGAAGAGTAACACATCTCTAACTGTTATTATTATAGTTGTGCCCACTGTTGCTTTTCTGGTACTCATAATCTCCGTCTGCATCTACTTATTAAGAGTAAGGAAACCAAGGGAGCAACCAGAAAGTAAGTAAAATGATTGGTTTATTGTTATTTGTTGTCGAAAAAGTTTGAATTTTGAATTTTTACAAAGGAAATAACAGTCAGAAAATATTTGCTGACTGTGCTGTTATGTCATATTGTAGGTTCTGAATTATGATTGTGGAAATAAGTACGTGTTTGAATTAGCTTTTTGTTGAAGACTTTTATATGTTGAAAATTGACAAAAATACGTTTTTATAAAATAAAAAAAAAAAGTGATTTATATATATATATATATAATTTTTTTTTAAAAGATAAATTAATAAGTTAAAAACAAAAATGAATTGGAGAATATTTTCTGTCAATCGATACTTAGGTGCCATCAAGTAACAATAAATAATCTAATTAAATAAAAAAAATTAACATTAAATTATTGTGCTCTCTCAAATAATGGTTCCACTTATACAGACAGAAAATTATTATAAGAATGGATCTTGACAATATCAATAAAAATTTATAATAATATCAATAATTAGTTGTGGCTGGATAGGTCATTGCTGTTGTATATATTCAGATTTCTACTAAAACAAACAGAAAATTATTATAATAATGAACATTACCAATATAAATAACTAGTTGTTGTTTATCAAAAAATAAATAAAAGTTGTGAAGATGTCATCGAAGTTGAATGCAAGATTACCCAAAAAAAAGAAGTTGAACGCACGTATTTTAATTTGTGACGCTCTTCTTCTTTAAATAATGCACTAAAGAATTGGGATACGTGTTGATTTTTCTTCTTCTTCAGGCAGCGAAGCTGTGGACGAAATTACAAGTGCGGAAGCCTTGCAATTTAACTTTGGTATCATTCGAGTTGCAACGGATGACTTTTCTGATGCAAATAAACTTGGTCAAGGTGGATTTGGTGCTGTTTACAAGGTAACCTCACCAACTGACCTTATCATTAATTTGGAGGGAGTAAAATTAATGAATCTAATGACACAATAATTTTTATCACTATTTTCATACTTGTTTATATGATATATGTTGTGAATTATTTTATTATAAAAGTTATGTCAATATTAGTCTTATATGAAAATGATGCTGTACTAAGTACAACTTATCATATCAACAAGTTGTGAAAAAAGTTATATAATTTATGTGAAATAACATATACAAAAAGTAGAATTGATGGAGGGTTAAATGTGTTTTATTCTAATATATTCTTCAGGGTAAGTTTTCCAATGGACAAATTATTGCTGTTAAAAGGCTATCTAGAGATTCTGGCCAAGGAAATCAAGAATTTAAGAATGAAGTTTTGTTAGTGGCTAACCTTCATCATCGGAATTTAGTTAAACTCCTAGGATTTTGCTTGGAAAGAACTGAAAGGCTTCTAATTTATGAGTTTGTGCCCAATACAAGCCTTGATCGCTTCATTTTTGGTATGGTTGCACTTCCTACTTTCATTTCACATCATATCCATTGTATTTATTTTGGATGGCATGTTTTGCAAGGACAGACTTTGTCAAATTTTTTCCTGTTTAACATAATCATATCTTTTGCTAAATATGCAGATCCAATAAAAAGTGTGTATCTAAATTGGGAAAAGCGCTATAAAATCATTGAAGGCATTGCTCGTGGACTTCTTTATCTTCATGAAGATTCTCGACTTCGTATTATTCATCGTGATCTCAAAACTAGTAACATTTTATTAGATTCAAATATGAACCCGAAAATTGCAGATTTTGGCCTAGCTAAATTGTTTGCACTTGATCAAAGTGAAGACAATACAAATAGAATTGTGGGGACCTAGTAAGTATGTTTGTATGGTAAAGCTGATGTTTACTTTGTACCCTAGAAACAACTTGAAAGTCCTAATAATCATTTTTAAAATTAATTATGGATTGTGCAAAGGATATATGGCTCCGGAGTATGCAATGCATGGACAATTCTCAGTGAAATCTGATATCTTTAGTTTTGGCGTGCTAGTTTTAGAGATAATATCTGGGAAAAAGAATAGTTGCTTCCAACATGGAGAAAATATAGAGGACCTTCTAAGCTATGTAAGTATAATTATATTGGGGCCTAAAAAACTCTCTTAAGTCTGTAGGGATTGGTGAGTTTTGCAGGTTTGAATCATGTGTGAGTTAATGATATATATGCAAGCCAAAGAAAATAGTATGATTATCTCTAGCAACATGTTGCCTTATAAATTCTCCATTTTCCATTTTTGATGGATGAGTAAGTATCTTCATGAAAAAATTATCTTATGAAACCTCTCTCATAGTATTTGAGATCTATATATGCGTGGATTTTATATGATACAAAAGTGTCATACGACTATCTCATGAGAGACCATCTCTAAGGAAAGAGAGGTGGAGGATTTTTGAACCAATTCTTTTAACATAGTATACTATTAATATCCCCTTAGGTTCTCTTTGTGTACATATCATATGCCCCTATTTAAATGATACTAATAATGCACATCAAATTGACAAAATTAGTCCAAAATTGGTTTAGTCTTTTGGTACTGTACTAGATATTTAGGATATAATCTTGCTAGTCTGAATGATGGATTGTTTAAGGAGAAAAAGCATCTTGAATTTCCACTACATACAACGAAACACAAGGCACCACCTTGTTCAACTTTAATAACATATATCTATTATTTTTAATTATCTTGCAGGCATGGAAAAATTGGAGAGAGGGAAAAGCTTTAAATCTTGTAGATTCCACATTGAAGGCCGGTTCAAAGAATGAAATAATGAGATGTATCCATATTGGATTATTGTGTGTTCAAGAAAATGTAGCTGATAGACCAACCATGGCCTCAGTTGTTCTTATGCTTAATAGCTACTCTCTCACTCTGCCAATACCTTTACAGCCTGCATTTTTTATGCATAGTAATATTGAATCAGACACATCCTCACAATGGGAGTATGATCCAAAGAGGACAGATTCCGATCGATCAAAAGGCAGCTTGGTCTAAGTCTACGCTATCTCCTTTCTTATTGTTTAAAGAAGTTGAAATGTACTACTATTTTATATTTTTTTTATTTAAGAATATATAATATATGATTTATTTATGATTCATTCAAAACTTAGCATTCTTTTCAAAATCTGAACCATTTAGTGACCCAAAAAAAAAAAAAAACTTTTCTTAGTATGACACCATTGATATCTAGTAGTTGAGTACTTTAAATTAATATTGTATATATAAATATTGGCTAATCCAGTGCTATATGCGTGTTGAATGGAAGACCGCTGCAGCTGTGTATAGTTGACTACCATTTTCAAAGTTTGCCGA
Organism: Quercus dentata; assembly: GCA_028216015.1. NCBI lineage: Eukaryota > Viridiplantae > Streptophyta > Magnoliopsida > Fagales > Fagaceae > Quercus > Quercus dentata. The sequence continues at coordinate 46,038,447 of CP116453.1, read as the reverse complement.
AAAGTTTCATCTCTCCCGTGTTAATTCATTCGGAATATGCGTCCATGGTAACGAAGCCACTTTCATTTTCTCTGGCTTGTTCCCATCCACTTTTATTTCAATCAGCCTTCTTTTTTTTTTTTTTTTTTTTTTTTTTTTTTTTTTATGGGATTTCAATCAGCCATTTATTTATTTTATTTTGGAGAGAATAGTACGTTTCAAACCACTCAAAAAAAAAAAAAAAATTTTTTAAGAAACAACAACTCAAAAACTTATATATATATATATATATATATATATATATGACAAACCGTCGAGTTCTAGTAAAAAAATGGGCCACCTTAAACAAGTTAAAAATTGTTCCAACAGTATTCTTTTCACATGAAAAAATAAATAACACATGTATTTGCAGATTTGCCACTTGGTGACATATTTAGATCAAAAACATACTAGTGGATTTCCGTTAGCTTAATCAATATGATACTTGAATAAGATATTTGGGATTCAATCCCCACCTACACCAAAACTTAATTGGTGTCTTAATCTGATGATAAAGAGCTATCATCAGAAGAGAACGCCATAACAAAAAAAAATAATAATAAAAATTCATAAACTTACTAGTATTAGTATTAATATAGTGATCAAAAACTTGTTTTTTCCAAAGAAATCGATTCTAGTCTCAAATACTCCCAGATTTGTCTCTCATTTGTGTTTTTACTTACTATCATATTTTTTATGAACTTGCTATTACATATATATATATAGCTGCAATATGTGATGACATAATTCTTTAAATGTCATTGCTCTATATACCAAACCTGGAATGAAAAAGGCACTCTTTCTTAACAAATTCCAATACTTGGTTCAAAGCCATCATAAAAATTGAGACAAATCAATTAAAAAGTATATATTTTAAGTTTTCACAAATCAATTTCAAAGTTAACCAATGATAAAGTTTAGGAGTAAGGACATTATCCTTTACTCTTTAGGTTTTTTTTTTTTTTTTTTTTTTTTTTTTTTCACTTTTAACTCTTTAAATGTTTATATATATTATATAGTGGTGTGACTGCCTTTGCTGCTAGCACAGAAGGGTTGGTATTAGCATATAATATATAATTGTGAGTTTTAATTGTGAACAGGAATTAATTTTATTTTAAAAAACTGGTCAGGTTATGAGTCAACTTGTTTTTGCTTTGGGTTAAAAACTTCGGATTTGGATTGAGTATTTTCCTTCTAGTTCAAGTCAAGTTATTAGGTTGGGCCCAATTTTGTTATGTCTGACAAAATTACTTCACTAGTGTAATAAAACACTTGCCGGACAATGCAAGTGCATGTAGCCTTTTGCTGTAAAGGAGTTTCTTTAAAAGTTGGTTAAAATATAATCTATATATAAAAGTATAAAGTTCTCTCCAAAAAAAAAAAAAAAAAAAAAAAAAATCTTTTGGGTACTGTCATGTAACACATTCTGTGAAATTTTTATATATTTAACCTTAAATATAATCAAATTTTAGTATTTATGTCAAAGTATTAATTAAGTAATTGATGGATGCATTTATTTCAATGTATTAATATAGTACACAAAATTTGTTTGGTAAATTAAAAAGAAAAAAAAAATTGTATATATCTCTCTCTCTCTCTCTCTCTCCACATTTGTCCATTTATAGATCATCTTTCAATATAAACTATAGATTAGCTTCAATAACCTGTATGCATTAATATTGTATTTTCATCAAGCCAGAAAACTACATGATGAAAAAGAAACTGGAATGTACCAATTTAGTTGGAAGATTGTTACTTGATTGGTTGATAAAGATAAACTCCATGTTCAGTGTAGATTTATTTTATTGAAGGAAACCAATTAAATCATTCAAAAATTATCAAAAGTATCCAAAATTTGACTTAACAATTTATTTTGATACAATATCAAAATTATATAACTTTTTGGATGATAATGAAAAACAACCTAGTTTTGGAAAAACTGGAGTTTTTGTTTCAACAAAATATCACTCCTAAGTGGTTTCGCAAATAATATCACAATAAGCATGTTGCTAACAATAATGAATCTTTACAGAATTACAGTCATCAATCAAATACAATTAAATCATAGTAATCTTCTCCAAAAATTTCTATCTCCATCAACTATTCTGGATATGGAACCGACTTCATTAAATCCTTCAAAGATGAAACTACAAATACCTCCAACATTGTAGTTATTGATGTTGGGGAGATAAATACCTTGGGCGACTTCCTTGAATAATTAATATAACATATGGAGACACACTTTAACCCAAAAGGCCTAAGTCCAATGGGTATGTGCTCAATTATATTATATTAAGTACCCATTCTTCTAATCTTTATTCAATGTGGGACTTTACTCACACGTGTACACCTAACAATCTCCCTCTCACGTGTTAGTTTCTGCCTCTCTGTGGATTTCAAGACCTTTCTGTGGGCCATGAATAAGTCATACTCGCTCCCCCTTGCCTAATGGGTTTTTTCCTTCACTAGTGCATCATTCATGGGCTTTCATGTGTCAACCCCGCACATCTTTTATTCTCCATGGGAACCTCGCATCTCATTGTCATCTAGCACCATTGGCAATAATATTCCTTTGTTGGGCCTTTTCCAAGATTGTTTGTGTGGGCTTTATGGGCTTGCTTGGTGTAATATACTTATATACCATCCCCACTCTAACTGCGAAAAGTGACCCGCCCTGCTCTATTTGAGAAAGGGCTTCAAGTGCGCACACCCCTTCTTGTTCCAACTACGAAAGGAACCTTGATAATCTTGCCACTTTTGCCCCACACCACCATGGGCTCTGATACCACTTGTTGGGGGAGATAAACACGTTGGGGAGCTTCCTTAAATAATTAATATAACATATAGAGACACACTTTAACCCAAAAGGCCTAAGCCCAATGGGTATGTGCTCAATTATGTTATATTAACTACTTGTTCTTCTAATCTTTATTCAATGTGAGACTTTACTCACACATGTATACCTAACAATTGAACCATCCAAAACTGCCCTTGAACTATGGCCACACCTTTCCTCTTTCTTGTCGGTGAACTCAAAGCAAATTCTCTAGCAATTCGAAGACCTTTTGTATAAGGAGAAAGGACACCCCCAATTTAAAATGCTTTTAATATCCCACTTAAGCTCTTCATGTCAAACCATTGATGTCTTCTGAGATTAGGTTCGAGAAGAGGTAAATCTGCATCAGAAAAAGAAGTTGGTGTTTAAGTTGGATAACATTGGACGAATACAATCCAGCCCAAAACAAACTCCTTGCACTTGTTGCTTTTACTTGCACTTAAGTAATCACCGAAATTAAACTAAAACTAATATAAAGCAACTTATGACCGAGAGTGCTGTGTCCGACATAACCAAGAAAATTCAAACAATATAGAAATATTTATAAAGGGGGATTAATAGACAGGAAAAATATAACAATTGTAATCTTTATCAAGGAAATGAAACTCGTTATCAACCTCAAAGCCCCATGAAAATTTAGTTATATATGTTGCTGGGGTTTAACTTTTAAGCAAATGATTAAAATGTTGGATCTCTTACATAGAATGCACTAAAAAATTAAACATGTGACTCTAGGCTTACTAAACTTAGGAAGGCACTTCCCAAATTATTAACTTTTTCCCCAAAAATATAGAAGAGCTAGAAGAGTCTTTGACCACGCGCATGAGCGCATGCTTAGAGGCCATGATTCAGTAATTGTCATCCGTTTTTGGCAATTTTTTTAATGTAGTAATCAATGTCTTAATGATTGGAAGATGATGCTATAATTCCGTATTAACCTTTAGGGAGAGGAAAAAAAGATCCTCTAAATAAATCTTATAAATTTACATATATTGAAAATGCATAATGAAATTGTAACTATAAAACTACTTACAAATTATATGTGAAAATATTTACAAAAGCTATTATGAAGAAGTTGATGGGTAAATGTAAAAACTTAAAATATTTACATTAGGTAAAACTATAAAATAATTCACTACATTAAAAACATGGAATAGGTCAACTTATTAAAATTATGCATGCTATGGTGGAGAAGTTGGTGGAGCAATGTTTTTTGTTCCACATTCTAATTGCTTTTCAGCAGCATTTGCTATGTACTACACATCTATAACAAAAAGTTAAAAAGAGCTTAAATTTAAAATTTAACAACTACCTTTTTATTTTATTTTTTATGGTAAAAGGCTGACATTTTTAAATTTTGGTGTTGTTGTTGTTGTTTTTGTTTTTTGTTTTTTGTTTTAAATTTTATTTATGACAATGGGAGAGTGTTCCCATTTATAGGCAATGTTTTTTCAAATTTAGCTAAAATTTAGGAGTTTTTAAATCAGTAATTTTACATGTCTAACCCTACTATTTAAACTTTACAAATAGGTAAATTTGAGAGTATTTTAAGCATCAAAATTGAGGATCCCAAACATGAGAAATCCTTTAAATAGTAGTATAGATATATATAATCTCTTATTCAACCATAAAAAACTTTACCAGTTGAACTAACTCAAACCCACTTAACTTTTGTTAATATTACATTATTGAATAAATTTTCATATTGTAAGACTTGATAGTGAAAAATACCAAAGAATGAGAGCTTTCAATATCATGAGAGTATAGTGGATAAAGTAGAGAATTATATATATTAGGTGTTAGAAATATGTTGTTAAATGTTTAATTATCGATTGTCCTAAAATTTTAAACTATTGGGATATGGTAAATTTTAACTATTGGGATGTGGTTAAATGATTAAATTTACCACCTCACATTTAAATTCTAACGTGTTGGGTCTCACCTATTAAAAGATAGTTTTGGCTCACACATGAGGGGGAGTATTAGAAATATGTGGTTAAACGAATAAATTTATCATATCCCAATAGCATAAGTTTTTAGGACAATCGGTAATTTAACATGGTATCAAAGTAAGAGGTCTTGAATTTGATCCTTATTTCCTCCACTCTACTTCCCATTTTATTTCCAACTTGTTGGGCCTCAACTATTAAAATCATAAAATGTAGTTTTGGCTTACACGTGAGGAAGAGTGTTAAGTGTGTGGTTAAATTATTAAAATTACTGTATCCCATGAGTTTAAGTTTTTGGAACAATTGGTAATTTAACATTAGGAAGGTCAAACTTATGTACAGATTTTTAGATTCCCATCTTAAAATTCAGCTATGTGTTTTTTTTTTCTCATGGGATGAAAATGTATTTTTAGTTAACCATAAAGTCGAATTTTAAGAAGGAAATATAAGAAATAGTACCTAAGTTTTGCCCTATTAGGAATATTGTGTGATTGTAGATTATCTATTAAGTTAAAGGAAAATTTTTATAAGACTAAATATGTTCTCTTGCTCATAGGCATTGTTATGCTAGTAAGAAGCAACATATTTGTGGGGGGTCAATATACAAAAAGTAAAATGAATAACACGATTAATTTATTATTTATGGGAAAGGATTTACAATGGGAGAACTAGGAAAGAAAACAGATCATAAGTCCAACACAACATAGAAAGATACCTAATATTCTTGAATTAGTTTTGTAAGGTTGAATTTAATCAACCATCTTATTGGCTTTAATCCGTGCCAAATTTGCTTGTATTTCAGCATTTAGTAACGCTGTATTTAGGTGGGATTGTTGTAAGGGTAGTGAGTGAGATAGAGTGTTGAAATGCTCAAGAGTGTGCAAGAAAACAGAGACTCGCGACTTGATCTTGCGGGTGACTCGCGGCTTCAAGCCGCTGGAAGCAACACACGTGCCAAGCATGCCAGAAGTTGAAGTGTCATGCTAGCTGGAGCACTACAGGACAAAATAGGACAACCGGTCGTTTCGTTATCGCGCGGCTGGATCTTGCGACTCGGTCAAGCTGCGAGGCCAAGCCGCGAGCCACCCTTGTTTTGAAAAACCTGACTTTTCATATTCCATTCTCATCCCAGTATAAATACCCCTTATACCCACATAAGAAAGAGAGCTTCCAGAGAGAATTTTGAGAGAGAAACCCTAGAGTAAAACAAGATTGATTCATCTACAATCGTTACATAAGAGTCTCTTCAAATTCCTCAACTCTTTTCCTCTCCATTGTTAAACCCTTGAGAGGTCTTTTACCAAAACCTGTTCTCACCATATCCATTCTTGTGAGAGGGTTGTTTGGTGTTTTGGGAAGCGATTAGGAAGGAACCAATCTACATTGGTTGATACTATGGTCAAGTAGCGGAATCCGGGAAGCTAGAAAAAAAATAGGTTCGGCGCAACCTCGTTGGAGCAAGAAGCTTGGAGGGTTTAGGTACATTGGGTAGATTAGGCTTGGAGGGTCTATTACTGTTTATGTATCCCAACTACATTTTCTAGTGGATTACTTACCGCTTGGAGGGCGGCGGAGAGGTTTTTCGCCGAGGGTTTCGGTTTCCTCTTCGATAACACATCGGGTGTTGTTCTTGTGTTTGCATCTTCCTTTCCTTTTATCTTTGCCTTTTATTATCTGCTGTGGGTTGTGATTTTAATTGGTTTAGGTTGTTTACCAATTCTATTTATAGCTTTTGTTCATTTTCCGCATACTAGTTGTTTGACATAAAGTTTGAATTGGTTATTTTGTAATTGGGGGTCTAAACGTTAAAGGGTGATATATATACTATTTGAACTTTCAATTGGTATCAGAGTGGGTACACTTTTAGTGGTTTCATTACCATAGTGTGATCCTTGACTCCCTATTGAGATGGATCGGTCTCAATCCCTAAATGCACCTCCATATTTTGATGGTAGTAATTATACGTTTTGGAAGGTTCGCATGAGAGCATTTCTATGTTCCATTGATGAATTAGTTTAGGATGCTGTTGATATAGGTTGGACCAGGCCCGAGGAAGCCAAATCCACATGGGATAAGGCGAAGACTTGCTCGCATCTAATGCTAACAGTAAAGCACTTAATGCAATTTTCAGTGGTGTGTCTCTAGATGAGTTTCATAGGATTTCTCACATTACCATTGCCAAAGAAACATGGAAGATATTGGAGACCACTTACGAAGGAACGAAGAAAGTGAAGGATACCAAGCTACAGATGCTGACCACTCGGTTTGAGGAGCTAAAAATGAGTGAGGATGAGTCCTTTGACACTTTCTATAGCAAGCTGAATGAGGTGATTGTAAGCAAGTTCAATTTGGGAGAGAAAACGGAGGATTCTAAAATTGTAAGGAAGATCCTTCGATCATTGCCGGAAAGTTTTCGTGCCAAAGTGATCACGATTGAAGAGAGCAAGGACCTTGATGACATCAAAGTCCAAGAGTTAGTTGGTTCTCTTGAGACTTATGAAATGTCGCTGCCCAATCAACGGAAGAGCAAATCTCTTGCTCTTAAGACCATTAATGAGAAGGTGGAAGTCCTTGACTCATCGGAAGAAGATGTGGTTGACAAAGATGTTGCATACCTTGTGAAAAATTTTCGAAAATTCTTGAAATTCAAGAATAATGGCAAATTTGATGATAAAGGGAAATTCCAAAGTTCAGGAAAGGAGAAAAGGGAATTAAAAAAGAAAGATGAAAAAGAATCACAATCTACACAAGGTGTCACTTGTTTTGAATGCAATGGGCATGGACACTTTAAAAAGGAATGTCCGAATTATTTGAAATTGAAAGACAAAATGTATGCCATGACATTGAGTGACTCGGATTCATCCAACTTAGATTCCGAGGAAAGCTGTGACGGAGAAGGGAATTATTCAGCTTTCATGACGATTGCCCATGTCGAGTCTTGAGACGAGTTGAATTTGCTTGTATGAGAACTTGGAGAACATACTGATGAAGAATCATTGGGAGTTGTTGAAGAATCGATCTTGAAGAAGATGAAAGCACAGCCAATCTTCAAGAGAATTATAACTCACTCCTAGAGAAGTCGGGTGAGTACACAAGGGTGGCCAAGGCAACTGTGAGAAAAATGAAGAAGGCAGAGAAGGACTATAAAAGTCTCCTAATTCGTTATAAGGAGGCTAAATGTGAGATAGAAATACTGAATGGTGAGCTATCGAAAGCCTACACAAAAGTGAGATTTCTTGAGTAAGAGGTTGTGTAAGTAAATGCTAAAATAGAGAGGGTCATCACCAAGAAGCTAGATGATGTTATTTCATCACAAAAGAGCTTTTCAGACAAATTCGGGTTGGGATACCGGAGGGAGTAGCTCATCTAGCAATATCACTAAAGAAGTGAAGTTTATAAAGGCCAAAGAGTCACCTGAAGTTGGCCCTACTACCGAGAAGTCCAAGATTGAGGAGAAGAGGAATGTGGAGAACCAACGAATGTTGAACAACCCTCGTAATCAATCTGTGGGGCGGAGTCTGAATCTCGAGCCAAGTCTCGTCCGCGATCACAAAGAGGTCCTAGATCGAATTATGTGTGTCATCATTGCGGACTTCAAGGGCATACTCGGCCAAATTGTCAAAAGCTAAGAGCAATGAATAATGCAACTACTCCAAGGTCACGAGGACCTAGAAATGACAGGAGAAATTGGGCTGGTGAACCATCAAGAGATCAAAGTGGTGATACCAGAATGATGGACGTAATGAAGATGATTGGTGCTTTCACCAACTGCTTGGAGAGCTTCACACGAAGGTTTGAAAGCCCTAACTCTCGTATCCAATCCTATAAGGAAATCACCCCAAACGCAAGTGACGTGTGGGTGAAAAGGGGTACTCATGCATAAGCATTACAACATGTCCATGCATTAATACTTCCTATGCTTTGTGACTTAGTTTGGTTGTTTGCTTTTTAATTGTGTTCGTTGAAATGTGTTTGTTTATTTTTGCATTCTATCGTTTATTCCTTTTTGTTGTTTTTTATCAATCTTTTTTTCTATGTGTTAAAAATCCAAAAACCACATAAAAAGTAGAAAATCAAAAAGTTTGATCGACATTGTTGAGTTTTGTCTCAAAACTTGTTTTGCCTTGTACCTTTGTGCTAATGGCTTTGTGCATTTACGAGCGTAACTTGTTTCTTTGCACTCTTATCACTGTGGAAGAAATCTTGTAATCTATGTGACTGTTGTAAATAGATCTTCAAACTTGTCATGAATGATTAGTGAATGGTTATGTTGATCTTGAGATATGCATAGACTTATGCCTATATATCTTTCCACTCTTTATTTTTGTTTTTGCTAAAAAGAGCTCACCAAATGTAAATCTCCAAATGAAAAGAGATATTGAGTTGTAAAAGCCTATCGCACATACTAGTATTCGACTAGGAAAAAGGGAAAGCGACCAAAAATTAAAGTGAATGATTATTCAAAAAGCCAAAGGCTATCTCATCAAGGTGAAATATCAAATATCACTCTCACAATGAGAGGTGATTGTTTCAAAAGGATCAAAAAGATCAAATATTATGATTGAAAGTGGAGTCAAATGTAAAGCTCCAAATTATGTAATTAAGTCTTGTGGGAGGTCATATATGCATACTTCTGTAATTGAGATGAGTCACATGATCTAGTGTTAATTGTGTATGTCTTGGTTGAATTGAACATTAAAACTTCACATTAGACAAATGACTATCTCATTGTTGATTCTCACACATAACACACAAGTTTATGTTCAATGAATATCATATTCATTTGTATAATTGTACTTGATAAAATGTGTTTTCACATGCTCAATCTTTGTTGATTCAAGCACAAAAATATTTTTGAGTGTTTTAGGTGTTTTTGGAAAGTATTTTGTTCTTCAAAAATTGAAAATTTCAAAAAACAGTGTTGCCCTGTTTTGGTGACTCGATCGCGGGTAAGTCAAGTCGCATGCCACAGTCGCGAGCTTGCAGGTCAATTTTGGCGACTTGTTCGCGAGTGGAAGGTCCAATCGCAAAGGATACCATGAGATTTTCGCGACTCAGCTCGCGACTCCCTTGCGAGTAAGACTTCCAATCGCGAAAAACACTTAGAAATTTTTTCAAAACTTTTGGCTTGAAGTGTTTTGGCAGGTGGATCTGGCAACTATCCGGCGACTTATCTTAGCCACGAAAAACGCGTGTTTTGCACAGTGAGGGCAGTTTTAAAATCTTTTTCAGTTTTCCCTCGAACTTTTTGTGACTGTTCATCTTCTCTCTCAACTGTCTCCTTCCCAAACGCTCTGTGTAATCCACTTCGAACTCCATTGTTGCTTCATTTCTTCTCAAAATCATCAAGAAAAGGTATGTGTCTTCTCTTCCTCACTTCATATGTTATGTTTTGAGTATTATTTTCTTGCTGTTTGAGTTGTTACTAGATTTTGTGTTCGAACATTCTACTCTCGTTCTTTGGGTATGGAGGGTTGTGTTTGATGCTGATTTCATCCGTTCTCATATTGTTGGTCTCCTTGTGCTTTTCTTTGTTCTCAGACTCTCTGGCCGTTGTTGGATTTCATACTCTTTTGGTAAATGGGTCTGGTATTTTTTGTATTTTACTCCGTTTGTATGTGTGAGTGTTTAAGTATGTCAGAGGCATTGGATTGCTTATCTTATATTACTGTGTTTTTATGTTGACATAACATGTGTGTGCTTGTGTCTTGAGGGTATTACTTTAAATCATTTCATTTTCGAGAATCTTTGTGCCTCACCGCCATGTGCTCTATCTTAGGTGTATGTGGTTTCCACTGTTCTTCCATATTGATGTTTTATGCCTGTTCTTATCTTCTGTGGTCTTATTTGTGCTATTCGTCCTTATTTCACTAATATTCTTGATCTGTGCATATCATGCTCATGGTAGACTGTTTCATTGACAATTATTTATAAATTTGTGTTTCTCTGTGTTCTCTTGCAATATCACCATTTTGATGCACCCGCCTCTTTCTGCACTTCAAGATGTTGCTTATGGTTTTGTTTGGCACCGACCTGACTTATGTTTGTATTTGTGTATGATATCTCTGGTTTACACTCATATCTGAATCTAATCAAGTTGATATCTGTCCTTTGTGGTGCTGTTTTTGGTTCTTTGCTGTGTGCCTATTCTCTTGCGGATGTCTCGTCGATCCTCTAAGGGCAAAGACATTGTTACTGATGATCCATCAACTCCAGTTGCTAAAAGGACTCGACTCTCATCTCGGTCATCTCAAGACTCCAATTTGGAGAGGTTCAGAACCCCGCTTACCTCACACATCTACTCAAACATTTTTGACAGGGCATCTCCTGTAGTGGAATGGGTGGTTGAGTTTAACACCTTAGGGACCACTTTTATCCCTCGAATCTTTGAGCCAAGAGATTGGGCAAATTTATTTGGGAATTTTGTCGATCCAATGGATGAACAGGTTAAGGAATGCTACTCTAATTCAAGTGATCTTGGAGTTTGTTGGGTAAGAGGAAAAGAATTTATCATCACCCCGGACTCCATAGCTGAAATTCTCCGCATCACTAGACCAACGGATGTGGACCTAACTCCGTATAATGATCGAATGCCAGAGACTCAAGACATTCTACAAGTTCTAGGACCTGATCATGAAGTATCCAGTACAGGCACATCCATTAGCACCGCAAAGTTTGCACCAGAGTTGACCACACTAAAGTTGATCATGTTCTTTAATCTCTACCCACTGTCCAACACTACCTTCATCAATCTTGGAAGAGCTCAATTCCTTTGTGATCTTATTACAGGAGCCTCCATTGATATCTATGCCTACATCTTTCAAACCATGAGGAAGACCGCGGCTCGATCTGCAGCTCGAAGATGTATTCCATTTTGCAGTCTCATCATGAAGTTCATTCTTCGTGAAGACATTGTTCCTCCCTCAGATGAAAAAATGATGACCCGTCTGTGTCCAATTTCCATGTTCACTCTTCAAGCCAGCAGAAGTCATTCCTCTAAAACACCAAAGAGTGCACATATCTCTCCGGTTACTCCGTCTGCTCCCGAGTTAGAGACACATGTGCATACCACGCTCACTTCGCGTGTCATCCCTGAAATTCAACAAACTAGCATTCCACAAGTACAGTTTGATCCTCATACTGATAGAGTGGGTAGTTTGCTTGAAAGCATTTAGAAACGCATTGAGGAAATGGTGGCACTTATACTACTCCACCAACAACCATGTTCAAATGCGACTCGAGACCATGGAGAATCAGCTAGACTCTATTCAACAAAAGTTAGATGACAACCTTTAGCTATTCGTGCCAAAAAAGGGGAGAGCATATAGTAAGGGGGAGAAAGCTCAAAGGGAAGTGTGCATAGTAATAGGGGGAGTACACATACTTTTGTTTTAGTCTTACCTTTATCTTATGGGTTTATATTATGGGTTTGATACACTATGATTTTGATGTATGTTAGATTCTAACTCTTAACACATGGATGTTTTTGAAACTTGGTTTACTTTATATATATATATATATATATATATTGTTGATGATTATTCAGTTTACAATGTGTTTGTACCCATGTTGCTTTTGTAAGCTTTTAGGGTTTATGTTCTTTTTCTATAGGCTTTATGGTCTATACCATGCTCTATGCAGCCTTTTATACTTTGTTTAAATCAAGATCTTGTTAACTAAATGTCATGCATTTTCTTGTTAAGTAATGTCACTCTTGTGCCCTTGTAGGATTGTTCCTAGATGCATATATTTAGTGTTTTGTGCATTGGTTGAGTGTTGGGCATGCAAGTGACTTGCATTGAACTTGTTTGCTTGTTTGTTCAAGTGTTCATTTCATGTGAATGAGTATTGTGGTTACTACCTTGTAGTGATTGCTTGGTTGATTAAGCCATGGTTTGTTTCTTAACTCCATCTTTGCTTGATCACATATTACTTGCTTCATATGCATTTCATGTTTTTCTACATACAATGATCATGGTGTATTGTTGTGTTTCAGGAGTTTCATGTTCATATGATTCAAGAGCTTCACGGTTTCTAGAGTTAGGTGTGAGTGAGTTTTGCTCAACTGTTCCTAACTCACATGTTAAGTCTAGAGTTTGTTTTAGAGTTTTGTCACGGAATAACCAAATGGGGAGATTGTAAGGTTGAATTTAATCAACCATCTTGTTGGCTTTATTCCGTACCAAATTTGCTTGTATTTCAACATTTAGTAACCCCGTATTTAGGTGGGATTGTTGTAAGGGTAGTGAGTGAGATAGAGTGTTGAAATGCTCAATAGTGTGCAAGAAAACAGAGACTCGCGACTTGATCTCGCGGGTGACTCGTGGCTTCAAGCCGCCAAAGCAGCACACGTGCCAAGCACGCCCGAAGTTGAAGCGTCATGCTAGCTGGAGCACTACAGGACAAAATAGGACAACTGGCCGTTACGTTATCGCGTGGCTGGATCTTGCGACTCGGTCAAGCCGTGAGCCACCCCTGTTTTGAAAAACCTAATTCTTCACATTCCATTTTCACCCTAGTATAAATACCCTTTATACCCACATAAGAAAGAGAGCTTCCAGAGAGAATTTTGAGAGAGAAACCCTAGAGTAAAACAAGATTGATTCATCTACAATCTTTACATAAGAGTCTCTTCAAATTTCTCAACTCTCTTCCTCTCCATTGTTAGACCCTTGAGAGGTCTTTTACCAAAACCTGTTATCACCATATCCATTCTTGTGAGAGGGCTGTTTGGTGTTCTGGGAAGCGATTAGGAAGGAACCAATCTACATTGGTTGATGCTATGGTCAAGTAGCGGAATCTGGGAAGCTAGAAAAGAAATAGGTTCAGCGCAACCTCATTGGAGCAAGAAGTTTGGAGGGCTTAGGTACACTGGGTAGATTAGGCTTGGAGGGTCTATTGTTGTTTATGTATCCCAACTACATTTTCTAGTGGATTACTTACTGCTTGGAGGGCGGCGGAGAGGTTTTTCGCTAAGGGCTTCGGTTTCCTCTTCGATAACACATCGGGTGTTGTCCTTGTGTTTGCATCTTTCTTCCCTTTTATCTTTGCCTTTTATTATCTGCTGTGGGTTGTGATTTTAATTGACTTAAGTTGTTTACCAATTCAGTTTATAACTTTTGTTCATTTTCTGCACACTAGTTGTTTGACATAAAGCTTGAATTGGTTATTTTGTAATTGAGGGTCTAAACGTTAAAGGGTGATATATACACTATTTGAACTTTCAAGTTTCTCTAGCGAATGAAGCATATTCCAATAAGGATTCACACTTAGCACTCTTTTATTCATTTTTCACATACTAGTTGTTTGACATAAAGTTTGAATTGGTTATTTTGTAATTGAGGGTCTAAACGTTAAAGGGTAATATATACACTATTTGAACTTTCAAGTTTCTCTAACGAATGAAGCATATTCCAATAAGGATTCACACTTAGCACACTCTCTCTCTCTCTCTCTCTCTCTCTCTCTCTCTCTCTCTCTCTCTCTCTCTCTCTCTCTCTCTCTCTCTCTCTCTCTCTCTCTCTCTCTCTCTCTCTCAAATAGGGGAAGAGTCATATTTATACTAGTTCCACTTTCCTCTCTATGGGGGCTAGTGTGGAGGAGATAAAAAGATATTTATCCCATAAGTTATCTCCTCCATGTTTTGAGGGAGTAAGTGGGTTAATGAGTAAGGAGCACTGTTCAAGTAGGTCATTAAGTAATAAATGCAGCCCTTGTTAGGTGGAGGAAGCAGCTTTGGGTGCTATTCCTCCCTCATTTCTTGGTTGACTTTTCCCTTTGGTTCATAAATATCCCTTGTCTCTCTTGTTATCAACGGTATCTTCAGTTGTGGTCGAGGAGATTGTTCTTCCTTGGTAGCCCACTAGGGAGAAAAGGGGGTCCTTTGATGGACCATGTCCCTTCAAATACCATATATTTGATCTCTGTTCTTTAGTAGCGTTTTGCTCTTTCTATTTCCTCTCCCCTATTCTTACCTTGGGCTAGCCCAACAATCCTTCTCATCTTTTGAGCTCAAGTGTTTTTGGGCTTTTAGGCATATGGTAGTCATCCTACTCCCCACAATATTAATAAAATAAGTGTAGTTGAAATGAGAATGTTAAAATGGATAAGTAAATATATATTCAGAAAGTAGGATTTGAAATGAGGATATTCACTTAAAGATAGAGATCATATTTATAGAACATTGCATTATGTGTATAAATTCCAAAAAATTATCAATAAACTTTGGACATCCAAAGTTTGGTTGGGAGGATGAAAAAGTGGGAGAACAAAAAATAGGGAGTGGATGAAAACGTGGGAGAATAGGAAAAACAATTTATTTTCTCTCATTTGTGTTTGGTTGGGAGGGTGGAAAAGTGAAGGGATTGAAAATGTTTTTGTTTCGTTGAGAAGAAAAGTGAGAGGATAGAAAATGTAATTTATATAAATTGACTCATATTCTCTTATTAAAAAAATTATCTAGTTAAAAAAACAATAAAAAAATCACAAAAAAAGAACTCAACCAACCAAAAAACCAATCATGCCCAATTAAAAAACAAAAGAGCAAAATAACTCAAAAAAAATGCCCAATTAAAAAATTGATTTGGAGATAAAAGAAAAAAAAAGGTAGTTGAGCAGTTATAAACAAACGCTTAACCACGTCCATAGTGGGCTTTGACATGGGCATTTTTGTCGAAAAATTTTTGCACAATTTTCTCTCAAATTTGGAGAAATTGTGTTTTGGTAGACCCGGAGAGAAAACTTTTAGACTCCACCAAAATTCCCTTCCCTCCCCTCTCTCCACCAAACACTTCTCCCAACAATTTTCTCTCCTATTTTCCGAATTTTTTTTCTAAATAACAATAAATATTAAAAAATTTAGTTAATTGTCACGTTTCAAAACAATATTGAAAACTAGCATCTTGAGTGTCTAAAACTCGAGTTCCAAGATAAAAATCGAGTTTTTAAGTCTCGATTTCCATAAATTGAATAAAAACGCCGCTATAGGTCTATAAAACGTCACTATAGGGCTTAAAAACGCCACTATAGGACTCCATAAATCTGTACTTAAGAAAAAATTTTCCAGGAAAACGCCGCTATAGGGCTTTAAAACGTCACTGAAAGGCTTAAAAACGCCACTATAGGTGAAATTTTTTTCTCATGAAACTCAAGTCTTAAAGACTCGAGATCTATGGGGCCTTTTTTAAATATGGATCTCGAGTTTCTAAAACTTGAGATGCTACTTTCCCTTATTGTTTCAAACGTTGCCTAACTAACTATATACAATTCTTTTGCATTCTTTGTTTTTTGCACATTACCTCCCTATTTTCCTTTTCTTTTCTTTTTTATTTTTTTATTTTTTTATTTATTTTTTATTTTCTCTATTTTACCTCCAACCAAACGTACCCTTAACGGAAGAATTTCAAAATGATCCAAAACTTTAAATGTCTAATTTGCAATTTAATCAATTCTAGAATTATTACTAAAGTGTCATAAATTAGATGTGGGTTATGGAGATATGAACATTAGTTCAATTTATCAAATTGAGGTATGATTCCTGAAAACAAGCAAATGTTTTTTTTTTTTTTTTTTTTAAATTTAATGGATAGTTACACATTTTCAAAATGTAGCATTAAAAATCTAATTTACTCTTTACAGTTTGTGTTTTGAGGGAAGTGTAAATTGGTACTCCCTCCGTCCCACTTTTTTTGTCCTTTATTCCATTTTGAGATATCCCAAAATATTGTCCTGTTTCTAAAAATAAAAGACATTAATTTACTAATATTCCTATTATACCCCTATTAATTTACTAATTCAATTTTTTGATAAATTTTTTTAAGGGTAGTTTTGGAAACTTATATATTTTTAAAAGGTAGACAAGACAATAAATAATGTTTCCTTAAAAAGTTTGACTTTTCAAACAGGACAAAAAAAGTGGAACATAGGGAGTATTTTTTTTTTTTTTAATGTGAATTTTGACAAATCCACCATTGAATTACATTTACTTTTTAAATCCTTCATGCTTGTAAAATTTCTAGAAGATCGAAAATCAATAGTTATGTTATCAATCACATGTTTAGATTTCAATTGTTTGTAACCGAAAGTTATGCATAAAATATAAATTTATGGATTGAATAATAAATAACATCCAATTGGTACAAAATTTAACATGTGTGCTCAGAACATAAAGAATATGCAATTTAATGATTAGATTTTTAAAATATATAACAACATTAATTTTGTAAGAGAAAGTTGTGGTCTTAAACTACAACTAAATTTGTAACCAAACTTTCTCCATTCCGAATAAAGTTTAGTTATAAAATTGGTTGTAATCTAAGGTTACAACATTACTCAATATTTTTCTATTGGAGGTGAATTTTAACAAACTCACAATTGGATTAAATTTTATTCTTATATTCTCCATACTTACAAAATTTTTAGAAAATTAAAATCAATAGTTATGTCATGACGTTTTTTTTTGCCAAATAGCATAATTTTTGGAAATATATTTAGGAAAAAAGTACCCGGTCAAATTTATTTAGCTATGTAACATTTTTTCTGGAACTCGTGTTCACTTGAAACTCTAGTTACGTAACATTTTTTTTTTTGAACTCGAATTTGTCAAACTAGAGTTTCAAGTGTACTTGAGTTTGCCAAACTCGAGTTCCAAGCATTATGGCGATTTGATCAAACATAATAATTGGAACTTGAGTTTGGTAATTGGTATACTTGAGTTTCACTTGGAACTTGAGTTTGACAAATTCAAGTTCCAAAAAAATACTACATAATTAAATAAGTTTGGTCAAGTGCTATTTAATAATTTTTTCCTAAAATTAAGCTATTTAGCAAAATTTTATGCTATTTCATTAATAAATTGTTTAAATTGCAAGTTTTTATAATCTAAAATTATGCATAAAATATAATCTTATAGATCATATAATAAATAATATCTTTTTTTGTTTGTTTGTTGAGAAAGTATAGTAAATAATATCTAATTGAAAAAAAAAATGGACCTGTGTATTGAAAGAAAATGCACTTTTTTTTAGAAGAACATATAATCTACTAATTAGATTTTTAAAATATAAAATAATATTAATGATATTGTGTAAGGTTGTGGCTACCATTTTTTTTTTTTCTCTCTTTGGGTTGAAAGGCTACCTTTCAACAATTCGAGTAAGGTTTCTATTAAAAAAGTTAAAAACAATGGGCATGGTTAAAAACAAGAGCCTCTGACCTGGCTCTTGCCTAGTCAACATTTTGTAATCAGATTTCTTTCTTTCACTTACCAACAACAAAAACACAACTCTTCCCATCAAAAAAGAAAAAGAAAAAGAAAAAAAAAAACACAACACTCTCTTGGTAACGACACATTACTCATTTCAGAGGCTACTCTTCTGCTCTCGGAGCCCCGACTCTTGAAGGTACGAACTCCTCGTTTTTTAAAATTCCTTATTCAGTGTTTGGTCCCTGAGAAAGCTAAGGAAACGAAATCGTATATTTTCGCTTTTAAAACGAAACATCGAATCCAGTATTTTCGTTTTTCAAGAAATTGAAAAACATATTTCAATTTTGCCTGATATATATCAGAAATGAAAAAAGGTTTCTGAAATTTGAAATCCGATTTTCTTTCCTTTTTTTTTTTTCCTGAGTTTTCTCAGCTGCCAAACACAGTATTGTTTCAAAAATTACACCCATTTGTATCTTAGTTTAGGGTTTATTTTTTTCTCTTAGCTATTAGTTGCTAGTTGTTTCTCTGTGATTGAATTAGGATTGGGATTCCGGATCGTTCATTTATGAAAAAAAAATGCATTTTTATTTGGAATGAAAATTGAAATTTGGAGGAAGTTGAATGAATAAAAGGTGATTATATATCTTGAATTTTATAACCTGAAATTTTGTGATGATTGGCTTTGAAAAGGTTCTTACACACTACCTTGCAAGCATTGTATACATAAAATTTCTCTTTTCCATAAAGAATTTTTCGGTACCGAGATTTCTTTATTATTGTTATATTTTAATGAGCAATGGGCACTTGAGAGCTAGAAAATAAACTAAGGAATAGATTGATAACAAATTCAGTGTTGATAATTGCAGTTTTAGTGCTTTATTTTTTGTTAGTGTGTTGGTATTGCATAATTGTTTAGCACTTGGTGCAGACCAATTAATCTACTGAATCCCCATCAAGCTGTTGCTGATTTTTTTTGTTGTTGATAAATAACAAAGACTTTTATTAATAGAATAAAAGGAATTTTATTAATAGAATAAAAGGGAAGCTCTAAGAAAATAGCTTCCTAAAGATTGCAACTGAAGACTTTCATGATCCATAAAATCAACTAAAGAGTTACTAGAACAGTAGAGGCTCCCTCACTTAGTCATTGTGCAACATTTCAAAAGGAGAACACAAAGCAGAAGCCTTAAGTTCAACCATGGATATCTTGTCCCCTTCGTACTGCTATTTTGTTCCTTCCAAATTACCTATGTAACAAAATGACTCATTACTGACCAAATAACACTATTATTATTTTTCTGCACAACCCTTTCTATCAAAATAAAACATCAATCGCCATCAAGTTGTTACTAAATTTTAATGTCTAACTTACACGAAGGGTTTTAATTTTTAACTTATTCTATTCTTTATGTGCTACTTCCTGTAAATTGTGTAATAATTTTTTAAAAATCCTTTTTTCTATAATTAATAAATTTATTTTTATCACATATGCAATGAGCAATACTACGGTCTTTTTTGAGCAATGCTACAGGTGATGCAACCAAATACTATCTCCTTTACCACTAATACCACTAGCATAAATAATGCCATTGATGATTTTATCACCAATTGAATGGTTAAGCCTCATTGCTATCATCATCACCACCACAATCACCATGGAATGTCATACTAATGCTATTGTTGGTGTCATCAACACCGCTGCTACAACCAACTTGATGCTACTTGCACTACCATACCACCACAACTGTTACCAACTCATACTTTTAGAGTATAATCACACATCGTTATCATTACTAAACCTAGTCAGCCCCCATGAGAAGAACATGTGTTCAAATTCCCCCAACTCCACTTATTGGAAGCATAGACTAAACCTAACACTACTCATAATTGCCAGCTCTGCAATCCCTACTATTGAAAAGTTTTTGCTACCACTGCCATCAGTATTTTTCTTTTAAAGGAAAAAAAAAGAGGAAGGATTATCATACTTCAGAAATTGGTGTTAATTTAATCTTTTTTGTACTTATACTTACGAAATATATACTTCAGTTAAACATTTTTACTACTAAATTTGGAGTTTTTAAATAGCACCTAACTCTATAACTAACATGCAAGGTATATAGAAATTGGGAGCCGAAAATGTGTGAGGAACGCCTCTATATGCACTAGTGAAAAGGTGTTGATACCATTACCATCAATATATATATTTTAAAAAGAAATAACACAAAAAAGAAGGATTATCATACTTTACCAATTGGACTTATCAAAAATAAAATCATACTTCTGCAATTTGTTGTTATCATGTTCAAAATTATTTTAATGATTTCATCTTTTTGTGCTTATACTTTCAAAATGAATAATTTAATTAAACATTTGTGCTACTAAATTTCAATTTTATCAAAAGAATCTAATTCTATAGCTGACATGCAAGGTATAGAGCAATGGGAGCAAAAAATACACAATGAACGCCTATCAATTTCTATATTTAGTTAATGGATGTTTGATAGGTGGTAAAAAAGTTAGGTCTCTAGACTCATACTTTTTTTTTTTATTTTTTTGGAATACGGTTTGGTGGGAAATGAGTATGTTCAAACTTGTCGTGCTTTCTCTTTCAAGAAAGCCAATTGGTTAATTTTCATACAGTGGCTCAGGTGGTGAACTTTTTAAAGTCTCCATAAGTTTGTTACAAGCCTTGTTTATTGTAGAACATTTTCTCTGGAGTGTGGTGTTGAACCTGGAGTTGCTTAAGCTGTAGGTTTGAACTTTGTTCTCTCCCTCCCACTCCTTGCCCCACAAATGTTGCATTTGATGTAGGTCGGGTCTCGTTTTTCATTCTATGTTTGTCTTACATTGGGTTTTCAATATTATAGCAAAAACAAAGCCTTAGTCCCAAGTTTTTGGGGTTGGCTGTGGATCCTCACCTGATTAGTAAGGGTTGGCCACATGTATTCTTCTCCATTCTATTCTATTTGAAGTCATACCTCTTTGTTACGTCCTTAATTGATGTCATTTTTTTACTACTTCTATTAATGTTATTTTTTTCTTTCTCTACCTTTTTCCATTCTCTCAACTTGAATTGATTCACTATTTCTTACTAGTGCATAAGTTGCTCTCCTTTAAAAATGACAAAGTCATCTCAAGCAACTCTCCCACATCATCCAATTAATCTATTTTTATGGGTTTTCAATGAATCTATTTAATTTTTTTTATTTATTTTTTTTCCAATAAATCTATTATGTTTATTAAACTGTCTTTGTAGTATTGAAGTGTGACATTAGCATTGATTTAGATTTCATCTTTTGTATTGTGTTCTTTGAACTGGTGACTACTTGGTGAGAGCCTATGGAAGTTTTCAGTCAGTAAAAGTTTGTATTTTTTCCAGACGGATGGGAATGTCTCTGTCCTCTCTTACATTTAAGGGTTCTATTAATGAAGCAATTCTTGAAGCCAAAAAGCAGAAGAAACTATTTGTTGTCTATATTTCAGGTAAATGCTTCTTTCATATGATTTCTAATATTTTGGTTTCATGGATGCGACACTCTATTTGTTGGAGTGTCATGCTCTGGTGATACATTGGATGGTCTTCATTGCGAGAGCTTCTTATTATGTGTACAGAAGAATGGAGAAGTCAGCATCGAGTTTAATTTGATTATAATAATTATAATTCTGTCTAAGCAAACCATGTTTAAAAGCTTTTTGTGTCTCTTTATTTAGAATATTGTTATGTTAATTGTATATTCTTGGTCAAAATATTGTTTTTGTCCTTAAAGTTTGAATGAATTTTTATGAATTTTTTTTTTCATCCCTAAACTTTAAAAAGTTCATTTTTTAATCCTAAACATTGTAAAGAGTTTTTTTTTTTTTTTTTTTTTTAATAGTTTATGAGCAAAAATAGGGACAAAAAAAGAACTTTTTTAATAGTTTAGGAATGAAAAAGAACTTTTTTTTTTTATTTTTATTTTTTATTTTAAGTTTGAAGACTGAAACTGAATTTTCAATAGGTTAAGGATGAAGAACAAATTTTTTAAATGTTATCTGTACTTTAGAATTGCATATATAAATGTACTTTGTTACCGTCAAGTGTTTTTGATTGGTTAATGTTTTCAGGTGAAGATGTAGAGTCCAGTCGTTTAGAAGAATCCACATGGACAGACTCAAATGTTTGTTTTATTTCTCTTTTTAGTGATTTTTAATTGGTTAGAGTTTTCCTCAGTTCATTTAATAAGATTTGTTTCTTATGTTCAAATGCTGCATTCAGGTGGCAGAGTCACTAGCAAAGTACTGTATTTTTTTGCATATCCCTGGAGGAAGCACTGATGCTGCACATTTTTCTACATTATGTATCCTGCTGGAAGATGATAAATCTTGCTTTCCTTTAAGTTTCTCTTTTCAGCTATTGCATTCTTTAGTGTATGTTAATAAGAGTATTCAAAATGATAATCTGACATTGAGCTACAAGAATAATATATCTGGCTTAAGAATGTTATTGTTAAAGTTTTTTTTTTTTTTTTTTTTATATATATATTTTTTATTTTAAAATTTTAGCTGCGTTTTCATTGTTAGATAACTGGATACTCACACTTGCCACTGTGTGTATCTTTACTCATTTTCAAGGTATTTTTGTGTTAAAAAATATTCACCTAGAGATGAGAAATCAATCTTTCAAATTTGCATTACCTCTATCAGCACATCATGTGTAGTAGGTGGGGACCACAGCCAGAGCATTTCAAGATTATTGCCAAAGTAATTTTAAGTGTACAAATGATATCTTTGGTGAAATAACAAGCACTAGACCATCTTATTGTAACTGCCATCATCAACAAAGAAATTTCTTCTTTACTCATTGGAAATTAGATTCATTTCATACTTCTAGAAGTCCTTTCTCTTTCTTCTTGTACATAATTTATTTTTCCTTTGTTGTTTGTACATATTTTTTGGCTACTTCATCCTTTTAACAAAGTAGCCTTTTCTCAATAAAATTTTTTCTTACCTATCAAAAGGAAGAAAATAGATTCATTTGATAACTTTTTTTTTTTTTTCATAGATGTGTAATGGAAAAATATGGAGACTAATGTTAAGATCTCCATATAGATTTTTATTGACCTAGTAAAGGCATATGATAGGGTTCTTAGAAAGGTTATATGATGGGTTTTATGGGGAAAAAAGTTTCTCTAAAGTATATTAAGTTGATTAAGGATATGTAGGACGTGATTGTAACTAGTGTGAGAACATTAGGAGGCATCACGCCAGTGAGCTCTATCTCTAGTAACACCTCCTCACCTTATAAGTGTTAGGTTGAGAGTGAGGTCTTAAGTTCGAGACCCATCGATTGCATGTAAACTTACCAAGAAAAATATAAATAAATCATGTGAAGGCATCACAAGTGAATTTCCTATCACTATATGTTTGCATCAATGATCAGCATTAAGTTCATATCTCTTAGCACTAGTGATGAATGAGTTCACTAAATCAATTTAAGATGAAGTCCTTGGTACATGTTTTTGCATATGATATAATTTTAGTGGATGAAATTAGATGTAGAGTTAATGTCAAGATTGAATTCGATCAATGCTTTCAAATAAGTACTTTCAAATAAGTAAAACTAGAATAGAGTACATGGAATGTAAGTTTAATAAGAATAGAAATAAAGAAGAGGCTATAAGGCTTGATGATCAAGAGATATCTAAGAGTGAGAGCTTTCAATACCTTGATCAATAATTCAAAAAGATTAGAGAGCTTGAAGAGGATATGAAACATATGATAGTAGTAGTGTGGATGAAGTGGATAAGTGTATCAAGAGTGTTGTGAGATCGTAAAATATTTCTGCACCTATTAAGTTAAAGGTAAAATTTTATAGGACTACTATAAGACTAACTACGATCTATGGTTTGAATGTTGGGCTGGTAAAAGCAACTTGTTCTTAAAACGAGTGTAATTGAAATGAGGATGCTAATATTGATAGGTGGATATATAAGAAAAGATAGGATTCCAAATGATAGAATTAGCTAAAAATAGTGGTGGCCCAACTTGATAAAAAGATGAGTGAGGGCTAGTTGAGATGGTTTGATCATGAGTAGATTGGAGCAATTAATATATTATTGAGAATGAGGGAGTTTGTTTTTGATAATTCGATAGTTACAACAATGGGGTAGGGGAGCATGTTGTGCCATTGAACTACAAAGCTCTTGATAAAAAAAAGTGAGTTGATTCAAGTTGAAGGAACTAAAAGAGATACATGAAGACTTAAGATAACATTAGTGGAAGTAGTAAAAGAGTCATGTTAATTAAGGAGGTAATAGGGAGTATGACTTTTGATACAATAAAATGGCAGAAAAGAATGCATGTGGCCGACCACGACTAGTATGTTAAGGATCTAAAGTGGACCCCAACATTTTAGGACTAAGGATTGGTTGTTCTTGTTGTATTTATTAATATTTACTTGCAACCAGTGTATGTCTGCTCAAATATTTTCTCTTTCGGTTATATGGTCACCAACTAGTAGAAATGTGAAATTACTAGCTAAGCTCAACTTTTAAGATTGCATAAATGCTCTTTTGCTTTTGTTTATTTGCTAAACTAACCGAACTTGTTTTATTGTTGGTGAAATCAAATTCCAAAATTGGTGTCTCCAAAATTTCACAATCATTTGTATTACCTATAAAAATAATCAATATTATCTCATCAATATGTTCTAATAATTGCCACAACAATTATTTAAACATTTTTTCATTTTATTATGCTAACTTCTAAGCATTTTCACTGTTCTCACGTTCTAATCCCAAACACATCCACCTTCCTGCCTGTATAGAGAGAATGGGGCATCACAGCTCAATTAATTCCTTAACATGTAATTCCTACTTGCCTTTTATCTTCTTTGAATTCATGTTACATTGCAGCTGTGAAGCAGCTAGTTGTCAATGAGTTGGTCCCATAACATCCTATTTTGTGCTATGTCAATCTGGGCCATCTTGATGCCAGTATTGTTATTCTTTTATTTTACCTAGTAAAATTGTATCTTTTTTATATTTTAATTTTTCACCCATTTTTTTATGAAATCAAGCACACATCCTTGCATCAATCTGTTACAGATCCTCAGAAATCTATTCCTTGCATAACAGCTATTGGATACAATGGTGTACAAGTTTGGCAAAATGGTATGATGTTTATATCTAAAAATGCAAACTTTGTTTCAGGTTAAAATATATTACCTGTAACCAAGAACTTAGTATTTGGTTATTTCTTCCTGAATAAATTTACAGAGGGTTTTGTTGATGCTGAAGATCTGGCATCCAGTTTAGAGAAGGCATGGTTGAGTCTTCATGTACAGGTATGTAGTTGTTCATTTTCCTCATCATTACTCATTACTTGTGAGTGCCCATTTTCTTTTCTGGGTTTGCTGCTCCCAAGTCTCGTGCACTCACTTTGATGAGACACCATGTTTGAGGAGCTGATCTCTGTTTGGGCCTGATTCTGACCAAGTTGTGGAAATGGCCAGGGAAAAAGGTTTAAACATCTTGGTTGTGTATAATGTAGTTGCTGCTGCTGTAGTTTTTGACACTGATCCTCTAAAAATGCTGTGTTGATAAAAGCATGCTTTAGGTGCAAAACACCAACCCTTAATAATTTTTTGCACCAAAAGGGAAGTGCCTTTGGAAATGTGTGCTATAAGTATGCTTTTTGAGCATTTTCAATAAGAGCAAACGGAAAAAAAAATGCACTTTATATATATATATTTCTTATAATGAATCACTTATTAAATTTATCAATTAGATCTTAATGTCTTATAAAATAAAATAAAAAGATATTAATGCTATTAAAATGGATCTTTGATTTTTATTTCTTTTTGGTTTTAGATCAGAAAATGGACCTTCTATTTGCCAGACAAAGATCATATTATGGTGTTATACAATATACATAAGCAAGCCTCTCAATCCCTCATCCAATTTTGGTTGAAGTGCTAAGTGTACCTAAAAGCGCAGAGCCTTAAGCACTTTTTGCTTCTAAAGCAAAACACATTTGAGAAAGTATTCCTAGGGGAAGACTTGTTTTTTGGAGCTTTAGCGCTTCTAAAGCGAAATGCATTTGAGAAAGTGTACCTAAGGAAGGTGCACCTTTTGGGGCTTTAGTGCTTCTAAAGTGAAACACATTTGAGAAAGTGTACGTAAGGAAGGCATGCTTTTTGGAGCTTTAGAGCCGTTATGGGTTATAGTTTGGAGGATTGGTGTATCTAGTGTCATAGTTTGGAGGATTGGTTTATCTAGGGTTACAGTATGGAGGATTGGTGTATCTAGGGTTTAGAACTTTTTAAAAGAAGGGTTTGTAGGTAATAGAAAAGATAGATTTAGTGTTGAAAAGAGGAAAAAAAACACGGAAATTGAATTTCTAGAATCTGTGAACAGTATGTATGATCAGTGTTCTTGCGAGTCCTATTTGAGTGGATGGCGGTTCTGCCATGTCATTCTTATTCTTCTCTTTTCGAGCTTATTCATTGCTGTAATCTTGCTTGAGAGTGTTTTGCAGTACACAGATTGTGTACTGCAAGGCATCCTTATTCGATTTTCAAATAAAAGTTTTACTTATCAAAGAAGTATGCACGACCAATGTGTGTGAACAGTATTGTTAATAGTACCACAAGAAAGAGAAGAAGCAAAAAGAGAAGAGGAAGGGAGGAAAAAGAAGTTAAAGACCAATTAGGCCAATGTGCTTCAATATTCAAAACAGTCAATATTGATCAACTTCATCTATTCTTCGAGTACATTAAGCATAAATATATAGTTATCAAAAAATATATATATATACAAGGAATCTTTTTTGTACTGGTAGTATTAAGACTCTTAGTTTGACTATTAATCTTTTTTTGAAACTAGTTTGACTATTAATCTTAAAACCTAATAAAAGACTAGTTTAGACTCAAAGAAAATAAAATCTAAGAAACTTAGGGCCCGTTTGGTTGTAGTTTTTAAAAATTGTTGTTTAAAAAGATGTAAAAATTGTGGTTTAAAAAGTGTTGTTGAACAACGTGTTTTTAGTGTGAATAAAACAAAAAAATGTGTTTGGTATCATTGTTTAAACAATGTTTTTCAGTGTTTAAAAAATGTAAAATATGTGTTTGGTATGTATGTTTTGTTTGATAAAAAAGTCTGACTAACGTATTAAATAATAATTTTTTAATCCGTTTTTTATCCCTTCTTTTCCTTTTCTTCTGTCTTTATCCCTTTCTCTTGATCTTGATCTTCACTCGGAGCGAAAAACAAAAAAAGCCAAACCCACGCC
Organism: Quercus dentata; assembly: GCA_028216015.1. Lineage (NCBI taxonomy): Eukaryota > Viridiplantae > Streptophyta > Magnoliopsida > Fagales > Fagaceae > Quercus > Quercus dentata. The sequence goes on along the minus strand of CP116453.1, from coordinate 46,011,167 downwards.
AAAGAAGATCCACGGCTCCGTTCACCGATCAGCCGACGCCAAACCCACGCACGTCCTCATCTCCATCGACGCCAAAGAAGATTCACGGCTCCGTTCACCGATCGGCGTGGCGAGGTGGGTTTTGATTTTGGGTGGGTTTCGATGGGGTTTTGATCGGCGGAAGAAGATCGGGTGGCTTCCAATGGAGTTTTAATCAACGTGGGTTCTATGGAGATCGGAGTTTCGATCAACGTATATGGAGATCGGGTTTTGATTGCATGGGTTTCGTTCCAATGGGGTTTTGATCGAGTGGGTTCCGACGTTCCGTGGAGATCGAGTTTAGATCGGTGTGGGCTCCATTCCGTTGGAGTTTTGATCGCGTGGGTTCTGTGGAGATTGGATTTTGATCGCGTGGGTACCAAAATAATGGGTTTGTTGGTTTTCTGATTTAATGGGTTTGTTGGTTTATGATTTAATGGCTTTTCCGGTTGGCGTGTGGCATGGTGGTGGTGATTGGTGGTTTGTTGGGTTCGAGTGGCGTGGCAAGTCCGATCACTTTAAAGATTGGCATGAATTGATGGTGGGTTTTTCTTCGAATTTTTGTTTTGGGATTGTTGTTGTGATTTGCTGGGGTGGCTGGTGGTGTAGCAGTGATTTGGGTCCGTGTTGTGGGTGATTGTTGCTAGGCAAATGACTAGTGAAATGAATGTTGCTAGGCGAAAAAGGTGGTTGTGATATTGATCCGGGTTTGTTCACGGTGAAAATCCGGTGTCAATCCGAGGTGAGATGAATTTTGGGCGTGAAGACTGGCGTGAAGACTGAGAAGAGATGAGAGTAGAGAGGAGAGGAGACAAATTTTAGGAAAAAGCTGGTCAAGAGGTCCGGGAACAGTGAAACTTCAGTGGCAATTTTATTACAATAATGCCATCAAAAAACGCTGTTTATTGTTTGAAATATGCCCGGACCATGTTTCAAAAATAGTGTTTCAAACAATGGTTTTTGAGTACTAATTTTCAAACAATCCTATTTCAAGTTGGCAAACCAAACGTGTTGTTCTTAAATTTGGACACTAGTGTTCGGTGTTTAAACACCGAACACTATGTTTTGAGTTGGCAAACCAAATAGGCTCTAAGATCTGCTAGATAACTTTAGATCCAACTAAACTACAAAAATACCCTTAATTCATTGGGGTTGTGGAAATTACAATTTGCCCTTGATTTCAAACTTACCATAAAAGTTTAGATAAATGCCCAAATTAAAAATTGTTTCAACCTTTGGACATATGTAATTAGACATTTAAAGCCATGTGATTTTTACTTCAATTGAACTTCACAGATGGATCCATTCATATTTGAGTGACTAAATTTTATGTTGGCTGTAAACCTACCACACATTACAAAATTTTAGAAGTCAATAAAAATATATATTGGAAATGCTCAATCTCTTCACCACACAGCACTAGATAGAAGATTCCAAAGCAAAATGCAAAGTTTCACTTTTCACTTTATGACATACATTCTCTCTCCTCTACTTCACCCAATGGATAATTCCTTCTTCTTTTTTTCCGTCCCCACAAATTCTTGGACTTTGGAGTTGTCCCTAAATCCATACCCTCCTCTTTTTCTTTCTTAGGCTTTCTAATTTCTCTCGAAACCAATACCTAATTTAACCCCTTTTCTTAAAAAAAAAAAAAAAGGTCTCTCATAAGAAAAAAGTGAGTATGATTTATATTATGGCTATCAAATATCATGGTTAACTATATTTGGTAAAGCACAAGAGAATTATGTGAAATGTTGTATTTCAATTTTATATGATGAGTGTCGGGGTTGTTCATGTTGTGTTGAAGTTGAGGAATTCTACTATATAGGTCAACTAGAACCCCAACCCATTCAATGGTTGTGTCGAAACCCCTCATTTCTAACGCGACCCAATTATTAAGTGAGTTAACATGATGCAACCATCATAACTCACTTGTATGAACTTGGTCATTTCAAGTTGATTGTAGGTAACACATAGAATTGACCAATTTATTAATTATGTCAAAGTCAGTTGATAAACATATTTACAATAAACATTAAGCCTCAAAAAAGCTTGTTGTGTTTCAGATTAGTATCAAATATTACCATCCCTAATTAGTTGATCACTTGATTTTCATGTGGTCCAAATAAATTGGAAAAAAAATTATAATATAAATAATATAAAATATTATAATATAAAGAGTGCTTGTCACATGAGAAATCCTTTGATCAAATGACTCTTTCAAAATCAAAGAGAACTTAGATATTGGAAGGTCTGTTAGGCAATTTTTTTTTTAAATTTATTACATTTTATTTAAAATAAATGGTTAACTTCAACAATTACGCTCATGCTTGTGCTTTGCACTTAAGTTCCAAGAGGCCTTTGTGCTTGGGTGCACTTTACTCTTTTACCATCAATGCCTTTATTAAAAATTCTAGAAGAAGACGTTAAAAAGGGCAGAACTTAGATACAATTCCTTTTATACTGTTACTTAGATTCCCCTCTTAAAATTCTACCTCTTGTCTAAATGAATAACTAAACAAAACGGGGATTTAACGCCATTCTCTAATTTTTTTTCCCCCTCTTGCACCTGTGAGAAAACCCGACTGCAAATCTCTCAAACTTCTCCCAAACAATATCAGAAAATAAAATCTGGGTTCAGAAGGAGAAGCCTGGAATGATCTTCTCCATTAATCCCATTATTTTCATTAGAAGATTAGTTGATCTGTTCATACTTTGTATGCTAGACAGATGGCTTTTTAAATAATTGGAAAAAAAGAAAAAAGAAAAGAAGAAGAAGAAGAAGACTGCCATAGCAACGTACTGCTTGGATAAATCTAATCCTCATAAGTTTGGAACAAATAGCCATTAGAACAGTAATAGCTCTGTCACATTCATTCCCAATAAACACAAATTAGAGGAAAAAAAGGGGAGAGGGGGGGGCACAAAACTACCCTCCCCCATCAAAACCTACTCTGCTACAACTCCACCCAAACGCAATCCTCTACATGCTGCAACCACCTCTATAATCTCCTCCGCGTCATCGTTCTCTCCAGGTTAGACCCAAGTGATTGTGTGTGAGAAATCAGATCTGAAGCCAATGGCTTTTCTCACAGACCAGGGGAAAAAAAAAATACAACAGAAAGTTATGATACTTTAATGGTGTTTGTTTAGTTATTCACTTAGACAAGTGGCAGATTTTTAAGAAAGGAACCTAAGGAATAGTATATAAGGAATTATATTTAAGTTTTTCCCCATTAAAAATATCTGTAAGGAAAAAAAGTCACTCCCTACCATTCTAGTGCTTTTTTATCTTTGCCTTTTAGGTATATTTTGAATTTTGATTCAATCATGTATTTTCATTTTGTTCATTGCAATCAAATATCATGGTTGTGTATATTTTATAAAGTACAAATGAATTATATTAAATGTTATATTTTAATTCTATATGATTTGTTGGCCACTTGGTTGTCATATTTTCCAATTAATAGTTGTTTTCAATTTTGTTTTGTTTTCTTTTGTTTTTTGGAAATGTGCTCTTTACTTCAATCAAGTAAGCACTTATGATTTGCACTTTGCGTGTAGGCTCTAGGAGACCTTTTTGCTTAAGTGCACCTCATGCTTTCAACAACACTATACTGATGTGCCATGTCATGCAAACCTTTCCTCACTGAATACTTCCCTTTATAAAATGATTTTATACCCCTTCCAAGACCAACTTACTTACATTTATACTTTTGAAGTCACGATTATGGCTGATAACTCAGAATATAATCTCTACTTTTCGCACATGAAACCAAATCCATTCTTTTTCTTCTTATTGCTGATAATAATACTGTAACAATTATCAGCTAATCACAGTGAAAGGCCTGATGCCATTAATGGGCACCTGAGAGTTACCAGGCTTACGAACCTCTGTAGTGTTTTTACCATGACAAGTTCATATGTGATGGTGAATTGCAGGAAACAACCGTAACTTTCCTGACTGCAACACTTGCTTCAAAGAACTCTGGAGCATCTACTTCTGTTTCTAATATTGCCTCATCTGTTGAACAAAGTTCTTCAAGTACAGTTGTTCCATCACCTCTAACAGATGGGCATGTGCAGTCTGAAGAGGCTAAGCCAGTGGTTATCTCTGAGGTAATAGAAGAAAAGAAAGACCCTGAATGCATAGTTGAGGTAATTATAACCGGAAGTTGTTGCCTCTTTGATCTTTTATATTTATTAACTGCAATTGCATTACATGTTAGTCCTTACATTCATTTACATGGACAGGAGAAAAATACTGAATTGGATGACAAGAAATCTTCAAGATCATATGATGCCAGCGAGTCAAACAGTGTTTTGGATGGACAGTCCTCGTCCACTGAAGTAGCTAAAGGTTCTTCTGGTCCTGCTGTACTGGCCAATGTAGAAAACGTTAGAGCTTATGATAACTCTTCCAGTGCTGAAGTCGGTTCTCCTGCCCCAGAAAACATCAATAATAATGGTTCAGGGTTTCCTGGAGGAAGTGCAAAATTGGTTGATACTGAAGTAAAAGAAGCTGAACAAGATGAAAAGGTTGAAGCTGTAAATGATAAGCAGGCTTATGCGTTGGATGACTTTGTAAGAGATGATAAATCAAGTGATGTCCATTTAAATATCCGATTGCCCAGTGGTGTTAGCCTGCAAGAGAAGTTTTCTGTTACCAGCACTTTGAGAATGGTGAAAGAGTATGTTGATGAAAACCAACAAAGTGGGCTTGGCTCCTATGATCTCGCAATTCCTTATCCCCGCAAAGTTTTTAGTGGTCAAGGTATGGGTGTCTAATCATTCTTGGGTAAAAATGTGGGAGGGGGGCAAAAATTAGTTACTACAACTAACTATAAAGTTCACATCAATAGGGTCCCTGCTTTTTTAATTGGGTCAATTTAGGCCTTGAACTTGCACATCATGGTCAATGTGGCCTTCTATTTCTTTTTGCTTTGTTCCTATTGATAAATTACCAATTGTCTCAAACGCTTAAATCATTAGGAAATGTTGAATTTGATTATTTAATCTTAACACTCTCCCTTCAGGTGTGGGCCTAAATTGCTCTTATTAAGTGTGGCCCAACATGTGAGATTATTTTTTAAATGGGAGGTAAGATAGAGACAGTTTGAAGTTTGAACCAAGGACCTCCTACATTAATACCACGATAAATTATCGATTGCTCCAAAAGCTTAAGCTATTAGAAAATGATGAATTTGATCATTTAATCTTAACACCTATTAAAGGAGAGCCCAGGTCTGGTACTGTTGCAGGAATGTGAAATTAAATTCCCCTCCTCCCCACCCCCCTTCTAAACCTTGCAGCAAAGGTCTAAATCTTTCCTTCCTTGTCCAAAGTTTAACAACCAAGAGTTTAAGATAGAAGAAATGGAGAAAGAATAAGAAGGAAACAGAGAAGATGAAGCCCAAGGTTATCAAGTTAGCCTTGCCCTAGCCAGTGCTGCTCCTATCGAGCTTGTTGGTAGAAGCAGCTAAGTGATTGCCTAGAAAATCAAAGCTTAGGGACACCGACTCTTTAATTTTAATTCTTTTTTCTTTCATTTATTTAGTTGGGTTTATTCACTTATAAACTTTGTTATACTCCTGATTCTTTGCAAGCTGTACTAAGAAGTTATTTTCTTTTCCTTCTTCTATTTATTTTTTTATTTTTTAAATTCCTCAACGAATCTGAAGTGGACATTGTTTTAATTCATTTCTGATTTTTAGTTTAATTGATTCCTATGACAAGTTTTCAGATGGGCCTTGGGTAGATTTTATTTGTTCTTTTATTTTGGTTTTAGAGTTCTTGGGATATTTCGTAATTCCAACAAACCTAATCTTTTGGTCTCCCTCCCATTCTTCCATTTCTTTGGCATCCTCCTTACCATACACAAAAAAATAAATAAAAAGGGGAACAAAAACAAACATAAAACAATAAATCGCTAAAATTTTAGGAAAAATGAGGTTTATGCAATTTTTGAAAGTAGAAAAGTAAATTATTGAAAGACACCCAGTCACTTGAGAATTGGCTGAGGTGTGATGCATAAAGACTAAGAAGGAAAATCTTAATAAGAATAGAAATCCCATTACTATGGAGGAGGCTACCTCAATCATGGCTAGAGTGAAGGCCTGGTATCAGACAATGATCTCTAGTGATTCCACTGTGTTTTGATTTTCCTCAAGTGCTTTCTTTGTTAATGATGTTGTTTACTCATACAATGATAATGTTATTATTGTTTGTGGCAGTGTCAAGAAAGATCTTTCCGTTGTGTTCTTCTTAGAATATGTTGATACATACAACATTGTGAATAAATGATTGATATTTGATTACTTTCATTTGTTGCAGATTTGAGCAAATCATTGTCAGAGTTGGGCCTACTTAATAGACAAGCACTGATAGTGGTTCCACATCATAGAGCTGCAGGTTATCATGGAGAAGCATCTTCGTCCTCTTACCAAACAAATTTTACTAGTGCTGATTCTTCAAATGGAACTAATGGGGGATATTTTGCATATGTGAGGAGGATTTTATCTTACATGAATCCTTTCTCCTATCTTGGTGGTGGTGCCAGCTCATCGAGTTCTGGACATGAATCTCAAAATGGCATATGGCAATATAGTGAGTTTCTTTACCTATAACTAAAAAAGCAATATAGTGAGTTTCCTTTCCTTACTCTCTCAATTATATGGATTGAGGTGTAAGATCTAGGGTCAAGGAATATTTATTTATTGGATGTTAGTGTTGTATGAAGCCACAAATAAATTATTATCATTTTCACAAATTTTGATATATTTAGGTAAGAAAGAAACAAATAAATATTTTTGACAGGGAATGGTCCACCTTCGAACAATGTTTTATGCATGGAGTGTAGATGAGGTGGTAATGGGATTGTCTATGCTATGTACATAATCTTATCCATCTGCATGCTTCTCCTACTGCTATGAACTAGTTAGCTAAGTATCTAACATCTGGTACAAAGACCCATTATCTATGAGGATGGCATACCATTTAACAAAAATGCGTAAATGAAATGTGGACAAGGAGAAAATGGAATGAGCTATATTGGCTACTATGAAATAGCTTCTTGTGTATCTAACAAATCTCCATTCCCTACCAGGAAGGCCCACCATTTAAGAAAAGGTTGTTAATGAAATGTAGATGAGGAATTGATGGAACGAGCATCTCTTTTCATTTTTTGTTTGTTTGAGAGAGGGGTGGGTGGAGGGATATTGCATCTTCCTCATTCTTTATATGTATTTAACATGCTGGTACAAATCCCCACTCCATATGTTTCTTTCATTGTCCGTAACCTTTTGGATTCCTAGTTTGGATTATTTTCTCTGAACCTATTGAAGTCTATTGGAATGAAAGCTTCTTGATTATTGTTTATTAAATTATAATATTATAAAAAATAAAAATTCTCTCACCTATGGAAGAATTGTCTTTTTCTTTTTTTTTTCTTTTGTTGAACCCTTGACATTAGTAATGGAGGGTTTATCTAATTTTGAGGCCTGCTTAGTAAATGAGCCAAGCTCAAGCAAAGGAATTTATTTATAAACAAGCTTGGGAGCATAGCCTCAAGGATAAAAAAGTTGAGCCTAGGCTCAACTTAAGCTTGTTATGGAATTGATATGGGCTTGAGAAAAAAAATCTTTAAAAAATATTGAAGAATTCAGCTCAGCTCGGTTCATTTACAAGATATATTTATATGGAAAATAATACTTTTATATTTTTTTTATTTTAGGTGCAATTTATTTTCTCTTTTTTCCCCCCATTAACTTGGTATACATATATAAAGCTTGTTTACAGGATTAAGCTTGAGCTTTGTGATTGGCTCGATAGCTTGACTAATGAAACAAGTCCAGCTGAGCTGTGCTCAAGCTCTTTGAATTTTTGTCAAGCCCAAGCTCAAACTTTATGAGTTTGAGCTGAGCTTTGAACTACCTATAAATTTTGCAAAGCTAAGTTCAAACATTCAAGACTTGGCTCTGCGTGGTGTGATTTCAGTCTAATATATTACTTGCGGTGATGTAAAAAATCAGCCTTCCTGAGCTCAAGACAAGCTCGAGCTGAACTTTGAACATCCTATTATTCTTGCCTTTCTAATTTTAAACATTCAATACTGGGCTCTGCTTGGCTTGATCTCAGTCTGATATATTACCCACATAGATGTAAACTCCTTTGGTTCCTTTTTTTTCCCCTTTGATTTATGTGTTTCTGGAAATACTCTCTTTAAGACTGACCTTACAGGAAATTTGTTGTTCAAAATGCTTTCGTGTTATATATATCAACCTATTCTGTTTCACTATTTGCCATTATCGGCCTAAACTCACTCTTTAGAGTAACTTGCTCTCCTTACCTATTCTGTCTATGCTATTGCAGGTCCAAATCCTACACATCAGAATAATTTAACTGGAACTGAGAGGTCCTACTCGCAGTATTCTGCAAACCAAAGCACTTCTGCAGCTGGTAGAGATGATGATGGCAAAAAGAGGCAACCGACAACATCCCATTTTGGGAGCAACATTCATACACTAAAGCACGATGAAGATGATGGCGGTTTAGTGACAGAAATGCCTTCTGGAATGGTAATTCCACACAATATGGTGGTGACAATGATGGCAAATAAGGTCTTGAGGCATAACCCACTGGCAATGCTTTGAGTTTTTCCTTTGCATTTGAGTTCAGTCGTCTTCATTCCTTGTCCCTTTTTAAAAACTTTTTAACTAAAAACTTTAGTTTATATTCAATATAGAATAATGTAGATATTATCCACTATAAAGCCAGTAAATTTATAGCATCTTATGTAAGATAATATCTTGACATCAAGGGTAAACGGAAGAATAAATCCAATGAGGCCATTGAAATGTTTTTTTACTAGATCTGTGTATGCTCTCTGTTCATACTTAAACATGCTTCCTTGTATTATTGAGAAATGGAATTGCAAAGAATTTCTTTGTCTGTCAGGAAATGTGCTAAATCTAGTGTTATTGCCTTACCATGGAGAATATATATATACACATTACCAGCTATCCACATTATGTATTCTTTTAAGCTTATATATTACTGTGGATTTAATATAGAAGTTGTATTATCATTTTGTTTTGATTTTGACTGGAAACAACTTCAGGGCAACGACTTTTACTTCTCGGTTTAACTTATATACCTATTTGAATTCAATTCGTATTTAGTTGAGAATGTCTCTGATGCTGGCTACACTCCTCGGTTTGCACATTATTTACCAAAATAAGGAGCAAGAGTAGTTTGTAACTATGTATTTTGAAGACGGTCTTTATTTTGCCATCATTGTGAGGCGATTATTTTGTGCGAGAGATGAAGGGCAAGGCAATGCTTTAATAGGGGTGGCCGTATGTCTAACCTATCCAATGGCTCTTCATGCATGTTTAACCCAAGTATTTCCAACAGCCTCTCTAAACCTATTTTTCTCTCCAATTTGGATAGTAAATCCACAAAATCTAGCTCCAACAGTTTCTCTAATTAACCGAATCTTTTTTTTGGAGAGCTACAGTGACTCTCCACAGATGAAGAGCAATTGTAGCTCTATTAACAAATTTTTTTATACTAAAACATTTAAATTCTCTCTCCATATTGAATAAAAATATTCAGCCATCTCTCTCCATCTTATTTCCTCTGTCTCGCTCTAATGTTTCTCTTCTCATCAGGAACAAGACCAACTATGTCCTATTTTTTTTTTTTTACCTATTAAACCAAAAACGAAAGCCAACAAATATACAGGGAGAAATCAATATAGATGATTGTGACGATGGATTTGGGAACTGGAGGGAGATATCAATCTAGATGACTCTGGTGGTGGATTTGGACAGTGGAGTGCGGTTTAAGGGGTGGTAGACCCAATCTGGGCAACTAATCACACATTAGAAATCCCAAGGCTTCTATGCCACTTCATTCACTTTATTTCATCTCCAACACATGTTCACTAGACCCTATGCTAGCACAAGTTGCGCAAATGAATTAGGGTAAACGCTCACACACTCGAGAGTGAGAGCCCACACAAAGAGACAAGAATCGCCATACATTGGTGGTCGAATTGAGACTTGGATCTAACACGCTCAACTTAAAATTTATATTTTTCTATCACACATGGTAAGTTTGAACAACTCTACAATAAAAAATAACTTTCTTTAGGTGAATGGTTTATTAATATAATGATTTTATCACTTAAGCATTGAATCAATACATTTGCTTCAATCCGAAGTCATAGATTTTGAAATGATTAGGTCAATTAATTTGGCTTAAAATTAAATCTCTCATCACAATTTGAAATAACGTTCTTTTTCTACAAGTTCTCCTCCCCATAAACACAAGCTTTCGAGTAATACCTCAAGCAAATAAGTTTGATTTTGTACTTTTGTCTTTTCATAAATGTTTAGTAGGATGATTAGAACTCTATATGCACAAATACCAATTGTTTATTACCAATATTCTCTTTCAATCCTATATATATATATATATATATATATATATGTATGTATGTATATATCTTTATAAAAGGGTTCTTGAATGTAACAAATTGCAATAATTGGTTTATCCATTCTCAAACATTAACTTGAAACTTAGGGGACTTGCGTAGTAGTGGAACACTCATGGTCGCTTCAAGGGCTTATAAACCATGAGTGGGGCGCATCTCTTGCTGATGTGGGACTAGGGTGTCACAAGATCAAAGCACCCCAAAAATCCCAAACCCCACACTCGGTGCTGAAAACAAAACCTTGCGGGCTTAGCTCCCCAAAGAGGACAAACAGCTTGCGGGGCGTGGAACAAAATCCTCCCCCACAGGACTTATTAAAAAAACATGGTTCTTGTGCATTAACATAGAAATAATTTTTGAAATCTTTTGGCCCTAGCCATAAGTCATTACTTAAATTATAAGCTCTCCAATATAAAACTACTTATGCTTATCAAAGTTCAATATCATTAGACAAACTTATTAAGAAAAAAAATGAGTTCAAATCAATTTCTAAATAAAATAGTGTCTTGATTTCAAAAGGTTTCAAATAATTCTATTATATAGAAGGGATAAAAGTTGAATCCTTAAATATCATTATGAATTTAGCATAAAAATAAGACATTTTTCGAAGCAGGAGTGAATCAATGGATAGGATATTTATGAGAAAAAGTTTGATTGGAATGATGGTATTGGTTATCCTTTTACTCATTAAGTGCATGCTAAAAAGATTTGTGTTTCCTCGTTTTCATATTTGCTATAGAGATGAACTTAATAAATGTCATGATTTCACTAAAGATATTGAATTAGAGAAATTGGGAATGTGCGTTGTACGTAGTTTTGATCACTACTTCAGCATTCGCAGGCATCATACTGACAATAATTATCAAGCTGCTAAAGCGTGCTTCATTCCTTGCAATGAAGCAAAAGTAAGACTTAACTTTCATTTTGGAATTTGTTTATTTGCTTGTTACGAAAGGTATATTTCCAGGCCCTCTGGTAGTGGATTTAGATTAGGTAATCATCTCTCTCTCTCTCTCTCTCTCTCTCTCTCTCTCTCTCAAAACATACATGTACATGTGCATAAACAATACATCTATGTGTAATCAATACCGTCAATACCCACTCGCGTTGATACACGGAACAATCGACCACCCGTTCATAGGCTCAAAGATAAAAAGTTGAGCTTAGGCACAACTAAATCTTGTTAATGGGGCTTGAACTTAGAGCTTAAGCTGAGCTTTGAACGTCCTATAAATTTTGCCAAGCTAAGCTCAAACATTCTATACTTTGAACTGCATGACTTGATTACAACATAATATATTACTCGTAGAAATGTAAAAGATCAGCCTTTATGAGCTCAAGCTGAACTCTGAATATCCTATTAATCTTTCCAAGCTAATTTTAAACATTCAATACTGGGCTATGCTCGTCTTAGTTAAAGTCTGTCATATTACCGACATAGATATAAACTCTACTGTTCCTTGCTATACAAAATGCTTTCATGGCATATAAACCAACCTGTTTTGTTTTGGTGTATGCTATTATATGCCTAATTAAGTAACCTACTCTCTAGAATGACTTACTCTCCTTACCTATTTTGTCTATGTTACTGCAGATCCAAAGCCTACTGTGATAAGCTTCCGTAAAAGTTTTGCTATAACTAAGAGGTCCTCCCAGTTTTATGCAAAAAACTGGTGGAAATGATGAGGTCAAGATATAGCATCTTATCTATCTATATATCTAAAAGCGGAAGCATCTCCAATTAATTTTGTTCTTTTCTTAAGAAGCTACGTCAGATCCACACATTTATATTTCCATTTCTTTTGCAATTAATGTTTTCCTCGTTATTTTTCAACTTCTAATTTCCAAAAAAGAAAAAAAAAAATTACTTTAAACTTTTCCAATTTAGACCACCGCACATCCTTGGTACGATAGTCACTTCACAAATATAAGTACTTGTGGGGTGTGGAGGTAAGGGCCGGGGTTCAAGTCTCCAAGAGGGAACTTCACATACATATACACTTTAGATTAGATTAGAGTAAAATTTTTATCTTATATAAAAAAAAATTTCCAATTTAGTGCACTTCCTCCACCAAACCGTTCCCTTATTTTTGAGCATTAATTCAGTCATTTTTCAGATTTGTGTCTCTTGTATAGTAATAATTCTTCTTATTCCTGATCAAGACGTTTTTCAAAATGTTCAATTGTTGCCTATTGAAAATAAAAACACCCACTGTTTATTTTTTTTCCTATATATATAAAATTATATTTGAATCTATTAGAAATAAAACACCCACTATTTTTTTCTTCTTCTATATATACAATTATTATATTTGAATCCATGGATATTTGTTGTGGAATTCTCAACCAAAAGGCAAAAAAAAAAAAAAAAAAAAAAAAAAAAAAAAAAAAGAAAGAAAGAAAGAAAGAAAACTAAAAACTTTTAGAATCAAAGGCTTCAATCTCCAAAATGTTGTCATTGTCAAAGAAGCGCTTGAACAATTTGTAAATGACAAGGCCATAGACAATCTCTACCCACTTGGTGTCATTGATTCTACTTTGTCCCTCAAGGAGATAAGTTCCCAAATTTTATAGATGTAATAATTCTCCAACTTGTCCCGCTGAAACTTAAGTATTTCTTTCAATAATTAAAGTACCATACAAAGTACAAATAGAAAGCTTATGATATTGTATGTATTTAAATTATAGGTGGGCAATATTATCCAAACAAGAAATATGTCTCATTTATGGCTTTGTGGACAAAATGTGTAATATTTTCAAAAAGTGTAGCGAATATGCTCATGCAGTCTTGCTTTGGTTTTTGAGTAGTTGTTTGTTTATTTTATTTTTATCCATATGAGGAATGCACAATGCATTGAAGTGTACGTGCGTTGCCATTCATTGTTAGACTAATACGTCTTTCACATAAAGTTTTGTAGTTCTATTTTAAAGATCAACGAACATTAGCCTTTTTAGATACTAAATTCACACTTCTAAAGGTATACAAGCTATTTTTCTACTTGAAATTTCCAATATTAATAAAATTGGTGCTTCTCTTTAAAATAAGGAGGTGAATGAACAACTACCCAAGGAAAGACAAGACGTGGCCTAGAGCAAGAGAATATTGTTGAGGAATTGAATAGGGATAAATATTTGATACTCATAAATAAGGATAAATACAATTCTAATAAATGCATTTAGTTCATTTCATATTTGAGCTCCACATATGGCACTTATACGATAGTCTTCAATGCATAAAAAGTTTGCATTAGCAATCTAATATCATTCACTTTCAAAAGGTTACCTTAAAATTCAAGTTTCAATATTATGGGCATTACATTTATATTCATAAAGAAAACAAAAATTTGCTACAATTCTAAACTTATATAATATTTAAACTTAAAGTAACATGTAATATATGAAGGGATTTAGAGATGTACTTTTCTTTTTTTTTTTTTCATTTTATATTCTTCAAGATGTTCAAATTAGTCAAATGTTTTAAATTAACCCTTTCATACATATATCATTATATATTACTATCTAAAAAAAAATTATATATTGCTATTGAATTAAAAATTCATTATATGTTCCATTACAAAACACTTACGAAAATAGAAAATACTTTTAAAAAAACACATGCGTTATTTAACCTTCAAAGTTTATATTATACTCGATTATAAAATAGTTGTATCACATTTTCTCAAGTATTGTGTGGGTTTGTGACTAATGTTAGATAATATCTCAACATTTAGTCATTTCAGCTTATAATATGTAGTTATTTAATGCCTATATAGGAAAAAGGGTAAATGGAAGAATAAATCTAGTGAGATCGTAAAACAAAAATTTTCCATTATTCATGTAAACTAATAAGGGCAATTGTCCTATTGAGAAATGGACTTGTAGAGAATTTCATGTTGTCTATCAAAAAGTGCACTCTTGAGGTGTGTGCTAAATATTATTGTACTCTTGTAAGAACTGTCTGTTAGGCTTAGGCCAATCAAATGGTAAACATTGTAACTAACTCATTAGACAATCCACAACTAACTTATGTAACTATAAGTAAGGCCCCCAAGTGTAATAATAAAGCTTTTGTTAGTGAGAAAATAAGCCACAATCTGAGAGGTATTGTTTTTAAGAATGTGTATTTTGAAGAGCTAGCTCAACTCTACTTATGGCCTGTTTGGAAGTTTTGAGAGGGAGGAGAGTAGAGGGGAGTAGAGGGGAGGAGAGTAGTGGGGAGGAGAGTAGAGGGGAATGATTCCCCTCCACCTTATTTGGATGTTTTTAAAATTAGTAAGGGGGAAGGGAGTAATTAGCCCTTCCCCTTGTTTGGATGTTTTAAAAATTAGGATGGAGAGGAGAGGAAATGATTAAAATAGACAAATTTACCCCTATTTGAAAATGAACTTGTAACATTGATTTATGATTAATTTGTTAGTATTTTCTTTTTTGATAATTTTTTTATGTGAATTAAATAATCAACATTAGTATATGATTAAATATTTTTTCTACTTTTTTATTATATTAAAAAAAAACCATCTTTAATTGATAATAATTAAAATAGGAAAAAAATGTTTGGTTTGTTTGTTTACTAAAAAAATCAACAAAATATTGAATTTTGACTATCTCAATAATCATAGCCATCCCACCAGGTTGAATATTACGGCAAGGGCTTACAATGACATTGAAGCATAAAGAGTTTTGGTTAATAAAAATATCATGCCTTGGCAAATTAGAAATTCCGGATAACCTTTTCTCGTGCATCTCATCCCATGGGTTTGGTAGTTTGATAAAAAATTGTTGTAACCAATATTGATTCTTTGTGGATTTATCAACAAATAATATTTTAGAAAAACTTTTGAGAGTACAGAATCAAGCAGAAATTCTTTTGGGGACTTGAATACACTGGGGCCCCGGTGTTGTGTATCAACTCATTGGAAGAATCATTTACTAAAAATTAATTTCCTTGCTTCAACTTTGTTTCTAGACCACAAGAAGTTCTCCATAGAACCATGATTAATTGAGTCCAAATTTACACTTGAAAGATGATCACCTTCCTTTAAAAAATGAGACTGAGAGTAACAACTACAAATCTTTTCACAAAAAAATTGGGAGTACCTCTCTGTCATATAGTGTGCCCGATTTCCCTTATTTATTATTTGCTGCTTGATAGCTTTACATGCCTTTATTTCTTCTTCATATAGAACCATGCAAGAGGCAAAAGAAAAGAAATCAATTTGAGCTAAAAACTCGTATATGAGCTTCGGCCTAGGATATCGACTTGATATATCTCTAATATCTCTATTGTGCCGAATTAAGTCATCTCTTACAAATCGAATATTCTTATCGCCATTTAAATAGAATGCTATGTCACAGTGCGAATGAAGTCATCTCTCACAAATCAAATATGCCTACAGACTCTAATATAATCAAATTTGATATATAATTATATAAGAGGAGTGGGGGAGATGGAGCAGGTGAGCATTGGTAGTACAGCCAATTTTTGAATCAAAGGCCACATATGACATTGTATCATGCCCGACAACTAAGAAGTGAAAAGCATAAAAATGAATGTAAGCGCACAAAGTTTTCAAGCCACTTTGAAAAAAGGACACTGTTACAATGAGCTATGACCATATCTCGTAATTGTCAACATACTTGTTTTAGAAAGAAAAACTAAAAATAAACACAAGCTAGTGTCAAAGAAAAATTAATCCCAAGAGTTTACAGTTTAATGGTCAATTGAAAAGGTTTTTAGAAGCTAAAATTGTCTTGGAACATTACTTGCCTAATCATGTTAGAAAATTTAAGGACTAGACATCATTGTGAACAATAGCTCCTTGCGCTCCTCCACCGGATAGCCAATAAAAGCTCTCAACATATCTGGATTCTTAATAAGATAGAGATAAGCCCTCATTCGCAATCTAGAATCAATTCCTATCTCATCCAAGAGATGGAACACGTCTTGCTCAGAAATGGGAAGACGTGCCAAGCTCCTCTCAAAAATTAAATTTCCTTCTCTAAGTGCTGAATTTCCTTCTCTCATTGCTAAAGCAACATCCTGAATTGCTCCCATAATTTGTTCCATGTCCTCATTTTTTGATGTTTTTCTCTTTTTGGCTTTTGAGGAGGCTTCACCCGCATTATTATCATCCACATTATCACAGCTCTCCAAAGTAACTTCATTTTGAGCAACTAAATGATCAATATCTTCAATGTTCTCCATAGAGCCCTCTCTAGTTGAAGTAGCCCACCGTTGCCTCATCTTTGATGCGTTTTGATTGTTCCCCAGTTGCTCTATCTTTTCCATAAAGCTCAACCAATTTGTCGTAGTTTGGAATTGGTTTGTTCTTAAGCTCTTTTGCTTTAGGTTTAGCTTGTTAAAAAATGACAACAAAATAAACCCATTACACACAAAGCTATTAATTTTATTAATCATTAGAAATATATTTGTCTCACCAATTAAAAAAAATAGGTAAAGAACAGAAAATCTATTATTTTGTTAGTGACTTTCCCCTGTCATGATTACTAAGTACTAACACCATTTGAATCAAAGACATTGACATTAATTCCACTCATTTGTTTTCCCAGCCATCTAATTGTTTGAATTTTTAAACTCAACCCATCCTGTGACATAGGAACTGATCGAGCGAGGCAAAGTGTACCATGTGTTATATAAAGTATATACCTTGACAACTAAACCAAAGAGAAAAGGAAATGAATCTGGGCGGGTAATATTGGAGCTCTCTCACAAAGATGCTCTTGAAAATCACTCCCAAAGACGAATTAGGAGAAAATAATATATAGTATATACCATTAAATTAAAAGGATAATCTTTGAAATGGGATCGGGTTGTCATAATCATTGCATTAATACTATATACAAAGAAGAATATGAAAGAGAAATTTCCTAGGAAACTATTGATAAATTTTCACTTAGATTAAAAGGATAATTGATGAGAAGTGAGAAATTTTGATCATTGAATTAATAATTAAACAGGGAATTGAATAAGAACAGTCTTGAACTCCTAGAGTATGAGTGACAAACCTGGATTAGACTTTCCCAAACTTCCGGTTCAGCACTCCACATTTTGGTGATTGGACTCCAAGCAAAACCACTCAATCCATTCTTAAATACATCATAACAATCGACCAATTATACTTAATGGTTTTAATGCGATTTTTCACCTTTTGCTTGTCTATTGGTTTTTCAAATTTTTCTCGCAATTCCTTCACAATATTGTCATAGGCATGTGTGGTGAAGATCGAACCATTTCTTTACCTAGATGATGTTGATGCAAGAGTGCATCAATAAGTGCATCATCCATAACAAATGTCCAATATTCTCTATCTTTCTTAACCACATCATCAATAGTCCTTTTTCCTCGACATATTTGAACCTATAAAAAAATATTTGAGCAAATAAATATATTTACACATTATCCATGGTTGAAATAATAAAAGCTCATTTTACCAACATAACTAAGTGGGCAAACATAAGCAAGTCGAAAGCAAAAAGTTGCCAATGCAACTTAAAGGACAATATAGAGGAATAATTCATTTTGCATACAAAAGAGGAAAGTCTCACACAAACATCACAGGAAGAAACACGTTCTCAAGTCACAATCAAAACTCATTCAATAGTTTATCCCAAGCAAATTAAATGTATCATATACAAAATGATAAGTCCATAAAAGGAAAATTAAATAATAAAACATTTCTAAAGAGAATCAGCCCATTAAAACAAAGATATAGTTCCAAATTCACTAGAAACATTTGTCTACAATTATTAAATTTAGAATAACATCAAGTTGGATTGGATGTATAATCCCTCCACATATCAGTTGCTATTAAGTTTCTTAAAATCTCTCCTTCGGCAACATCATCATTATTTCTCTCTTTGCGCACTGCTCGTTCATGGGGTTCGTGGATTGTTTAAAATTTCTTCATCCACCTCATGAAGAATTCTATCATCCAGATCTGCACCAATCAAGTAATTGTGCAAAATGCAACATGCTAAAATTATTTTTTTTCTGGGTTGGAACTCCGTAAGATGGTTCATTTGAGCTTGCTATTATAGGAAATCTTTTCTTCAAGACTCCAAATGCCCTTTCAATCGCATTGCGTAAGGATGCATGTCGAAGGTTGAATAACTCTTTAGCATTTTGTGGTGGATTTCTTGAATACTCTTTTAAGTGATAACGAACTCCTCTATAAGGTGCAAGAAGCGTGCTCCTCAACATGAATCCAGCATCAACAAGGTAATATTTGCCTATAGGAATGATATGCTTCATTATGTTGTTATACACTAATGGCTATATATATATATATATATATATATATATATATATATTTTTTTTTTTTTTCTAACAAAATTACCTTGGGGGACTTTTAGCTTATCTCGTCTACTTAATGCATTTTTTAAAATTCTTGAGTCTCGACGCAGCTCCTTCCCATCCAGGCAAAACATATGTAAATTTTAAATCAAATGTACATGCCGCTAGCACATTTTGTGTTGGGTAGTCCTTTCTTCCATGATATCTTGGTGCATCTTCAATAGGAACTTTTGCCCGAACGTGCGTTCCATCAATTGCCCCAATGCAATCCTGACATGGGAAGAACTAAAATTGTTGAGCACTTACTTCTATATATTAAAATCTTTATATATACCACAATTAAGCTATTAGAGTATAATAATTTTTTTTTTTACCTTAAAATATGGGAAGAACCTAGAACTGTTGAGTATTTCTATTGAAGTTTGAGATCCATCAGTTGTTTCTAAACTTCTCTTCTAGTTGTATCACAGATCTTAACACTTGATGGAAATGACGGTTTATAGTCTCACCAGAGCGACGGAAAAAAAAAGATATTTCCCGATGCTTTACACCATGTGATAATATGTAAAGAAATTTGGCAACTTGTTCTTCAATCGTTGCTCGTTGTGATGGTTGGAGGCCACCTTCTTTACGTAGCATGTCACACAAATCTAAAAAAGCTCCAGGCCCCATGCGTATAATATCACGACACTTTTTATTTTCAATTATCTCTCTCATTAGTTCATCGCGAACACTTCGTCTTTCTAAACTCAAACTACTAATTGAGTAAGTTACTTGTCTCCTTTGAGGCCTCCTTCGAAGTATTAACCAATAGGCAACAAGACAAACTACATAAGCAATTGTCATTCGACGTCTCCATTCCCAATCCCATAATCCATGTCTCCATTCCCAAATTTGCAATACACATCTCCTTTTATTCTCTTGTCTATCCATCTAATAAAATTATCCCATGATAGAAACGCTATTACAATCCATAATATGCATAAAAACACTAAGCTATTACAATTCAATGTGTTTTGTGTAATCTATTATATAAGAATATAAAACTTAGAAAGTATTTGGCTTGCTAGTGAAATGCCACTTCATGGTTATAGTAATGACTAAAACTAAAATCAAATAAAAGAAACAACTTCATAGCCATTTTAAGTTATTAGGAAATGGTGAATTCAATCATATAACCGGTATTCTAACATTGAGTGCATGCATGTGTGGGTATATAGGTTTATGGGTATAGTAGATCTTCACATATGCCATCTCTATTTAATAGGCTGTGGTGTTTGTGCTCCAGGAGGTTAGGAGTGTTTTATCAAGTTCTTCCAAAGTAATGGCTTTTGAAAAATTTTCTGGAAAGGGCTTTGTAGGCTTGAGATAAAGAAGAAATATGGAGAGGGGGCATGAATATTTTAGTAGGTTAGGGACTTCTTCTTATGGAGTGGATCTTTGGAAAGGCATTAGGTAGTTGTATAGCAGGGCAGGTGGTCTTGGGAAGTTACCTTTCGAGTTTGTCTTTCTTACATTGCTCAATATGTTTTTGAATGAGCACGGTCATAAGGCATAATGGGTAAGCTGGCTTAGCAGATTCATTTATGCCCTAAACTGTTTTTGCCACCCAGCAACATTGCTCAAATCCAAGAGAAATAATTGCTATTTTTAGTTATTCCTCATTTTGCAAATATATATTGATAGTCACATGTTGACTCTTTCTGCAAGCCCAGTGTGAGACATTACCAATGTAATGTAAGCTTTTAGGGAAAAATACGAAGAAAAGGGACAAGTCTAGTCAAGAAGCCAAGGCAGATAAATGGTCATTAGCATGGACTTCCCTTCTTGACATCCATATGAAACTGGGAAGAAAATTATATTCATTCAAGTAAATTGATCTATGAATCCCTTAATCTGGTTGATGAGATATCCTGTTTCTAAACAGAAAAATAGAACATGACATTCGCACTACAAAGTGAGCTACATACCCCTACACCCAAAGATCTTGTTGATGAGATATCCTGGTTTCTAAACAGAACTAGAACATACATTCGCACCACAAACTGAGCTACATTCGCACCCAAAATTATCATTCAAAAGAATTAAAAAAAAAAAGAAGGAAAAATGGTAGTGATTGTCGTCTATCTCAATGATTAAAACATGCCACTTTTTAATTTGAGGCAAATCATTAACAAACATATTAGGCAAATCATCACAAAAAAAAAAAAAAAAAAAAAAAAGAAATTACCCAAATCAGAAACCCCTTCACAAAAAAACAAGAAATTACCCAATAAAAATAAACAAGAAACACAGATCTATAGCCAAAATATACAAATTTATGCAAGTTCACAATCTAGACTCACTTAAGCATTTTATCAAACACGTTATGAGCAATATTTTGAAACTTTAAAATTTAAGAAAAAAAAAAAAGCCCTCAAATCCGAAACCCACCCACAAATAACATGTTATTACCCCATAAAATCACAATTAATAAGAAATTACCCAATAAAATCACAATTTTAAGAACATAGTTATTTGATTCAACTTAAAAGAAACCCATGAAATAGAAATTAAAAATAGAGTTTACCTTTGTGAGAGAATGCTAGGCGTGAGAGAGAACAGTGAAGAAGTTGTGAGAGAGAGAGAGAGAGCCAAAGTGTAAGTCGAGAGAGCCGAGAGAGTTTGAGCGCCAAGAGAGAACACAGAGAACACAGAGAGCTTGAGAGAACTGAGACCTTGTGGGTTACAGTGTTTTTTTTTTAACGTTAAAATGCCTTGTAATTTTTTTAATATAATAAGGGTAAATTAGGTAATTTACATATTTAATAATTTATGTGTTTTACTCTCCCTCCAAATCTCTCCAATTTGGGGGAATTAAAAATGAAGGGTTGGAGGTTGTTGAAACCCCTCCAAACCCCTTCAAATCCCTCCCCCTCCTTCCTTAAAAAACTTCCAAAAAAAGTAAATGAATTACTCTCCTTCCTTCTACTCTACTCCCCCTTCTTTTTTTAACATCCAAACAGGCCATTACTCTAAGCAACTTAGCCCTTATAAACTGATCCTAATTCATCAAATATCCCTCCATTAGATTTTGTTATTAAAACTTGAGATCCTTAGGATCAAACCTTGGTTTCCACATATTCATTTATGCCTATCTCAATCCGTTAAATTTCTCCACTGTCTTTGTCTTTGCCTCTTTGCCTTATTGACACTCTTTCTAATGCAGTTCATTTTTAAATCTATCTATTACTAG
This sequence comes from Quercus dentata, assembly GCA_028216015.1. NCBI lineage: Eukaryota > Viridiplantae > Streptophyta > Magnoliopsida > Fagales > Fagaceae > Quercus > Quercus dentata. Next base: position 45,989,102 of record CP116453.1, on the reverse strand, counting down.
CTTTTGTTGTATAATAAGTAATTTCTTGTTTTACTTTTAATAGCCTTTATCACTTATAACAGAAGGTTTGTTAGCTGATTGGTTGTTAGTGACAAGTGTAATAGCCTATTAGTTAGTTAGGCTTTGGCCAAATCACATGGCAGCCACATGGTGGGTTCTTGTAACTAACTTAGCAGCTTGCTTATGTAACTATAAATAAGCAAGATTGCCTTCATTGTAACTAGTTAAATTTGAATCCAAGAAATCTACCTATGAGGCATTATTCCAAGAGTATGTCTCTTGAAGAGCTAGTTCATTCATTCTTTTCTCTAAGCAACTTAGCTTTCTAAACATCTTTCCTTTTCACCATTTTTTCCTCCATCATAAATTGGTATCAGAGCTTGAGATCCTTAGGATTCAAGTTGGTTTGCAATGTGTTTCTTCTTTTTTGTCATCAAGAACCTATCAAGATCTTATCTTGATTTCATTTTCTTATCCTCTACTAGTGAGCCTAAGAATTTGTGAAGATGGCACCAATAGTTTACAATAGAAGGAACAAGAAAGGTGTTGCAGTACATGAACCTAAGGTGCAAGTTCAACCTAGGCAGCAAATACAACCACACCAAGAAAGAGAACCCCAGGTGACATTGGAGCAGATCGTGGAGTTGCTAAGGGGGCAGCTTGCTGCCTTGACTGAGGAAGTGAGAAGAAACCGGCGTTATCATCCTAGAAATGATGATGAACCTGCTGAAGATGCTAAAACTGATAATCACAGCAACTTTTGTAACCCAATTGGTCAGTCTAGAGGAGGTGTTCCAAGGCAAGTGCCTAGTCCTCCAAGGGGAGAACCAAAATGGGAATCAAACTTCAAGATTGAGTTACTTGAGTTCTATGGTAGTTTGAACTTTGAATCATGAAGAATTCATGGATGGGCTTATCCAAGTGGAAAGAATTTTTGATTTCCATGAGGTGCCAGATTCCAAGAAGGTGAAGTTGATCTCTATCAAGCTAAGGGGGAGTGTTGGAAAAAACTGGTTTTGCATCTCATACAAAACACACAGCAGAAGCAACAATCATGGATCTACTTCATTTGTGAGAGATAACATGTAACCTTGAATTCTAGAACAAAAAATAGAAAGCGTACCTTGATACAAAGAAATTCAAAACCAAGACTTGAGAATACCTCTAATCTTCATCTCAATTCCACATGGTGCCCAAGAAGTGTGGTCTCTCAATTAGTTTACATATATGTGTTCAAGGGAGAATAAGAGAGTGGCTTATACTCACATACACACCTTTTTCATCTAATGAAAATTTTGTATGTTTTTCTCCATATACATAACCGATTATCTAATTGGACTAGTCTTTTGGGCCAGCCCAATTAGGCTTTAGTTTGTGGCTTGAGATGGGACCAAAAGAAACAAATAAGACTCTAGCTCCAATGGGCCTTGGGCTTTTCTGTCAACTCTTAACAAGTCCAAAGTTATCATTAATTATATTTAATACCACTATATAAATATAATTGCATTATATAAATGAGATTGCGATAAGAAAAGACCTTAAGAGCTCGACAAATAGCCAAGTGTCGAGGAGGTATCGAGGATGTGTCGAGATTGCTTAAAAACCATTTTTCAAGAAGGGAAAAACACAGATATGAATGCAATCAAGCATGCAACTCAACCAAAAATCCAATCAACAATTTAAGCTCTCAAAATCATCTCTCAACAAAAATTTTAAGCATAATGATCCCAAAAACACACACACACACACACACACACACTAAACAAGTCTAACCAATTTTATATTTCAAAAACAAGTTAAGACAGTTTAGTGAGCATACATTAACACATGTAAAACCTTGTGATGGCCAAATCACATTGTACCTGCACATGTATCAAAAGTAGCAAAGAATATTGCATGTTGTGTTTGAAAAATATCGCAAAATTGCATAAGTGTATACATGTTATGACGATTTGAGATATGAGAAAATCACTTTAACTCACACACAATCATAACTATTTGATGGGGATTATCACCTTCGAGGTACATCTTATAACTCCCACATCTCCTAGAATACACGCTTGCAATCATATTTAAAGCATTTTTGATCTTTTCGCTTTTCATTTTCTTTTCATATTTTTATTTAAGCAAATCATGCATGGGCATATAAGAAAGAGAAAATAAATACCCAATGATGGTAAGCATTTGACATTCCAATTTTGCTATATCGAAACACACAAATGTCATTGACATCGCACTTTTGCTATGCCGAAGCATACAGGTGTCATATTATGATTGGCGGACAATAGTGGTGAGATGGTTATTTATGCCTTTTTTTGAGGATTTTCTAGTTCTTCCTGTAAAAAAGAGTGATACGAGTGTTAAGTACAAGAGATTACTTAATCTTACTAATCACAAACACGAGCCACAAAGCTCACTTGCTTAGTTATGCGTATAGATGCTCATCTAAGCTACAAGAGATACAAAATTTAGAAAACTTTGTTTCAATGGTCATCCAAGGTACACAAGTACTAATGTACACAAAACACACATTGTTTTTGTATTTTTCTGATTTTTCAATTTTTTTATTTATTTTTATATTAAAAAAAAAATTGAAAACAAACAAAAACATGTTAGACAATGCAAAGTATAAAAACTAGACTGACTCAAAACTTGAAAGCAAAACACACAAGTAATGCACACACAAAAACAAGAAGAGAAAAAGAGAAAAGTGATAGAATCACTTGGAGCTCTTTTCCTTCCACACCCTGGAAGAGCCTTTCCTTTGACTAAACCCTTGAACTCGCGGTGAGGGGGAAAAATTGAAACCATTCAAGTTCGAAAGGAACATGAGGGCTTTAAGAAGATCTCCAAAGGGAGCAAGAGAGGATTGAAGCTAATTCTGGCTTTTAGATGCTATCATGCCATTGCTCTGTTGAGTGGCTAACCACTTATGGCAATTTGGTCGAGTATGACCAGCAGCTCCACAATGATGACAGAGATGTTGCTTCTTTTGTTTAGACTTTTGGGAGTTAGCCTTCTTAACCCTAGGGTTCTTAACTTCCTTCTTATCTTGCTTAGGGGGGTGCTCCTAAGATAGATTTTCCTTTGTCTAAGTTCTCACTAGCTAAATCAGTTTTAACATCATTGTTCTCAATTTCAACATTATTATTAGGAGAAACAAAAATAGTAGTACTAGTAGAAACAAGATTAGAGGAAGAGAAACCATACCCTAGACCTATTTGATCGTAAGCGATTTTTGAAGATCGAGCATCTCATCAAGTTTTGCACTTGAAGTCCTCTCCAATTGAGCTCTAACTTGAAACAGCTTCACTTCAAGTTTCTTAGTCTTCTCTGCCAGGAAATTATTCTCGAACCTTAGTGCTCCAATAGTTTGATTAGTTTCATCAAATTTTGTGGAAAACTCCTCACAGTCAAGTTCCACATCATTGAGCTTCTTGGTGGTCACCCTATATAGTTTCTCATGCTTCTCAAAAGCTTGTACAATTTCTCATAGGCTGTATGGATGTCATCCTGATCATCCATCTTCTCAAACTTGGACTCTACCAATTCCTCTTCTTCATCCACATTTTCAACAATCCCATCAAGACGATTGACAGTGGTAGTGAAGACATTCAAGATTCCATCATCCTCATTGTCGAAATCATCCTTAGTCTCGGTGTCGCTCAAGGTAGCAGCAAGTGCCTTACTCTTCCCAATGCTCTTGAGATATGTAGGACACTCTTATTTCATGTGACCAAAACCTTGACACCCAAAGCACTTAAGTCCTGCGAGAAACAACAGATCTTGACCGCCATCCCTTGCATCCTTCTTCCCTTTGTCTTGGATCTTGAACTGAGAAGAACTGGATTGCCTACGGTCCTTGTCGAAGCCCTTCCCATTGGCATTCTTCATGAACTTCTTGAATTGCCTGGTGATGTAGGAATTCATCATAGAATCTTCATCGTCTCAAGACTCATCTGTGTCACTACTCTTGGCCTTCAAAGCCATGCTCTTGCTCTTGCCTGACTTACCAATCCTTGTTAACCCTAGCTTGTAAGTCTGTAGATTTCCAACCAGCTTTGTCAAAGGAATCTTGTCAATGTCCTTTGATTTCTCGATCGCCGTAATCTTGGCATGGAATCTCTCAGGTAGAGATTTGAGCATTTTTCTCACAATCTTGGGTTTAGGAATGGTTTCCCCAAAATTGAAAGCTGAGTTCACTATGTCCTTAAGCTTGGCATAGAACTCATCGAACGACTCGTTCTCCTCCATTTTAATCTCTTCAAAGCTTGTAGTGAGCCTCTCAAGTTTTGAATTCTTAACAGCCTTTGTTCCCTCATAGGTTGTCCGGAGGATGGTCCATGCTTCCTTAGCAGTTTTGAGAGAGGATATTTTCTTGAACTCCTCATTGGTGACCGTGATCAATAAGACATTCAACGCTCTGCTGTTGAAGTTTGCCGCCTTGATGTTGGCATCATCCCGGTCGGCCGGTGCTTCCGTAGGCTTAGTCCAGCCTATCTCCACAGCTTGCTACACTTTCTCATCTAAAGACCGCAAGAAAGTTCTCATGCGTACTTTCCAGTATGCATAGTTAGTGCTATCAAATAAAGGAGGTATAATTAACGACTGTCCTCTATCCATGACAAACAGGGGTGCTTACTCCGATACCACTTGATAGGCCAAAAATGAATTGACACTCTTGTGATTAATTAATTGATTAATTTGCCAAGTTTATTAATTAATCAAATTAACATGAAAATGTGTGGTAGCACAAACAAATTACCAATGAACTAATTATGCAAAGGAAAATAAATTTGACATGATGATTTGTTTACTAATGGGAAAAACCTAACGGCAAAAACCCTATCGGGTGATTTTCAAGTCACCACTCCCGAAATTCCACTATTATCAAAACAAACGGTTACAAGTAAAGGAATCCCAGTACCTTTTACTAACCTACAGTTGAACTCTTACCCCAATACCCAATTGGACTTGTTCTGTAGTGATAATTTTCCCTTTTGATGCTTGGCTCCCAAGTGCGTGACTAACCAATGCGCGGACCCTAGTACGCGACTTCAATCACCAACTAGAGAAGGTTATTGACTGCAAAGTTCTTCAATTCATCCTAATGATGAAGATCAAGAAGATACTTGGTTACAAAACCCTACGATACACATAAATAGTAGCTTCTTCACAAGAATGATGATCTAGGACAAAACTTTGTCTCCGGTTACAAATTATTTGAACAAACTTTGCTCAACACTTGTGCAACTTGTGTACACTTTGATGGCCCTTAAAATAATCATTTTATATGTCTAGGGTTAGAAGAAAAGAAAGCCCAAACACATAATCATGGATTAGAGTCAAAACATAACTAGAATTCTGTTTTTCATAAAGCTCGACAAATACCTCTCTGTTGAGATGTTGTCGAGTAGTTGTCGAGCCACGGGCCTGGAACAACTTCTTAAGCTCGATGGATAGCTAGTCATCGAGCTTTAATGAACAACACTTTTTCAGCTTGAATCTTGGACAAACTTGCATGTCTTCAACACTTGATCTTGAAACATAGTTTCTTGAAGTATTAAACACATCTTAGATCTACCCAAATACAAGTAAAGTGCGTTTTGTCAAAAGATTAGCCAGTTACATAAAATAGTGACATATGTTCCTAACAAGTGAATCACATATGTCCTAACATAAGAAATTTAAACTCCCTAGCTAGTGATTGCATATCTCCAATTATATTGCCAATCCCCATCCCCAGGGTGTTATTGTTGATCTCCATTTTTATGTTGAAAACTTGAAATAACTTGATCTACTATTTTGACTTTCATTATCATAAACCAAGCACAAATCACAATAATCGTCCAAGATCTTATCTCTCGAATGTAATCGTATGCGGATGTTCCTGCAAATGTCATTTTTAAATGAAAGTCGCTCAAAATTATAAAGTTCAATGTTCAACTATCAATAAGATTATGTTATGCACCCTACAACATTGGGCACCAACATATAGTTTACTTCATGAAGTTGTATAAGTCATTTCATCTCAGGGGGAAAGAAAGAAACAATGTGTGTGCACACATGCACACATGTTTACCATATTGTGGCATGCTAAGTGCTCTTTAGAGTCCGTTTGGTTGGAGTGAAAACAAGAGGGATGGAAAAAGGTGGGGGAGGGGGGGGGGGAATTATGAGTGTGTGTTTGGTCAGAGGAATGGAAAATGGAGGAGAATTATTTTCTCCCCGGGCCCACTTTTTGTGAAGAGGGAGTTTTCTCCCCAAGTTGGAGACAAAATCGGGGAGAAATTGGGCTTAAGATAGGAAATTGTCAAATAGAGCCTTAGTGAAAACCAAAAGAGACAAAAGGAGGAAACCCTTTATCCTAGCAACATTACAATTATGATCCTAGTATCCTACATGAATTAAGTGTAAGCTTAATTATGTGTTTATAAGCTCTTGGGCACCCTACCTTTGCAAGTCAATTTTCAAGGGTGAATTTTACCCATGGGTTTGTATCATTTACAAATGAGAAAAAATAGCACCTTGATATATGCTTCCCAAACATCATCATTAGCTGTCTTTGTTTGGCTAATTTGATCCCAAGCAAAGCCATTATGATTGAGGATATCTGTGACATTCGTATACTCTTTCAAATCCAATTTTTTTACCGATCTTATTATCCCTCTATGCAATTGTTCTAACATAAGGTCAATAAAACAACAATCCATTTCCCTTGTCCAATTTATCCTCAAAGGGTCATTATGTAATCCTCTTCACCTACAACTTTGAAATAACTGTCATTACATGAAAGGATTTATTCTAGAAGTATACAGTACCAAATAAAAAATAATAAATAATAATAACAACATAATAGTGTTACTGTATAACAAATTAATAGCTTCAAACATTACTTCAAATGGGCAAATTTCAGTTCTATTACATCAAACTTTCAGGAAATCTAAGTATTGTGCTAGCATAATTTTTTTTTTTTTTTAAATGCATGGTTAGCAATAAATTAATACTTCTAACAACACAAAAACTAACAAATTATTTATATTAATTATACTAGCAAATTGACAACTAATGCACCTGTAAATTAAACATGCTAGTGCAGTTTTCAGATGGTCCTCCTCTAATATGAATTTTCTAAGGAGTCCTTAATTGATTGTACCAATATTGTCTACCTAAAGGTAATATTGCAATAGGGGAGAGAGAGAGAGAGAGAGAGAGAGCAATATTTACTTCCAGCTCATAGTCCTTAGAATCCATAGGGTGACCAGAGTAATTTTGTCTTTGCTCAGTGTTGTCATTTCCATAAATCAAAAACAAATAATTGAAATTTGGGAGAGTTCAATTGCGGTATGTTCGTGCATCAGGATGTACCTACAAAAATTATCCATTAGTTGCTGGGACCAAAAAGAATATTTATGTAACGGAAATTCAGAAGAAAATATCACCTTACACATAAGCATCCCAGACATCATCTTCAGCACTTATCATCTGTTGCATTTCATTCCAAGTAAAACCACTCTGGTTAAGAAGAGTTTTCATATCATTGAACCACTTCCTCAAATTCATAAAACGACTTTTTAGGACATCTTTGTCATGCTGAGACCCAAATTCTGCACTAAACTTTGCAATCATATCAGTCCAAGCTAGCTAGCTGAATTTTTGATCAACCATACTTCCATTGCGAACTTGCTCTGAAATTAGATCAATAAAATATCGGTCCATCAATGGTGTCCAATCAGTTCCTCGGTAATAGCTATTATTAAGTCTGGCTCCTTCAGAAAATTCTAAAAGAACGTAAATATGGGGAAATGTAATCTTTATTTGCCAATTTGAAAAAACAAAAAACAAAACAAAACAAATATCCTTTTTTGACTTCAATGATCACTATGTTTCATATTAAAGAGGCTGCAGGGACTTGTTTTCTTTTGGTTTTTTCCCTTTGTTCAAGAAAGCATTTTAACACATCTTCATGACAAAATGCTATTGCGATCAATCATATATGAAATTGCACAGGAATATATATCTAGATGCATTGAACACATTTATCTAATTGCTCATTGACTAAAGACCAAGTACTTGAAGAAGGGAGAAAAAAGCAAATGCTGAGATTGTTTATAAGCTTGTCAAACCAAAATCCCACCAACACCATTACATCCTAGATCTTGACGCTCTTGATTACACCATTCATCAGAAGCTGGATTTCCATAAATCAAGCACAAATCATTATAATTTTTGCATTGTCATGATTCAGTATGGTTTTGCATCTGGGTGTTCCTACGTAAACAAAGTCTTAGCCAATAGCTATGTATACTTGAACTGACATTTAAGACTAAAATAAGTTGATAAAGCACCTTGACATATGCATCCCAAACATCATCAAAAGCTGTGACCATTTGTTGTGTTTCATCCGATGAAAATCGTCTCTATTCAGGAAGATTTTTCATATCAAAGTACTGCTTTTCCAAATTTCTATAACAACTTTTCAGAAAATCTTGGTCATGTTGTAATAAGGATCGTTCCTTGACCAACATAAACATATCTATCCATGCTTGATTGTTGAAAGTGTAATCAGTCTTCTTCCCCTTATGCTGTTATGCACTTCCTCTAGCATTACATCTATGAGATGACGGTCGATTGAAGGTGTCCAACTTGTCGAACAACCACTCTTTGCATAGCAATGGATATCATCCTTTATTACAAACCAGAGATTTTGTTAATTAATGCAATAAGATATATGTATTCCAAAGATGATAAGTTCAATGATACAACTTTTAGTTTATTTTTGTTTAATTAAATGTTGGGGTAACACTCTTGTTTTAACCAAAGTTAGATAGATCAGCATCGTCAATGCCAGTCAAAAACCTTGTAGAAATATTTAGAATGATAATTGTATGGGTTCTATGTCATTAGAAGTAGGATAGCAATGAAAGAAAAGAAAATAATGCATTAAAGTTCACTGATATAGTAGGTTTAGAATACGACAAAGAAAATAAGACAATAAATAAGCAGATAATAACTTCCTTAAATTATTTGGGAAGCTCTTGTAGCTGAAACAAGAAACCTTCCAATCCTCAAATCTGGTTCTTCACTATCAAGATCTGCATTGCACATCGAAATGCTGTATCTTCCATTACAAATTTCTTCACCATATAAAACACACAATTTGTGATAGCTGGGAACAGATTTATTTCTATATGACCGAGCATCAGGATGCACCTGCATATTTTATACATAAGCCACATAAAAAAAACTACAAATATCTAAAGGATATAAGAGAGAGTAAATGGCAATTCACCTTGGTATAAGAATCCCAGACATAATCCTCAGTAGTTACCATTTCTCCTATTTCATCCCAAGAAAACCTACTCTGGTCAAGAAGAACCTTTATATCATTATATTGTCCCCTCAAATGTTTGTATCTATTCCTCAAACCATCTTTGTCATGGTGACATCCAAATTTTGCATTGAATAGTCTAACCATTTCAATCCATGCCTCGGACACAAATTTATGACCAATTTTATTCCCTCTAAGCACTGGTCTTGTAACAATTCAATGAGGTAACGATCCATTGTTGATGTCCAATTTGTTCCTAGACATTCACTATTAGAAGAGGTACGGCCATCCTTTTCTTCAGCTACAAGAAAGGCAAAACTGACTGATTTATGAGGGTAATAGATAACTTTTCATTCAACAAAACATTTCAGACTTTAAACATAAATTATGCTAGAAGCACATTATACTTGCCATCATTGACAAACAGTAATTCATATAATTCAACAACATAATTGGATAGCAATAAGATAGGTACAGACTACAGAACAATACCCACAACCCAGTAAATCTGTCCCAACCCTAAGAGAAAATTTAAAGAAATTATTAAAATTAATTAAAATCTCATGGGTCTTAATGAACTAGGCATGCCTACAGGCATGTAATGAAAAAACTAGAACCTATAAATTGAACTTCCATTTAAGGATGGCATACATCAAGAAAAAAAAAAAAAACTGTCATACAGTATACGAATCTCTATAATTAAACATATCTGATAAAATTTCATTTTGTGAAGGTTAAAGACCTACTGGACACCCTAATATTAACCAAAGTCCTAATTGTGATGCTCAATAAATCCCAAGTTGCATGTATAAAGATGAAACCAACATTTTTATTTCGAAAAGTAAACAGGACTATATTAATAAATTGAAGAGGAGTGTCCTCAAGAATACAGGTTCCCTATAAAGGTCCTCCTACACATTCAAGAAATGAACCTCACCCGTCTTGATATGTATTATATCATCTTCAAAGTTTCTCCCTTGCCATAAATGACTGCAATGTCCATTGCTGAGTGCATTTCCAAATATCAATTCAAATCTCCATAGCTTAGCAAGGTCTTCCTATGATGCGAATACGCATCTGGGTGTGCCTACATCAGCAATTGTAGGCATGAAAATACAATAAAAGTGAATACCAATAACCAAGTAGACAAATAGTAACTCTTTTCATATTTAGAGCCAAATTTTGCATTAAACAACGTGAGCATATCATTCCATGCTTGTTTTTTTTTTTTTTTTTTTGATAGGTATCATTCCATGCTAATTTCTTGAATGGATTACAGATCTTATTGCCTTTTTTAAGTTGGTCCAGCAAAAGCTTGACAAAATATCGGTCCATGTCCAATCTGTTTTTGAATGCTCTTTCTACTTGTCGGTACAAGGCTATTCATTGCAACACCTAATCAGTAAAAAGTAGTTTTTATTCATTCAAAACAGATTATCTTGAAATACACATTACAATAAGCTAACATAGAACATATGTAACTTCAATCAATCTTACTGCATCCAGTTCCTAGCTACCAAATGAAGTAAGATATGAAATTAATTACTATCGCTTTCCAAAAAAAAAAAAAAAAAACCACCAGGGCCAGTTCAATCAAGTGTTCACAAAGCCAAGCACAATGTGCTCATTTCTCTGCAACATTTTTTCCTCTTTTATGTGGATGTAAATAAAGGAGCTTATTTCTCCTATAATACAAAAAGGTTTGCAAAGCAACGCAACTACAAGTCTTATCATTAGGTACTTATTAGGTCGTAATTGGCTAAGCACAGAATCAACAGTAAGCACATTACTGATTCTTTTGGAAAGCAGACCAGGGTCCACCGCGCAAAGACTAGCTAAAAGAGAGATTGCAGTGTACAAATTTCAAAGATGGTAAAAGGCCATCTATCTCTGGATAGACTCATGAGAAAAAGGGGGAGGAGATTGTTGCTTATGTCACTTTCTTGCTTTATACATACTCTCTAGAATAAAATAGTAGTAATAATAAAGAATTAGATAGTATAACCAAATCAATCACAATGAAAAATGGTAATTTAAGCAAAAAAAAAAAAAAAAAAAACCCAATAGCATACATTCCAATGCTACTAGCATATGCATCATTTCTGCTGATCCATGACAGGATATAAAAACACACCAGTATTCACTCCTTGAATGTCATCACCAAAGTCTATATCATGACTTGATAGGCTGTATCTTCCATCTCCTGTTGTATGTGCATATATCAAGCACAAATCATTGAAGTTCATCAGGGCTTTGTTTCTATAGAACTGTGCCTTTGGGTGAGCTTGCATGTATGTAATGTCAAGTCACCACTCACTATGACACCAAAGGTATAGATCAAATCAAAACATTAACAAAACTAAAGCACCTTGATGTAAGCATCCCAAACATGATGACTGGCAACCACCATTTGTTTAGTATCATCCCATGAAAATGCATTCTAACCAAGTAGACTCTTTGCATCATTGAATTGAGTCCACAAATTAGTGTAGTGACTTTTCAAGACCTTTTTATCATATGGGGATCCAAAATGGCATTGAACGGTCAGCATATCAGTCCAAGCTTTTTTTTTTTTAATGTATGGCCCATCTTATTCCCCCTATGCACCTGATCTAACAAAAGATCAATAAAATAGCACTCCGTTGCTGGTGTCCAATTTTTCCTTGTACGATTGCTACTTGCAGGCGTTTGGGTGCCCATTTCTTCCCCTTAAAACATTGAGACTATCATTCTAGTGATAAGGTCCCTTCCCATGCTATGCTTCCAATCCATAAACAACAAGTCAACCTAGTCCTTAGCTATAGAGGTGGAAAATTCAAATTCACCAGAAATATCTGAAACCCATTAATAAGATTTGCATTCTTGTTTCAATTCGTTTAACAATTCAATCTCAAACTAATGAACACTTATAGCAAACACACTGATTATACCAAAGAATTAGGATCCTCCAGAATTCTTAGGCTAACTTCATCATGGAATTCCTAAAATCTTATCTATTTGTTTTGGAATGAGTGGATTGCTTATGGCACATCATCAATAATTTAAATAGATATCAAAATGGTGATAGTCAATATTTTATAAAACGTTGATACGTCGTAAAATATAATCCACTCCTTTAAAAATGAATGGATAAGATTTTAGGAACTCTGCAGTAGAGTTACTTGGATATCTTAATACATATATTATTCTGAGTTTAAGTTCTACATGTTACCCATTTTTTTAGCTTCTTAGAAAGCTAAAGAGAAAGGTGGACGATCTTAAATCCTAGATATTAAAAGATCATTGGGGGTCTCTCAGAAAATGAAAACCCAGAGTTTCATTAACAAAGTTTCTGCACTTTTTGCTTATCTATAGCTAAATTAAGAATTCTATAATTGCAAAATAAAAATTCAAACCTAAATCAGCTGTCAAAATGAAGATATTAAAGAGAAACTACTATAAAATTCGAGCTCAAATTATACATACTAACACCTTGTCTAATTCTCGAGAAAACTGATAGAAAATGAAGGAGAGGGTGAAAATATTCAATTATATGTGGTACACTGTATTGGGTTTTCATAAAAAATCAAAACAGAATATCATTCCAACCATAGTTCCTTTTAATTATGCTTCCAATACACAAAAGGATGAGTCAAGCCAAAAGTCCAAACATGTGTGTGTGTTATGATTTAGAGAGAGAGAGAGTGTGTGTTTGATACCTTTCAATTGTGGAGAGAGAGAGAGAGAGAGAGAGAGAGAGAGAGAACAATGTGGTTGCCATTTGGCTGCTTTGAGAGACATACTCCTCTCCATAACATTGTGGACTGCTATATCCTGCACCACTCCATAACAGAAAAACTGACCAAACTGTCAATGTTTAACCAAATGAATGCTTATAACTATGAGCTCCATTTTCCATGTGGGAATGGTGACTGCATTTCTCTTCCTGTTAATCAGCTTGATGGGGTTTCTGTCTTTCTAGGTGCCTAGCTTATGGGGTTTTTGTCTTTTCATGGTCATTATGTTGATAAATGTAGGAAGAATGAAAGGATTGAGGTCAAAAGAGCCAAATAATACTATTTGGCAAAATATATAGGGATTTACCATTGTTTTGGAAATATATATATATATATATATATATATATGTGAATGTACCAATTTTTTGGAACTCGAGTTTGTGGAACTCAAGTTTGCCGTGAAACTCGAGTTTGCCGTGTAACTCAAGCTCTAGGAACTTGAGTTACATAAAAAATTGATGGCTATTTTTCATGAAACTTGAGTTTATGAAACACAAGTTTAAAAAAAGTGGTAGATTCCTAATTATTTCGCAAACAGTGGTAAATCTCTACATATTTTGCCAAATAGCGATGATTTGGCCATTTTGGCCAGGATTGAGTAGACTGCAACTTTGAAAAAGATAAGTTTTCAAACCATTTGAATACATGTATACACCTAATAAAATTTATAAAATATTATAAATACACATAAAAATTATATTCAGTGTGATTTTGAAATATATTTAACTAAGACTGATTTAATTATTACTTATATGATATAGTAATATTTAATAAAACTAACTAAATAAATCAAATTAATATGTGTTTATGATATATGTAGGGGTAAAGGCTCAAATCTGGTATTGGGCCTTAGGTCTTGGCCGAGGACATGGGTGATCCGAGGACGATTTAATAGTAGTAAGTGGTTTAAGCTCAGAGTTTCATGAATATGATATGAATGAGAAGGTGGTCCGAGGAGGAATACCTCCTTAGATAAGCTAAACACGGATCCGATGTAGATCCTAATGATCAAGGTGACCTTTTAGGAAGCTCTAGTGATATGGACGTGCACCATAAATGTACAATAAAAATGGGAACCCAAAAATATCCAAGGAAAAGTTGCTACCACCGCATTGAATGCACTGCAGCTACTTTTCTAGCCACATTTATGTAGAGAGGACCCCCGAGCAGTCTTTGCCTTGACTACCACGACTCACAGAAAGCCAGGGAGGGTGTCCGATGGGACAAATAGTCAAGTAAGGGATCAAATAACCAACAAGTGTAAGGTCAAGATGATCCCAAAGGGAGCTATATAATGTAAGAGACTCTTCATGGGGAGAGGGGGGGGAGAAAGAGAACACTTTTGTAAACGACTAAATTTCTAGTTTGAAATAAATTAAACAAGTAAAATAGTATCACAAATGCAAATTTGTATTGATGATTGTGTGGTACAATTCTCTATAATTACAAAAAAGTGATTCTCTGATTCGATCTCCTTGTAAGACTTATTGATTGGATTTGTGGTAATGTGATTTTGACTTGAGCATAAAATTTCCTTCAATTTGATTGAGGGATGGATCGAAGATTGCTGAAACGGAATTACAATGAATCTCTGGCTATAAACTTGTTAGAAATCCTTTGTTCTTCACGTTCTTCGTGTGTTCTTCTTCTTCGAAGGTTTGTGGTGGAAGTTCTTCGGGGCTTTAGAAGCTTGGATCCGTAGAGCTTCACCGATTTGTAATTTGTTGATGTTTTCGAACACTTTGAGCTTGATTCCCACAAACTTTAGGATCTAGGCGGATGGTTTGGATGATTCTGCTTTGAATGTTCTCCGATTTTGGGGTTGAAGTTCTTGAAGGCTTTGAGGCTTGATTCTTGCAGAGCTTTTTCACTTCTGAATCTTGGTCCCCTTAAATGTCTTAGGAAGGCTTCTATTTATAGGAGTTTGGGAGTGGGTGAGCGACACACGGCGGAGTCTGATTGGTGACACAAGTCACACCGATTGGTCCGCTTATGTCATTGCTTACATGTGCTGGACTACTTGTGTCATCGCTTACACGCATCTTGGATTGCTTGTGTCATCACTTACACGCGCTGATGTGTGATTGGTTTTCGCATGACACTTGGCAAATTTCTGTTGGTTTCTGAATAATGATAGCAAAACCTAACAACAATACGTGGTGCTTTGTAATTGGTTGTATTTTGTGGACTTGGTAATGTGACGTGTCGGTTTGTGATAGGTCGGGAATTTTCACTCTTTACAAATGCCCCCTCGAGACTCGTTCACACACACAGTTTTGGAGTGTGGTGTGGGAATGAGTTTCAAAACGGATTTTTACACTTGACTCTTTAAGTGAAGTAGTTGAAGGTGGTGGAGCTTTCAGCAGGATGAGATAATTTCCAAAGAGTAGACCTACCCATATGAAATACTTTGATGAGACCGAAAAGGGGTCTGCACGAAGATTTGAATGTAATTGCGTGACCGAACCTTCTCAGCATAGTTTAAGTTGAAGTAATTTCAAAAGAATGTTCTATGGTATTTGAAGTGGGTTGGCGAGGATGAAAGTTGTTTGTAAGAAGTTGGATATACTTGCAAGATTGAATCATTTCAGCAGAGATTAAGTTGAGGTAATTTCGGGAGAGTATTTTGGATCGTTGGTAGTGATCACGGGTGTAGAAGATGGGGAAGATGAGAGAATGGTGGCTGGGTACAGCATGCAGAGTCATGGGGCTAACCTTGTGTTTTCAAGAAGTCCAGGCGAAGTAATTTTTGAAGAACATACTTTGGATTACAGCGAGGACATGTGGGAAAGTGGTTGAATGCGCATGTGTAATTGTTTCACTCGGGTTAAGTTGAGGTAATTTCAGAAGAGTATGGATTCTGGGGATGCTAATGTTGGTGGTGAAGAAGACGGGATGAAGCAAAGTGAATGAGTGAAACATACGCCACCATCGTGCTGGCCCCGTATGTTGGGGACCCTCTAGTGTAGATGTTTCTGGGAAGTACACCTTCGGATCCAGGACTCGATCGCATGTTGAATGAGGTCCAACGGTAAGTCGTGGAATGTGCATGTGTGATGGGACCATGTTGACAGACGTTAAGTTGAAGTAATTTCAGAAGAGTACTTTCTGAAATTCTTCAAGTTGATTTTAAGTTGGAGTAATTCCAGAAAGTGAGTTTTGAGGTACCAGCAACGATGACCTTTGGGTCCCACAAAGGTGGGGACATGGAATAAGGCTTTGGTGACCATTTACCGGCACCAAAGGCTGAATTTTGATGAGCTGGTGCCTTGAAGGTTGTTTCAAGTGTTGGATGGAAGAAAATTTGTAGGACACCCCAACACTTTTTACCATCTTCACCTACCGCCACTTGTTGGAAAAGCACAGAAAAATGAAAGATGGAGCTAACTTGTGATTCTGGTCTTTGAAACCAGTTGAGTTGCTGTTTGTTTCAAACCATTGCTTCAGTTGGAAGACCAAGCAATTGAACAGAGACTACGGGAGACCCGAGCTTAGGAACAAGTGTCTCTGCTAGACTTGGATTTCCTGGCCAACCAAATTCGAGGAAGCATGGAACGACAACGCAGACCTTGTTATGAGTAATTTTATGGAAAAATGTGGTCATTAAAGGGAGAAACAAAATTTGTTTGGATCTCAAAATTGCAATGATGTTGTAAATAGGGTTTCAACCAAACCATGAGAGGGTTGATTTCAAATTGATTATGAAGCAAAATCGGTTGCTAGGTGTTGAGAATGATGAGGCCATCGCGAGAAACGGCTGTGAAAAGGAGGACTTGAAAATTTGAAAGGAGCAAATCTTCATTTCATGATTCAGTGTGTTTTTTTTTTTTTTTTGGATGAGTTCTTAATGAATCCAACCCTTCATTTATAGCAGAGAGACGAAGAATGGTAAATAGGTAGTTGAGAATTTTTGGTGAGAACGGTAGATGGGAACGGTAGGTGGGAATGGTAGGCATCGAACGGGAATGGTAAGTTGGAGACTGGTAGGCACCGAACGAGAATGGTAGGTTGAACTAATGACCCAGTGTAATTTCAAGTTCAAGACATACTTGTGAGAGTTCATTTATACTTTGAAAGGGAAGCCTTGATGAAGTTTGGAGAATAATCTTGAGGGAATCCAAACCAAGTGGATGAATCTCAAATTTTGATCTTGGGAGCTTAAGTTTTGGACACTGCTAGTACTTCAGAGAAGTAGGTTAGATTGGTGGTTTCCAAGCCACGAAAAACTGAGCAAGACAAGTCCGGCTTGAAAATCTTGACTTTAGATCGACTTTAACACAAAAGTCAACTACCTTGGAATTGAGTCATTTGTGCAATTTCCGAGTCTTAAATGATGGAACGAACTCCAAAATTAGAATGTACGCGAAAAATTGAGCAAGATAGGTCCATCATAAAAATTTCGACATTTGGTTAACATTTGTGCAAATGACAATTTTTGGAAATTGGACGTCCGCACAATTTCTAAGCTTCAAATGAAGAAATGGGTCCCAAAATCAGAATGTACTCGAAAAATTGAGTGGGACAGTCCGTTTTGAAAATTTTGACTTTTTGGTCAAGGTCAAAGGTCCACTTGGTCAAAGCATTTTCTCTCTCTTTTTTTTTTTTTTTTTTTTTTTTTTTTTGCAGGCGGTTCGGACCGGGTCATATTTCTAGGTCGGTCAAACCGGGTCGGTTGATGTCATCCATCACGTCATACAACCGAGGCGCGAGTCGGGGTATAGTGCGTGGAAGCCCGTGGCACGTGGGAAAGAGGCACCGGCGTGTGAGTGCGTGATAACCGATGGAGGCGCGTGTTTCATTCAGGCAGCGTTTGTCGGAGCTTCAAGAGGAGAGTGGCGGTGCGTGGCTGTGTTTCTGGGCCTGAAATTTTTAGGTTTTGTAGTTCTAAGGCCGTACAAGACCCCTGTAGTGTCCGTGTTCTAAAATTGTGGGCAGATTTGAAGGACTAGGCCGAGGGTCGTTTGAAAGATCATGGCTTCGTGTGGGGGTGCGTGCAGCCATTTTTGCTTTTGAGATTTTTAGGTTCTGTAGATTGTGGGCTGATGGATCTAATGGTGGCACCAGTTTTGTAAAAATTTTCTTAGATTTGTGCAGATTTGAATGAGAATCCCGTGGGATGTTGAGAATTTGTGGCACTTTGTGGCTGGGTATCTAGGCCTAGAATTCTCAAGTTTGGTGGATCGAAGGTCGTAGAAGACTTCTGTGATGTCGGCTTTGTCTTTCGTCCAAGTGCAATAGTTTCTTCTGTGATGTCGGCTTTGTCTTTTGCAGTTTTTCTTTGACTTTTGAGTGCATTCGAGTTGCAAAGTCTAACTTTAAGCCTTATTTGTTTGGTGGCGATTGCCGCTCTCCTTTTTCTTTTTGTTTGTTATCTAAGAAGTTTTTTATATAAAGCCACCCGAACATACACTAATCTGCACAAGTGTAATCTCCCGTGGGTAACATAACACTCTAAGACAAACCATGCCTCTTCTTTCTTTCTTTTTTATTTATTTTTTTAATTTTTTTTAATTTTTATTTATTTATTAATATTTTTTTTTATAGGCTAGAGATTAAAATTGAAGCTCTCTTTGATTTGATTTGATTTTTTTTTTTTTTAAGATGTGCCATGAGATTTTATTCTAAGAAGCTCTTTGTTGTTGCTTGTTTTTGTTATGCGGCATGCTTCCCTTTAAGTCACCACCAATACTTGTCTTTTCAACGTAACCATCTCAAGAGTCTTTGCAACGTAGCCATATCAAGAGTCTTTACCATGAAGCCGTACCAGCATTTGTCCTTGTACTAAAGCCATGCCAACATTCATCTTTGCCATGAAGCAATATTTGCACTTGTATCTGCTATGAAGTTGCATTATCATTTGCCATTGTAATGAAGCTGCACTAGCACTCTTCTTTTGCCATAAAGCTGTCTCGACATTTTATTTGCATTGAGGCCACATCTACACTTCATTCATACCAAAGTCGTGTCATCATTTATCTTTGCCATAAAGCCACGTCAACACTTCATTCGCACTCAAGTCATGCCAACGTTTATCTTTGTCATAAAGCCACGACAACACTTCATTCACACCAAAGTCGTGCCAACATTCATCTTTGCCATGAAGCCACGTCAACACTTCATTCATATTGAAGTCGTGCCAACGTTCATCTTTGTCATGAAGCCATGTCAACACTTCATTTGCACTCAAGTCGTGTCATCATTCATCTTTGTCATGAAGCCACGTCAACACTTCATTCGCACCAAAGTCGTGCCAACATCCATCTTTGTCATGAAACCACGACAACACTTCATTCGCACTAAAGTCGTGCCAATGTCCATCTTTGTCATGAAGCCATGACAACACTCCACATTAGCACTTGCACTCGCATTGAAGTTGCACCAATATTGACCTTTATAATAAAGCTAAAACAACACCAATTTTTAGAGGCAACATAGCTCGGACATCGAGGGTGCATAGCACTATAGCCCGGACATCAAGATTTTAGAGATGCCAATAAGACGTTGAAGATGCAAGGAGTCCCTATTAAGATTTTGAAGATGCAAGGAAATGCCAACAAAACCTTGAAGATGTGGGGAAAAATGATGCCAATACTTTAAAGACGCCAAAGTATGCTGCGAAGACTTTAAAGATGTCGAAACATGCCACCAAGAATTTTGACATTGTACGAACATGCCCATAGAGGAGAGATGATGTAACACCAATTTCGGATAATAATCTATCATCACTCTGGAGGAAGTTGACGTCATCTAGATTTTAGAGATATGATGTGAAACGACACCACTCAGAAGGGAGATGATGTGGTTCTAATTTCAGAGCTATGAAATGGCACAACGTAGAAGAAAAACGGTGTAGCTTAAACTTGCAAGGTACAAGAAGATGCCCCTAGAAGATAAGTGATGCAAAGCATACTTCAAAAATATGAGAGAATATCCATAGAAGATGGGCAATGCCATGAAGACTTCATTTCTTGCAAAAGAAGTTGGAGATTTTATTTTGCTCCATAACCAAGCATCAACTTATGTTTATCATTATTTCAAGGAAAGTTAAGCAACGTCAACTCCTTACTGTCTTCATTTTCTACTACAACGACCTTTGATCATCCTATTGAGCAGTTGACTGCCTTTAAGCAATGCCTTGCTAACCAAAGGGACCTTAAAAGCATATTGATGACAGTTGGAAAACTCTTCAAGTTAGACTGGCAATCCTTCTTCTTTTCATGTGACTGAACTTAGTGACAAGTACTAAGTCGCCTCGTACTCGGGAGAGGGATCAAGTCATCACGTAGTTCAACATATTTTTTTTTGATGATTTCTTTTTGTTTTTTTTTTGTTTTTTTTTTCTTTACAATTTGATGATTTTTTTTTTCAGTGCATGACTGAACTTAGCAAAAGATATTAACTTGCCTACGTACCTTCAAGAGGGATCAAGTCATCACGTAGTTCAAAGGATTTTTTTTTTTTTTTTTTTGATTTTTGTGTTTTTGCAAAAAGGAGGGCATAGTGTGTAATAGTGGGTATCACTGCTAATCAAACCCGAGACCTCGACCTCAAGGGCGACATGGGCATCCAACCACTACGCCACACTCGCAATTGGTGACATAGAGTGTGATTAATTTCTCCTTATTTGTATGCTTTCAAGGGTAATGGGAAGACATCATGTATTCTTGCAGCGCTATAGTGGGTAGTTTAAGCTCTTACCGAGGGCAATCCTTGATTTTCAAGCGTAGAAGCATTTGAGGAACTTCCCATTGATGGGGCCTATCCTTACACCATCATTATCAATCAACTTGTAAGCTCCATTGGTGTAGACTTCTTGCACAACATTAGGTCCATCCCATTTTGAAGTGAACTTGTTGCCTGTACGATGAGTTGTGATGATAGGTCTTCGAACGGCAAGGACTAAGTCACCAACTTGGAATGATCGTGGTTTAACTCTTTTACTGAATGCGCTTGAAAGACGAGCTTGATAGCATTCAAGGCGTTGTTGGGCCTCGAGCTTGTCCTTTTTATTTTTATTTTTTTCACTTGTGTATTTTATCTTTGGATGAAAATAAAATTTTGTTGATCGATTTCTATAAGCAAAAGGGTCCTGAATCAAGATAATAGGTAGTCTGCGAATGCATTATAAAACATGTTGACAATGTTTAATTGAAAGCCATCCTTGGAGACATTAACACGTTTGGCAAAATTGTTAATAGACTTCCTCCAAAACATTTTCATCATTCTTCTAACAGACTGCTTCTCCAATATAAAATTTTATCCAATTTCCATGCCATTTAAATACTGCAATTTGAATCACAAAATTTAAATAAATAAATAAAAGCACTTTAAAAATTGGATTCTAAAATGAGAATAATTATTATTTTGAATGGCAATAGGTATGAGAGTATCGGACATCTTGCGTTTTACATGGTGGGATGCGTGTGTGTATATTTAAATTGTATAAGTCTAAGCATTTGAGTACAAGTAATAGGTACTTTATCACATGATGTTTTACTAGTGAAAACCTCAATAAAGTTGAAGGAAAACCATTCATGATTGGATATGATGTCCTTGTTATAGGAACCAAAAAAAAAAAAAAAAAAAAAAACTATATACTTAAACCATATTTTGAGAGAGTATGCTTAATATTAAATCTTACAAGCATCAATTTCTTATGACTTAACTTTCTCAAAAAAAAAAAAAAAAAAAAAAAAAAAAAAAATTTCTTATGACTTAAGAGGTTATTTTGAGAGTGTGTTTACTGCTAAAGCTTTCAAGGCATTCATACTTCTTGAATTAGTTAGGACTTAGGAGAGGTTATTTTGAGAGAATACGTTTACGGCTGAATCTTATGAGCCATTCACACTTATTGGATTTGTTAGGACTTCTTGGCTAATCGGTAAAAGAATTCTTTTTTCTTTTTTTGCATTTTTTTAATAAAAAAGTTGCCACCAGACTTAGCATCTATTGTCTATCTCTGTTTCTATTTATTTTTAATAAAAAAAAAATTGCAGATTATCATTTAAATTTATCCATGATTGTCTCCAATTTGGATTGATTGGTAGAGTAGTGTTCCCTCTACTCATCTTTCAATTGATGGAATATACAATCATCACATCAGCATATCACTTGGTAGAGTATACATATTTTGCTGTCGACAATTTGGCCTTGGAGGTGGAACCCTAGAGAAAAGGAGGAGAGAGAGAGAGACGTCCTGTAGTGGGGAGAGAGAGAGAGAGAGAGAGAGAGAGAGAGAGAGAGAGAGAGAGAAGGAAATACATATACCTTTTTTTTGGGTTTAAAGATAAGTATGGAATGACATAAATAAGGGATAATAAACGAGATCAATAAGAATATTAGCATTAATGAGTATCTTTTTTTAACCGTTGGATTTACTTAAATCCAATGGTTTAGAAAAGGTGTAACTTGAATCCATCTCTATATTCAGACTCTTAAAGAAGTTTACTTTGATCATTATTATCAAAATTATGAAGCATGTTGTTTTTCCTTTTTTTTGAGAGAAAAAGACCATGTGAGAGAGGGAGAGAAGATGAAGATGATGGAGAACAGAGTTAATGCTGGTTTTTATTTTTCTATTTTTAATAAGAAGAATTAATGACTTAGTTACTAATTTCTAAGGAACAATAAATACATGACTATGAGTGTTTTTTTCACCCTTAAATCTAATACAAATCAATGGTCCAAAAAATGTATAACTCTTGTGAACTTGAACCCATATATATATATATATATATATATATATGAGCAAGACTTATGTACAGTATTTATGTGCTGTTTCTTAGGTTTCCTTTTTAAGATTTTGTCATGTAGATTTTTTCTCATGGGTTGAAGTGTATTTTTTAGTTAAATTGTCACATGGCTGAATCTGAAGAGAAGAACCTAAAGAACAATACCTAAAATACTATACCTAAGTTTTGTCCTATATATATATATATATATATACTATACCTAAGTTTTATCCTCCATATATATATATATATATATATAAAAGTGCAAATGGAGGTTTAAACAGTGCTTTTGTAAAGAAAAATTTTGTCGAGTAAACGCATTTCTGCTGGGTCATAACGAGGGCCGATTATTACATTTTTACCCTTAGGCCTTTGAGGGGTTTTAACTTTTTGTAATTAAAAAAAAGGTAATTAAACCAAAAGTGATCCTTTTTTCAGCTTTCCAAAAAGAAGAATGAATTGAAGTGATCCTTTTTTCTTTATAATTATGTACAAAAGTCTAGCAACATTTATAAAGGGATGTACAAAAGTCAAGTTGGATGAATGAAAATGAGACACGTTGAAGGAAGAAAAGAAGAAAATGATGAAAAAGTATAAAGTAAGGCCATTCGGTGTAAAAGTTCAATTATTCTTTTTATACCCAGAGCTCTGTATAAAAAGAAGAATTGAACTTATTGTTCACTCTATAATCCTTTCGTAAACAGCATTTAAAGCACTCTGTATTCTTGAGCACATTATTGTTCTAGAAAGTCAAATGGTTTTGAACTAAAAATACCACCAATATTCTAGACGTAAACTTTTGTTTATGGAATAAGATAAATGTACATTTTTAGCCATGCCAACTTGATTTCACCATAAGGATCTACTAAAATGTCCCTGCTAGGAAAGCCACATTATTAATTAAATACCATGAAGAAATTAACAAAGCTGCAATTCCTAGAAAAAATAAATAACTAAGGAACCAAAATTGATACCCAAATACCTGTGCACTGTATTCCTTTCATATAACTAGGCGAGTTCAGAAACAATCTGCCTGTTGTAATTTTTAATATTCTTGAAATAATATATAGATTGAGCCACCAGAGACATTCCAAATAAATTGAGAGCGTTTCCTCACCCTGAGTTTGTGGATTGTTCCCACCATATTGGCCACATTAAACATAGAGGAACTATGCTTCTACATATCTGACGAGTTCTTGCCAACCCAATTTTTCCAACCAAACAAAATATTGGTTTGGTTGTTTATTGAATTTCTCTATTCTAAAAGTAAGTCCACTCCATTATATTCAAATCTTGGCCATTTTTATTCATTGTGAATTTATAATGATAGCAAAATAATTAAATTCACCTTAAACTTTTGAGACAAATGATAATTTATTAGTGAGAAATATATGGACTACCTCATTGCAATTCCGTAGTATGTAAAATATGAAATATCTGACATGATTGCTTTTGAAGAAAACAGCAGAGACGATGATAATGAGTAACACTATACTGTGCACAAAATGCATGTGATCAAGATTGCCCAGAAAAATTTAGAAATTTGCCGACTATAGCTCAGATTTACAAGAGAAGTTAGTCTGGCTGTCAATTTGCTCTGCCACCTGTCTCTATAATTTCTTACTGGGCTTTATGGGCCACGCGCATCAAGCCATCTCACAATTTGATTCACCATATGTTTGCCCTCATGGAAGTTCACATTTCCTTGTATTCTACAGGTTTAAACTGAAATAAACACAATTAAATTTATAAATATTTACAAATTAATCAATAAAATATTTTGAAGTTATACAAGCCAATTACCAAAAGACAACCCAGAAGCATTGAAAAGAATCCCTTGCTACAGCTGCAAGTCCATAGTCACGCAGAGCAGGCATTTGATGTAGTCCTCCAGTACTTGATGTTGTTTTTGGTGAAAGGTCTTTCAATCACATACAGTAGAGAGAGAAAAAGAGAAAGACTACGAACAAAAACTGGAATTCATCAACTTAATTACAAAGTGTAATCTGTTACAATATATATACACCTAGAGTGAGATTAGAAAATATATAAATCTGTTAGCCTAAAATATCTGAGTTTGTTATGCTAAACTCTAACTAACCTATACACGTATGAGTTTAAAGAATAACTAACTCCATTCATTAACACAGCACACTCTAAAGCACACAGCTGCATTGTTTATCAAAACGTCACCATTCTGTTTAATGAGAAACGGTGCCGTTCTTCTTAATCTTAGACACGCGTTTCACCAATTGCTTGGACGACAGCGTTTTGGGCTTTACTGTAGGAACATCATCTTCATCTTCAACAGACGATGATCTGCTAGTGCTTTCATCAATGAATAATCATATTATGCACTGTGGAAATATATATTCGCTTTTGGAAATGTTTCTATTGCTATTACTTAATTAAACAGACATAACCAGCACAGGCTACTTGATAAAATGTTTTTTTTATGGAAAACCATTAGCAAATGACTACAAAGGCCGTGACTGAAACACTTCATTTATGTATATATGTCAAGAAACAATACCATTCAAATTCCTAAGGAAAAAAAAAGGTTTGGAGTGGTAGTACTTACAAGTGAAGGGTGATAACTTGGAGTTGGAGCATAATTCTTTGAAGTATGATCAAGATGTCCTCATTTGCTTCGTTGGTGAAAACATATTGAAATTAGTGTCATCATTTATGCAGGTATGGGTCATTCAAGATGAACCCAAATAAAACCCACCAATAACGGATAAGCCTAATGCCAAATCAGGCTGGTCAAAGCCAAAGTTAGACTCATTTGCTGTATCAGGGACCAGAGGAGGCTCACGTTTTTCTGCTTCTGAGACATTTGCTAACAAACTCAAATGCCCCAAATCACTAACAGTGCTGGGAACCTCGTGATCCATATTTGAGTCATAAGGAAGAGGTATTAAAGGCAGGAGCTCAGGGTCATTAGGGACCGATAATGATAGATTCAAAATCGTTCTTTATTTTTTCCATTGAAAGCCACTAAACTCCTTCATTGTTGGAAATATCATGATACATAATCAAGCCACAAGAAGTGGGGAAAAAATATTGAAAAGGCAGGGAGTTGGTGTCATAAGTGACCGAGGAAGAACAACCACCATGCCTAGCGCTCGGAAAGGGGAAGCAAGTAATACCAGATTTCGTAGGGCAACGTGTGCATTCTACATGAATCCCCCACCTTTTTATGATATGGGGAACTTTAACACGTGCTGCATGATAAAAAGGGAACTTTAACACGTGCTGCATCAGTCCCACGTCTAGATCTTTTAGATTTCAATATCGTCACACAAATAACCTTAGGAGAGTAAGGGGTACTAATCCAATGATGGGTTTCACAAGTAACCACAATGTGATTTTGTTTAGACGAATTTGAGTTATTCAATTGCTCCTGCAATGTCTGAGTAGATATAGAAAACAACCATAGATGATCATTAATTTGTTCTTTAGAAATGACTTATGGTGTTTCTTTTCACAACCATTGATGGAAAGGTAAACCTGATAATAAAGTCCACTTCTATGTGCCTCCTCCGGTCCAAAAGCAATACAGATGGTAATTTTTGGAATTTCACAGCCAACCCAGAACGATATTGAATTTTCGACACTCTGATGGTTGAAGTTGAAATTCTCTATAATTTCTCCAATCTGCATTAGGAAATATAGTAATGTAGTATTTGAGAAGATAACAAAATTTGTTTCTTTATAACTTAAAGAGAGAGAAAAAGAGAGAAACCTGACTCAATAATGTACTTGATGATAGCGGATCCAATGACCAACAATTCTTTGCACGCACTCTTCTTATAGATTGTGGAAGTCTAGGAATTTTTTGAAGCTTCTTGCAATTTGATTATTTCAAGTACCACTAATCTAGTAAAACTTCTAATGTGTTCGAGGATGGTAACAATATTCGTTTGGGATAGAAATAGATATTTCAATATGGGGAAGAATTCCAGCTTCAAAAAAAACTCCAATTCAGTTATATTTTCACAGTTGATGAGATTCAATGCTTCCAACCTTGAAAACCCATACCCAAAAGAACAATTAGGAGAATTTCTTGTCAATATCGATGGTGTTGTTGGAAAGACAGATTCCTCAGGCAATTGAAATTTATAAATAATATCTGGAAGATCACTAAGGTTTGGGCAATTATATAGGTATAACATCCTAAGTGCAATGAGATATCCGATGGATGAGGGTAACCCTCTAATACCACTCCTTGACAATTCTAAAACCTCTAAACATTTCATAATAGGATGAATATTGGGGAACTTCTCAAGGCTTAAGCAGCCCTCAAGATTAAAATATTTAAGAGATTTCAACATCAGCTTTGCTGGGAAGAATTTGAAGTTTCTCACAGTGTGTGAGGTGCCATTCTTTAAACTTATCAAGAAATCCAAAAGACTTATGAACCACAACCAAAATTTTACAATAAGAAAGGTCCACTTCCTCTAAGTTTGGAGCACAGAAGTTAGGTAAATTTGTAATGGAATCACATTCACTGAAATTGATACGCTTCAAATTTTCAAACCATAACTCCTGTACAAGGTGAAAAAAATCAATATAAATCTTGAACAGATTTCAAAATAAAATTTAACAAAATCATAATTTAGAGATACTAGTAATCATACCTGCTTGAATAGCTTCTGTAATCTAATGTGACTATGTGGCATTCCAAATGCAACAAGTTGCTCAGGAGAAAATTTTGATGGCAAGGAGAAATGATATCCTGGTCATTCAAGCAACCTTAAATTATTGGGGAGAAATTTAAGTTCTTCACAAATGTGTACATTACGAACTATGAGAAATTTGAGATTTTTCATTCTTTTGAAAGCTTTAGTGTGTAGTTGCACCATTATTGGTTTTGGAGAATGCAACACTATACCTCAAATTTTGCGAGATCCCTAATAAGATAATGCATTAAATGATGATAAACACAATAGAGTTTTCCATAAGTATAATCATCATGAAATCTATATATATATATATATATATATATATATAATAGGCAAAGTGTTAGGACATATGTGTTTCATATGTTAAGAACATATGTCATGATTTTATGTAATTGGCTTATCATTTGACAAAACGCACTTTACTTGTATTTAGGTAGATTTAGGATGTTTTAAATACTTCAAGAAATCTTGTTTCAAGATCAAGTATTGAAGCCTTCAAGTCTGTTCAAGAAAACAAGTTTAGAGTGCAAAATCATTAAAGCTTGATAGTTGGCTCGACAAATTTGCATCTATCGAGCTTAAGGAAGCAGTTCTTCATTCGGTGTGCTCGACACACGCACGACAGCTGCTCGACACCCGCTATCTGTCGAGATTTAAGATTTTCAGAATTTCAATATGATTTTCTTAGGATCCGTGAATGTGTTTTTGGGTTTTCTTTTCTCCTAACTCTAGACATATAAAAGGATCGGTTTAAGGGCCGTCAAAATGTTTACAAGTTGCACAAGCTTTGAGCAAACTCTGTTCAAGCAAATTGTGACTAGAGACGAAGTTCTTGCCCTAGTTCATCTCTTTCTCTTGAAGAAGTTGTTGTGTATGTGCACCGTAGGGTTTTGTGACCAAGCATCTTCTTGATCTTCATCGTGTGGATGAACTCAAGAACTTTGCAACCTTCTTAGTTGGTGATTGAAGTCACGTCTTGGGATTCACGCAATTGGTTAGTTACGTCTTGGGAGTCGTGCATCCGAAAGGGGAACTGTCACTACAGAACAAGTCCAATTGGGTATTGGGGTAAGGGTTCAACTGTAAGTTGGTAAGGTACTTGGATTTCTTTACTTGTAAATGTTTGTTGTGATAATAGTGGAGTTTCGGGAGTGGTGACCTAAAAATCACCTGATGGGGTTTTTGCCGTTAAGTTTTCCCAATTCGTAAACAAATCACCATGTTATTTATTTTCCGCTACATATTTAGTTTATTGGTGATTTGTTTGTGCTACCACACGTTTGCATGATAAATTGATTAATTAATAACTTGGCTAATTAATTAACTAATTTCTATCACAAGGGGTCATTCGGTTTGTGGCCTATCAAGTGGTATCAGAGTAGGCACACTCTGATTAGGGTTTAATCTTTGTTGTGTTGATCCATTGACCCCTGTTTGTCATGGATAGAGGACAATCATTAATCATACCTCCTTTATTTGATGGCACTAACTATGCATATTGAAAAGTATACATGAGAGCTTTCTTATAGTCTTTAGATGAGAAAGTGTGGCAAGCTATGAAGATAGGCTGGATTAAGCCTACTGAAGCGCCAGCCGACTGGGATGATGCCAAGATTAAGGTGGCAAACTTCAACAACAAGGCATTGAATGCATTATTCAGTGTTGTCACCAATGAGGAGTTCAAGAAGATATCCTCAACCGAAACCGCCAAGGAGGTTTGGACTAAGGTCATCAAGGACTCAAAGTTTCAAAGACTCACTACAAGCTTTGAAGAGATAAAAATGGAGGAGGATGAGTCTTTCGATGAGTTCTATGCCAAGCTAAAGGACATAGTGAACTCAGCCTTCAATCTTGGGGAAACCATTCCTGAACCCAAGATTGTAAGGAAAGTGCTCAGATCTCTGCTCGAGAGATTTCATGCCAAGATTACGACAATAGAGGAATCAAAGGATATTGATAAGATTCCTCCGACCGAGCTGGTTGGAAACTTGCAGACCTACGAGCTAGGGTTGACAAGAATAGGCAAGTCGGGTAAAAGCAAGAGTATGGCACTCAAGGCCAAGAGTAATGAAATAGATGAATCTTCCGATGATGAAGATTCCAAGATGAAGTCCTACATTACCAGGCAGTTCAAGAAGTTTATGAAGAACGCCAATGGAAAGGGTTTTGACAAGGACCGCAGGCAATCCAGTTCTTCTCGGTTTAAAGGCCAAGACAAGGGGAAGAAGGATGCTAAGGAAGGTGGTCGCATACATTCCCTCGGGACCTAAGTGCTTTGGGTGTCAAGGCTTCGGTCACATGAAGCATGAGTGTCCTACATACCTCAAGAGCATTGGGAAGAGCAAGGCACTTGCTGTTACCTTGAGCGACACCGAGCTTGAGGATGATTCCAACAATGAGGATGACAGAATCTTAAATACCTTCATGGCCACGGTCAATCCTGCTGATGGGATTGTTGAAGATGTGGTTGAAGAAGAGGAACTGGTGGAATCCAAATTTAAGAAGACGGATGATCAAGATGACATCCATACAGCTTATGAGAAATTGTACAAGCTTTCTGAGAAGCATGAGAAACTGTATAGGCTAACCACCAAGAAGCTCGGTGATGTGGAACTTGACTGTGAGGGGCTTTCCACAAAGTTTGATGAGGCTAATCAAACTATTGGGGCTCTGAGGTTTGAGAACAATTTCTTGGCCGAGAAGACCAAGAAGCTTGAAACAGAGCTATGTCAAGTCAGAGCTCAACTGGAAAGAACTTCAAGCATAAAGCTGGATGAGATGCTAAGCATTTAGAAATCTACTTGAGATCAAACAGGCTTAGGGTATGGTCTTTCTTCCTTTAATACTGCTTCTTCTAGTACTATTGTTTTTGTTCCTCCCGCTAACAATGTTAAAACCGAGAACAATGAGATTAAAACTGAATTAGCTAGTGAGAACTTAGACAAGAGTAAATCTATCTTAGGAACACCCCCTAAGCTTGAGAAGAAAGATGCTAAAAACCCTTGGGCTAAGAAGGCTAACTCTCAAAAGCCTAAACAAAAGAAGCAGCATCTCTGTCATCATTGTGGAGCTGCCGGTCATACTCTACCAAATTGCTACAAGTGGTTTGCCACTCAACAAAGCAACAACATGAAAGCATCCGGGAACCAGAATCGGCTCCAATCCTCTCTCGCTCACCTTGGTGATCTTCTCAAAGCCCTCATGTTCCTTTCGAACTTGAACGTTTTTAATTCTTCCCCTTCACCGCTGGTTCAAGGGTTTGCTAGACGGAAAGGTTCTTCCAAGGTGTGGAAGGAAAATGGCTCCAAGTGATTCTGTCACTTTTCTCTCTCTCTTCTTGTTTTTGTGCGTGCATTATTTATGTGTTTTGCTTTCATGTTTTGAGTCAGTCTAGTTTTTATACTTTGTTTGTTTAACATGTTTTTGTTTGGTGTTTTTTTTTTTTTTTTTTTTTTTTTTTTTTTTTTTTTTTTTCTTTATAAAAATTAAAAAAAAAATTGAAAAATCAGAAAAATACAAAAACAATGTGTGTTTTGTGTACTTTGGTACATGTGTACCTTGGATGGCTATTGAAACAAAATCTTCTAAATTTTGTATCATTTGTATCTTAGATGAGCATCTCTATGCACAACTAAGCAAGTGAGCTTTGTGGCTCGTGTTTGTGATGAGTACGATTAAGTTGTCTCTTAAACTTAACACGCGTATCACTCTTTTTGACGGGAAGGACTAAAAAATCCTGAGAGAAAGGCATAAATAACCATCTCACCATTGTTACCCGCCAATCATAATAAGACACCTGTATGCTTCGGCATAGCAAAAGTGCAGTGTCAATGACATTTGTGTGCTTAGGCATAGCAAAATTGGAATGTCAAATATCATTGGGTATTTCTTTTCTCTCTTTTATAAGCCCATGCATGATATGCTTTAAAGAAAAATATGCAAAGAAAAAATAAAAGCAAAAAGATCAAAAATGCTTTAAATATGATTGCAAGCGTGTATTCTAGGAGATGTGGGAGTTATAGGATGTACCTCAAAGGTGATAGTCCTCATCAAGCGATTATGATTGTATGTGAGTTAAAGATTTTCTCATATCTCAAATCGTCATAACATGCATACACTTATGCAATCTTGCGATATTTTTCACACACAACACGCAATATTCTTTGCTATTCTTGATACATATGCAGGTAACAATGTGATTTGGCCATCACGAGATTTTACATGTATTAATGTATGTTCACTAAACTGTCTAGACTTGTTTTTGAAATATAAAATTGGTTAGACTCGTTTAGTGTGTGTGTGTGTGTGTGTGTGTGTTTGTGTTTTTTTTTTTTTTGAAGATCCATGTGCTTAAATTTTCATTTGAGAGATGATTTTGAGAGCTTAATATGTTGATTGGATCGTTGGTTGAGTTGCACGTAGAATTGCATTCATGTCTGTGTTTTTCACATCTCAAAAAACTGTTTTTAAAAGCTGGCTCGACACCTCCTCGATAGCTAGCTATCTGTCGAGCTTCCTAAAGCTTTTTTTTATCGCAATCTAGCCTGCACCTCGATACTTGGTGGATCGATCGAGATTGGGTCTGTATGCTCGATATCTCTCGACACCTGGTGGATCGATCAAGCTTCAGTTCTTAATTCTGATAAGTTGATCCTCAATACCTCCTCGACACCTCAACCGTCAATGAGCAATTCCTCAACACCTCCTCGACAGATCACTCGATACCTCTCGATACCTGCATCTGTCGAGATTTACTAGCTTTCCTATATAAAGCCTTTGCGCGATCCGGCTCTCATTTCCATCGATCTCTCTCTCGATATTTCTCTGTTTCTCTTCCAAAAACACTCTCATCTCACTCCAACTTGGTTTCTCAAGGATTCCTCAAGCTTTTTCAAGTCTTTCTTTACTTGGTAAGCTTCTAATCCTTTCTCATTCATGCATTTTATGTTTTGAAACCTAGGTTTTGGGGTTTTTTTTTTTTTTTTGAAAAATTTTGGGGTTTTTCAAAATTGATGAGCTTTCATTGAAATTTTGGGTTGGGTTTTCACTTAAATGTGTTTAAAACCTCATACATTGCATCACATTAGCATTATAATGGTATTGCTATGCATTTAGATGTGTGCTATATGTTTGTGTACTGATAGGTTTGGATTGGGTTGAGTCCATGATGCAATTTCTTTTGCATGTCACATGTTCATGCATTTCCCATGCATACGTACTTCTTTTCAATATATTTGATATATTTGAAATTGTTTGGGACTTTTCTGATTGTCATTCTTTCTCTCCCTCTCTGTTAGTTTACGTTAGTCGTGTCTATGGCACCTAAGCGTAAATCCACTCCAACCCGAAACCCTCTTCGTTCCAGTGCTTCTTCTTCGTCTAATCCTACCCTATCTCATATCCGATTCCGTGATGATGATGCCTTTAAGGCATTTTCAGAGAACTTTTCTAGACGAGGCATTCATTTGGAACGCCAAGTCATCTTGACGGATTTTGCGGACACCGACCTTCCCTCTGTCATTCACAATAGAGGATGGGAGTCACTGTGTGACGTCCCGGTCACCTATCACCTCGTGCTTATCCAGGAGTTTTACTCCAACATGCACGGGATTGATCGGTCAGTACCTCTTTTCTTCACTCACATTCGAGGTACGTGCATTCCTATCACACCGCAATTGGTTGCGAATGTGCTTCGGGTCCCTAGGACAGAGTTTCCCGACTATCCTAGTTGTAAGCGTCTCGAGGATCGTGTGTCGAGGGATGAGCTCATGTCTACTTTCTGTGAGCGCCCTTCTTCTTGGGGTGAACGTTTGTTTACACCATGTCGACCTTTTGCTAAAGGTCCTAGATTCATGAACATGGTGATGACTTTTGTTTTGCATCCCCTCTCTTACTATAACTCCATCACAGAGCCTCATGCTTGATTTTTGTTGTCTCTTCTTGAGCATCTTACCACAAACTTCCCCTCTCATTTTATTTTGTTTATTATAGATGTTTATCTAGATTCGGCTTCCCGTGATAAGCTTATCTTTCCTTCCGCTATCACGAGGATTCTACGTCATTTTTCCGTTCCTTTTCCCTCTTCCGACCATTTTACCTTCATGTGTGCCATAGATTACGCTATCATTAAACGTAGCGAGGCCCGGCTTCGGTCGCGGCGGTTGGATTCAGCAGCTCCTTCCTCCCGTTCCACTCCATCCCATTCGGCTCCATCCACATTGACTCCTCCTTCTTCTTCGGGCGATGTGTCTTTAGGAGATATCATAGCGCAACTGCAGCGCATGGATGATTGCCTTGATACACTCTCTATAGAGTTGTATCAGGTGAACGTTCGTGTCGGTCGTATTGCACAACGACAAAGGTCCATGGGTGGTTTTTCTCCCGAGGCTACTCCTTCACCACCTTCTTCCGTGGCTTATGCTTCTGAGGATGAGGATGATGATGATGGTGATGACAATGATACTTTGGATGATGCTGATGGAGATGCTAGCTCTACCAATGAGATGTCTACTTGACACTCTTACCCTTTGTCATTCGTGACAAAAAGGGGGCGTAGTTTTGGTATGAGAGTAGTCCATCTTAGGGAGAGAGTTAGTATATGAACATTTTGTTAGGGGGAGTGTTGATACTTTTTGAGGGATGTAGTGAGGACAATATATATCTTTTCTTTTCTTTCTTTTTAGATACATTACTTTTGTACATGAGGTCTTGTGACCATTTATAGAAATACGTTGTACTTATCTGTTTCTTTATATTGATGTATGTTTTTCTTTCACCTACCCCTTCATGTGTTGTTTCTTTTCTCCCTTTATACACATGTTTTTTATACTTGTACACAATCTATTATTTTTGTTTTAGACAAAGATGCCTTGATGAGTTTTGTTTAAGGTGTTTCGAAAATACAAGTTGTCAAAGTCTACTTGCCATAAACTCTCTTCTTGCAAAGTTTTTCAAGAGTTTGTGTTAGGATAGATTTTATTGTATTCAACAAGTGAATATGAGTTAAGTGATTTATGACTTCTCTTATATGTTCATTTATTTGTTGTGGTTTTGTCACAGATTTCCAAAGGGGGAGATTGTTAGGACATATGTGTTTCACATGTTAAGAACATATGTCATGATTTTATGTAATTGGTTTATCCTTTGACAAAGCGCACTTTACTTGTATTTGGGTAGATTTAGGATGTTTTAAATACTTCTAGAAACCTTGTTTCAAGATCAAGTATTGAAACCTTCAAATCTGTTCAAGAAAACAAGTTCAGAGTGCAAAATCATTAAAGCTCGACAATTGCATCTATCGAGCTTAAGAAAGTTGTTCTTCATTCGGTGTGCTCGACAACCGCTATCTATCGAGATTTAAGATTGTTAGAATTCCAATCTGATTTTCTTGGGATTCGTGAATGTGTCTTTGGGTTTTCTTTTCTCCTAACCCTCGACATATAAAAGGATTAGTTTAAGGGCCGTCAAAGTGTTCATGAGTTGCACAAGTTTTGAGTAAACTCTATTCAAGCAAATTGTGACCAGAGACGACGTTCTTGTCCTAGTTCATCTTTTTCTCTTGAAGAAGTTGCTGTGTATGTGCACCGTAGGGTTTTGTGACCAAGCATCTTATTGATCTTCATCGTGTGGATGAACTCAAGAACTTTGCAACCAACAACCTTCTTAGTTGGTGATTGAAGTTGCGTACTGGGATCCGCGTAATTGGTTAGTCAAGATTGGGAGTTGTGCATCCGAAAGGAGAATTGTCAATATAGAACAAGTCCAATTGAGTATTGGGGTAAGGGTTCAACTGTAGGTTGGTAAGGTACTTGGATTCCTTTACTTGTAATAGCTTGTTGTGATAATAGTGGAGTTTCAAAGTGGGTGACCTAAAAATCACCCGGTGGGGTTTTTGCCGTTTGGTTTTCTTCATTCGTAAACAAATCATCGTATTATTTATTTTTCACTGCATATTTAGTTTATTGGTGATTTGTTTGTGCTACCACGCGTTTGCATGATAAATTGATTAATTAATAACTTAGCTAATTAATTAATTAATTTCTATCACAAGGGGTCATTCAGTTTGTGGCCTATCACAAAATTTAGAGAAAGTCCAACTAGAATTTCAAATTAGAGTCAAATTTTGCACCATGTGTCCTAAATTATTTATTTTTAAAGAAAGTTTTATTTCCTAATTTTAGAATCAAATGTGGGACCACATCATAAATATTCATCCAAGTGAGTTATTTAAAACAAAAACTAAAGAGTTTAGAATAAAAGAATTGTAAAAAAATGTGTTTTACAATAACAAAAATTAAGAAGTAATAAAAGAAAATAAGCATGGGTAGTTTACATTTTATACCTAATAATATTCTCACAATAATTTTTTGAGAGTTAGCCAAATATGTGTGTAAAGCTCCCTCCTAGAGACTTGAACCCCAGCCCTTACTCTCCACACCCCACAAGCATTTATACTTGTGGAGTGACCACCGCACCAAGGGTGCATCTTTGTAAGAGTTAACAAAATATAAGAATGACTATCAATAGTATTTAAATTATATATATATATATATATATATAGAAATTATATTATGCATCTTTTTGTTTATCTTTAAGTGTATTTATGCATATACATGGGGTTACAAGCTAATATATATTAATAGCTAAATCTGAGAGAAAATTCAATTAAATTTCAAATTGAAATTTAATTAGAGTCTACTTTTACGCCATGTATCTCATCTAATCTAAACTTTTAAATTTTTGTGCCAAGTAAGTTAATTTAGTGTAAAAATTGGATTTCAATTAGAGTTTAATTTTGTGTCACGTGTCTCATTTAATCTTTTTTTTTTTTTTTTTAATTTTTATGTTAAGTGAGTTAATTCAATATAAAAAACGAGGAGTTTAATATAAATAAACCTAGATTATATATATATATATATATATATATATATAACCAAAGCTTAGAGAAAATTTGATTAGAATCAAAATTAGATTTTATCTTTGTTAGCTTTCATACAAATTAAATTGTTTAGATTTTTGTTGTTAATTTTTTTTTCCTGAACTAATGAGTATATTTTTTATACTTTTTCTATTTAAATATTTTGTATATGAAGATCTTGAATGTAACAAACTGTATTTGAGTTAAACGATTCCATGTGCCTATCTCTATTCAATTTAGGAGATACTATTGAACCAATTTATTCTTTTATTTTGTGTTGTATTTAGTAGAATTTCACAGATAATGATATTGAATTAATATGGTATATGTAGTGTCCAATAGTGATTTTTAAAATTATATACATAACAATAGTGTAGTGAGAAACTTGGCATAACCAATATCATTAAAATTACTAGGAAAAATCATTTTAGTACCTCCAAATGTCCTGGTCGAACTAATGTCATATGTATTTAATAACTCAAACTAATATCAATAGCATCACTACAATTCATCACTCCTATGCATAAACACGATTTACATACTAGTTTTAATAAAAGATGGATTGATAAACTTATATTTTCTACAGTGTTAAAAAGAACAAAAAAAAAAAAAAAAATCAAAGAAAAAAAAAATCATTACATCTTCCTAGTAGGAATTTTTTTTTTTAGAAATTTGAAGAGAAAGAACTTATACCTTACTTCTAGTTAACAATTCAAGAGAATCCTTATAATACCATAACCTGCTATGTTCTTCTAGGATTTCCAGTGATTCTTGCTTAACAACTTCCTAACCCATTTGCTGTATCAAATCATGCATTGATAGTGTGCCATTTTGATCAGCAGTAATGAGAGATTTATTAACAAGTATTGGAATACCAAAATTTGGATATAAATCGCAAGCATCTAATATATATACAACATAATTTTTGTACCGTCCTTTGAAGAAACATGCAATATCAAGGAAAGTTTACTTTTCAATTTCTTCCAATCCATCATAACTTACTTTAAGTATCTCTTGAATCTCTTCTTTGGGAATTTTTTCATATTCATCTATTGCACTTTTCCACTTAAGTTTAGTTCTTCCACACAAATCAGAACCTATTATTTCCAGAGCTAGTGGAAGGCCTTTGGCATAATGTATAACTTGGCTTGCAACTTCCAAATAATCATCACTGGGTTTTTTTCCTTGGAAGGCATGTTGACTAAAGAGTTCAAGAGCTTCATGTTTTTCTAATTCCTTGACCTCATAAGATGTACAAACTTTTCCAAGAGTAGCTACTAAGTATTCATCTCTTGTTATTATAATGAGTCTACTTTCTGAAACAAACCAATCACATGATCCAAACAAATTTTCAATTTGTTTATATTTATCCATGGCATCAAGAATTAAAAGAATCCTTTTACTATGAAGCCTTTCCTATATCATATTGATTCCTTCCGCTATAGTGTCCACCTTCTAATGTTTGTCCCGTAAGATCTTAGAAAGAAGATCCTCTTGTAATTGGATTATGCCATCATTTGTTCTAGACTTTTCTCTGACATTCTCTAGTAAACAACTTCCTTCAAAATGATCAACAATTCTGTTATAAACTGCTTTTGTAATTGTTGTCTTGCTTGTTACCCCGAGGCCATGAATCCCAACTATTCAAATATTATTTTTGACTTAATATTCAAAAGTGATTCTATGGTGTTGGCACGAGAATCTACTCCAATAGGGTATTTAGCAACAAATAATCGTGTGCGGTTTAATTTGACATCTGATATCTTTTCAATAATTTGTTGGATAAATTTGGATTCAAGGCCACTGGCAATTACAAAAGCATAAAAGAGCTGTTAAATGAGTTGAATTAGTTGGAAATATAGATATGAAAATAAACTAAATTGAAGATATCTAGTTTTGTACATGACAACATACACTTGAAACAATATTAATTAAAGTAATCAATCTATCTATATCTATATATATCTAAAAGTTGAAGCGTAGCATTTAATATTGCAACACTTCAGTAGAGCCACATCAGCGGCCACAACATCCACCTATTTCCACCCATTTTTCTCTTATTTTTGACTCATCTTCTTCTTATTAATTTTGTATCTTACCATTACACTTCTTCCAACCTTTCTCCTTCCCTTTTACATTTTCATCTTTCCACTACTCTCAACCTTAATGTCACTCTTCCTCTATTCATTCATCTTCCTTTTATTTTAGCTCTTCTTGTCCTCATCCTATTACTATAAATTTGTTATTCTTTCTTCCATTCTATACATATTTTCACACACAAAAATGGTTATTACTCTCTCTCTCTCTCTCTCTCTCAAAATTTTTTTTTTGTGTTTTTTTATTATTTTATTATTATTATTATTTTTTGCCTCTCTACTTTAGGTTGATGAATTTATGTGTTCTTTACAACTCTACTTTGGGTTGATGCAATTTGGTTTTGTGCTTTTTAAGTTATTATCTTTTTTTTTTTATTTTTTTTATTTTTTTTTATTTTTTTATTGTTTAATGTTATCCAATTGTATATAACAATATATAGTGTATAAAAATATAATGTTATTTTATTATATAGTTTTGCTTGGATAATTTAGTGTTCGAGTCATGAATATCTCTTTTATTTTGGCTCTTCCGCTTCATCTCATCTTGTTTTCTATGTCTCTCCCACAAAAGGTGATTATTCTCTCTCTCTCTCTCTCTCTATACATACATATATATATATATATATATATATATATATATCATTCTTTCTTGCAATTCTATTTTAGGTTGATGAATCATTGTATTTTGGGTAAAATACTATTTTGATCCTAAACTTTACCAAATGTTTGTTTTTCGTCCCTAAACTTAAAAAAAAAAAAAAAAAAAAAAAAAAAACAAATTCATCTCTAAACTTAGTAAAGAGTTTTTTCAATAGTTTAGAGACAAAATAGGGATGAAAATAGAACTTTTTTCAATAGTTGAAGGATGAAAACCAAATTTTTGGTAAAGTTTAAGAACATAAATAAAATATCTTCAATAGTTTAGGGACAAAAAATGAACTTTTCAATAGTTTAAGGACAAAAAATGAACTTCTTAAAGTTTAGAAATGAAAAACAAACTTTTTGTAAAGTTTAAGGACCAAAATAGTATTTTACCCTTATATATTTTTATGACACTATTTAGGGTTAATACGATTAGGTTGTGTGTTTTTTGAGTTTTCCATCACAAGTCTTCTCTCTCCCTCTTATAGATTTTGTTTGACATAATACTTAGTTATTTTGGAAGTGAGAATTTGAATTGATATCAAAATACAATATGACTATGTATTTGAATGTGTCTATCAACTATTTTAGTAATATCAAGTGTACTTTTGTGATAAGTTTTGATTATCATGGTAAGCTCTTTTAAGAGAATGAGAAATTTGAATAATATATTTGAAACTTAAACAATTTATTTGTACAAAAAAGGGGAAAATTTAACACACCATAACATAATTTAGAAAAATATGAATCACTTAAAAAAAGAATAATATCAATCAAATAAATCCAAATAATAAAATGATGATATATTTTTTAACACACCATAGTTTGATTTTTTGGGAGAACAAATTGACTTTTACTCCAATTGAAAGTGTATTTTCAATATTTTAAGAACAACTAATTAGTAAATTAATTTTATATTATTTGTTATGATATATTTTCTCAAATTAAGGGATAATATTTAACAATTTTTTAATTTATATAAAACTTTATCATTTAAACTTCAACAAATTCAAATTATATTCAAACTAAAAGTTTATTATCAAAAACTTCTAAACTTAAAGATTTCAACAAATTTAAATTCTATTCAAACTAAAAGTCTATTTTTAAAAAAATTAATAAAAAGTTCTAAACTAAAATCTCAAACAAAAACTCATTTTTTCTTTCTAAAATAAAAAACCACATTTTGATTTTTACTCCAACTAAAAGTATATTAACAACATTTTAAGAGCTATCATTCTTTGCTCCAAAAAAAAAAAAAAAAAAATTAAGAGCAACTAATTAGAAAATTAATTTTATATTATTTATTAGAAAAAATCTATGTCTATAACAATTTCACAATACTTTCATAACAAATTATATGTGGCAGTTTGTTGAGGGTTATTATTGGTGGGCAAAAAAGTAATTTCAATTATAGATTTAAATTAGAACCTGTAAGGACTAGATTTGGTACCTTTGCCCACCAAGAACAATGGATGACAACAAGCCCAAAACAATAAATTTGTTAGAGAATGGATTTTATAGGAGAACGTCTCAACAAATTAAGTATGAGCCATAATTAACTAGATTCATGCCAAGAAGACTAAAAACACAAATTGGTAAAAATAATGCTCCTCGGTCAGGTCCAAGGATGAGATGTTCTTATAATTACTCAAGTTTATATGAATACAAAGTGTTCTTCTATTTTTTCTTCCCTCTCGGATTACATGCCCCATTTTTTACGGGGCCCTTTCCCTTATATAGTCCTTCCATCCTTCATTCTAGCCTTCCACTTGTTGATCTTGTAGATGATCTTTTGGATGCTTGTCCCATCAAAAACCTCCCGGAAGCTTTGTGAATAGTCAGAACCGAGATATCACTGTTCAGGTGTCAGTTCCACATAAATGCGGCCAATTGGTTAGGTGTAGAGCATTTAATGTGGTGGTAGCAGCCTTCTTCCTAGATATTTCTTCATTTGTTGTTGGCTACCTTCCCTGAATCTTATCCTTAAAAGAGTGATTGCCTTTTGTACAGCACTCTCGAGATGACTGGGTTCCAACCTTCCATAATGCTTTCCCGAGGAGGCTCGGCTCCTCGAGAATTATCACTAGTTCATTATTATTGTCCCTTGTCCTTGGCTTATTGACCCCAAAACTTAACAAACCTTACAACCATCCTCGGGTTTCTATGTGTCCTCGTGCACGGCCCACGGCCCAACACATTTTACTCGGCTTACTTATCCTCACAGAACCAATAACAACTTACCACTTATAATTTGTTTTGAAAACATTGTGGATGGAGAAGTTCTCTTATCGTTATGATATATTTCATCAAATTAAGAGATAAAATTTAATAATTGTTTAACTTAAGTAAAACTAAAAGGCTATCATCAAAATTATCTAAACTTAAATCCCACACAACTCACGTTTTTGTTTTGCTTTTTCCTCAAGTTGCATCTTATTGAATTAATATTTTATTAGGATACTAAGCTACAAAACTCTTGACTAAGGGATAAGATTTAACAATAATTTAATTTAGATAAAACTTTATAAACTAAGTTTTAGAAATTTAAATTCTACTCCAACTAATAGTCTACTATCAAAATTTTAATATAAATATATATATAAAAATTATAAAGCATGTGCTACTTAGGATTATTGCACAATCAAATGCTAATTCTTGGTGTGTACATTTGGTTTGCTTTTAAAGTGGTCACAAATGCATCTTTTTTAGCTAGCCTTAAGCACCGTATCTCAACGTAAGAACACCTGAGCCAGCCAAATTGACTGAACTAGTGGCTAGGAACCAACCCTTCATATGGGCATTCGTAGAGCGTTTTATACAGCCAAAGGAATACTAGGATGTACAAAGCATTTAAACTGCAGCCTCACCCCCGTGCCCTACATAATAACAATAACGTGATTATTCAAGAAAACCTTCATTTTCTCAAAACCAGAAATAGTTTTAAACATATCTTCAATGAATTGATTTAAAAGCATTCCTATTGAAATAATTTTAAAGAAGATACCCAAGGATCATTTAATTAAGATAAATGTAATAGATGTGTCAAAAAACTGCCTATTTTTCCCCAAAACACCGACTAAAGAAACTGCTCCCAACATATGAGTTTCCAATTACGAAATATCTGATGGAGTTAATCCCTTATCTTCTCATATTCATACACCTCATGTAATATAAACAATTGTACGAAGCATCCAAAAATAATTATATTTACCAAATTCTCTAAAGGTTTTACACCATCGTATGGACATATCATGAAAAGATAGAAAGATCCATACATTCAATATCTGATCATGTGTTATACTGCCAAGAAAAATGCTGAAAAGTACATCTGCTGGTTTAACTAGAGTGTCCATATCTAACTCATCACACAGCTTTTTGATGTTGTAGTTTTTGTGTTGATGACTTCACTAGAATACTCTGGGTCTTCAATGTAGACCAGAGATGCAGCATAGTACAAAACCCTTGGTGCTTTATGCATATATGTCACAATAGTTTCTCCAAGTTTCACTATTCTCTCTTATCTTATAGTGAATTAAAAAGCCTTTCTACATGTCATGGAACCCCATGCATGGATTTCTAGGTCCCTTGGTCACCATGGCTGTAGACTGAAAAGTCCGGAAAAACAGAGCTTGACTTGTTGACTAGAGTCAAACTTGGAGTCGAGGTTTAATGAACCTTAATCGATCAACTTGTAATGAGCCTGCAAAACCTCTTCTTCTTGAGCAATTTCTTGACCTGTATTCTCGCGTTTTCAATGTACAACTTCAAACACATTCTTGGACACTAAAACTCAACCTAAAAACATTAAATTACATTTTTGGAAATACGTTTGCCAACACTGGATACATTTGATCCTAACATGGACCAAACTGCTAAGTTTAAAATGTATACAAACTGTTAAAGTTTACTGAACATGTGTGCAGATTAAATCAAGTCTGTTAAGGGAACTGAGTACGTGCATTGATCAAGTATGTTACATGGTAGTTAGTTTTTTTTAAAAGGAATAGAAACGCTTATAATTGGTAGCTTAGAGGGGATTTTGACCAGAGGTTTAGTATAAATGATCATGTGGGTGTGCGCGTGTAATGCACTCAGATCAAACGCAATTTCTTTCTCTCACAGTTTCTTAGCTCATTCTCTCTTATTTTCTTCTTTTCACTTAACTCCTATTTCTCTTGATTGTTTTAATGCAGATACTGCGAATTTTACATGGCTTGAAAGCCATATGATCATAGCTTCCTGCTCTACCGATTCCACAGCCTCGAATGCTTTACTTAGTTGTCCTCAAGCTCCAATTTTTTTCTATCCAAGATCTCCAATCTTGTTTCTGTGAAGCTTACTAAAGGAGCTTGCTAAAGGCTAGCAGCAGTAGGACTAACAATAAACAATAAGAAATCGCTGCACAAAATACTGGAAGAGTTACAATATTGGTACCATGCCTTTAGTTCTGCAAAAAGAACAAGGAGTGAGCCATTATACTTTGAAGAAATCCATGTACCCTTAAACTCAAAAGAACAATCACTAAAAGAAAGACTCATCAAATGACTCCACACAGGACTCGATGGCCAATGCTGCAACATTCACAGAACAAAAACCAGGAGTAAACTCTTTTACACAAGAATTTCATCCTCACCACAGCAAAAGCAGGGGCAAATCCAATTTTAAGGATGTATGGACGAAAGTCACGAAATTTATAGGACAAGGAGATATTGCAAGTGATCTTCAAAGAATTGATCATTCCATTTTTAAGTAACACACACACAAGCACCTCAGTATTTGAATGTATACTCAAGTTGCAATTATTGAAACATCCAATGCATCCTTTATTCATAGAGGGATCAACTATTGCTACAAAATGGGAAAAAATTACTTAAAAAAAATTCACCCCATGAAGGGAAATATAAATACAATGACGTGTTGTATGGCCAAAGCACCAATCCTAATGCTAGATGTATACTTTCCCGTTGCCTCCTCATTGGAAAAGGCAAGACTATAACTCAAATTTCCTCTTGGCACACTTGTTGGCTTTCATAAGCTCCACTAAGGAGGGAAGAGGCTGAGGTACAGGAACATTCATTGTCCTATAAAACTTCCTCAATCTTTCACTATAGCTCTTTGATGATCCAATTGTTAAAGAAGCATTGTTAAGAACTTCAGTCTCTTTATCCACTGACTTCA
Source organism: Quercus dentata (assembly GCA_028216015.1). Taxonomy (NCBI): domain Eukaryota; kingdom Viridiplantae; phylum Streptophyta; class Magnoliopsida; order Fagales; family Fagaceae; genus Quercus; species Quercus dentata. The sequence continues at coordinate 45,944,743 of CP116453.1, read as the reverse complement.
GACATTGCACTTCAATATCTGCTATACCTGTCTTGCTTTCTGACTTATGGCATTTCACTTCAGCTTCCTCCTGGAATGAGAATTCTTCTACTTTGTTGGCAGATATTTGTGGAGGGTTATTGTTGATAGATGCAACTATTGGACCTTCATGTGAAAAACTAAAATCTTGGAGACCAAGTCTCGCTCTTCCAAATAATGTCACTTTTTTGCCTGGAGGGAACAATTTTATAAGTCCTTTTAGGCCAGTAGATACTTTTACTAGTTCAAATTGAGGCTGAGCATAAGTTTGGGTGTGCTCTTCAACCATAGGAGAACCACTAACACCTTTGATAGATACATCCACATCTGGAGAACATTCTGTGGCAATATCCAGAAGCTTCCAGATAGGGTCATTTGGAGCTACTTGATTGCCAAAGCAGTGTTTCTTAACAAAATCTAGCTCCATGGCCCTACAACTGGGGGTTGTTTAAACAACCCATTTAGGCACAAGAAGTTGCAGGGCCCATTCTAATTCTTCCTTGGATGAGTGAATTGAGTAACAAACATGCCAAACACCAAATTGGTCCCTTACTGCTTCATTCATTCTCAGTTTTCTTTGACTTTCATTCTCCGAGAACTCTTCCTCACATGCATACCACTGTGCTGATGGGCAGATTATGAGAGGGGCAGGCTGGCAGTGAGCTTGGGCCTCCAAAAGCTTTGCTTTTGCTCTTTCATATAGTTTAGGAAATCCATCTAATACCTGGAAGCAGGACGAGGAATCTTCAGAGATAATGTCAGGAAATGTTAGGGTTAGAGCTTGGAAACACTCTGGATTAGAGGCTTTATCAACAAAGATCTTGGACCCGAATGTTTGGGACACATTTGCCAGAATTTCTTCCTGGCCAAGAAGGTCACAGGTCAGATACACCACAGGGGCATCAGGATGCTTCCATATACAATTAATAACCTATTTCATGGAAACGTAGTTTGAAATGTAAGAAGCAGATTGAGGTTATATTGAAATTGTGACATAAGAAATGTGCTTAACATTTAAGATAGAACTGTAGAGAAAAACAATCACATGCCCACACACGCACTCACTCCAACAAGAGAGAGAGAGAGAGAGTCATAAACTGCTAAGAAATATAATAATAAAACATAAACATGAAAATTTTTTATTACGCTAACAATCGTCAAGATTATAACAAGGAGCATAAAAGGTCATCTATTTTAAAATAATTTGAATGGAATATATTTCTTTCACAATTGGATGCCCTTATTGATTACTATTACTGATATACAATAATGTTAGTAAGAATTCCCAAAGCCTGCTTAAGTATTACTTATGGACACTAAGATAATGATACGCATAATGAGAATGAACTGTGAATTAACAGCATCCATTTATGATATATACCTAAACCAGAGCTCATATTAACCTTGAGGTTTCATGCAGCAATAAAAAAAATGTGTAGAGGAAAATAAAGTATCCTAGTTTAAAATTAGGCCTACATAAGGGCTCATTTATAATTACACATCAACTATGAATGCCTGCTAAATGAATTAACCATTGATTTCTAAGGATATGCTATCTACAGAAAAATTTTCATGATCCATAAATTACAGATGCAGAATATTGTTTCCACAAATTTTCAAAAGATTACCTTAATATAAAACAAACTAAAACTACAAAGGAGCAAGCAAGATAGATACTATCAATGGTAATAGCCATAAAAATAGATTTTGATTAAACCAAATACAAGTATATAAAGACTTGTATTATATTTGCACATTTCAATCTAACATGAGGAAAAAAAAATTATATATATATATATATATATGTAGGGCTTACAGTAAGGTTATAATATACACATCGCAGTATGTTTGAGACCACTGATCACTTCAGACATTATAAAAGAAACATGAATAGCATGAAGACCATGGGTACCTGTGGGATTGCTGAGTGCTTGCTGGGAAGGTTCTGACGAAATCTCCCAAATGTGCAGTCTAGGAAAACATAATCAAGTTGACACCTTGGTACTTTTCCTTTCTTGCAAACAAACTTCTTTGGTAAACTTTGTACACACTCAGCCGTGAGTCTGCAATCTCCTGTGTGTAAGATATTACCAAAATTGCCTTCAAACAAGAACATTACAGCTCCTGAGGTTTACACAACCCATACCAGAAAAGGGACAATCTGTCAATAGAGCTTCTCAAAATCATTTTAGGTTTTGAACACAAATGAAAGAAAGAGATAAATGCATAATCAAATGGGGGATCTATTTGACAAGTAATTTATCATAGGAGTATTGAACTTTATGAGTCTGCTGACATTTTATCTTTTGCAAATTTTAATGATTTTCCCTTGGCAACATGGCTCCTGAGATATCTACTAAGTTGATTGTGCTTCTTTGCTTTTGTAGAATAGTCTTTATTGACACACAAGCTCCCAAGTAGAAATTTCACTTACGTGATGCATTAGAAACCTTCTCCTTTTGTCAATAAAACTTAGATACAGTACTTTAGGTCCATTACATTAGGTTCCCCAATTGAATTCAAACAACTAGACCTAGTTGCATTGAATTTAATTGTGTTTTAATGGTCAATGCAATCAGGCGTTTAAATTTAATTGGGGAACATAATATACTGCTCCAAAGTTTCACCATTTTTTTTGCTAAGAGCTGATGAGAATTAGAAATAATTGCCTACACATTCTGCAAATTAAATGATCCCAGAATTATGTCATAAATCCAAGACATTCCTAGCCTAATTATGTCAATATGATGCAGGCACTTGAAAATAAACAATATAATAGAAAATGTTTATTGTGTATAGTTTTGGAATTTGCTTGTGGGAGATATATTGTTGTGATATGGCACCATATCCTAATCTTATATTCTCTGCTCTGACTTCATTTATTGTTTATTAGGTATATAATTTTCTTCTGTGCGGACACATTATTGCACATCATTTTAAGTGTGACAAATTATTTACTTAAAAATGCAGAATATTAGGCCAAAGATATCCAACTGTTGCCCCAACAAAAGACCAGCGATGGTTGACGTAGTAACCATGTTAAAAGCCACTGACACTTAAAGGGAAAAGGGATGACACCTATTTAAGAACAACAGGGCTGTTTGTTCCTTAAGGGCCTGTTTGGATTGAGAGGAGAGGAGGGGGGAGCAAAAAGGAGTAGAGTAGAGTTGGCCAAAAATTAGGCTAATTTCCAATCAACTCTACTCTACTCCCCCTCCCTCCCCCGCAGTCCAAACGGACCAAAAATCTGTATTTAGCTTGACCACAGAGCAGAAATTTGATTCACCATGCCTGAACTCATAAAATAGAGTAACATCCTCACCTCAGTACTTATTTTTGTTGAAGTTATGGACTTTATTAACTTGGCTTCATGCCATTCACTTAAATTTCTCTCCAAAATAACTTAGAACTACATATCTGCTTTGCCGGCTAATTCATCCCTCTCTAATTCTAAGGGTAACTTCCACTCCAATCTCTATTCAATCGTAACCATTAAAAATACAACATATCATTATAAGATCAAATTTAAACAAATCGTATCCCTGAAATATGCATATATAATATTAAATATCCAACAATAAGAACAAAATTATACGATTTCCACAAAACCCACATGAGCAAACCAATTAAACAATAAAATACAATACAGAGCCAATCAAAAACTATAAAAGAAGAAGAATAAATTACCAGGGCAGTGGTTGGCATCAAAAGCCGTGACAGTGAAAGCCTCATCAGGATCGTCCACAACCACCGATTGCCCAATTTCAATTTCCACAAACAATGAATCATCAAGCTGCACAAAACCCACAAAATCAAGCTCAACCCAATTTTTTTAAATTTGCTTTTAAAAAACCCCGAAAACAGAGACAAACCTGGGGGTAGTGTTGAAGGACTAGAGACTTGGTGAGAAGGGTTGAGTAGATAGGGAAAGAAAAGTGGGAAGAGATGCCAAAGGAGTGGTCTTTGTGGGCATGAGTTAAAAAGTGGTGCCTCTTTCTCTTTGAAGAGGAAGTCCATGTGTCCACTGAGAATGGTAGCCCTTTGGGCATTTCTATTGGCATTTTCCTACTACTAATTTGTGTTGAGAAAAATGGGTTTGAGAGGAAAAAAAATGAATAACGTTGTGAAAAGGTTTTCCTCACAGAGCTTCTATAGAAAGAAAGAATGAGAGGGTAGGAAAATAGAAAGTTTTCCCAGTTGGGGGGAAATGCTTTTGTAAACAATTGAGGATAATGAATCGAGAGCATTGAGTTTAAGCCCGACCCGACCCGACCCGTTCATCCATCATCCAACCGTGTTTATTACTTTATTTTCTGTTATTTCTTCGGAACCCGTAGGATTATGTTTAAGTACCCTTCGATTTTGGCAAATGACAGAGACTGTTATTTGGAAGGCGATAGCGTTAACGTGTTAATGTCTTAAGAATGTATTTGGTGGTTTTTAGGAATTTTTTTTAAGAAAAGTGTTAGGGGGAAATTTATGCCTCTGAATGAGATGTTGGGAAACCAAATCGAAACTCAACTATGGGCTCTTGAGACGACACGCAAAGGCTATCGCCTATCGGTGTGATGACAAGCCTACCCAAGTAAGGAAACAAAGGCTGCATTTAACAAAACAACAATAAAAGCCCAATGAAAAATACTTTATAATACTTACTTAGTACATTAATGGTCCTATTCTGATAGTTCAAAGGAAATAAATTCTCTAGCGGTAAAGGTGAAATTACACTTAAGTCCGAAAGATGAATTGTCCAACGGTAAAGGTGGAATTACACAGTCCAGAAATCAATAATTAGATAAATTTAAGCAAATTTTAGGTCCTTATGTGTCTCATTCAAGAGGAATTTATTGTGCTTTCAGCCATCATTACATCAATGTAAGGGAAGAGTTTGATTGTTACAAATACATCATATCCTTCAACAATAAAGTAGAAAGTAAAAATTAAAGGTTCCCTAGGGAAAAAAAAGGGAGGATTGATTGGCATGGTGTGAAGGGAGAGAAAAATCCTAGCTTAGTGCAATGAGTATTAAATTAAGATTTCGGTGAGTATGAGTTTATAAGGCATCGACGAAGTGAATGTGATCTGTTTTTTGAGTGAGTGGTATAGGACTGATCTTTGAGACTCAAGTTTTTTATGAGTCATGGGTTGTTTGTGACTAATTGGAAGACATTTATGAGCTGTGGTAGTGTAAAGAGGGGAAGAAAAATATCCGAGATTAGATGGGTGTAAGCTAAAGATGATAGGTGGTGAGCTAAAAGAGAGCTAAACCATCGGTAAAAATGGCCAACGAATCTCAAAGTCTCGGAGGGGAGTAGCCAGGTTGTTTTTTTGGTTAGTTGCTTGTGTTTTATAATGGAGCTTTAGAGAAGCATTAATTGACAAGAATCTAAAAAACGTATGACTACTCGTAGATGATGAATCGGGGTCAAGCTTTCCTGGGATTTTTGATCAGAAGTAGGAAAATCTATTTTAGGGGCTGCCTTGCTTCTTTGAGTAATGATTTGATTTTAGAGTGTTTTGCATCAAATGCCAAGATTTTTGGGGCTGAGCTTAATTATTGTGATTGAGGCGTGTATCAAGAGCGAATCCTAATGTTGCAATTGAGATTTGGACCCCTGAGAAGTAAGATTTAACACCCCAAGCTAGGCGTCAAGCTCTAGTCCACTTCAAGCGGTTCCCTGGGTATTCCTTTTATGCCCTCCAAACCACATCTTCCCAAATTTTCCCCTTTAGGATTCATGGGCTTGTCACATGAATCACGTCTTGAATGTTTTCAATATTCATAGCATCAATTTGTTGAAGCTTGGATAATTTGGTTTCAGCTCCCCTTCCGTTGGAGGTGCGGTCTTGAGGAAAATGATGGAGTCCCATAATCTTTTAGACTTCAAATGACATGACAACCATCGGGCACTGTTCACGTCAAGTAGAGGGTGGCAGAAAATTGATGGGACAACCCTTAGTCCATTCTCAAAGGTTTAGTTCTCTTGTATGAGTCTCTAGTTGCTCTTTTTGGTTAGGGATGAACAAGGGTGGTTGCCCGCTCTTAATCCTTTGCCTCTTGCTGGTGTTTTTTGGTTTGGGCTTGCTTACATGGGCTAGTCCCTTTAGGCCAGGTTGTGTGCATCCCGAACAACACATGTTTGCCATGGGTTTTCATTCCTCATGGACTTTTGTTAGTGAATACTTTGGGTTTTTTCATAGATACTTGCGGTGGGCCTTTGGTCAATTGTAATGTTTGGAACAATAAGACATGTTTCAAAATACTTTCGTAAATAACATTTGCCATGATGAATTCCATTTTGCAAATAATGTTCATGGTTTCTAATAATCGCATCATATCTTAAATGATGAGCTTGCGGGTTTGAATATTTACCATGAGTGTTGAAGGTATAAATTATGGATGTCATGATGCAAATGATGTCCATGCATTTCATGAGTTTATAATATGAGAACATAATCTTCAAGATAACTCCTAATGAGTTTTTTTGTAAGACGATTGCCATGGTTTTTTGCCATGGTAATATTTTACCATGATATTTTTTCTTTGCCAAGCGTTGATAATCTTGGGTTCCTTTTTTTTTTTTTTTTTTTTTTGATAAAGTAGTGCCAACGAAAATTGGGTTTTGGATATTGCCAGTGAGAACTGGGCTTTAGAATTAGGCTTTGATGTTGTCAATGAGAATTGAGCTTTGATGTTGCCAATGAAAATTGGGCTTTAATGTTGCTAATAAAAATTGGGCTTTGACGTTGCCAATGAAAATTGGGCTTTGTGAAAATTGGGCTTTAATGTTGCTAATGAGAATTAGGCTTTGATATTGCCAATGTGAATTGGGATTTGGATAAATAAATTGCCATGGGTTTAAATCATGGACTTTGATTATAGATTTGAATTACATTGATAAAATTGTTTTGCCATGAACTTGAATCATGGGCTTTTCAAATATTGCCAAGCATAAGTATTCTTGGGCTTTAAATAGAATAGGGTGTGTGTATTTGAAAGTAAATAGGTGGCACTTAAATAAAATTAGGTGTAATAAAAAAAGTACCCTAACAAAAAGTTACTAACAAATTTAAATTATACAAAATTTAACAAAGAGATAACTTGAATATATCAACGTTAACCAAAAAAAAAAAAAAAAAAAAAAACACATGCACACACAAAAATACATGAATTATTATAGTTTTTTTGTAGCAATAAAAAGAAAAAGAAAAAAAAATAGATTAATAAAAGAAAAAGTGAAAACTGAAAATGTTGAGAGAAGAATAATAAAATGAGAGAGAGTTTGAATGATAATAGAAAAGAGAAAAATGGAGAGAGAGAGAGAGAGAGATGGATTATATTTGCTACAATTGCGAGCCAAACTAAGAAGAGTAAAATTGTTGTGACTGCAAAGCCAAAGAGAGCATAATTACAAGCATCGCCAAGGAGAACATATGACCACAGTATTTTTCTTGAATTGCTTTTTAAGGAAAAAATGAAATTTGAAACTATTTTTATGTAATTGGCTGAATGAGTTGCAAATTTAAATGATTAGGGATTTTTATTTTTATTTTTTGTTTTTGAATAGGCTTTTTGTTGAATAATTTGTTCATTTGTTGTTGTTTGGTCTAGTCTTGTTTTTGTTTAGGATATTTTTGTTGTTATTTGGGCTAATTTTTATTAAGAAGTATGTTTGGAGGGCCAAAACAATGTTCGGAGTAATGCTACATTCACAAAAAATCTTATGCAATAAGGTGTTATTGGTGAGTAAAAAAATAATGTCAGTATTGGATTCAAATTAGAATCGGTAACAACTTATTACATAAGATTTATTACAAAATTATTGTGAAAATATTGTAAACGTAATATTACTCTTACTTTTGTAGAGCCAAATTCTTGTGATTTTCAAGTCATGGTATTCAACATATTTATTAGGGCGGTCAAAATAGGTTTGTTTATTATAATTTTATTTTGCAAGCATATATAAATATTTTTTGTTAGTCAAGGTGGTCCAGTGACCTCCCTAAGTTAAACATGGAGCCGCCGTTGGGTCTATAATCGAGCCTGGGAATTAAAAGACAGCCTTGTTTATTCATTTAATTTTAAACACTAGTAGAGCTTGAGCTCATTATCAAACAAAAAAAAACTTGATTTATTTTTTTGTTAAAATTTTTTAAGTTCGAGTTTGTGCACAAATTACTTTTAACCCATCACAAATTTATGAATAATATTGCGAATAAGTTTTTCTCTAAGAGATCTCTATCTAGGAGCTTCTATATAGAATTTGAGGGAAGGGAAGGAAACTTTTCTAAAAAATATATATAAATATATATAAAGAGCTTAGGAAATTTTTGTACAAAAAGAAAATATGAAAAAAAGGGTTAAAGAGGTTTTTAAATTATTTTTAATATGAAAAAAATATATGGGTCATATAGAACTAATCGACCCATTAAAAATCAATAAAGATTATCTTTTTAATCGTATATAAACATACGGGGTCAGATCAAATTAACTCCAAATTTTATAATTTAATCTTTACAATCATAGGCCAACTTGCAAAATATAATTGAACTCTTGACTAAGTTAATATGATTTTGAAATTACATGTATGGTACCTACTTCTTGCAGATGTGATTTGCGTTGATATAACCAAATCAAACATCCATCCCTATACCAAAAAAAAAAAAAAAAAATCCATCTATTATTTGAGCTATAACTTTGAAGAAAAATATATTAATAAGAATGGGAAGCAAGTGGAAAATACTACTTATTATTGGCTGAAATACTAAAACTGCAAATGAAATTACATAGTTAACTTTCCAAGCATAATACTTAGGTTCATAGAATCCGGATATAAGACAAGGAATAAGAAACAAATAGAACTCTCCTTGTTCAATAAACCAATAACATGCTTATCTAGTATGCCATTGAAGATGGAGTACGTTCATGTGTCCACTGAGAAAAGGTATTTCTATCAGCATTTTAATTTCCTACTACTATGTTTTGGGAGAATCGGTTTGAGAGGAACATGGCACATTCTCATCAACACGTTAGGTAAAGTTTATGTGAATAACAATCTATTTCAATCTATGAAAAAACTTTGGCTACAAACTTGATTGTAGCATTAGGCTTCAAACTACTTTAAGAAGCTGAAATGTGTACTTTGTTCATTACTCACTTGTTGGTTGACTAAGCATGGTTAAGAGCATCTTTAGCAATCTCTCTAAATTTCTATCATGTTTGGAGAATGAATAGTGAATTTTTCTTTTTAGCTACTTACCTTTTCAAATACACTTTCTAACAGACTCTTTATCTTTTTCTCTACCTCATTAAAATATTATTTCTTTATTCTTTTTTTAACATTTCTTCATTCATTCCTAATGTATATATTTTACAAATTCCAAACAACATTAACCATTACATATGTTTTTTTAATGAGAAGTGTTGTGTCTATAACATTTTTTTGCAATATTTTCACAAAAAAATCTTATGTGGTAAGTTGTTACCAGTTCTAATTTGAAGCCACCACTTAAATTATTTTTTTACACATCAATATTAACTAATAACAATCTGTCACTTAAAATTTATTGTGAAAGTATTATGAAAATATAGTGTAACATTTCTCAATTTTGATTTCTTATTCTTTGTATTATTTTTCCTTTCTTTCTTTAGTGTGTTTTTTTTTTTTTTTTTTTTTTTCATCCATACGTTTTTTCTTCTTCTTTTATTTTTTTCTCTTGTTTTTTCTCCTCCACACACGTACACCTACCCCTATCTCTATCTTCACTTTTGTTTTATTTTTTGTTTTTTGAGTTCTTGATCTCCAGAACATATCTCCAGCTCTCCCTCTTTCTCTTTCTTTCTCTCTTCCTTACACACACATAAATCTCTCTCCCTCTATCTCACACAAACAAATTCTCTCTCTCTCTCTCTCTCTCTCATAAACACATAGATCACCGGTAGAGAACAAAGACTAGAAAGAGTTGGCCATTTAAATCCACGTTCATGCACACCGCTCCTCCTCCTCCCCATTCTAGGAACATGTAGCTTAATCAACATATGGGTCAAATCGATGTTCTATATGTTGTTGTTGTTGTTTTTTTTTTAAGTTTTGGTTTGATTAGTTTTATTTTATATGAAAGATTGTATTTTCTCTTTGTTTTGATTGTGTCTCCCTCTTGAGTTTGGAGACGACCGAGAGAGAAAAAAATTTGGGATGAGTTTGTAGCAGTTGTAAATATTAAGTAAAAACTGAATATTTTAATTGATTGGTTGAATTTTTTATTCTCATAAATTGTTTTGCTAATGAACAGTATGTCATCAGACCAAGAGAGCCATTGTTATTAGCAAACAATTTTTTGCTCATGAATAGTGATTTAGAGAGACTGTTGGAGTAATCTTTTGTGGGTTTACTCTCCAAATTTTGGGTTTAAAGAGCTTGTTGGAAATGCTCTAAGTGAGTTGTGTGCATTGCACTTGAAAAGTACACATACCAACTTCTGAGAATGGTTTGTAGTCTAAAGCTCTAACCAAGTTTATAGCCAAATTTGTCCTTAATCTAATACATTGTTTGGCATACCTGATTACAGGATCATATACAAACTCATCTTACTCGACATGCAGAAACTTGGACCTTATAGAGCTTCTTAGAAAAGTCGTGTATAAAATAGACTGTCTTTAATTTAATGGTTCTCAACCATGATTAGGTCACTGCAAATATTGCAATTTCGTCTTATCACTAGCAGAATAGAATTAACTCCTTAACAGATTTGACTAGCCAACATGATCTTGGAAGAACATGAATGGAACCTATTACTCCTTATTCTATCTTGGCAGGCATTGTTATCACGTGATTACTTTTGTTCTTGAAAATTGGGTAACCATAGCATGGATATATGTGATTTGCATTAATATGAACAAATCATCCATCCTTCTATTATTTAACCTCGACCTTTGAAGAAAAATGTATGGACGAGGAATTGGTAGCAAGTGGAAAATACATCTTATCATTTGCTTGAATATATTACAACCACACATTAAATTAAATAGTTAATTTTCAAAGCATAATATCAATAGAATTAAACATAGATACAAGTTTGAGGGAAATTAGTTTGAGTTACTCATAAACGTATAAAACACAAATATAAGACAAGGTATAAGAAACAAGCAGAACACTCCTTATGCAATAAACCATGACGATGCTTATCTAGTATGCCAGAAGAATCTCTCCATCCATTGTAAAACTTTGAAGGATCGTAGACTCTATGGGCCTGCGATATAACATAAAGAGGAAATAGCAAAGTAAGTAAATTATTTAATTAATACCAACATTAAGAGGGTGAAAAGTTTGATTTTTGACCTTCCATGTAGTCAAACATGTTGCATTAACTCCTGGAGCCAAGAAGAATGTCCCTGACCAAATGCAGCTCAGAAATGGCCTTGCTAATGTCCCATCGTTCTTGTGGTAACTCCATAGAGCATGCCACTCCAACCTTGACCATGGTATCAAACACTCCTCTTTTCTATTTGTAGGGCTAAATTATTGTAAGGTTGAATTTAATCAACCATGTGTTGGCTTTATTCCGTGACAAATTTGCTTGTAATACAGCACTTAGAAACCCCGTATTTAGGTGGGAATCATGTAAGGGTAGTGTGTGAGAGAGTGAGAAGAAATGCTCAAGACAAAGTGCAAAGAAGCGAGACTCGTGGCTGGGACTCGCGGGAGGCTCGCGGCTTGCAAGCCGCCAAAAGTTGCACACGCGCAGAGCATGCAGGGGAGCTGAACAGTCATGCCACCTGGAGTACTATAGGACAAAAATCCAGACTGGCCGTTAAGTTAGCTCGCGACTCAGTCAAGTCGCGAGGTCAAGTCGCCAGCCAAGCCTGTTTTGGGAAAACTCGACTCTTCGCATTCCATTATCACACCAAAGATAAATACCCCTCATTCCCACAAAATATGTGTGGCTATTCGAAAAGAAAAATCCTAAGAGAGGTTTCTTCAAAACACCCACCCAATTAGAGAGAGCTACTCATTCTTAGAGAGAAATCTTTGTAGTCTCTTCTCATTCCCTCTCTCATTGTCATACCTATTGAGAGGAGATTTCTATCCAAACACTACCCACACCCATTTAGAGTGTTGAGTGTTTTTGGAGCTTTGGGAAGCATTGGAAGATGCCAAGGATGGCGGATGCTATGGATTATAGCGGAATCCGGTAAGCTAGAAAAGAAAAAGGTTCGGTGCAACCTCGTTGGAGCAAGAAGCTTGGAGGGCTTAGGTACATCGGGTAGATTAGGCTTGGAGGGTCTATTGTTGTTCATGTATCCCAATTACATTTTCTAGTGGATTATTGACCGCTTGGAGGGCGGCGGAGAGGTTTTACGCCGAGGGTTTCGGTTTCCTCTTCGATAACACATCGTGTGTTGTCTTTGTGTTTGCATCTTCCTTCCCTTTTATCTTTGCCTTTTATTTTCTGTTGTGGATGTGTTTTTAATTGGCTTAGATTGTTTACCAATTCTGTATTAAGCTTTTGTTCATGTTCCGCACATTAATTGTTTGATATAAAGCTTGAATTGGTAATTTGTAAATTGGGGGTCTAAACGTTCAAGGGTGTTTTATACACTTATTTGAACTTTCAATTATGATTATCAATCTCTTCATCAACATTATTTAAAAGCTTTGAGTCAACAATCTCCATTACACAATTAGGCAAGGCCATGCTAGCATAATGGTGAAGGTTAAAGCCTCCCTCAAACATGTGATCTGTGGGCTTCTTTCCCGTTATCATCTCTAACAATAGGATTCCATAGTCAGAGACATCCCCTTTGGTTAACACCTCACTTCCTAGACCATACTCTGTCATTCAGGATATTTAACATAAATAATACATTCACATGACAATTAGGGATCTAAAAATTAATATACTCATGGTTAATGTGGGAAAGCATATATTAACAATTAAAAGACCAATAGGGATCTAAAAATTAGTGTAATCATGGTTAATGTGGGAAATCATATATTAACAATTAAAAGACTAGTAAATTTTTGTTACCAGGAGGAGTATACCCGATTGTTCCCCTTATTCCAATTGAGTTGCTTTGTTTTGGAATTGTAAATTCTGAAAGAAATTTTGCAAGCCCAAAATCTCCAACATGAGTGGTCATATCATAGTCGAAAAGAATGTTATTTGGCTTTAGATCATAGTGAACAACTCGCACTGGGCAATGGTAGTGTAGGTAATCGAGTGCACATGCAACATCAATGGCAATGTTTGTTCTTTGAAGAAGGTTCAAATTTTGTATCTTTGCTTGCTCGATATCTGTTTCCAAATCCTTATGTAACCATTTTTCTAGACTTCCATTTGGCATGAACTCATAAACTAGAGCCTTAAAATCATTTCCCTGAAAATCCACACTTGAGCAGGAAGTTATTATCTTCACAAGATTCCGATGACAAATATTTTTCAAGGCATCACACTCAGAGATGAAACTCCTAAAAGCTCCTTGACGTTGAAGATTTAGTACCTTGATTGCAACAATTGACCCATCTTCACCAAGGATGCCTTTATACACCGAACCAAAACTGCCCACACCAATCAAATTTGTTAATGAGAACCCATCTGTTGCTTTGAGAAGCATTTGGTAAGATACTTTCAAAAGCGAATTTCTCAAGGTAGATCTTGAAGACTCATCTTTTCTTATATTTTTGTGCCAATAAAGTAAGAAAAAAGACACTGTGGCAACTACAAGGAGCACACATGCCACCGAGATTACAATTGTGAGTGTGAGAGACTACTTTGTTTTCTTCTCTTTTTTAGTTAAGTAACTAGGCAACATGAGTTCTAATATGCCCCCACAAAGCCCAATATTTCCGACAACCGATATTGAGCTAGCATTTGCAAACACTCCTTTTGTTGGAACCTCTCCTCGAAAATCGTTGAAGGATAAATTCAAATTTTCGAGAGAGAGTTTTTACAAGAAATTTGGAATTTGACTAGAGAAGTTATTTCGAGAAAGATCCATGACTTGAATACCACTCAAAGAACTCGGGGATGTTGGAATTCACCTTGAAATAAATTACCCTCCACATAAAGGTACTCAAGGCTTGTGCAAGAGCCTAGGCTGCTTGGAATTTTACCAGGATGACTTGTTCTCAGATAAGTTCAACATTGCTAAATGGACTAAGTTGCCGACTTCTGATGGTAGTGATCCTACGAAAAAGTTTTGTGCTAAACTGAGTCCAATTGACAACATGGAAATTGCAAAGAGTTGCTTTGGAATGGTGCTAGTGAGATTGTTTTGAGAAAGATCTAGCAACAACAAATTTTGGCAATTTTCTATACTTCATGGGATACTTCCTTGCAATATGTTATTATCCAATAACAATTCAGTTAACAATGATAGGTTTCCAAGCGTAATTGGTAACCTTCCCGAGAGTTTGTTGTTAGATAAATGTAATCATTGTAACTTTTTAAGACTACTAATATCATCTAGGATTGTCCTGGTAAATTTGTTATCATTCATCAATAAGATTGTTAAGTTAACTAAATTACCCATCCCTAAAGGGATCTCTCCAAAAATAAGATTGTGGCCAATCGCAAAATAAGTAATCTGGGTTGAAAGATTACCAAAAACATTAGGCAACTTACCTTCGAATTGATTCACCTCAAGACTTATTCTCGATGAATCTGCTACAATTGAGTAGAGATTATGAGAAATTCATTTCATCACCATCTCCACTTCTGAAATAATTATTGTTAATTATAAAATCGTTCAAACGGTGTAAGCCTCCTAAATTGACTGAAATTTTTCCCATACAATTATTCTCGCAAATCGCAAAAGATTGTAGCTCTGAAGCATCAGATAATGAGACCGATATAGATCCAAGAAATTGGTTTGAATAGATTTGAAACAACTGGAGATGTAGAAGGGTGAGGAATAAGTTTGTTGGAAGACTTCCACTAAGCTCATTTTCGTACATTGAAAAATAAGTAATAGACGAACAATTATATAAAGATGGAGGGATCAAACCAGAGAGTTTATTGTCACCCAGTGTAAGTGTATTTAAGCTTCCTAATTGACCTAAGGCTTCTGGAATGTGTCCTCCAAAGGCATTATAGGTTGCAGAAAAAACTTGGAGAGACTTAAGTTTCCAATGAAAGGTGGGATTCCTCCTGTGAGATTGTTGTTGCGAACATCAAGAAACTCCGCCTTTGACAGAGAAGCAATCTCCTTTGGGATTGACCCCGAAAGGTTATTTTTTCCAACAAGAAGATATCCGAGTTTGATGCAATGGGAAACGTTTGCAGGAATTTTCCCTTGGAAGAAGTTAATAGACAGGCCCAATCTTCGCAACCTGAGTAGACGACCAACTTCATCTACGATTTGGTCTCCAATGGTGTTGTTGTAGAACTCGATTACCCTAATGAAGCTAAGGTTGCCTATGTATGGAGACAAGGAACCCACCAAACCTCTAGAACTCGGATCTAATACAATGACTCTTCTATGCTTGTGGCCGCACGTAACACCTTTCCACTCGCAGAAATGGAGGGAATTATTCCACGAGCTCAAAATGTTTTCAGGGTCATGTGTTATCTGCTTTTTGAAGGCCAACAAAACCCGATGATCAGTCTCATTCCCACCAAAATAATCGAAGGTGGAAGTCTTGCTACCAAAGAAAAATAGTAGGAATTTTTACATGCAGCAGTGCAATGAACAAGAGAAGGATGGCTTGGAAGTGAATTGGACACAATAGTCTGAGACTCATTGCTACAAGTGAAAATCCTCTTCGTTGCCTTTTCATTTCCAATGTGCAAAATTTAGGTTCGCTTAATAAAATAAGGCGTCTATACAGTGGAAATATGGGTGCACTAGGGTCATGATGATGACAAAATAGGCGTCACTTCTACAGAGGCCTAGAATTTTTTTTGTTGTGACAACATACAGGGTAGTTTCGTCCTTGTGCCATTGATATTGATCTTGAAGTTAATTTTTGAGGCTGAACTGCAATTATTCTTTGTGGGTAACCAATTAGACTTTGTTTGTTTTTAGACCCCTTAAAACACAATTGGATTAACCTAGTTAATTAGCCAAGTGATTACTTAGTCCAAATTTCAAATCTAGGTTAACACACAATCATATAATCATATCAATGTAAAGTGCGGAAAATAAAGAACACAAAGATATGATGACCTAGGAAACCAAATCGGTAAAAACCTGGGGAGGATTTAACCTAGCTATCCTTAAGGTAAACTTGAATCCACTATGAAAGACTTGAAGTTTTACAATAGCGACTTAGACCACTAACATCCTATTGATACTCACCAGTAGAAAACTTACTGACATGACCATGTGACAGCTCCGAGACCACGGACTCCTTCTTTCTTGGATTCTCCAACAAGTACAAGCACTCCTTCTTGTGTATCTTTAAGTCTTATTATTGCAAAGAATGAATGATTATCAAGCTCTCAATCAAATCTCCTTCTTGATAATCCTAAGCCTGTGTGAAGGCAACCACCTCTCCGATTTCACAAGAGATTCACACACACAACAAATAGAGCCACCTAAAACGTGGCTAGGGTTTTCTCTTTTATACTTAGGGAAAAACATAAAACCCTACATATCATATGGGCTTAGGGCTAAGTTGGAATAATCTGCAGAAAAACGTTCTGCCCAAATTTCAATCGGTCGAGTCTAATTCTCGATTGATCGAGCCAGACAGAATCATACTATAACTTCTACAACAACTTGATTCCAACTTTACATAAAACGCATACACTTTGAGCAAATCTAAACAAGACTAAAAACCTGTTTTGATCATGGTTTGCCAACAATACAAATTAGAGTTCTAATACATTAGTTCTTAAGTACTTAGAACCTAACAAACTCCCCCTTTGGCAATCCGAGACAAAACACAAACTAAAATGCTCAAAGTTTACAAAGAAAAGCCCATTACACAAATAATGCCCATTATAACAAATCCAACCTAACTACTATTTATCATTTGCAAGTGTAGACAATGAGCACGATCAATCAACTCGTACATTTCCTGAAATACTCAACAAACGTATGTGAGGAAAATACAAGTAAAACAAAAATAAATTCTTGACTTCACAAAACACAAAACAAAGACATATATCATGAATAACTTATAAATATAAATCAATGAGCAGCGAAACAAGAAACATAAATAACAATGTATCTCCCCCTAACAAAAACAATTTCAACTCCCCTTAAATAAAACAAATAGGATTCCCACATATTCCCATATTTCATCAAAATCTCCCCCTTTTTGTCACGTATTGACAAAGACAACTCAATAAAGAGTAAACATACGCAATAAATGATAAGAGAAAATAGAGAATCAAGGAAACACAAAACAATTCAACTCTATAGAAAATAGAGACAACTCTCCCTATGAAGAGCAACAACTCCTCCTATGAACAACAAAGGTAAAAAAAACTTTTCTCCCCCTATAAAAATAGGAAAAAAAAACAAAACAAGTTTTGGGAAAAATAGTTTTGGGGAAAATAGAGGAGGTGGGGAAAATAAAGACATATAAACCAAACTGAAAACTAAGTTGAGAATACACATGAAGAAAAATATTCTCTCTTTCAATAAATGCAAACTTGACACTATGTGACCCATAAACGGTTGCATGAGTAGAGAAAATATTTGCACATTGATTATCCATCGTATCTCTTAAAAATATTTTATGTATTTCACACATAAAAAATAGCATATACTAAAATGTACAAATGACTCAAAAATTAATCAATCAATTTTTAAATCAAGTTGAGTACCCAATTTAGCAAAGTGTGTACATGTTATGTGTAAAAAAAATGAGAGATATGACTGCAAAACTACAAGATGGATACAGAAAACAATGCAATGCATGTGAATTCTAAACATAAATGATGCATGAAAAAAAATTTGGTCAAAAACTTAAAAATTGAAAATTTTTCAGTTTCAATCAATCGAGCATCAATTGAATACCAATCGAGCCAGCCAGATTCAAACCAAAAATTTTAACGCAATTTCGATCAATCGAGAAACAGCTTCGATCGATCGAAAATCTAGAAAAGTGAATTTTTGAAAAACAGAGCAAGTTAATGTAGAAACTCCTTAATGCATAGCATTTCATGAATGAAATGCATGAGTATGAGATTAAAAGCTTTTCAAAAACACTTGAATTCATCCCAGATCTTCCAAAAACAAGTTTTTCAACCAATTGTCCTCAAAAACTCAAACATTAAGCACATTTTGCATCAAAATCAAAGAACATATAATCTTGGATGACCACAACAAAATCAAACACAATAACATATACAAAGTTTAGCAAAGAGTAATTTGTGTAGTGTGTGCAACTAGCAAAAGCTTGAGATACATGTGAGATGATATGTGAATAGTAATCAAGTACAATTTTTACAAAATTCATCACATAAATTTGAAAGATACTATCACCTAAAGAGTTATATCATATAACTCCCACATCTCCTAGAAAACAAGCTTGCAATCATGTAAGTTTCTTGATTTGCCTCATAATGTACACACCAATTTTATTTAATTTGAAACTTATTAAAATAGCCAGGATAATGTACATACCAATTTTATTTGATTGTGAAGTTATTAAAACCCAATAATGTACACACCAATTTTAGCATTTAAACCGAGGCTACACCTTTTTTTTTTTTTTTTTTTTTTTTTATGTGCTACACTTTCTCAAACACAAAATTTTATGATATGCACTAAGGTGTTCATGATTGGCTAGTAAATAGTGGTGAGATGATTATTTATGCTTTTCTCAATAAGTTCAAGTCCGACAATCAAAAGCATGTGACTTCAAGATCAAGTGATCAAAAACTATAAACATCTCCCACACAACATGCACTGCAAAGCTCAAACTAGTAAAGTGCAATAAAATAAGCTCATCCAAGCTAAACAAGGTACATAAACTTGTTATGTAAAGATAAAATGACCAATCCTTAATTATAAATCCAAGATGTGAAATACAAAACACAAAAATCTTTTTGGTTTTTTAAAAAAATTATGACCAAAAAGAAAAAGAATACATTATGCTAAATGAACAATGCAAAAAGAATGCAAATGCAATACATGACAGTGCTTAACTAAATTATAGAGGGTACACAAACAAGAAATATCAATTTCTTAATTAACCCATGAGTACATGTACACACTAATACATACTCACACAAAATTAGAAATAGCTTAGCACTTATATAACAGATACTATTTAAGTTTCTCTACAATGTCAAACATGCTTTAAATCAAGAGAGAGATATCATAATTCATGTAATCCTTAGGAAAAATAAAACAAGACTCAAAATAAAATATTTTTGTCTTTTCGAAAATTTTCAATGTTTTTGGATTATTATTATTATTTTTATATAAAAAAAAACTTAAAAAACAAAACAACCAAAAACAAAAACAAAACATGTCCACAAACAATTGAAAGAATTAAATTAGGGACAAGTAAACAATACTCACCTTAAAGAATCTTTTCTCACCCATATAGCACGAGTCTTCGGCTTTGTAGGTGAAAACCATGTGAAGCAGAGTGTATTTGATTCTCAAAAAGATTGAAATCTTGCAAATTCTTTTCACAAGCCAACAAGCTCAAATTTTTCAAAAGAATATGAAACAATTTGTATGGACTTATGGCAGGAGAAATATCATTAGATATCCTAGATTGAAATACAAAATTTTTATATTTCAATTTATGACAATTAGGACGAATGTGACCGGAGACACCATAAAAGTGACAAACAGGAACAAATTTAGAAACATCAGTATTCTTAACAACAAATCCAGTCTCAGATTTTGGTTTTTGCCTCAACAAAGAATAGTTTGGTCTAATATGACCAACAACACCACAAAGGTGACAAGTAGGCACAAAAACAGATTTATTATGCTTTCTAATAGTAGGTTTAGACATAGGTTTAGAAACTTCAGTGTTTACATCAGAACTTTTACCTTTGTCTAACCTAGCAAAATAAGCATTTTCTTTATCATTCCTCTTGAAAGGAGGGATATAAACTTTTTCACTTTTAGGCTTAAGAGAAATAGAAACACTTCATTATCAACATGAGGCTTAGTACTAGTCAAACTTTTAATTTTAGCTTTAGATTCAACTAACTCTTGTTTCAAGCTTTTCATCTTCTCATCTTGAGAGGAGATTTGATTTCTCAAAAATTCATTCTTTTTATTAGATTCATCTAATCTAACAACCAATTCCTCTTTTTCAAGATTTGTCAATTTTAACTCTTCCTTGAATTTCTTAGCAATTTTCATAGATTTCAATAATTCTTTACGGAAAGTTTTACAGGCATCAATAAGATCAACAAAAACATGAGTAGAAACATGATCAGAAAGATACTTCAAATTATCCATGACAACAAGGGTCAATGATCAGTTCTTAGATCAAAAAATCTAAAACAAAAGAGCTACCTGCTCCGATACCACTTGTTTGTTTTTAGACCTCTTAAAACACAATTGGATTAACCTAGTTAATTAGTCAAGTGATTACTTAGTCCAAATTTCAGATCTAGGTAACACACAATCATATAATTATTTCAATGTAAAGTGTGGAAAATAAAGAACACAAAGATATGATGACCTAGGAAACCAAACCGGTAAAAACCTGGGAAGGATTTAATTTAGTTATCTTCAAGGTAAACTTGAATCCACTATGAAAGAATCGAAGTTTTACATTAGCGACTTAGACCACTAACATTCTATTGCTACCCCACCAAAAGAAAAACTTACTGACACGACCATGTGACAACTCTGAGACCACGAACTCCTTCTTTCTTGGATTCTCCAGCAAATACAAGCACTCCTACTTGTGTATCTTTAAGCTTTTATTGCAGCAACTAAATGATCATCAAGCTCTCAATCAAATCTCCTTCTTGATAATTCTATGCATGTGTGAAGGCAACCACCTCTTTGATCTCACAAGAGATTCACACATACAACAAATAGAGCCACCTAAAACGTAGTTAGGGTTTTCCCTTTTATACTTAGGGAAAAACATAAAACCCTACACGTCATATGGACTTAGGGCTGAGTTGGAAAAATCTGCAGAAAAATGTTTTGCCCGAATTTCGATCAATCGAGTCTAATTCTTGATCGATTGAGCCAGGCAGAATCATACTATAACTTCTGCAGCAACTCGATTCCAACTTTACATAAAATGCATACACTTTGAGTAAGTCTAAACAAGACTAAAAACCTGTTTTGATCATGGTTTGCCAACAATACAAATTAGAGTTCTAATACATTAGTTCCTAAGTATTTAGAACCTAACAGACTTCTTTTGTGGGTATTCGGTTCATGGCTAACTTTGTGACCATGTACAAGATAGTATTATCCTTGCGCTATTGATATTAATTGTGAAGTTGACTTTTGAGGTGTGAACTGCAATTTTTCTTCGTTGATAACCGAATATTCATTTTTTCATTGACGATACCTATGTTGTGATGTGCTTCCCACTCTTTGGAAATTTTGCTATTGTGATTTTTAGATAAAGCGTAAGGGATTTGTCATTGAATCATATGGTTTTTTCAATGTTGTTGGATATATAATATGCATGAAAACAAACAATTTGATTTAAAGGAAAAATGGAGGATTAAAGAAATTATGCATGATTGCAGAAAACTTGAATAGAACTTGGTAAGCCACCTTTCCCCCACTAAAACATGGATCTCATGACTAAACCAGCACAGGCAACCTAGCAATAACCTCCTCATGGTTTGGGCATGGAATTTGTTTTGCTTTACAAAGGGAAAATTATATTTCAAAATCCATGGTTTATGAGGTGTAACTGTGTAAACATAAAATTTATTTCAAAAGTACTTTTTTCATTTTGCCATTCTTTCACTTTTAAAGCTTAAAGACCTTTGGCCAAGTATGTTCTACAATGGTCTTGTTAAATAGCTTGCATATATTTCAAGTAATATAATTGATAGGCTTTCTGAAACTTATCAAGCAAGGCATAACCCATGATTGGTATGCTGTATATTTATTATCAATGAACTTTGGCATTATTTTTAAAGTTTTTGACTTTATATACAGAAGCTGCAATATTTGCATTGAAATTTCAAGTTTCTTATGTTATAAGTTTACTGTATCCACCAAGATAAATACTTTTCCAAAGGGAATATGTGACTTTGAAACTTTCGAAACTTTACGAAAGAAAACCCACCATGTTCTAACATAATTATTTTGTTGAAACATTGTTGTTCTTGTTTTCTGATGAATAATAAATCGACTAAATTGTTCTCAGAGTTGTGGCATGATCATTTGTTGACTTTTGATTTGGGTGATTTATACATGAAATATTTGATAATAAATTTTTCTCATAGTTGTGAACACAAGAAACAATTAAGGGTACGCAATCTTAGAAAAACATTATAATTTTCAAAGTAAGTCAGTTAACAGAAACGCAAGTGTTTCTCCACTGCATTGGTATCCACTGTGAGAAAAAAACATTGGAGTGACAAAGTGTCAGTTTACTAGAGTATATAATAACTTTAAAGTCTACTGGTGCCGGAAATTTTACTCAAAGGTTTGAAGATTTGGATGTGCGTTTAAAGGCCAAAATACCACTATTTGGCAAAATATGTATAGATCTACTATTGTTTGCTAGATAATTAGGGATTTATCATTTTTTTTTAAACTTGAGTTTGCTGTGTAACTCGAGTTTCGCAAAATTGAGTTTCATAAACTCAAGTTCCATGGAAAATAACCACCAATTTTCTATGTAACTCAAGTTCCATAAAAAATAGCATGGCAAGCTTGAAGACTATTTTTTCAAAGAATTCAAGTTTCTAGAATTCATGTTACATGACAAACTCGAGTTTTACAAACTCGAGTTTCAAAATGGTAATAAATTACTAAATATTTTGCAAATAGTAGTATATTTCTAAATAGTAGTATATGGCCATTTTTGACGCATTTAAATTCAGCATTTAGTAACTCTTGGAATCTATAATCAATCAGTATCAAAATATCCCTTCAAATATATATATATATATATATATGTGTGTGTGTGTGTGTGTCAAAATGGATATTTATTCCTAATCTATATATATATCTAAAATCTAAAGCGTAGCATTTATTATTGCTACACTCTAGTTGAGCCACATCATCACCATGTCACAAAGGTTTTTTTTTTTTTTTTTTTTTTTTTTTTTGTTGGGGGGGGGGTTTCCACTTCACACATTCTCTTTAATCAATCTCATTTTCTCTCTCTCAACTCATCATCTTCCCATCTAAAAAACGGCTAATGTTTATACTATTAATGACTTTCCCACTTAATCCAAATTATTTCAATTCAGCAATCAATCTTTCTCTCTCTCTATCTGACTTATCAT
Organism: Quercus dentata; assembly: GCA_028216015.1. Classification (NCBI taxonomy): domain Eukaryota; kingdom Viridiplantae; phylum Streptophyta; class Magnoliopsida; order Fagales; family Fagaceae; genus Quercus; species Quercus dentata. Next base: position 45,921,355 of record CP116453.1, on the reverse strand, counting down.
CTCCTTATCAAAAAAATGGTTTTTCTCCCCCATCAAAATTCAATTGCCACCCTTTGGATTTAAAATCCACCAATTTTATTTTTTATATATAGATTTTGAAAGTCTATTTGAGGTTCTCAAATTACAACTAAAATTAGAAAGTCTATTTAAGATCAATTTTTCTTTTCTTCCCTTGAGCTTCTTTGCATTTCTGCTGCAATTTTTATGGTTTGTAGTTTGTATTGCTTTCTATCCACCCTATAAGTCACTAAATTACAACTAGAATTGAAAAGTCTATTTGAGGTCAGTTTTTCTTTTTCTTCCCTTCAACTTCTTTGCTTTCCTGTTGCAATTTTTATGGTTTGTAGTTTGTATTGGATTTTCTATTCTGGGGTTGTAAATACCATGTTTCTTTTTTATCTTTTTCAATTTTCAATTGATAGTCTATTTCTTTGTATTCATGTTCACAATTTTTCTTTACATGATTGCGTTTTGCCCATCAATTTTTTTGTATCTAAAGAATTGGAATGCATTTTTGTTTTTGTTTTAGTACATGAACATTTTCCTCCCATTTGTTTATTTTATTTTCTTAATGGCTTTGTAATTTTTTAAATTAAATACTATATAAATTCTTGCTAATTTTCTTTTAATCTCATCTAAATTTATGCTAATTTTTAACTTCTTAGGATAACTTAGAAGAGGAAAGAAAATATTATGATTGATAGGTATGGACCGTATGATCCTCTTTTTCTTTGTATTTGGGATTACAACTCAGCTTTATATGGTTATTTTCATTATTTTTTTTTTTGAAAAGTTACGATGTAAAGGTTTGTACTAGATTTTCTTTTCTAGGGTTGTAAATACCATGTTTCTTTTTTTCTTTTTTTTTGAATTTTCAATTGATAGTCTATTTTTTTGTATTCATGTTTGTTGGGTTAAAATGAATTGACCCCTTGCAAATTAATTAGTTACCCAAGTTAATTAATTAGATCAAATTACATACAATAGCATGGTAGCACAAACAAATCACCAATTACACTAAATGTAGCGGAAATTAGATTTGACAAAGGTGATTTGTTTACGAATGGGGAAAACCATCGAGGCAAAACCCCACTGGATGAATTTAATGTTACCACTTCCAAGAATCTACTATTATCAATCACAAGCCCTTTAGCCTATCTCAAAATACCAACTTACAGTTGAACCTTTACCCCAATATCCAATTGGACTTGTATTGTAGTGACAATCTTTTCGTTCAATGCACGAATCCCAGTATGTGACTAACTAATGAAGCACGGATCCTAGTACGTGACTAACTCTAGCAACTTGAAAATGTTGTTAACTGTAAAGTTCTTCAATTCATCAATAATGAAGATCAAGAAGCTCCTTGGTCATAAAACCCTTGGCGTAAAGACGCAGTAGTTTCTATAGAGAGAATAATGAACTAGGGCACTTTTTGCTTGCGCTCTCTTGTGCGATGGCCTTTAAAATAAGCCTTATATATGTCTAAGGTTGTGAGAAAAAAAACCCTGTACAAATATTTTAGCATGGGCCAAAAATCAGATCTAGAAATTATGATTTCGTAAGTCTCGAAAGAAACACTTGTGTCGAGCTTCTGTTGAGCTTTAACATTGAATCTCGATAAAAAGGATTTTGTCGAGACTTCTATCGAGCTTTAATGAACAACTCTTCTTTACTTGTTTCTTGATCAGATCTTCATAGCTTTAACACTTGACTTGAACAACATGTTTCTTGAAGTCTTAAACCCATCTTAGATCTACCCAATTACGAGTAAAGTGCTTTTTGTAAAAAGATTATCCAATTATATAAAATATGTCCCTAACAATCTCTTCCTTTGGAAATCCATGACAAAACCACAACAAAACAAATAATCATGAGAGAAGTCTTAAATCACTCAACTCATAACCACTTGTTGTATTACACAATAAATCTATCCCTACTACAAATTCTTGAAAAACTTTGCAAGAAGAGAGTTCATGGCAAGATAGACTTTCACAACCTGTCTTTTTAAAACACTTAAACAAAACTCATCAAGGCATCATGTGTGAAACAGAAATAAAGATTGCATACATAAAGAAACACGTGTATAAAGAGAGAAAAGAAACAACATATGATAGTTTTTAGACCCCTTAAAACCACAATTGGATTAACCTAGGTAATTAGCCAACTTGTTACTTAGTCCAAATTAACAAATCTAGATTATCACAATCAAAACAATCATATCATGCAAAACAACGGAAAGATAAATAAGACGATGATATGATCACCCAGAAAACCAAACCAGTAAAAACCTGGGGAGGATTTAACTTAGCTATCCTCAAGGTAAACCTGAATCTACTATGAAAGAATCGAAGTTGTTCAACAGGACTTAGACCACTAACATCCTATTGCTACCCACCAAGAGAAACTTATTGACACGACCACGTGCAAGCTCCGAAACCATAGACTCTTTCTTTCTTGGATTCTCCAGTAAGTACAAGCACACCCGCTTGTGTTTCTTGGCAGCAATTGAATGATTATCAAACTCTTGAAGAAATCTCTTTCTTGATAATCCTAAGCTTGTGTAAAGGAAAGCTCCTCACAGATCTCACAAGAGATTTACACAAACAGCAATATGAGCAACACTAAAACATGGCTAGGGTTTGCCTTATATACCTAGGGCAAATTAGAAAACCCTAAACGTTTTAAAACAAACTAGAGCTGAGTTGGAATTTTGCAGAAAATGCATTTGACCCGATTTTCGATTGATCGAGCCTAAGCTCCGATTGATCGAACCAGGCCGAGAAACATAATTAATTTCTACATCAGCTTGTTCCAACTTTACATAAATGAACCAACTTTGAGCAAGTTTAAACACAACTAAACATCTTGTTTTGATTATGGTTTTCCAACAATACACATTAGAGTTCTAAATACATAAAATCCTAAGTCTTTAGAACCTAACAACATATGTAGAGGTAGGTGAATAAAATGAACATACATCATCATCATATATAAGAACAAATAAAGTATAATGTATGTCATAATAAAATGGACACAAGACCAGTGTACAAGAGGCTAATGTAACTAAAAGGCAAGAAAAGTACATAAAAACCTCACTACATCCCTCAAGAAAAGTCCTATACTAACTCTCCCCCTAAGTACAAGACTACTCTCAAACCCAAAACTACTTCCCCTTTTTGTTACGAATGACAAAGGGCAAGTCACCGAGAGGTCGTCATCTCGTCATCATCGGAAGAACTAGTATCATCCTCATCATCATCATTAGGTGAGGCCTCTAGAGGAAGAGAGGGAGAAGGAGCAAAGCCAGCCATGCGAGCCTGTCTGTGGGCAATGCAACCAACTCGGGTGTTCATCCGACACATCTCATCCATGAGATAGTCAAGACGACCACCAAATTTAGCCTCCATCCGCTGAAGCTGCACCATGATGGCCTCGAGGGTCATTTCACCAATCATGGAGGTAGAAGGAGCCGAGGAAGATGGCAGAAAAGCGGAAGCTGCAAGATCGGTCATCTCTACTCATGGCTACTTCGGTCAAAGTTGGGCCTCGCTTCGCCGGATAGAACTAGCACTAATAGCACCCATGGTGGTGAAGAAAGGAATAGGAAAGTGAAAGTGCTGAAGGATCCGCGTGATAGCCGAAGGAAAGATAAGTTTATCACGGGTAGTAGAATCCAAATACACATCAAGAATAGATGTGATGAAGTGAGTGAGAGGGAAAGTCTATAAAAAGATCCTCCATCAAAGAAAGAAGAAAACAAGCACGAGGCTCAATAATGGAGTTATAGCAAGACAATGGTGTGAGAGTGAATGTCATCACCATGTTAAGGAATCTCGAGCCTTTAGCAAAACCCGAGCATGGAGTGTTTAGCTTACCACCCCATATGGAAGGAGTCTCACAAAAGTGAGAGAGAAGCTCATCTTTGGACACAATCAGTGACGATCACAGCTAGGGTAGTTAGGATGCGCTACCCTAGGAACGTGTAGTACCCGGGATATAAGATCCGAAGTAACTATGATACGTGTACCTCGGAATGTGGTAATAAACTGAGGCATAGAGGTATCGATGCCATATATGTTGGAGTAAAACTCCTGAATAAACATGACGGAACACCGTGAGGGTTTCTCACAGAGAGATTCCCATCCTTGAGTCCGAATGACACCGGGTAGCGGAGTGTCGGCAAAATCCGGCAGGATAACCTGGCATTCCGGATGAATAGCACATTTCTCATCATGGAATCGAATATGAAAAGGTACGGGAGGATCGGAAGAAGAAGATGACCTAGAACCTTGACGATGGTTCCGAGTCGGAGTAGATTTGCAAGGCTTGAATGCCATGACGCAATCTATCCGAGAGAGAGAGAGAGAGAGAGAGAGAGAGAGAGAGAGAGAATAGATGGAAACATAAGTTCAGCAAAAGGAAAGAAAAGAAAGAACGTATGCATGAAAAATGCATGAACATGTGACATGAGAATTTAAGAGTATTATGGGTAAAACCCAATCCAAACCTATCAGCATTTACAATAATAATCAATCACACACATCTAATATGCATGAAACATTGTTATAATGCAATAAGGATGCATTGCATAAGTATATAACGACAAATCAACACAACCTAACCTAAAAATTTCACAAAAACTCAAAAACCCCAAAAATATTTTCAAAACCCCAAAACCTAGGTCTAAAAATGCATGAATGCATGGAAAAGAAGTGATTCAAAACACTTACCAAGTGTTTGGAGCTTGATCTAGGCCGAATAACACATGGGTGTGGAGATTTGAGAGAGAGAGAAAGAGAGAGAGAGAGAGAGAGAGAGAGGTTTTTATCAAGAGAGAAGTGAGAAAATGAAGTTTGAATCGCGCCTCGCCTATATATAGAAAATGCAGCTCGATGGATTGAGATAGCTATCGAGAATTTGTCGAGCACTAAATCTCGATAGAAGTGAATCAATCGAGGTCTGTCAAAGATCCGTCGACGGCAAAAATCACCTCAATGGATCAAGAAACAACAGAATCTATCGATCGGATGAGAATGCACAGAAATTTGTCTTGATGGATCGAGAAGCTATTGAGATTCTATTGAGAAGAAATCTAGAAATCTCAATGGATCGAAAATCAGTCAAGATTCTATCGAGGCTCAAGAAAGAAAGCTCGATAGAAATGAAATCTGTTGAGGATCTATCAAGAAAAGGAGTTTTCCAAGGGAAGAGAAACACATAAAGATGAATGCAACAAGCAAGCTACTCAAACAAAAGATCCAAGCAACATGTTAAGCTCTCAAGACATCTTTCAACATATAAGCATAGCATCTATAGATCCAAACACACACACACACACACACACACACACAAACAAATCTAACCAATTTTATATTTCAAAAATAAGTTAAGATAGTTTAGTGAGTATATATCAACACATGTATCTCCTGTGATGGTCAAATCACATTGCACTTGCACATGTATCAAAAGTAGTAAAGAATTTTGCGTGTTATGTGTGAAAACATAACAATTGTGCACAAGTTTCTCATATTATGACGATTTAAGATATAAGAAAATCTAATACACTCACACACAATCATAATTTTTTGATGGGGACTATCACATTTGAGGTACATCATATAACTCTCACATCTCCTAGAAATACGCATACAACCATATTAAAAGCATTTTGATTTTTTTTCTTTTATATTCTTTGCATATTTTCTTTTTGAACATATCATGCATGGGCATAGAAGAGAGAAGAGAAATACCCAATTATGTAAACCAAAACATCACAATTTTGCTATGCCGAAGCACATAGATGTTATACATGATTGACGCGCTTTAGTGGTGAGATGGTTATTTATGCCTTTCTCGTAGGATTTTCTAGCCCTTCCCGTCAAAAAGAGTGGTATGATTATTAAGAATAGAAGATTACTTAATCGTACTCATCACCAACATGAGCCACAAAGCTCACTTGCTTAGTTATGCATTAAAATGCTCATCTAAGCTACAAGAGATACAAAGTTTAGAAAACTTTGTTTCAATGGCCATCTAGGGTACACAAGTACCAATATATACAAACACACACTGTTTTTGTATTTTTCTGATTTTTCAATTTTTTTTTAAATTTTTATGTAAAAGAAAGTAAAACAAAACTGAAAACAAACAAACAAAAACATGTAAACATATAAAGCATAAAATTAGATGCAAATGCATGAGAAAGGATGAGAAAGAGGAGAGATCACTCCATGAAGATTACACCAATGTTTTGGTGTAAAAATTCAAAACGTTTGCTATCAAGAAGCTTAGTGAACAAATTAGCCTTCTGATCATTAGTGTGGTTGAACTCAAGAGTGAGTGTGCCATCTTCAACAAATTCCCAAATGAAATGGTGTCGTATCTCTATATGTTTTGTTTGAGAATGTTGAACAAGATTTTTAGAAATGTTGATAGAACTGGTATTGTCACAATAAATGGTAAGATGTTCTTCACGAATATCATAATCAAAAAGGAGTTTTTGTATCCACGGAAGTTGGGTGCAACAACTGCATCGGTAGTGATGTATTCAGCCTCAAAGGTGGATAAGGAGATGAAATTTTGCTTCTTACTCAGGAGACAAGGTTATTACCCACATAAATGCAACCCCCCAACGTACTTTTTATATCATCAAAGATTCCCACCAAAAACCGTATTAGAATACCTAGTTAAGACATCGTTTGTCTCCTTACTATACCACACTCCAAAATTGGCAATGGCTTTGACATATTTTATGATTCTTTTTAAAGCTATCATATGAGACTCTTTGGGGTTTGCTTGATATCTAGCACACAATCCTACATTGTAACTAATGTCGAGTCTAGTAGTAGTAAGGTAAAGGAGACTACCTATCATGCTTCTATATAAGGAAGAATCAACACTTTTTCCTAACAAGTCAATAGTGTGTTTAACATTGGGACTCATGGGGGTTCTAACAAGATTAGCAGATTCCAAACCAAACTTTTTCACAAGATTTTTGGCATATTTAGATTGAGATATGAATGTACTTGACTCTTGCTAATGAATCTGCAATCCAAGGAAGTGATTTAACTCTCCAATCATGCTCATCTCGAACTCGGCCTGCACAAGCTTTGAGAAGTTATGAGCAAGTTCATCCTTTGTAGACCCGAAGATGATATCATCAACGTAGACTTAAGCTACTATCAATTCGTCATTCTCCTTTTTGATAAAAAGAGTTTGATTAGTTATCCTCTTGTGAAGCCATGTGAGACTAGGTATTCTGTAAGCCGGTCATACCAAGCTCTGGGTGCTTGCTTTAGTCCATATAGAGCCCTCTTAAGGTACAACACATCATCCGGAAAGTGAGGATCAATGAATCCTTTAGGCTGAGCAACATAGACATCTTCTTTAAGAAACTTGTTCAAGAATGCAATCTTCATATCCATTTGGTAAAGCTTAAACTTTAGTTGACAAGCCAGGGTTAGGAGAACTCTAATGGATTCCATGCGAGCTATAGGTACAAATGATTCATCAAAATCCACTCCTTCCACTTGAGAGTATCCTTGGGCCATTAGACGAGCCTTGTTGCAGATCACATTTCCGTCCTCATCGCTTTTATTGTGAAATATCCACTTTGTAGCAATGATGTGCTCTCCTTCTGGTCTAGGTACCAGGGTACAAACATCATTCCTTTGAAACTAGAGTAGTTCATCATGCATGGACTTAACCCAGCTTTCATCTTGGAGGGCATCCTTAACCTTGGTGGGTTCAACTTGTGACAAATAGCAAGAAATAAACATAAAGTTAGCAACACATTTATCAACTATACGCTTCCTTAGTGTAAGTTCGTTCATATTTCCCACAATAACTTCAAGGGGGTGATTCAGCTTGGTTCTTGAGGAAAGTCTTTTCTTTTAATGAGATTCAGGCTAAGTGATGTAGGAATATCTACTAAGACTTTTACAACACTTGGGAGTACTTGGAGAAACGGGCTCTTGATCAACTTCTTCTTGAATAGCCTTAGGCTTTGAAGGAAGAATAGCCTTAGAGGTAATTCCTCACTACTTTTCTCAAAACCAAAATCTGAAACTTCATCAATAACAACATTGACAGTTTCCATCACCTTATTGGTTCTTATGTTGTACATCCGATAAGCTTTGCTTGTGAAGGATTATCCCATAAATATTCCTTCATCGCTTCGGGAGTCAAACTTTCCCACATTTTCTCTATCCTTAAGGATGAAACAAGTACTTCCAAAGATTTTGAAATACTTTACATTCGACTTTCTTTCCTTCCACAATTCATAGGGAGTCTTCTTTGTACTGGGTCTAAAATATACCCCATTAACCGTATGACATGCGGTGTTGATCGCTTCTCCCCATAAATTTCTCGCCACATTTTTATTGTATAACATAGCTCTAACCATCTCTTGAATGACTAGGAGCAGAGAATTCTTGAGATATACCAGATCTAGTGCAAAAAGATTCCATGTATAAGTTCTCGAATTCTTTACCATAATCACTGCGAATTTGATCAATCTACATGTTCTTCTCATTTTGCAGTCTTGTACACAAAGCTTCAATGTGCTCAGGAGCATCTGACTTGGATTTTAGAAGAATGACCCAGGTGTATCTAGTGAAATCATCTACTACAACCATGATATATCTCTTTCCTCCTAGAGTTTCGGTTCTAGTTGGACCCATGAGATCCAGATGTAGTAGCTCCAAAGGTCCGGATGTAGCTAATGTCCGAGTGCCTGGATGTTTTGCTTTCGTCTATTTCCCAAGCTAACATAGTCCACACACAACATTGCTAACCCTGTTGAGCTTTGGTATTCCCAACACCGATTCATGCTTAGATACAATTGATAGATGTTTGTAGCTAGCATGTCCCATCCTTTGGTACCATAGATGCATGTTCTTAGTGTTCCCTCCATGAGACACGTGGCTCCCACTTCTAGACAGACTTCTATTGGTGTGAGTGGTGTGTATGCTAACTTCACGATCTCTCCTTCGTTCAAGATTGAGAAGACGTTGGGATCCTATAGATTCTTTACGGTTTGGCCTAGAATCTACCATGGTTGGCGAATGACCTCAAGAATATTCAAGTTTCCCATAAATGACTCCAATTGTAAGGGCACGTTTTCTTCCCAAGCCCAAAAATGAAAAGGACAAAGGCCCAAAGAGCCTAAAAACAATGAATTTGTAGAAAGTGGGCTAGAAACTGGACTTCTATGAGTTGAACAACAAGCACAAGAGGTTAAATGATACAGGTGAATAAGAATAAACAGTTTTATGCAAGGAAAATCCCCCTCAGCAAAGTTTGAGGAAGGCGGTTCTTATATATTTCTCTTGAATTTTAGCACAATTACAGTTCTTAAGTGTATACTATTTTTTCTCTAGATTCTCCGATCCTCCCTTTGTAATAAGATTTTTCTTCTTTATATTTCCCTCCTTTACTTCATCTTAGCCCTCCATGTGTAGATCAAATTGCTGGTGTTGATCCTTGTCCCATCAGCCCCTTCCTAAAATCTTTGTGGGTAGTTGTATGGCTGTTATTCTTGTTCGTATCACCTCTACATTAATGCAGTTAGAAAAGTAGCTATAGAGCATTCAATGAGGTGGTAGTAGCTTTCTCCTAAATATTTCTCAGCTTCCTTTGTCTTATTCCCTTTTAGTGCTTATCCTTATCAGTATGATCGTTTGGTGTGTTGTTCTTGATGAAAGGTCGGACCTTTGTCCTCTGCTTTGCTTAGCCGATGAGGTATTTCTCCTCGGACTATAATCCCAACCCCTCATCACCAGACTTCTTCCATGGAATATTAACTCGTATGCCCCCACTAGTGTTTACCTGTCCTCGAACATGGCCCACGACCTAATATCCATTTCTGGGACCTTTATCCTTACAAAGATAAATGCCTGGTGCTATGATGCGACATAATAGGTCGATGGCCACAGCCATAGGAAAGTTAGGCCCATCCATTGGTGAGCGGACATTCTTGTGGGAGATGGTGAGTGTTTGACTTGTATCCACTAAGTTTCAGTAAGCAGGCCTCCGGATTAATATAAAAAGGATACTCGGACAAAATACTTATATGGTTCAACAATCTAGAAATTTTCGTAATACATGTAGTGACATTGTCTACAGGATCACAGGAAAGGCCCCTATTCATCATACTTGTATTCTAGTCTTCTCATGAATCTACATGTTTATTTTAGTCTTGTTGCCACTCAACCCCTAGATTTGCATTACACATGTTATGGGCCTTCCTCAAAGTATCGCACAGGGGAGTCAAGAGGCAAAGCCCCAAGCCAACCCAACCCACCCTACACCGTGGTGTCCTTGTTTGGCAGAGCCTATTTCTATTGATTTATTGGACTTCCAAATTATGCTGGGAAAAAGTATAGCTGCACATAGAAAACATAAAGTTCTAAGAAGTTGTACATAAGCCCAAAAAGCTGAATAAGCTGGGAAAAAAAAAAGCTATGGTAACACTAGTCATAAGAGGGTTCATTTAGGATCTGTGTGAGACGTAAGCACTACAATCTCCTTGATTGTAGAGAAATTCCTAGCATCTTTGACTGTGGACATAGGACAAAAACCAAATCATGACACATGACTTATATTAATTTCTAATTTGAACTTCTCTTAAATGAAACTAGATTTAGAGTTTGACTCTAATTTACATATATTGCAAGTAATATAGACCACTCAAATCTGGAACATTTTCTTCCAATTTGTTGAACCTGAGATCTCTACAAGGAAACAAAGAGGTGTTATAATGATACAAAAAAAAGGTTTATTAAAAAATTAAAATGAAATAAAGTAAACCTTATACACATGTATATATGCAGGTATAATGTTCTCAATAGAGATAATTAACATGGTCTAATCCAACTATCCGGGTTTTTGCGGTTAACTAGTTTTTTTTTAGCAAAAGAAGTAAATCCTAAAAGGAAGATGGAAAGAATAGAAAAAGTACAAAGTTTGAAGGCTAGTAATTTGTGAAATGTATGATGGGATAGGGCCGGAGAGATTGTAGCTCCTCAACATCCTGTTGCTTTTATAAGTTGCTAAAAGCTATATTTTATAGCTTCTTTATCAGAATGCTCTAAGGCACGTGTTGCCTTTTGAGTGAAAAAATTAAAATAAAATTTTTATTTGAAGAAAAATGAAATCTGTAAGGTTGAATTTTATCAACCATCTTGTTGGCTTTATTCCGTACCAAATTTGCTTGTATTTTAGCAATTAGTAACCCCGTATTTAGGTGGGAATTATGTAAGGGTAGTGAGTGAAAGAGTGTGAAGAAATACTCAAGATTGTGCAAGGATGTAGAAACTCGCGGCTTGACTCGCGGGTGACTCGCAATTGGCAAGCTACTAAAGTTGGCATATATGCGGAGCATGCGGAGGAGTCAAGAGTCATGCCACCTGTTGCACTACAGGACAAAAGTCCCAGGCTAGCCAGGCCGTTAGCTCACGGCTTGAACTCACGACTTAGCCTAGTCACGAGGTCAAGTCGCTGACCACCCCGTTTGGGAAAAACTGACTTTTTACACTCCTTCTCACCCTACTATATATATACCCTTATACCCACGATATTTAGAGAGCTTCCAGAGAGAATTTTGAGAGAGAAACCCTAGAGAAAAACAAGATTGATTCATCCACAATCTTCACATAGAGACTCTTCAAATTCCTCTACTCTCTTCCTCTCCATTGTCAAATCCTTGAGAGGTACATTACCAAAACCTTTTCTCACCATACCCATATCTGTGAGAAGGCCATTTGGTGTTTGGGAAGCGATTAAGAAGGGACCAATTTCATATTGGTAGATGCTATGGGCTATAGCGGAATTCGATAAGCTAAAGAAGAAATAGATTCAGCGTAACCTTGCTAGAATAGGAGCTTGGAGGGCCTAGGTACACTGGGTAGATTAGGCTTGGAGAGTCTTCTGCTGTTCATGTATCCCAACTACATTCTTTAGTGGATTATTTACTGTTTGGCGGGTGGCGGAGAGGTTTTAAGCCGAGGGCTTTGGTTTCCTCTTCGATAACACATTGTGTGTTATCCTTGTGTTTGCATCTCTCTTCCCTTAATCTTTGCCATTTAATTTCTATTGTGGATGTGATTTTATTTGGTTTAGATTTTTTATCAATTCTGTATTAAGCTTATGTTCATATTCCGCACATTAATTGTTTGATATTAAACTTGAATTGGTAATTTGTAAATTGGGGGTCTAAACATTCATAGTGTTTTATACGCTAATTGAACTTTCAATTGGTATTAGAGCGGGTACACTTGTTGTGGTTTAAATACCTAAGTGTGATCCTTGACCCCTTGTGTTTATTTGCTATGAATAGTGCTTTGTATGCCTCTTTGTATGATTTGGTTGTGATGAATGTAACATGTCATGTGTTTGTGAAAATGCCTCTATGAGTGATAATTCTCATGATTGCGATGCTATGTTACATGAATCTTTGGATGTTATTGATATTGTTAATATCAAACTTTTGAAGAAAAAGGTTAAGAAGTTTAATAAGGATTTGAGCATGTTATTTTGTGAAAACGATGATTTGATTGCGAAGCTCAATGAAGCAAACAAATTGGTTGAAAAATATAAGAAACTTGCTGAAAATTCTCTTGAAAAGCTGAAAGAATTTGAATGTTTGAATATGCACTTGGATGCTAAACTTGTTTTGTCTAACAAACTTGTTGATGAGCTAAAATGTGAAAATGAATCTCTTAAGATGCATGCCAAGTGTTTGATTGCTGAACCTATTGTTAAAAAGGATGATAATATATTTTGCAATCATGTTGTGGTACTCGATTTCATGCCTATTGTGGGTTCTACCTCAAAGGAAAAATCAGTGTACATTCCTTCACATAAAAGAAATCAAAAGGTGGAGAGAAAGGCTGTCAAGTCAAAGCCTCTGTTTAGTTCTCAACCTAAGGCTTTGGATGGATCTAAGTTTGTTCCAACTTGCTACCATTGTGGTGTGATTGGTTACATAAGACCTCAATGTCATAAGTTGAAGAGAGAACAAAACCATGTTGCTAGATCATTTCCCAAAAAGCCTAGTAGAACTAAACACATTGTTTGTCACCATTGTGGTGCTTTTGGTCATCTACGACCTCATTGCTCTAAGTTTCATGCTTTTAAAAGAATCAAAAGAAAAGATAAACTTGAGCTTCTTGGAAGTTGTGCTAAAAAGAGCAAACCAGATTTGAGTGAAAATAGCATGTTGTTAAAGAAAGTATTTAATGCTCTTAACTCCTTGACTATGTGCATCTCCGGTTTTCATTCTTCCAACCCTCGTCTCACTTCTCATGAGACACTCATTCCAAACAATCATTCTGTTTGGATGAGGAAGGGTTCCTATGGTTGAGCTTTTGCTCATTTAGTCCTTGATCTAGTTCTTTTGATCTTTGTAATACCCTTCATGTATTAAATGTCATATCTTCATGCATTTTGTACATCTTGCATTTATTTGTATGCATTACTTTTGTTTTGATCTTACTTTTATGTTTTAGTTTTGTGTGAGTAAAAAATCCAAAACCACATAAAAAAGTGAAAAATTCAAAAAGTTTGATCGTATATGTTTAAGCACATTTCACATGTGAGTTTTGCTTTGTACCTTTGTACAAATGACTTTATGCATTTACGAGCTTAGTTTGTTCTTCATGCACTTATTTCTTTATGGGAGAACTCTTAACATCTATGTGACTATTGTAAATAGATCTTCAAACTTGCCATGAATGATTAGTGAATGGTTTTGTTGATCTTGAGACATGCATAAACTTGTGTCTATATATCTCCCCACTCATTTATTTTATTGTTTTTGCTTAAAAGAGTTCTCAAATGTAAATCTCCAAATGAAAAGAGATAATGAGCTGCAAAAGCTTATCGCACATACTAGTATTTGACTAGGAAAAAGGGAAAGCGATCAAAAATAAAATTGCATGATGCCCAAAAAGCCAAAGGCTACCTCATCAAAGTGAAATATAAAAAATTTCAGGCATCGATCTCACAATGAGATGTGTTGATTCAAAAAGATCAAATGATATGTTGAACACGGAGCCAAATGAAAAGTTTCAAAGATATTGTACTCAAGTTTATGTGGGAGGTCATATATGCATATTTCTATAATTGAGATGGGTCATATTATCTAGTACTAGTTGTGTATGCCTTGATTGAATTGATCATTGAAACTTCATATTAGACTAAGGACTATCTCATTTTTTATATTCACACATAACACACATGCCTAATGTTCAATGAATGCCTTATTCATTTGTTCAATTGTACTTGTTTAAATGTGATATGTGTGTGCTCAACTATATATGGATCACTCCAAAGAGATTTTTGATCATTTTATATGTTTTTGGAAGTGATTTTTATCACTCTTTGTATTCATGTTTAGTACTTACTTTGTTTTTCATTGTTTAAACATGTTTTGTGTTGAAAAACAAGTGTTAGAGTTTTTCGCGACTCAAATGGCGACTCGCCAGTCGCGAGTTCATTCAGAAGCTTTGGCGACTCACTTGCGACTCATAAAAATTTTCGCGATCAACCTCGACGACTCGCCCATCCACGGAATGCCCAGAAACAACTTTCTAAAGGGCTTTTCATGGGAAACCTGTTTCAAACCTCTCCCATCCTCTTTTAAACTCCTCTTTCAATATTTTTATATCAAAACCCAATCAATTTGAATGGTTTTTCATTCCATTAACATCTCTAAGGTAATTAAAAACTCTTTTAATTAATTTTGATCCTTAAATTATGTTTTGGAGAGTTTTGTGCTCTTGGTTGGGATTTTCATCATAGGAGTTAGGAAAACATAATTTTTGTCAAATTTTTTCATGGGATTGGTTTCTTTTGATGATTTACTTTGGATGTTGGCTCTTTGTGGAAAAAATAACATGTATTAAAGGTGGATTTCTTGATGTTCATGCATTGTTTTACATTGTTGTTCATAGTGTGCACGCTAGGTGTTTGATAAAATGCCGCTTAGGCATTTTCTCGCTTGTTTGGACTCTGATGAGTACCAAAGTTTGGGGTTTCTCATATTTCCTCATTAGGAACATGTTTGGTTCATTGGTTGTGTATTTAACACACATTGCCCCACAAGTGCTTTTTCCATGCATTGGTCATGCATTGCACATAGCCACGTTTTGCACACACCTTTGCTACCCTTGTCATGCATTGGTCTATACCTTGCTTCTTCATCCTAGCATGTCATGTTTACCTTATGCTTTGTAGCATTTTACTTTATCTTAGGTTTGATCTTCATTTTCTCATTCATCTTGCACCCCTTATACATCATTATCATTGTTCATACCTTCATCTCTTGCCCTCTTTTCTACTTGACCCTTTGTCTATTTCGGACAAAAAGGGGGAGAGTATACTCTAGAGAGTATACCGGAGTGTTTTTGTCATTTCTATATGACTCTTGTGCACATCCTTAGGAGGAGAAATTCTATTTCTCATGCACATTTGTAGGGGGAGAGATATTCCATAGGGAAGATGCATATACTAAGGGGGAGAAGACATTGTGTTAATTAGAAAACTTTGTTATGTTTGTTTTCTTGTTGGCTTTATGGTGCTTTGAGTTATGCTTTGTTGTTTTCATTGCATCATGTTTGTATATTGGACATGCATACTTCTTTATGATATTGTGCTTCATTGAATGCATGTTCGGATGATCATTTGCTTTGCTATATGATCATTGTTATAATTTCTATATGATCTTTTTGGTGTATGATCAAGTTGCTTACATGTTTCACATTATTTTTGCTTGATCACAATTTACTTGTTACATTATACTTGTCCTTTTATTACTTGCTTTACCTTGAGGGTCTAATATGTTTTGTGCAACTGTTTCAGGTTACAGGTATATATGTTCCAAGTTCATCACAGCTCATATGCTTCATGATAGGGAGAGTGATATGATAGGGGCAGAAAGAGAGAAAGAGCTTTGTGTTATATTAACTATGCTTTACTCATAGTTCATGATTATGATTAGCTATTTAAAATATTTTATATATTTGTACCCATGTTACTTTTGTAAGCTTTTAGGGTTTGTTTCCATGTGTTTTGTAGGCTTTTATGGTTTGTACCGTACTATGCAGCCTTTATGTTTTGTTGTCTTATACTTCTAGCTAATTTTATGTATTTTCTACAAGTATTTTCACTCTTGTGTCTTTGTAGGATTTTGTTCCTAGATGCATATACTTTATGTATTGTGCATTGGTTGAGTGTTGGGCACGCAAGTGATTTGCATTAAGCTTATTGGCTTGTATGTCCGGATGTTCATTCCAAGTGTGAATGAGCATTGTAGTCACTATTTTATAATGATTGTCTGTTTGGTCGAGTCATGGTTTATTTCTCATTCCATTTTGCTTGATCACATTGTGCTTGTCTTATATGCAATTACAAGTTTTTCTGCATACAATGATGATACCGTGTTGTTATGTTTCAGGAGATTCTTGTTCACATGATTCAAGAGCTTATCAGATTCTAGAGTTACGTGTGAGTGAGTTTTGTTCAACTGTTCCCAACTCACATGTTAAGTTTAGAGTTTGTTTTAGGGTTTTTTCACGGAATAGCCAAATGGGGAGATGGTAAGGTTGAATTTTATCAACCATCTTGTTGGCTTTTTTCCATGCCAAATTTTCTTGTATTTTAGCAATTAGTAACCCCGTATTTAGGTGAGAATTATGTAAGGGTAATGAGTGAGAGAGTGTGAAGAAATACTTAAGATTGTGCAAGGATGCAGAGACTTGTGGGTGACTCGCGATCGGCAAGTCGCCAAAGTTGGCACACGTACGAAGCATGCAAGGGAGTTGAAGAGTCATGCTATCTGTTGCACTACAGGACAAAAGTCCCAGTCAAGCTAGGCCGTTAGCTCACGGCTTGAACTCGCAACTCACCCAAGTCTTGAGGTCAAGTCGCTGACCACCCCTGTTTGGGAAAAACTGTCTTTTCACATTCCTTCTCACCCTACTATATATATACCTTTATACCCACAATATTTAGAGAGCTTCCAAAGAGAATTTTAAGAGAGAAACCCTAGAGAAAAACAAGATTGATTCATCCACAATCTTCACGTAGAGACTCTTCAAATTCCTCTACTCTCTTCCTTTCCATTGTCAAATCCTTGAGAGGTACATTACCAAAACCTTTTCTTACCATACCCATATATGTGAGAATGTCATTTAGTATTTGGGAAGCGATTAAGAAGGGCCAATTTCATATTGGTAGATGCTATGGGCTAAAGCGGAATCCGGTAAGCTAAATAAGAAATAGGTTTGACGTAACCTCATTGGAGTTGGAGCTTGGAAGGTTTAGGTACACCGGGTAGATTAGGCTTGGAGGGTCTTCTGCTGTTCATGTATCCCAACTACATTCTTTAGTGGATTATTTATAGCTTGGAGGGCGGCGGAGAGATTTTACGCCGAGGGCTTCTGTTTCCTCTTCGATAACACATCGTGTGTTGTCATTGTGTTTGCATCTCTCTTCCCTTAATCTTTGCCATTTAATTTCTGCTGTGGATGTGATTTTATTTGGTTTAGATTGTTTATCAATTTTGTATTAAGTTTATGTTCATATTTCGCACATTGATTGTTTGATATTAAGCTTGAATTGGTAATTTGTAAATTGGGGGTCTAAATGTTCATAGTGTTTTATACACTAATTGAACTTTCAAAATCATGTATTTAAATTTAGAGTAACTATTTTAATATATGAGTATTTATTTGCCATGTTAATTTCTTAGAACCTATTTGCTAAAGGCAATATCCATTCACTAAAAACTTCTAAGAGCAATAATGAATATAATCTTCTTTAGATAATAAGCAATTGTGTTTTGTTAAGACATTATCACTATATAAACTTTTGCAATGAATGATGTTATCATATATTACAATTGAAGGTCTTTATCAAATACTTGCAATTACCCACAATAAAGATTTTGTTATTCATGTTTCTTTTTTTGTTATATTACATCTTATAAGTCTAACCGCAATATTTAGCTTACTTAGTTTTTAATGAACACCCTTTTAAGTAAGAAGAGAAATAAAAAAAAGAAGAGGATAACAAAGACATGTGTTATTGAAGTTTCAATTAGATAAAATTTTAAGTCTAGAATATTTAAACCAAGGAAAATCAACGTTCTTTAGGTAACAAATAGAACGTCATACATCACCATTCCAACTTTCTAAGTATGACTACCACATAAAACTCAAAATACATAGAAAATGTTTTGGAATATTAAAATTTAGTAAGGTTATTTTAGACATTCTACAATAGAATATTTTAAGAATCGTAAGATTTCAAAATGGTTTAACTAAGAGAGTAAAGTTAGGGGTATCTCCTTGGTTTTAAAGTTTAGGGAGGAATAAAATTACCCCAAACTTAAAGGGACCGATTTTATTTTTTACTTTAAATTTTAAACGGTATGTGAAAAAAAAAAAAAAAAAATCAATCCAAGAAAATTTGTGCTTGAAAATGTGAATTTTGGCTTACCAAATTTGACTAAACTGAAAAAAAAAAGTCTAAGAACACAACAAAATATGACAACATTTTCACGATACCTCTATTTTCAACTGTGGTGGATCTCAATTTAATATTTTATTATCTTATTTTGACCTATAAGGAACTTACACCTTAATAATTATGAAAATATTGTGATAACAACAAAATGTCATGACATTTTCACAATACAATACCTTTATTTTTAGTTGTGCTAGTTCTAGGTTTGATATTATTTTATTTTAGTTTGACCCAAAAGGAATTGACACATGTGTCACAACATTTTCACAATATCTCCATGTTTACATTGTACTTGCAATGTAAATTTATATTGTAGACAAACAAAAATTGGTAATGTTGTACACAATTGCAAAATTTGTACAATACTTACCATTGTTTTACAAATGTGTTTAATACTTGTTACTTTTTGTATGTCTAAGTTTTACGCTGTAAGCTTACATTTTAAAAGTACAAAGTAAACATATAAAAATCATTAAAAAGAAAAGAAAAAAAATGAAAACAAGCTCAAACCAAACTTGCGTACTTGAAGGAAAAAAAGAAAAAGAAAAGAATAAGAGCTCACCAATTCTACTTATTTTAAGGCTTTTAGGTAATAGTATTAAATACTAAGTGTTATGTCTACAATATTTCTATAGTACTTTTTTCAACAAATTTTTAGCGGTAAGTTATGAATGATTCTAATTTGAACTCACCACTAAAATTGTTTTTTTCTCACCAATAATAGTCAATAATAACTTGCTACTTAAGATAAGAGATTTATTGTGAAAATTTTGTGGACATAACATTTTTTTTTAATATTAAAAGTTTTTCTTTGTCACCTAAACTCACCTTTTTGGCTTGTTACCAAAAAAACAAGAGTTGAATAAACCAAGGGTCTTATAGTTAGAGTCATTGGCTCTTTTTATATAGTTAGTAGAAGTAGAAGTAGAAAAAGACTTGAACAATTGAAGCTATCTAAAAAATTGAAGTTGCAGGTGTGGCGCCACAATCAGCTAGTGTGTAGCTTTGGTTAGGTTTATGCTCTCTACTGCGTGTATCACAATCAGCTAGTGTGCAGCTACTTTTTCAGCTTTTATCTCAAACTAGTCGTAGACCCGCGCAATGTGCGAAATAATTTGACGTCATACATATTCTTTTTTGCCAAGTAAAGAATGAGAATAATAATTGAGGATTACAAGTAATAGTCCCAAACTCATCACACAATAATGTGATTACATTGTAATATATAATATATATTTTATGCAAGCAAAGAAGTCTATATCTTGATTTTTTTTTTTGTATAAATATTTTTTTTTATGGGCAAGGATACATGTTGCATTTTACTTTCAATTATTATATATGACAATATTTGTAATATGTTATAATATAGTGAGATATGCATTAAAACACAAAACAATTAAAAAATGGAAAATGTATAATTTTTATTAGAACATAAAAATGAATCTTGAAGGTTTCATATGAAAGCTATCATTATTTTGCATTTTTTGAGAAGTTAATGAGCAATTTATTCAAACTTTGTTTCCATTTTATCACATAATAACTATTAAACAAAGTTATAACAATTTATATTTTCATAATCACTAAACTCATATATGAGAATCAACTATTACAAAAAAATTTCTCCCCAAAACGTATTAATCGATTTCTATTTTTCCTTTCCATATAATTAAAAAAAAATGTGAAAAACTAAGGAAGCTAAATGTGTAGTTGACCTTAGTCAATCAATAAATAACATAAAAGGGGTAGGGGAAAGCAAACGTATTCACGGTATAATTTTTTTATATGTGTCCATAATTGTTTTTGTGTATATTAACACTCTTGATTTCTATAATTTTCATGTAGCAACTGTATCTTGTTTGATATCTCCCGGTCTTGACTTTAGGCTAACTCACAACATATAAACCAATGATCATGAAATAGAACCTAGCAAGATAAAGTCAAACACAATTTCTAAATTTTCTAAATTTTAACAAATAGAAGATCAAGATTACAGAGAAATCAAAATATGAGAGAGAGAGAGAGAGAGAGAGAGAGAGAGAGAGAGAGAGGAACCTTTGATAGTAGATATCAAAAACAAACATGTAGTGATAATTAAAAAATTTCCATTACAAATACTATGCTTATTGGTTTTAAGAGAGATTAAAAGAGAACATATATAAATATAAAAATTATGTAAGGGAAGGGAAAAAGGTATATACAATACATAAATGTTAAGGGAGGGGAAGGTTAGGGAAGAGGAAGAGACTTTGTATGTTTTGGTAATTGAAAAATGTATTTATAACTGGTAAATTGCATAGTTAATGTGATATAATATATATATATATATATATGTTCTTATAAATAAATAAATAAAAACTCATCATATCCATTGTGGTAACATAATAATAAGTCTGAATAAAGGACTTTTGGGCTACCATATAAGTTTATGAAAAATTTGAGACTTTCCTTCATAAATGAGAATTTTATGGTTTTTTTTTATAGAAGAAATATGTAGGTAGGGAATGACTTTTTCCCCCAATTATGCCAAAAGGAAAATTGTACGTAGAAATTAATTGTTTTAATTCTTGCCTTTAGGTTACTTCCACCCCCTCCCTAAAAAAAAAAAAAAAAAAAAAAAAAAAAAAAAGACTTTTTAGTTTCTAAAAAAAATATATGCCTCTTAGGAATAATTTAAGAGGAAAATTATACCCACTTTAGGGAAAAAAAAATTGATTACGTATCTAAAAGAGCTAATAGTGAATATTTAAGAACATATTATTTAAGAATTATTATAATAGTGGAATTTGTAGTATGCATTTAAGAATTTTTTTTTTTTTTAAGTACAAAAGAAATTCCTAGTTGATTTCCTATTGTATTTATCTAAATATTATTTCTATCATATTTATGTATAATTAAGGAGTATGATGAATTGAAGCACAACAAATCATAGCCAAACTGAACTTAGAATAAGATATAAGAAATAAGTTTAAACCTTTTTTTTTTCCTCAAGAGAATTAGATAAGTTTAATTAAGCTAACTAAGGTAATATGATTTAATTCATGTTGGATTGTACAAAATCATTCTATTTGTTTATATATATTGGTTAGTATGATTAAATTGAGTTGTAGGATTTCTTAGGAATGAGATCACACCGAGGTATATGCTTCAATTAAGAGAATTTTTTAATTCCAAAGTAATGAACATTAGTATTACCATAGAAAACATAAATCAATACTGCATGCATGTTTACAATCATAAAATGAATGCAATAGTTAAACATTGTAAGCATCTAAAAGTTATTTCCTTAAAAATTTTAAATTGTAATTTTTTTTTTTGGGAAGATAAATGGTAAGAATTAGAGATTAGATCTTTTATATATATATATATATAATAAAAAAAACTTTAGTATGTTTGACTTACGATAATGTAATTTACATCGTAATTTGTCAAAAAATATATGAGAATAACCATATAAAGCTAAGTTATAAACCCAAATACAAAGAAAAAGAGGAACACCATATGGTCCATACCTATCAATCATAATATTTTGTTTCCTCTTCCAAGTTATCCTAAGAAATAAGAAGTTAGAAATTAGAATAGATTTAGATGAGATTAAAAGAACATTAGCAAGAATTTATGTGGTATTTAATTTAAAAATTACAAAGCCATTTAGAAAATAAAATAAACAAATGGGAGGCAAATGATCATGTACTAAATCAATAAAACACATTCCAATTATTTAGACGCAAACAATTTTAATGTGTAAAATGTTGTATGTTTTTAGACCCCTTAAAACACAACTAAATTAACCTAGTAAATTAGCCAAGTGATTACTTAGTCCAAATTTCAGATCTAGATTAACATAATCATATAATCATATCAATGTAAAGTGCGGAATATAAAGAATACAAAGATATGATGACCCAGGAAACCACATCGGTAAAAACCTGGGGAGTATTTAACCTATCTATCCTCAAGATAAACCTGAATCGACTATGAAAGAATTGAAGTATTACAATAGGACTTAACATCCTATTGCTACCCATCGATAGAAACTTACCGACATGACCACGTGCAAGCTCCAAGACCACGAACTCTTTCTTTCTTGGATTCTCCAGCAATTACAAGCACACCCGCTTGTGTTTCTTTAAGTTCTTTAATGCAAAGAATCAAACGATTACCAAGTTCTTAACATAGTCTTGAATCTTGGAAACCCTAAGTATGTGTGAAGGCAACCACCTCTTGATCTCATAAAAGATTCACACACACAACATAATGGACAACCAAAAACGTGGCTAGGGTTTTCCCTTTTATACTTAAGACAAAACATAAAACCCTACACATCAAACGGGCTTGGGCTGAGTTAGAAAATTCTGCGTAAAAACATTCTGCTCGTGTTTCGATCAATCGAGAATTAGACTCGATTGATCGAGCCGAAAAGAATTGCACAAGAAATTCTGCAAAGAATCGATTCCAACTTTACATAAAACATATATACTTTGAGCAAGTCTAAACAAGACTAAAACCTGTTTTGATCATGGTTTGCCAACAATACAAATTAGAGTTCTAATACATTAGTTCCTAATCCTTAAAACCTAACAAATGCAATTATGTAAAGAAAAACTATAAACATTGTTAGGGACATATTTTATGTAATTGGCTAATCCTTTGACAAAATGTACTTTACTTGTAATTAGGTAGATCCAGAATGAATTTAAGATTTCAAAAAACATGTTGTTCAAGTTAAGTGTTAAAGCCATGAAGATCTTACCAAGGAACAAGTGACGAAGAGCTGTTCATTAAAGCTCGATGAAAGTCTCGATAAAATCCTTTCTATCGAGATTTAATGTTGAAGCTCGGCAGAAGCTTGACACAAGTCGTTTTTGTCGAGACTTACGAAATCAAAATTTCCAAATCTAATTTTCGGCCCATGCTGAAATATTTGTATAGGGTTTCTTTTCTCACAACCCTAGACATATATAAGGCTTATTTTAAAGGCCGTCGCATAAGAAAGCGCAAAGCGAAAAAGTGCCTTAGTTCATTATTCTCTCTGTAGAAGCTACAGTGTCTTTACGCCAAGTGTTTTGTGACCAAGGAGCTTCCTAGTCTTCATTGTTGATGAACTCAATAACTTTACAGCCAACAATCTCCTCAAGTTACTGGAGGTAATCATGTACTGGGATTCGTGCATCATTGGTTAGTCATGTACTAGGATTCGTGCATTGAACGAAAAGATTGCCGCTACAATACAAGTCAAATTGGGTATTGGGGTACGAGTTCAACTGTAGGTTGGTATTTCGGGATAGGCCAAAGGGTTTGGTAAGATTCCTTATACTTGTAACCACTTGTAATTGATAATTGTGGATTCTTAGGAGTGGTGACCTTAAATTCATCCAATGGGGTTTTTTCTCGGTGGTTTTTCCCATTTGTAAACAAATCAACTATGTCAAATTTAATATTTGCTGCATTTAGTATAATTGGTGATTTGTTTGTGCTACCATGCTATTGCAAGTAATTTGATCTAATTAATTAACTTGGGTAATTAATTAATTTGCAAGGGGTCAATTCATTTTAACCCAATAAGTGGTATCAGAGCGGGCACACTCTAATTAGGTTTTAATCTTTGTTGTGTGATCCATTGACCCTTGTTATCATGGTAACAAGCGGCATAAAAAGATCTTTTTATTTCAAATACATCTTAATTTTCTAATCTCTATTTGATTGAGTGTTTTGGAAAATGTAAGTCTAAAAGTTATTTGAAAGCTATCTTGATGATTGTTGAAAAAGGTCTTAGTGTGGCAAAGAAGAAACTAGACTGTCTCAAAATGAAAATGTGCAAAGGAGTTCATCCGAGAAGGGTGAAAATTAAAGGTTTTGCTCATAAATGGAAACCGAGAGAGAAAACCATTCCTATTGATCTGTCAAGCAAGTGTGATGTGTGCTTTATGATGAAGTCAATGTTTAAAGTAATGGATACATGTTTGTGGTACCTTGATAGTGGATGCTCGAGACACATGACTAGAGACCATTCTTTCTTTAAGGTTTTCGAGTCTAAGAAATGTGGAAATGTCACTACCTGGATTGCCGGACATTAAAAATGTATTGTATGTAGAAGGTCCGAGAGTGAACTTGTTGAGCACAAGCGAGATCTGTGATTAAGAATTTATGGTGCTATTCTTAAAAGGGAAATGTCTTGTTTTGAATAAGTCCGGAAAGAAACTCATAAGCGGAGTCCACACTTTGGATAACTGCTATGGATTGGTACCTAATGTTGAAATTATGTGAAATAGTATTTGTTTGCCAAATGAAACTAAAAACCCTAGGGCCAAGAAGGGCAATACTCAAAAGTTTAAATAGAAGAAGCAGCATCTTTGCCATCATTGTAGAGCAACCGGAGATATTCGACCTAATTGCTATAAATGGCTAGCCACTCAACAAAGCAACAAGATGATCTCATCGAGAAACCAGAAATCGCTTTCCATCCTCTTTTGCTCCTCTTGGAGATCTACTCAAGGCCCTCATGTTCCTTTCGAACTTGAACGGTTTCAATTCTTCCCTCTCACCGTCGGATCAAGGGTTTGCTAAATGGAAAGGTTCCTCCAAGGTGTGAAAGTAAAAAGGCTCCAAGTGGTTTAGGTGATAAAAGAAACGTAGTAGAAACTCACATTCCATACTTGACCAAAATGGTTTTGTAGGAATACTTTATTTGCTTTTAGGATGTCACAACTATGGTTAGACAGATATAGATTTAAATTCTCTCAAGCTATAACCTCTTTAAGTGAATGCATTTATTATAGAATTAATTTAGCTAGAGAGTTCCATTTTCTCACAACTAAAACATTCTAAACAACCCCCTCCCCCCGAGTTATAAAAGCAAGGGTAAATTACAACTTACCCATTCGTGGTTTGATTAAAATTTAAGTTGCCTATCCGTGTTTGAAATCTCATGATGCAAGTGTTCCATTAAATTCTTTTTAATCTTATTTGATCTTGTATTTTATTTTATTTTTTTGTGTTTTTGGAGGAGAGAGATAAAAATGGAGCAAAATTACATATTTAGCCATGTATTTAACATAAGTGGGTCAATAAACTCTAACCGAGCTAACCTTAGGTAGATAAATTATCAAATTTCAAACTATAGGTAGGCAACTTATATTTAGGTCAAATCACAGGTGGCTAAGTTATAATTTACCCTAAAATCTATCAAATGGAATCCTCCTCATCTTCCCTTTGTCACTTTAAATACAAACGGAAGCACTCAAGACAACTCGGGCAAAGTGGGGGCTGGAGGAGTTATTCATGACCATGAAGGCAAATGGATGAATGGCCTTTCTATAAACTAGGTATCACTTCTAATAATGTTGCAAAACTATGGGCTATTAGACATGGTCTTTACATGGCTTGGGAGTTGGGTTTTAGATTTATTTGTTTGGAAATAGATTCTACTCTTGTTATTCATCTACTAACTTCTCAATCCAATCCTACTGTTGGTATGTCTATGTTTGCATTTTATTGCAAGAACTATTGCAAGAACATTCTAGGGAGACAATGGAACGTTAAGCTGCAACACATCTACCACGAAGCTAATGGGGTTGCAGATCTTTTAGCTAAGAGAGGAAAGACCAACTGGAAAGAATAAGAGAATATGCTCAGAGCTCGTATTTTGTTAAGCATGTGGTTATGTTTGATTGGATGAGTTGGGGAGTAGTCGTGTAGGTGAATTTTGCTGATCTTATGGTGTAGATAATCTTGTGGCACTCGGGGGCAGAGTTAGAAATTTTGGTTTAGGGGGCTGAATTGCATATTTAAGAGAAATTCAAACCACGTAAGTAGTCATGTAGATGGATTTTTCCGATCTTATGTTGTAGATAATCTTGTGGCCTTCAGGGGTAGAGTTAGAAATTTTGGTTTAGGGGGTCGAATCACATATTGATAAATTAGTTAAGGGAAATTCAAACCACATACATACATACATACATACATACATACATTTACACGTGTGTGTGTGTGTATATATCATTTTGATGAGAAACTTATTATTTTTATAAATTTTAATATACCCAAATTGTCTACTTTGCAATCAATATGTACCCCAAAAAAAACACCAATATTTTATTATAATTTTTTTTAGTGCCATCACTCCCTAACATCAAATCTCATTTTTGTTTTTTATTTTTATTTTATTTTGTTTTTTTTTTTATATAACATTTTGAGTCTAATTCAAACATTGACAGACAATTTCAAACTTAACAACAATAACAACGAAAAACTTAGTCCCAAATAATAAAAATCTGCAAGAGAAAATTGTTTTTATTAAATACTCCTTATTTGAACTCAACAAACTCACCAAATAGGAGAGGAAAAAAAGAAAGAAAGAGAAACATTGTTCTAATAGGTTGTTGTTGTTGTTGTTTTTTTTTTTTTTTTTTTTTTTTTTGGGGAAGGGTAGGGGTTAAAATATAAACAGTTTTTTGTTATTATCAACTACTAATGTGTAACTCCATGCATATGCATGGGTACATTTAAAAATAATTACAATTACATATAATGTGAATTCAAATTAAACATAGTGTAAGAATTACAACTTACATATTTTTTAAATCATGAATTTCTAAAATATATAAAATTGAATCTAGACTCTTCAGTTTTTGCACCCAATAATTTACTTGCCACAAAAAATAAAAAAATTAAATGAGACACACAAAGCAAAATTGAAACCTAATTAAAATTCAATCTAGAATCTAACTAAATTTAAACTCTTTGATGTTTTGCACCTAATAATTTGCTTGACACATACATTTTAAAAATTAGATGAAACACGTGTCGCAAAATTATACTCCAATTTAGAATTTAATTGGATTTTCTCTCAGCTTTAGCCATTAAGATATATATATTTATATATATATATATAGGTTTTAGCTCCCTGATTAATTGTTTAATTTTTTATTCTTTTTTTTTGTGTGAGGGGGCAACTCTTATTTTTTTGGGTCTAATATTTAAACCTTCTTTGTTGGAACTGCACCTCATTTATTGTAAATATCCTTGGTTTGTATTTTGTGAAATCTATATAAACCTCTCCAATTTTTTCGTAAAATTAGAAAGAGAGAAGCATGAGACTAATGATGAGATATACATACCCATTCTTGTAATGCCATCCGGACAAACTACCAACTTCACATAGAGCTGTCCTCCATCTCTGCATTTTGCCCATGTTATCTTTGAAATTTTCTTCATGCTTAGCCAATGCTACCCCAAACTTTCTCTCTTGTTTAGATACTTCCGATGGACTCACTTTGTAAAACATTGGTAAAGTCAACTGGCCATTTTTCCTACACTCAAGAATCCTAACAAGTTCACCTAAGCACCAAGTAGAAGATGTGTAGTTTTTGGAGAATATAATAATTGAAATCATTGACAACTCAATGGCTTTGAGAAGCTCTACTAAAACTTCCTCTCCTCTTTGAAGGTTATCATCAATGAAGGTATTAAAATCCTTGTCACATAAAGCTTGATATAAATGGTCTATAAGTCTAGAGCAGGTATCTTTACCTCTTAAGTTTATAAAGACATCATATTTCCATTGGGGAGTGAAAGAAGAAAAGGAGGTTTCTTCATTGGTTGGGAAAGCCATCATGGTCTATGAGGAGAAGGGTGAGAAGATCAAAAAAGAGGAGGAGGAGAGATGGGTTTTGGTATGAGGCGGACAAGGATTGCAAGCCAGGGAATATATAATGGGAAGTCGATTTGTCTTTGTAAGGTTGAATTTAATCAACCAACTTATTGGCTTTATTCCGTGCCAAATTTGCTTGTATTTCAGCATTTAGTAACCCCGTATTTAGGTGGGTTTGTTGTAAGGGTAGTGAGTGAGATAGAGTGTTGATTGCTAAGAGTGTGCAAGAAAACAGAGACTCGTGGCTTGATCTCGAGGGTGGCTCACGGCCGCAAGCCGCCAGATGCAACACACGTGCCAAGTATGCTAGAAGGTGAACAGTCATGCTAGCTGGAGCACTACAGGACAAAACAGGACAATCGGCCATACGGTTATCTCGCGACTGGATCTCGCGACTCAATCAAGTCTCGAGGCCAAGCCGCGAGCCACCCCTGTTTTGAAAAACCTAACGTTTCACATTCTCCTCTCACCTCAGTATAAATACCCCTTATACCCACAAATGAAAGAGAGCTTCCAAAGAGAATTTTGAGAGAGAAACCCTAAAGAAAAACAAGATTGATTCACTTACAATCTATACATTAGAGTCTCTTCAAATTCCTCAACTCTCTTCCTCTCCATTGTCAAACCCTTGAGAGGCATTTTACCAAAATCTTGTTCTCACCATATTCATCACCGTGAGAGGGCTGTTTGGTGTTATGGGAAGCAATTAGGAAGGAACCAATTTACATTGGTTGATGCTACGATCTAGTAGCGGAATCCAGGAAGCTAGAAAAGAAAAAGGTTCGGCGCAACCTCGTTGGAGCAAGAAGCTTGGAGGGCTTAAGTGCACTAGGTAGATTAGGCTTGGAGGGACTATAACTATCCATCTATCCCAACTACATTTTCTAGTGGATTGTTTACCGCTTGGAGGGCGGCGGAGAGGTTTTACGCCGAGGGCTTCGGTTTCTTCTTTGATAACACATCGCGTGTTGTCTTTGTGTTTGCACCTTCCGTCCCTTTTTATCTTTGCCTTTTATTATCTGCTGTGGGTTGTGATTTTAATTTCGCTTAGATAGTTTTTTCCAATTCTATATTATAGCTTATGTTCATTTTCCGCACACTAGTTGTTTGGCATAAAGCTTGAATTGGTAATTTGTAAATTGGGGGTCTAAATGTTCAAGGGTGTTTATACACATATTTGAACTTTCAGTCTCCACACAAGATCTCTCCAATGTTGACTAAACAAGCATTAACGTTGGAAAACACGTAGATGGAAGCAACTACTTGTAGGGGTCAAACTTGGCTCCTCCGCTTTGCTATTGTCAAATATATTATAAGTAGCACACTACATGATTAGCCTTCATTACATGAAAAACCCAATAAACATCACTACACAATTACGAGTCCAAATCTTTTGTCCCACTTTTCCTGCTCCACCCTATACTTCACGAATCAAAACTTGCCACATGTTTACCTAATTAATTAATTACTACCATTAATTAATAATGGTAGTATTAATAAGTCAATAATGGTAGTATTTAATTAGTTAGGTGAATATGTGGTAAGTTTTTATTGGTGGAGTATAAAATGGAGCAGAAAAAGTGGGACAGAAGATTTGAATTCCACGATTACATCTACAACTGAAAAACCAATGCAAATTAATTTGATACACACTTCTTGTCCAATTCGGTCACTCTAAAAATCCATGTCCACTTTGAAGCCCCCATTAGCATCTTTACCCATAAAGCTAAAAACATCGGAAAGGAAAAATTGGAGCTCGAAAAGGAAAATCCCCAATTAGCATCTCTATCCAGAAAGCATTTTAGAGCTAGCAAGCATTGAACAACTACTATCGGTTTCTCTTTTCTCCCAATTGTTTGTCGATCAATTATAAAGATAAAGAATATACATCAAACTCATTCATCACCAATAAAAATTTTCAAGGACAATTATCATAGAATAAAGATGATATCTACTTTACCCTTATATATTTTTTGAAATATAAGAATCAACAATGCAATTTTTGCGTAATTTAGTACAACCGGGAGGGAAAAGTCCCAAAAATGGGGAGGGAGTGCCCAAAAGAGGAAACATGATACACGACAATCAAATACTTTATAATAATCCCAAGTCCTCCAAGGAAACAAAACTAAAAATAAATAAAGCTGCATAGATCCTCTCATAAAAGATCAACCAACGCTACTGTGGATGACTAAATTTCTCGTTTCGAAATAAGTCAAACAAGTAAAATAGTTCCACAAATATGAATTTGTATTGATGATTGTGTGGTACAATTCTCTGAAATTACAAAAGAGTGAACCTCTGATTCGATCTCCTTGTGAGACTTATTGATTGGATTTGTGGTAATGTGATTTTGACTTGAACACAAAATATCCTCCAATTTGGTTGAGGGATGGATCAAAGATTGCTGAAACGGAATTACAATGAATCTCTGGCTATGAGCTTGTTAGAAATCCTTTGTTCTTCACGTTCTTCGTGTGTTCTTCGTCTTCGAAGGTTTGTGGTGGAAGTTCTTTGGGGCTTTAGAAGCTTGGATCTATAGATCTTCATTGATTTGTGATTTGTTGATGTTTCGGACACTTTGAGCTTGATTCCAGCAAACTTTAGGATCTAGGCGGATAATTTGGATGATTTTGCTTCGAGTGTTCTTCGGTTTTAAGGTTGAAGTTCTTGAAGTTCTTGAAGGCTTTGAGGTTTGATTCCTACTGAGCTTCTATACTTCTGATACTTTTGAATCTTCTCTCGATCTTTGCTTGTGCTCTAGATGGCTTGGTGTCCTCCTAAATGCCTTAGGAAGGCTTCTATTTATAGGAGTTTTGGGGTGGGTGAGCAACACGTGGCGGAATTTGATTGGTGACACATGTCACGGCTTGATTGGTCCGCTTATGTCATCGCTTACACGTGCTAGATTGCTTATGTCATCGCTTACACGTGCTGGACTGCTTATGTCATTGCTTACACGTGCTAATGTGTGATTGGTTTTTGCATGTCACTTGGCAAATTTTAGTTGGTTTTTGAATAGTGATAGCAAAACCTAGCGGCAATACGTGGTGCTTTGTAATTGGCTGTATTTTATGGACTTGGTAGTGTGACGTGTCGACTTGTGATAGGTCGGGAATTTTTCCTCTCTACAAATGCCCCCTCGAGACTCGTTCACGCACACAATTTCAGAGTGTGGTGTAGGAATGAGTTTCGAAAACTGATTTTTACACTTGACTCTTTAAGTGAAGTAGTTGAAGGTGGTGGAGCTTTTAGCGGGATGAGATAATTTCCGAGGAATAGACCCACCCATATGAAAGACTTTGATGAGACCGAAAAGGGGTCCACAAGATTTGAATGTACTTGTGTGACCGAGCCTTCTTAGCATAGTTTAAGTTGAAGTAATTTCAAAAGAGTGTTGTATTTTATTTGAAGTGGGTTGGTGAGGCCGAAAGTTGTTTGCAAGAAGTTGGATCTACTTGCAAGATTGAATCATTTCAATAGAGATTAAGTTGAGGTAATTTCGGAAGAGTATTTTGGATCGGTGGCGGCGATCACAAGGTGTAGAAGATGGGGAAGATGCGAGAATGGTGGATGGGTATAGCATGCAGAGTCATAGGGCTAGCCTCGTGTTTTTAAGAACTTCTGGTGAAGTTATCTCGAAAGAACATGCTTTGGATTACGGCGAGGACATGTGGGAAAGTGGTTGAATGCGCATGTGTAATTGTATCCCTCAGATTAAGTTGAGGTAATTTTAGAAGCTTATGGATTCTCGGGTATCTTTGGTGGTGGTGGTGATGAAGATGAAGTGAATGGGTGAAACATATGACACCATGGTGCTGGCCTTGTATGTTGGGGACCCTCTAGTGTAGATGTTTTTGGGGAGTACAACTTGGGATACGGGACTGATCGCATGCTAAATGAGGTCCGACAGCAAGTTGTAGAATGCGCCTGTGTGATGGGACCATGTCGACAGATGTTAAGTTGAAGTAATTTCAGAAGTATATTTTCTGAAATTCATCAAGCTAATTTTAAGTTGGAGTAATTCCAGAAAGTGAGTTTTGAGGTACTAGCAACGATGACCTTTGGGTCCCACGATGGTGGAGACATGGAATAAGGCTTTGGTGACCATTTATCAGCACCAAAGGCTGAATTCTGATGAGTTGGTGCCTTGGAGGTTGTTTCAAGTATTGAATGGAAGACAATTTGTAGGATACCCTAACACTTTTTACTATCTTCACCTACTGCCACTTGTTGGAAAAGCATAGAAAAATGAAAGATGGAGCTATCTTGTGATTTTGGTCTTAGAAACCAGCCAATTTGCTGTTTGTTCCGAACCACACTTCTGGAAGACCAAGCAATTGGACAAAGACTACCGGAGCCCCGAGCTTAGGAACAAGTGTCTCTGTTGGACTTGGATTTCCTGGCCAACCAAATGAGAGGAAGCATGGAACGACAACGCAGACCTTATTATAAGTAATTTTATGGACAAATGTGGTCGTTAAAGGGAGAAACAAAATTTGTTTGGATCTCAAAACTACAATGATGTTGTGAAGAGGGTTTCTACTGAACCATGAAAGGGTTGATTTCAAACGGATTATGAAGCAATATTGGTTGCTAAGTGTTGAGAATGATGAGGCCATAGTGAGAAATGGTTGTGAGAAGGAGAACTTGAAAATTTGAATGAAGCAAATCTTCATTTCATGATTCAGTGTGTTTTTTTTTATGAGTTCTTGATGAATCCGACCCTTCTATTTATAGTGGAGAGACGAAGAATGGTAGATGGGTAGTTGAGAATGGTGGTTGAGAATGGCGGTTGAGAATTTTTAGTGAGAATGGTAGATGGGAACGGTAGGCACCGAACGGGAATGGTAGGTTGGAGATTGGTAGCCACCGAACGAGAATGGTAGGTTGAACTAGTGACCTAGTGTAATTTTAAGTTCAAGACACACTTGTGAGAGTTCATTTGTACTTTGAAAGGGAAGCCTTGATGGACTCTGGAGAATAACCCTAAGGGAATCTAGACCAAGTGGATGAATCTCAAATCTTGATCTTGGGAGCTTAAGTTTTGGACACCGCCCGATTTTTTGGAGAAGTGGGTTACATAAGTGGTTTTCAAGTTGCGAAAAATTGAGCAAGACATGTCCGGCTTGAAAGTCTTGACTTTGGGTTAACTTCAACACAAAAGACAACTATCTTGGAATTGAGTCATTTGTGCAATTTCCAAGTCTTAAATGAAGAAATGGATCCCAAAATCGGAATGTACTCAAAAAATTGAATGGGATTGATCCATTTTGAAAATTTTGACCTTTTCATCAAAGTCAAAGGTCCACTTGGTCAAAGCTTTTTCTTTTTCTTTTTTTTTTTTTTTTTTTTTTTTTTTTTTTTTTTTTTTTTTTTTTTGTAGCGATTGGATTCGGGTCAGATTTCCAGGTCGGTCAAACCGAGTCGGCTGACATCATCCATGACGTCATACAACCGAGGCGCATGTCAAGGTATAGCGCGTGGCACGTGGGAAAGAGGCGCCAACACGTGTGAACGTGTGAGAACCGATCGAGGTGTGTGTTTCGTTGAGGCGGCGTTTGTCGGAGCTTCAAGAGGCGTGTGGCGGTGCGTGGCTGTGTTTACGGGCCTGAAATTTTCAGGTTTTGTAGTTCTAAGGCCGTACAAGACCCTCGTAGTGTCAATTTTGTAAAATTGTGAACATATTTGCTTAGTTTTGAGAAATTAAACCGTTGGTCATTGTGAGTTTGTGGCGGCGCATGGTGGCTTCGTTGTTGATGACCTTTCTGGTTTTTGTACATCGACAGATCATTGGATCGAGTGGTAATGCTACCTTCGTAAAGTGAGGTCTGGATTTTTACAAATGATAACGAGTAGTCCATGATCTTTGATGCTTTTGGCGGCGGGTGGTGGCGCGTGGCTGGACATCTAGATCTGGAATTTTCATGTTTGGTAGATCGAAAGCCGTAGAAGACGATGTTGGTTTTGTCTTTCATCCAAGTGCGATAGTCTCTTTTGACAACATAATCCATTTACGGACACTTAACCACTTTCTTTCAAGGTTTGGTGCAGTTTTCTTTGACTTTGAGTGCATTCGAGTTGTAAAGTCTGACTTTAAACTTTTTTTTTTTTTTTTTTTTTTTTTTTTTTTTTTTCTGTTATCTCGGAAGTTTTCTATATAAAGCCACCCAGGGAATGCACTAATCTGTACAAGTAGTCTCTAGTGGGTAGCATGCTACGTAGAGAAATTATGCTTTTTTTATTTTTATTTTTTATCTCTTTTTTTTCACATGCTTGGTTTGTACTAACCGCTTTTTTTTTTTTCTTTGGACAGACTAGAGATTAAAATTGAAGCTCTCTCTTTATCGAAATTTTTTTTTTGACGTGCCATGAGATTTTCTTCTGACAAGTTCTTTGTTGTTGCTTGTTTTTGTTATGCAGCATTCTTTCCTTGTTCTTTAGGCTTTAGCGTCAAGCTTTACATCAACATTCTTAGCCTGACATCCATATTTATTTGGAGACTTTACACTCCATTGAACACAACGTTCTTACGGTGATGTTTGTCTCCATATTATCAAGTTATTGCCTTGCAACGACAATCTCTTAGCGATATCCATCTTTTACGTTCTCATAGCGGCAATCATCCAAGCAACAATGTTATCACCGATGTAAGGTTGAATTTATTCAACCATCTAATTGGCTTTATTCCGTACCAAATTTGCTTGTAATTCAAATTTTCGTAACCCCGTATTTAGGTGGGTTTGTTGTAAGGGTAGTGAGTGAGATAGAGTGAAGATTGCTCAAGAGTGTGCAAGAAAACAGAGAGTCGCGGGCTGGGACTTGCGGGTGGACTCGCGGGTGGACTCGCGGCTTCAACCCGCCGGGAATCGCACACGTACCAAGCATCTTTGGAAGATGAACAGTCATGCTAGCTGGAGCACTACAGACAAAACAGGACAATCGGCCATACGGTTATCTCGCGATCGAACTCGCGACTTAGTCAAGCCGCGAGGTCAAGCCGCGAGCCACCCCCGTTTTGTAAAACCCGACGTTTCACATTCCTCTCCCACTCCAATATAAATACCCCTTTTACCCACGATTGAGAGAGAGCTTCCAGAGAGAATTTTGAGAGAGAAACCCTAAAGAAAAACAAGATTGTTTCACACACAATCCCTACCTTAGAGTCTCTTCATATTCCTCAACTCTCTTCCTCTCCATTGTCAAATCCTTGAGAGGTATTTTACCAAACCTGGTTCTCACCATCATCATCACTGTGTGAGACAGTCGTTTGGAGTTAAGGAAGCGATTAGGAAGGAGCCAATCTACATTGGTTGATGGTACGGTCTAGTAGCGGAATCCGGGAAGCTAGAAAAGAAAAAGGTTCGGCGCAACCTCGTTGGAGCAAGAAGCTTGGAGGGCTTAGGTGCACTTTGGGTAGATTAGGATTGGAGGGTCTATTGCTGTCCTTGTATCCCAACTATATTTTCTAGTGGATTGATTACCGCTTGGAGGGCGGCGGAGAGGTTTTTCGCCGAGGTCTTCGGTTTCCTCTTCGATAACACATCGCGTGTTGTCTTTGTGTTTGCATCTTCCTTCCTCTATCTCTGCCTTTATTTTATCTCTTTGTGATTCTATTATGTTATGGCTTAGATAATGTTTAATCTATTTCTCATTATAGCATATGTTAAGTTTCCGCACACTTGTTGTTTAACATATTGCTTGTGTTGGTTAAGTTAATTTTTGGGGGTCTAAACGTTCAAAAGTGTTTTGTATACGTTTTTGAACTTTCAATTGGTATCGGAGCGGGTACACTGTTATTGGTTTCATTACCATTGTGTGATCCTTGACTCCCTTTTTGAGACGGATAGGTCTCAATCCCTTAATGCACCTCCATATTTTGATGGTAGTAATTATGCCTTTTGGAAGGTTCGCATGAGAGCCTTTTTATGTTCTATTGATGAATCTGTTTGGGATGCTGTTGAGATTGGTTGGACAAAACCCGAGGCAGCAAAATCCACTTGGGATAAGGCGAAAGACTTGCTGCATCTAATGCTAACAAGAAAGCACTTAATGCTATTTTACGTGGTGTATCTCCGGATGAATTTCACAGATTTCACATATTACCATTGCCAAAGAAGCATGGGAGTTTTGGAAACCACCTATGAAGGCACGAAGAAAGTAAAAGACACTAAGTTGCAAATGCCGACCACTCGGTTTGAGGAGCTCAAAATGAGTGAGGATGAGTCTTTTGACTCTTTCTATGGAAAGCTAAATGAGGTGGTTGTCGATAAGTTCAACTTGGGGAGAGAACGGAGGACTCAAAGATTGTAAGGAAGATCCTTCGATCTTTGCCGGAAAGTTTTCATGCAAAAGTGACAGCCATTGAAGAGAGCAAGGACCTTGATGACATCAAAGTGCGGGAGCTGGTGGGTTCTCTGCAGACGTATGAGATGTCGCCCTAATCAACGGAAGAGTAAATCTCTTGCTCTAAAGACCATTAATGAGAAGGTGGAAGATCAAGACTCATCGGGAGAAGATGGGATTGACAAAGATGTAGCTTACCTTGTCAAAAATTTCAGGAAGTTTTTGAAATTCAAAAACAGTGGTAAATTTGATGATAAAAGAAAATTTCAAAGCCCTGGAAGGGAGAAGAGGGATTTCAAAAGAAAGATGGAAAAGAATCCCAATCCACACAAGGTGTCACTTGTTTCGAATGTAACGGGCATGGACACTTTAAGAAGGAATGTCCAAATTATTTGAAATCGAAAGGTAAAGTGTATGCCACAACCTTGAGTGACTCGGATTCGTCTGACTCGAGAATCAAGAGAGCTGTGATGGAGAGGGGAACTATTCAGCTTTTATGACTATTGCTCATGTTGAGTCTTCTGATGAGTTAAATCTGCTTGTACAAGACCTTGGAGAACATAGTGATGATGAATCACTAGGAATTGTTGAAGAATCGATCTTTGAAGAAAATGAAAGCACAAAGAAAATCTTCAAGAAAACTATAACTCACTCCTGGAGAAGTCGGGTGAGTACACAAGGGTTGCCAAGGTCTGCTTGTGAGAAAGATGAAGAAGGTTGAGGAGGACTACAAAAGTCTCCTAATCGGATATAGGAGGCCAAATGTGAGATTGAAACATTGAATGGTGAGTTGTCCGAAGCTTACACAAAAGTGAGATTTCTTGAGAATGAAGTTGTGCAAGCGAATGCTAAAATAGAGAGGGTCACCACCAAGAAGCTAGATGATGTTATATCATCTCAAAAGAGCTTCTCGAGACAAATCCGGATTGGGGTATACCGGAGGAAGTAGTTCATCTCGTAAATGTCACTAAAGAAGTGAAGTTTGTGAAGGCAAAAGATCCAGTTGTGGATGAACTTACTGGTGAGAAGCTCGAGGTGGAGGAGAAGAAGAATTTGGTGAACCAACGGATGTTGAATCCCGTAATCGCCTGTGGGCAGGTCTCAATCTCGTGCCAAGTCACGTCCACGACCACAAAGAGGTCCTAGAGGAACTTATGTGTGCCATTATTGCGGAATTCAAGGGCATACTCGACCAAATTGTCAAAAGTCGAGAGCAAAGAACAGTGCAACTCCTCAAAGGTCGGGAGGACCCGAAATGATAGGAGAACTTGGGCGGGTGATCAATCTAGAGAACAAAATGGAGATCCCGGAATGATGAACGTGATGAAGATGATTGGTGCATTCATCAACTGCTTGGAAAGCTTCTCACGAAGATTGGTCATGTCTCCCTTTAAGAAGGTCATTTGTGAAAGGAGGGTCCTCCAAAGGGAAGGAACCCGTAATTGATGTTGATGAAGACACACCTCTCCCAAAGGTGACTTGCTCTTCATCACAGCGATTCGATCCCAATAAGTTCAGATCATTTGCAGCTTTTCAAATCCTATGAGAATTTTTTCCTACATGCCACTCCATTACTAGAAAGAGTCGTGGATCTGCCCTCACCGCATAACACCGACATTCCGAAATGGTTTGCTCACAAGGATTGGAATTACCTTCTCTCCGATCCTGATGTCGTGTATGAAGAGTTGATTAAAGAATTTTATGCTAACGCTATTGTGGAAGAAGATGAACCAAGTCTTTGGTTCGGCAAAAGAGCTTCTCTGTCTCTCCCCGCATACCTGGCAGAAATTCTTCACATCAACGAGACCTATTTTTCGACATTCACCGGTCTATGATGATCTATGTCCTGATGAGGAGCTTCTCAAACAAAGCCTTGGTCAAGACTTGGAGTTCTCACCAAATGGCAAATCCATCGATGTTTCCTCTCTTTCTCCGAAATCGAGAGTGCTTACGATTGTGATGTTTCACAATCTGCACCCTTTGTCAAGTAATCTTTGGGTATATGAACCTCGGACGTGCCTTGTTTCTTCATGATCTCATCTTTGATGAAGAAATCGACATTTGTGCTCATATCTTTCATGTTCTGCGCAAAACGGTTCTTGAAATGAGTCTCGGATATGCATTCCCTTCTGCGGTCTCATTTCACGGATCTTGAAGCTCAAGGGAATTTATCCAACAAACGATGAGTCTCCTATCCCCAAACCGAGTCCAATCAACATGCGTACATACAATGCTAGTGTTGGACATAGTCGGAAGAGAGCCAAACCAGAAACTTCGCATCTCACGGTGATCCTCAATTCGAGAATCTCTCCCTCGATGAGAAACTTGATCACATTGTCTCCTTTGTCCACGAGTTGAATTCAAAGGTGTTCGGACTCACCGCTTCTCTACATCATCAAAGCAACCGATGGGATATGAAGTTTACTTCTCTCAAACCCAACTGGATCAAATTCGAGAGAAAGCTAGAAGAGGATGACTAGCCTATTCCATGACAAAAAGGGGGAGTGATAGGCTTAATCGGGGGGAGGATATTACTCTAAGGGGGAGTGTCTTTAACTTTTTTCAGTTTCATTTTTTTCTTTAAGTTGATATATTATGTTTTGTAAAACTGTTATTCAGAAATTCGTGGTTTGTACCCATTTGCTTTTGTAAGTCAAGTTAGGGTTATGTTTTTATGCATATTTGTAGGCTTTATGGTATGTACCTTGCTTATGCAGCCTTTATGCTTGTTGTAATCAGTACTTTGATCTAAATGTCCTGAATTTTGGTTTATTGTCTTGTCACTCTTGTACCCTTGTAGGATTGTTCCTAGATGCATATGCCTTGTGTGCTATGCATTGGTTGAGTGTTGAACATACAAGTGTCTTGCCTTGTGCTTGTTAACTTGTATGTCCTTGTGTTCATTCCAAGTGTGAATGAACACTGTGATCACTACCTTGAGGTGGTCACTTGGTTGATCAAGCCATGGTTTATATATTACTCCATCTTTGCTTGATCACATTCTCACTGTTTCATATGCATTTATAATTTTCTGCTTACAATGATCATAGTGTATTGTTGTGTTTCAAGAGTATATTGTTCATATGATTCAAGTGCTTCACAGCTTCTAGAGTTAGGTGTGAGTGAGTTTTGTTCAACTGTTCCCAACTCACATGTTAAGTCTAGAGTCTGTTATAGGGTTTTGTCACGGAATAGCCAAAGGGGGAGATTGTAAGGTTGAATTTATTCAACCATCTAATTGGCTTTATTCCGTGCCAAATTTGCTTGTAATTCAGCATTTAGTAACCCCGTATTTAGGTGGGTTTGTTGTAAGGGTAGTGAGTGAGATAGAGTGAAGATTGCTCAAGAGTGTGTAAGAAAACAGCAGTCGCGGGGGACTCGCGGGTGGACTCACGGCTTCAACCCGCCGAGAATCGCACACGTGCCAAGCATGCTTTGGAAGATGAACAGTCATGCTAGCCGGAGCACTATAGGACAGAAGGATAATCGGCCATACGGTTATCTCAAGAATGGAACTCGCGACTTAGTCAAGCCGCGAGGTCAAGCCGCGAGCCACCCTGTTTTGTAAAACCTGACGTTTCACATTCCTTTCCCACTCCAATATAAATACCCCTTTTACCCACGATTGAGAGAGAGCTTCGAGAGAGAATTTTGAGAAAGAAACCCTAAAGAAAAACAAGATTGTTTCACACACAATCCCTACCTTAGAGTCTCTTCATATTCCTCAACTCTCTTCCTCTCCATTGTCAAATCCTTGAGAGGTATTTTACCAAACCTGGTTCTCACCATCATCATCACCGTGAGACGATCGTTTGGAGTTAAGGAAGCGATTAGGAAGGAGCCAATCTACATTGGTTGATGCTACGGTCTAGTAGCGGAATCCGGGAAGCTAGAAAAGAAAAAGGTTCGGCGCAACCTCGTTGGAACAAGAAGCTTGGAGGGCTTAGGTGCACTTTGGGTAGATTAGGCTTGGAGGGTCTATTGCTGTCCTTGTATCCCAACTATATTTTCTAGTGGATTGATTACCGCTTGGAGGGCGGCGGAGAGGTTTTTCGCCGAGGTCTTGGGTTTCCTCTTCGATAACACATCGCGTGTTGTTTTTGTGTTTGCATCTTCCTTCCTCTATCTCTGCCTTTATTTTATCTCCTGTGATTCTATTATGTTATGGCTTAGATAGTGTTTAATCTATTTCTCATTATAGCATATGTTAAGTTTCCGCACACTTGTTGTTTAACATATTGCTTGTGTTGGTTAAGTTAATTTTTGGGGGTCTAAACGTTCAAAAGTGTTTTGTATACGTTTTTGAACTTTCAACCGGTATTCCTAATACAATAACGCTATTACTAGTACTTGCCTTGAAGTTGTACTAGCCTTTGTCTTGGCAATTAAGTTGCACCAACACTTGTCTTTTCAACGCAATCATCTCAAAAGTCTTTGCCATGAAGCCGTACAACATTTGTCCTTGTATTGAAACTATGCCAACATTCATTTTTGCCATGAAGCAATATTTGCACTTGCATCTTCTATGAAGTCACACCATCATTTGCACCAAAGCCATGCCAACATTCATTTTTGCCATAAAGCAACAACAACACTCCACATTAGCACTCAAGTCATGCCAATACTCATTTTTGTCATAAAGCCACGGCAACACTTCATTCGCACCAAAGCCGTGCCAACGTTCATCTTTGTCATGAAACCAAGTCAACACTTCATTCGCACCAAAGCCCTACCAACATTCATCTTTGTCATGAAGCCACGACAACACCCCACATTAGCACTTGCACTCAGTTTGAAGTTGCACCAATATTGACCTTTATAATAAAGCTACAACAGCACTAATTTTTAGAGGCAACATAGCTTAGAGGTCGAGAGTGCATAGCACTATAGCCAAACATCAAGATTTAAGAGATGCCAACAAGACGTTGAAGATGAAAGGAGTCCCTATCAAGATTTTGAAGATGCAAGGAAATGTCAACAAAATCTTGAAGATGCGGGAAAAAATGACGCCGTTACTTTGAAGAAGCCGTAGTATCTTTGTCAAGACTTTGAAGATGCAAGGAGATCCCATCAAGATTTTGAAGATGCAAGGAAATGCCAACAAAACCTTGAAGTTTCAATAAGCTCCCATCAAGACTTTAAGGATGCAAAGAGATGCTGACAAAACCTTGAAGATGTGAGGAGAATGCCACCAAGACTTTGACATTGCATGAACATGCCCTTAGAGGAGAGATGATGCAATACTAACTTTAGATGTTGAAGGAAGGTGATGTTGTCCAGATTTCAGAGACATGATGTGAAACGGCATCACTTAGAAGGGAGATGATGTGGTTTAAATTTCAGAGTTGTGAAGTGGCACAACCTTGAAGAGAGATGATGTAGCCTAGACTTGGAAGGTACAAGAAGATGCCCCCAGGAGATAAGTGATGCAAAGTATACTTCAAAGATGTGGGAGGATGTCCACAGAAGATGAGCAATGCCATAAAGACTTCATTTCTCGCAAAAGAAGTTGAAGATTTTATTTTACTCCACAACCAAGCATCAACTTATGTTCACCATCATTTCAAGGAAAGTTAAGCAACGTCAACTCCTTATAGTCTTCATTTTCTACTACAACGATCTTTGATCATCCTATTGAGTAGTCGACTATCTTTAAACAATGCCTTGCCAACCAAAGGGACCTTAAAAGCCTATTGATGACTGTTGGAAAATTCTTCAAGCTAGACTGGCAATCCTTCTTCTTTTCATGTGACTGAACTTAGTGACAAGTACTAAATCGTATACGTATTCAAAGAGGGATCAAGTCATCACGTAGTTCAACAGATTTTATTTATTTTTTGATGATTTCATTTTTTTGATGTTCTTTTTTTTATATAATTTCTTTTTGGATGATTTTTTTTAAATATTTTTTTTAGTGCGTGACTGAACTTAGCAAAAGATACTAAGTTGCCTACGTGCCCTTGAGAGAGATCAAGTCATTACGTAGTTCAAAAGATTTTTTTTTTTTTTTGATAATTTTTTTTCTCTTTTTCTTATGTGTTTTTGCAAAAAGGAGGGCATAGTGTGTAATAGTGGGTATCACCACTAATCGAACCCGAGACCTCGACCTCATGGATGACATGGGCATCCAACCACTACGGCACACTTGCAATTGATGACATAGAGTGGGATTAATTTCTCCTTATTGGTACGCTTTCAAGGATAATGGGAAGACATCATGTACTCTTACTTTGCGCTACGAAAGGGTAGTTTATACTCTTACCAAGGAGCAATCCTTGATTTTCAAGTGTAGAAGTGTTTAAGGAACTTCCCATTGATGGGGCCGATCCTTACGCCATTATTGTCAATCAATTTGTAAGCTCCAATGGTGTTTGCCCCCTGCCTAAGAGTTGTACGTACATCACAAGCAACAGTCACATGGTTTGACCCAACAACTTCATCAAAGTTTAGATCAATCTTGTTTTCTTTAGCAAGCTTCATGATTTGTTCTTTGAAGACAAAGCATTTTTGGATTGGGTGGCCAATGATGCAATGATATTTGTAGTAGTTAGGGTCATCAACTTTCCCCATGTCTTCTGGCCGCTTGCATTCTGGTAATTCAATTAGCTTCAATTGCAATAGTTGTTCTAAGATGTTTGACACATCTTCATCGAGGAACAGATATACTTTTTGCTCATGTTCCTTAAAAGTCGGGCCACGCACCTCGTTCTTTTGCCATCCTTCAAGTCGTTTTTCATTTGCATTTGCTCCTTTTCTTGGAACCTTGACTTCGGCAGTGTTAACAACCATTGGGTCTTTGAGGCTGACTTTTGCATTCCTATCATTCCTCCTTACTTCCCTTTTATTTTCCTCGGGTATGGGAGGTTTTGTATTTCCGCGACTAGCAATGCTCAACTCCATGTCATGCGCACGAGTTGCTAACTCTTCAAATGTTCGAGGCTTTATCCCTTGAAGGATGTAAAGAAGTCCCCAATGCATGCCTTGGACACATCTCTACAGTAGATATTTCTGAAAGTCTATCCTTGCAATCTAGACTTAAAGAACGCCACCAATTGATATAATCAACGACGGGCTTATCCTTCCACTGTTTAGTATTGGTAACCTCCATCATGCCTACCGTGTGTCGTGTGCTGTAGAATCGGTTGAGAAACTCCCTTTCAAGTTGTTCCCAACTATCGATTGACTCGAGTTCCAAGTTCGTATACCAATCAAAGGCATTCCCCTTCAGTGAACGGACAAACTACTTCACGAGAAGATCTTCTTGATCCTGCGTTCTCACAAGTTTCTATGAAGTGAGCAATGTGTTGCTTAGGGTTTCCTTTGCCATCAAATTGCAAGAACTTGGGGGGTTGATACCCATTTGGCATTCTCATGTTGTCGATGCACTTTGTGTAGGGTTTTGAATATGTGAGAGAACCTATAGAAGAACCTCCATATTATGCTCGAATGGTATTTGTTATCATATCTTGTAATTGTTAGACTAACAACAAAGCAAACGAAGTAGATTGTTCTCGTCGGGGAGTATTTTCAATTTCTCTCCCTTCATCATCCTTCACAAATGTGAATTTATGACCATGGCTTGATTCACCAAGATCTTGTACTTCGAGTTTATTCATTAAAGTTGCAATTTGGAGGTCCTTATCTTCAAGTGTTTTTGTTAGAAGGACAACTCTTTGTTCCATTTCAATAATCTTTTCTTCCATGGTAGAGCCGTTAGTCATCATGACTAA
Source organism: Quercus dentata (assembly GCA_028216015.1). Taxonomy (NCBI): domain Eukaryota; kingdom Viridiplantae; phylum Streptophyta; class Magnoliopsida; order Fagales; family Fagaceae; genus Quercus; species Quercus dentata. Next base: position 45,877,099 of record CP116453.1, on the reverse strand, counting down.
CACAACTTCCCAAAATGATGGAGAAGGAAGTGAATTGAAGTGAGCACGTGAAATCTTATCTTTTGGGTTCCCTTCGGTGGGAGAGAAATTGTGCGACCAACTTTTTGTGAAGGATTTGCCCCCATACTTGAGGTCTTCCAAGGTGGAGACATCCTTGTTGATGACCTTGTTTCTTATAAAAGGGTTTAAGGAGATGATTGTCCGGACCTTGGCTACAATTGATTGCACCAATGCAGTTGTTAGTGGTAGCCATACCAAGTCTAATTGAAGTTGCTATTGTTGAAGCTTGAATGTTCTTGCTAGAGGCCATTTGAACTAGTAGCAAGATGCTCAAGATTTCTTTCTTTAAAGGAGAATGAGAAGAGAGGCAGAGATGTCCCATTGGGCGTGCGAGAATTTGTGGACGACTAAATTTCTCGTTTCGAAAAAAGTCAAACAAGTAAAATAGTTCCACAAATATGAATTTGTATTGATGATTGTGTGGTACAATTCTCTCAAATTACAAAAGAGTGATCCTCTGATTTGATCTCCTTGTGAGACTTATTGATTGGATTTGTGGTAATGTGATTTTGACTTGAACACAAAATATCTTCAATTTTGTTGAGGGATGGATCAAAGATTTGAAATGGAATTACAATGAATCTCTGGCTATGAGCTTGTTAGAAATCCTTTGTTCTTCACGTTCATCGTGTGTTCTTCGTCTTCGAAGGTTTATGGTGGAAGTTCTTCAGGGCTTTAGAAGCTTGGATTCGTAGAGCTTCACCGATTTGTGATTTGTTGATGTTTTCGGACACTTTGAGCTTGATTCCAACAAACTTTAGGATCTAGGCAGATAATTTGGATGATTCTGCTTCGAGTGTTCTTCGGTTTTCAGGTTGAAGTTCTTGAAGGCTTTGAGGCTTGATTCTTGCAGAGCTTCGTACTTTCGATACTTCAAATCTTCTCCGATGTTGCTTGTGCTCTAGATGGCTTGGTGTCCTCCTAAATGCCTTAGGAAGACTTCTATTTATATGAGTTTTGGGGTGGGTGAGTGACACATGGTGGAGTTTGATTGGTGACACATGTCATAGCCTGATTGGTCCGCTTATGTCACCGTTTACACGTGCTAGATTGCTTGTGTCATCGCTTACACATGCTGGACTGCTTGTGTCATCGCTTACACGCATTGATGTGTGATTGTTTTTTGCATAACACTTGGCAAATTTCTGTTGGTTTTTGAATAGTGATAGCAAAACCTAGCAGCAATATGTGGTGCTTTGTAATTGGTTGTATTTTGTGGACTTGGTAAAGTGACGTGTCGACTTGTGATAGGTCGGGATTTTCCTCTCTCTGACTACCATGTAAATGGCATGCTAAACATTACACTTCCAAATGAAGGGCCACAGGTTGGCTTATGAAAGAAATCTAAAGTAAATCTTCATATTAGAATTGAGATGAAACTGAAATAATCTACACCACGATCGAGCTAAAAATCAGCAAAGAAACTTGTTTGAACTGATAAAATCAGTTCTTTTACTTGCATTTTGTTTCCCCTTCTCTTGATACTTGAAACATTGAAACATTAAAAGGAACACTCACATAGATCCTATTCAATAAGGCAGGGGCATCCTGGTCTTACTAATAAAAAGTTTATCCGTGATATTCCTTTGATGTAATAAATGTGCAAAGGATATAGAAAAGATAAATGGCCCATATAGCACTTGAAAGACAACATAAAACGATCAACTGAAAGATGATGACATAATCGATCATTTATGGGGATCAATTACAATGTCCATAATCCAAACAAACATTAAGAAAAATGTGAGAGCAATTCAAATGCAATGTAAAACACAATAACCTAAAATCCAAATTATAAAGCATGTGCTACTTAAAATTATTGCACAATCAAATGCCAAATATTGGTGTGTACTTTTGGTTCGCTTTTCAATCAGTCACAAATGAATCTTCATTAGCAAGCCATAAGCACCATATCTCAACGTAAGAACACTTGACCAGCCAAATTGATTGAACTAGTGGCTAGGAACATACCCCTCATATGGGCATTCATTGAGTGTTTTATACAGCCAAAGGAATACTAGGATGTACAAAGCATTTAAACTGCAGCCCCACCCATGCACCCTATATAATAACAAGAACATGATTATTCAAGAAACCCTTCTTTTTCTCAAAACCAGAAATAGTTTTAAACATAGCTTCAAATGAATTGATTTAAAAGCATTCCTATTGAAATAATTTTAAAGAAGACACCCAAGGATCATTTAAGCAAGATAAATGTAATAGATGTGTCTTGACTCTTAAACACTCTATCTATATATTTATTAAAGTTAAAAGATGGAAGCTTGCAATTAAATGATGCAAATTCTACTTTGACATTTTTTTTTAATTAAAAAATCAAACAAAAATAATTACACAGTTCATGACAACAATTTGATGGGGGCAGGTGCAAATCCAATCGACCAAAGCACTAACATAATCTCAAAAAAAACTGCCCATTTTTCCCCAAAACATTGACTCAAGAAACTACCCCCAACATATCCAATTACGAAATATCCGACGGAGTTAATCCCTTATCTTCTCATATTCATACAACTCATGTAATATATACAATTGTACGAAGCATCCAAAAATAATTTTGTTTACCAAATTCTCTAAAGGTTTTACACCATTGTATGGGCATATAATGAAAAGATAGAAAGATCCATACCTTCAATATCTGATCATGTGTTATACTGCCAAGAAAAATCCAAAGAAGTACATCTGGTGGTTTAACCGGTGTCCACTTCCCATGTGTTTGTTGTATCCCCGCAAATAGCAGAGAGGAAAGCGCTATGAATTTGGACTTCGGACTTCAAAAGCTAGCATTAACACTACCGATTGTCTTGTTTTCCAATGGAAACAACTTGACTTGAAACTACTTAAAAGAATTTAATTTAAAGCTTTATAGAATGGTCCAACAAATGCAAACAAAGGATCCTATAGAATGGAAGGACCATTTTAAGCACAAAAACATAAAAACTTAAGGGATAAAGGAGTTTTATCAAGAGCTGAGTAGGTATAGTTATTATCCCAACAATGATGAAGTTGTGGCCATTCTGTCTTTTCTAATTCAAATATTCCCGACTAAAAAGGAAAGAAACAAGCAAATAAAAACATCTTTTATGTTATGGTCATAGAAATAACTCCTCAAACAATCATTCAAATACAAATTACATTCTTCCAGAGATCCCAAACAAAGGCATTTAGGAGGCCCAACAACTAAATTTTTTGGTGGCATATATCAAATGACCAGCTAACAGTAAATTTTCATAGGCTTGAAAGGTAAGATGCTAAAATACCAATCATTCACAAAATCCTGGTATTCAAGAGGTACAATAGCGTTCCAACACCTTTTATGGTGTCCGGTCACAATGGTTCAAACCCAACTAGCCCTACTACCCCAATTTACCAAGGGAAAACAAAAAAAAAAGAAAAAGCCCATCTCAAACAATTTTGTACCTGGCTTTTGTGAGTTAAAAAGAACTTATTTTTCAAAAATCCCACACCCCCCCCCCCCCCAACCCCCAAACCCCCCGCTCAACTTATTAAAAACACATCTTTGGGCCCAGTTTTTATAAAAAGCACTTCTTTAACACCACCTAATGCAACAAGAATGGACCATTGGTGCAAAAAAGCTTGCCTTGATCATACACACATGTTAGGTTCTAAAGTTTAGGATTTTATGTATTTAGAATTCTAATTTGTATTGTTGGCAAACCATGATCAAAACAATGTGTTTAGAATTGTTTAAGTCTAGCTCAAAGTTGTGCGTCTATGTAAAGTTGGAATCGAGTTAAAGCAGAAAAGGATTGTGCCTTTCGGCCTAGCTCGATCGATCGAAAGACAGACTCGATCGATTGAAGCTCGGGCGCAATGCTTTTCTGCAGATTCATCCAACTTAGCCCTGGTTGTTTTAAAACGTTTTTAGGGTTTCTTATTTGTCCTAAGTATAAAAGGAAAACCCTAGCCATGTTTTAGTGTTGCTCATATTTGCGGTTTATGTAAATCTCTTGTGAGATCTAGAGGAGCTTTCCTTTACACAAACTTAGGGTTTTCAAGGAGAAGATTTATCTACGCCTTGATGATCAATTCAGTTGCTGCCATTGAAGCTTAAAGAAAACACAAGCGGGTGTGCTTGTAGCTAGTGGTGAATCCAAGAAAGAAGGAGTCCGTGGATTCGGAGCTTGCACGTGGTCGTGTCGATAAGTTCTACTGGTTGGTATCAATAAGAAGTCGAGTGTGGGGGCTTGTAAGTCTTATTGTATGAACTTCGATTCTTTCAAGATAGTGGATTCAAGTTTACCTTGAGGATAGCTAGGTCAAATCCTCCCTAGGTTTTTACCGGTTCGGTTTCCTGAGTGATCATATCATTGTCTTATTTATTTTTCGTTGCTTTGCATGATTTGAACTTTTATATTGTGATAACCTAGACTTGTTTAATTGGACTAAGTAACAATTTGGCTAATTACCTAGGTTTAATCAATTGTTTAAGGGGTCTAAAAACTATCAACACACACCTGGAAAATGTCGAATTGCTTTATACATTGATTATGGAAATCAACATATCTAAATCTAACTATATTTCAACATCAAACAAATATGACAGGGAAACATATTGTAATACATATTAATGAATATCAAATAAACCAAATAAATGAATAAACCAATCTACGATTCCGTATTCTAATTGAATATTTCAAAATACATACTGAACATAAACTTGAACAATAATTCTAAAGGTCTAGAACTTGGAACATCCAAATTTTTGAACAGTTTCAGTAATCCCAATTATTCTCAACTGCAAATATTGTAAGGTTGAATTTAATCAACCATTTTATTGGCTTTATTCCGTGCCAAATTTGCTTGTTTTTTAGCATTTAGTAACCCTGTATTTAGGTGGGTTTGTTGTAAGGTTAGTGAGTGAGATAGAGTGTTGATTGCTCAAGAGTGTGCAAGAAAACAGAGACTCGCGGCTTGTTCTCACGGGTGGCTCGCGACTTCAAGGCGCCGGATGCAACACACGTGCCAAGCATGCCAGAAGGTGAACAGCCATGCTAGCTAGAGCACTACAGGACAATCGACCATACGGTTATCTCGCGACCGGATCTCGCTACTCGGTCAAGTTGCGAGGTCAAGTCGCGAGCCACCCCTGTTTTGTAAATCCTAACGTTTCACATTCCTCTCTCACTCCAATATAAATACCCCTTATACCTACAAATGTAAGAGAGTTTCCAAAGAGAATTTTGAGAGAGAAACCCTAAGAAAAACCAGATTGATTTACCTACAATCTATACATTAGAGTCTCTTCAAATTTCTCAACTCTCTTCCTCTCCATTGTCAAATCCTTAAGAGGCATTTTACCAAAACCTTGTTCTCACCATATTCATCACTATGAGAGGGCTGTTAGGTTTTTTCGGGAAGCGATTAGGAAGGAACCAATCTACATTGGTTAATGCTACGGTCTAGTAGCAGAATCCGGGAAGTTAGAAAAGAAAAAGGTTCGGCGCAACCTCGTTGGAGCAAGAAGCTTGGAGGGCTTAGGTGCACTGGGTAGATTAGGCTTGGAGGATATATTGCTGTCCATGTATCCCAACTACATTTTCTAGTGGATTGTTTACCGCTTGGAGGGTGACGGAGAGGTTTTACGCCGAGGGCTTCAGCTTCCTCTTCGATAACACATCGCGTGTTGTCTTTGTGTTTGCATCTTCCTTCCCTTTTATCTTTGCTTTTTATTATCTGCTGTGGGTTGTGATTTTAATTTGGATTAGATAGTTTATTCAATTCTATATTATAGCTTATGTTCATTTTCCGCACACTAGTTGTTTGACATAAAGCTTGAATTGGTTAATTTGTAAATTGGGGTCTAAACGTTCAAGGGTGTTTATACACATATTTGAACTTTCAATTGGTATCGGAGCGGGTACACTTCTAGTGGTTTCATTACCATTGTGTGATCCTTGACTCCCTTTTGAGATGGATCGGTCTCAATCCCTAAATGCACCTCCATATTTTGATGGTAGTAATTATACTTTTTGGAAGGTTCGCATGAGAGTTTTTCTGTGTTCTATTGATGAATCTGTTTGGGATGTTGTTGAGATAGGTTAGACTAGGCCCGAGGAAGCTAAATCTACATGGGATAAGGCAGCATTTGCTGCATCTAATGCTAACAAAGAAAGCACTCAATGCTATTTTCTCGTGGTGTGTCTCCGGATGAATTTCACAGATCTCTCACATTACCGTTGCTAAAGAAGCATGGGAGATATTGGAGACCACTTATGAAGGCACGAAGAAGGTAAAAGACACCAAGTCTGCAGATGCTAACCACTCGGTTTGAGGAGTTAAAAATGAGTGAGGATGAGTCCTTTGACTCTTTCTATAGCAAGTCAATGAGGTGATTGTAAGCAAGTTCAATTTGGGAGAGAAAACGGAGGACTCTAAAATTGTAAGGAAGATCCTTCGATCTTTGCCGAAAAGTTTTCGTGCTAAAGTAACAACGATTGAAGAGAGCAAGGACCTTGATGACATCAAAGTCCAGGAGCTGGTTGGTTCTCTTTAGACTTATGAGATGTCGCTGCCCAATCAACGAAAGAGTAAATCTCTTGCTCTTAAGACCATTAATGAGAAGGTGGAAGATCATGACTCATCGGGAGAAGATGTGGTTGACAAAGATGTTGTATACCTTGTTAAAAATTTCAGAAAATTCTTGAAATTCAAAAATAATGGCAAATTTGGTGATAAAGGAAAATTCAAAAGTTCAAGAAGGGAGAAAAGGGAATTCAAAAAGAAAGATGGAAAAGAATCCCAACCTATATAAGGTGTCACTTGTTTCGAATGTAACGGGCATGGACACTTTAAGAAAGAATGTCCGAATTATTTGAAATCGAAAGACAAAGTGTATGCCACGACATTGAGTGACTCGGATTCATCCGACTCGAAATCAAGAAAGCTATGATGGAGAGGGGAACTACTCAGCTTTTATAACTATTGCTCATGTTGAGTCTTGAGACGAGTTGAATCTGCTTGTACGAGACCTTGGAGAACATAGTAATGAAGAATCACTAGGAATTGTTGAAGAATCGAGATCTTTGAAGAAGATGAAAGCACAACCAATCTTCAAGAGAATTATAACTCACTCCTGGAAAAGTCGGGTGAGTACACAAGGGTGGCCAAGGCAGTTGCGAGAAAAATGAAGAAGGCGAGAGAGAATTACAAAAGTCTCCTAATCCGATATAGGGAGGCCAAATGTGAGATAGAGACACTGAATGGTGAGTGTCGAAAGCTTACACAAAAGTGAGATTTCTTGAGCAAGAGGTTGTGCAAGCAAATGCTAAAATAGAGAGGGTCACCACCAAGAAGCTAGATGATGTTATTTCATCTCAAAAGAGCTTTTTAGAAAAATCCGGGTTGGGATATACCGGGGAAAGTAGCTCATTTAGAAATGTCACTAAAGAAGTGGATTTTATAAAGGCCAAAGAATCAGCTGATGTTGGTCCTACTGTTGAGAAGTGAAAGTTCAAAAACGTGTACAAAACACCTTTGAACGTTTAGACCCCAAAAATACAACTTAATCAATACAAGCAATATGTCAAACAACTAGTGTGCGGAAACTTAACACATGCTATAATATGAAATTGGTTAAAAACTATCTAAGCCATAATAAAATAAAACCACAAAGAGATAATATAAAGGCAAAGATAGAGAGGAAGGAAGATGCAAACACAAAGACAACACGCGATGTGTTATCGAAAAGGAAACCGAAGTCCTCGGCGAAAAACCTCTCCGCCGCCCCAAGCGGTAATCAATCCACTAGAAAATACAGTTGGGATACAAGGACAAAGAATAGACCCTCCAAGCCTAATCTACCCAAAGTGCACCTAAGCCCTCCAAGCTTCTTGCTCCAACGAGGTTGCGCCGAACCTTTTTCTTTTCTAGCTTCCCGGATTCCGCTACTAGACCGTAGCATCAACCAATGAAGATTGGCTCCTTCCTAATCGCTTCCCGAAATCCAAACAACTGTCTCACAGAGATGATAATGGTGAGAACCAGGTTTGGTATAATGCCTCTCAAGGATTTAACAATGGAGAGGAAGAGAGTTGAGGAATTTGATGAGACTCTAAGGTAGAGATTGTGGGTGAAGCAATCTGGTTTTTCTTTAGGGTTTCTCTCTCAAAATTCTCTCTGGAAGCTCTCTTTCAATCGTGGGTAAAAGGGGTATTTATCTTTGGAGTGGGAGAGGAATGTGAAACGTCGGGTTTTACAAAACAGGGGGTGGCTCACGGCTTGACCTCGCGGCTTGACCAAGTCGCGAGATCCATCATGCGAGTTAACCGTATGGCCGCTTGTCCTGTTTTGTCCTCAGTAGTGCTCCGAAATAGCATGACTGTTTATCTTCCAAAGATGCTTGGCACGTGTGCTTTTCCGCGGCTTACATACCGCGAGTCCACCCGCGAGTCCCGATCCATGAGTCTCTGTTTTTTCTTGCACACTCGCGAGCAAACTTCACTCTATCTCACTCACTACCCTTACAACAAACCCACCTAAATACGGGGGTTACTAAATGCTGAATTACAAGCAAATTTGGCACGGAATAAAGCCAATTAGATGGTTGAATAAATTCAACCTTACAATCTCCCCCTTTGGCTATTCCGTGACAAAAAACCTAAAAAACAGACTCTAGACTTAACATGTGAGTTGGGAACAGTTGAACAAAACTCACTCACACCTAACTCTAGAAGTCAGAAAGCACTTGAATCATATGAACATAATACTCAAAACACAACAATACACCATGATCATTGTAAGCAGAAAATTATAAATGCATATGAAACAGGCAATATGTGATCAAGCAAAGATGGAGTTAATAAACAAACCATGGCTTGATCAACCAAATGAACACCACTAGGTAGTGATCACGGTGCTCATTCACACTTGGAATGAACACAAGGACATACAAGTTAACAAGCACAAGGCAAGACACTTGTATGCTCAACACTCAACCAATGCATAACACACAAGGCATATGCATCTAGGAACAATCCTACAAGGGCACAAGAGTGACAAGACATAAACCAAAATGCAAAACATTTAGATTAAAGTACTAATTTCAACATAGCATAAAGGCTGCATTAAGCAAGGTACATACCATAAAGCCTACAAACTATGCATAAAACATTAACCCTAAAAGCTTACAAAAGCACATGGGTACAAACCACAAAAACATTCTGAATAACATCATCAAAATATATTAAAGTTTAAACCAAGAGTATAAGTTATGAATTAGAAACAACTATACACAAAATACCTAAAAACATAAGCATATATAAACAAAGTTTCTGAATTTGATAACTATGACAACTCCCCCTCAACACATTACTCCCCCTTAAGATTTGCTTTTCTGCTTTTCATCATCAATGACATAATTTCTCCCCCTTTTTGACCGGAATGGCCAAAGGGTCACTAGTCATCTTTGAGTTGTGAAGCTATCAAGTTTAGCAGCCAAGACATCAATCTGGTCTTGCATGGCTCTCATCCCGTCGCCGAGTGCTCGGTTTGACCGCCCCATCCCATCAAGCCTTTCCGAAATGATTTGGAAAGCATCCGGAGGTGTATCTCGAGAGGTTGAAGCTCTGTGTCTTTTGCCACTCCTCCTAGGTGTTGAGGTTGATGCATGCCCCGCCTTGCCTCTGCTTCGATCTCCATTGGGACAGCCTCTCCTTCATCACCTTCATCTTCTTCTCCTGGAAGCCTAACACTTATCCTTTTGCGGGTAAGCTTGTTAATTGCGGAGGGTGTGGACATGGGACTGATGTCTTGAGGGATTGGAACACCCTTCCTTCTAAAAATCCTCATTAGCAAACTGGAAAGATCAATTTAGGCCTAGAGGTTGTTCTAGTCTCATCCACAATGGTGTCATAAATGTGGGAACTTATGTCTATGAAATTCTTTTATTTGAGATCCATCGAAAAAACTGCTCTAGCATAATTGATTGTAGTCAATTTCTTAATAGGATAGAGGTTAAACATCATGATTATTGTAAGGCACCTCATGTCCACCGGAAAGGCAGTGGTATTCAAACATTTCCCTTCTCTCGGCCCACCTATCCTTTGTTGAACTGTTTCAATAGAAACACTCCTATCCTTGTAATTGATAAATTCTTCATCATCTAATCCTTCAAGCCCTAATGCATCATCTATGACATGTGCATCCAGAACGAATTCTTTACCTCTAACCCAGCAACTCAATTCATTCTCCTTTATCACAGCATTTGAGTAAAACTCCCTAATCGGGGGTTCACACACAACAGGGAAATCACTCAGAAGCTTTTCCCATCCTCTTCCTTCAAAAACAAATGGGAATAAAGGTTTGTCTTAAGTCCTCCAAATCTACAAATCTTTCTTGAATAATTCCTGCATTCAAGAAGTTATCCTTGTATCTCTCAAAGTGGTGAACTGACCTAAACAGTTTAGAATCCATCTTTAATCTTTTGTCGGCCTTCTTTGCAGTAGATTTCTTCTTCTGAGGTGAGGGAGCCATCTGTGAACAATCAGAAAAGGCCACAATAGCATAGAACAATATATGTGCAGAACTAGTCAGTACCATGTAATTAACAAAGAGATATCATCCATACAAATTAACTTTGAACACTTAAACAACAAGCTACTTAATCAATCACATGGATAGACCAAGCCTAAGATAGGAAACACATGAACAACATGGAGAAACTATCCTAAAGGCGGATATATGTCATTGAGACATATAATGAAAAAAAATGACATGACACACAATCAGAATTTTGAGACTAACAAGCTCCCAAATGATTAACACAATAAAACATGCATATTTAGCACAAGAAAACTCACAACCTCAAAATGAACAAATAGAAACAACTCAACAGACTCAAAGTTCGATTAAAATAAAAGAAACACTTAGCTAGGCACAAGATGAAGAGCAATAAGGAAACAACTAAGATCACATCAAATACTAGCAGCAGCATTCGCAAGCTAAGCATGAACAAGGAGAAAAAACCAAAACACAAACCCATTTCTAAAACACAAACATATGCGAAAAATCAAAGGGAAAAGCACAAAATCAAGTATAAAAGGGTGAACCCATACCAGAATTTGACGATTTTGAGCTACAAGAATGCAACAAAGGAGATTGGAAATGGGAGCACGGAGTGTTTGGGAGGGAGATAGTTTAGAGAGAAGATGAACAAATCACAAAAGTTCGAGGGAAAACTGAAAAGAGGTTTAAAAACTGCTCCTGTTTACTCGCAAAACACGCGATTTTCGCGACTTGATTAAGTAAGTCGCCACACGATCGCCACTCAAGCCGCCAAAGCACTCAAGAACAAAAATTTGAAAATTTTTCTAAGTGTTTTTCGCGATCGGAAGGTCTACCAGAGTGAGTCGCGAGTGAGCCGCGAAAATCTCTGAGTGAACCTTGCGATCGGACCTTCCACTCAAAACAAGTCGCCAAAAATGACCAAATGAAGATGCGATCGAGGCTCGCGACTTGACATACCCGCTGATCGAGCCGTCAAAACAAGGCAAAACTGGATTTTTGAAATTTTTAGATTTATCAAATAAAATACTTTCCAAAAACACCTAAAACACTCAAAAATCTTTTTGTGCTTGAATTAACAAAGATTGAGCATGTGAAAACACATTTCATCAAGTACAATCACACAAATGAATATGGCATTTATTGAACATAAACTTGTGTGTTGTGTGTGGATATCAACAATGAGATAGTCCTTTGTCTAATGTGAAGTTTCAATGATCAATTCAACCAAGGCATACACAATTAGCACTAGATTATGTGACCTATCTCAATTATAGAAATATGTATATATGACCTCCCACACAACTTGATAACATAACTTGGAGCTTATCATTTGACTCCACTTTCAATCATAACATTTGATCTTTTTGATCTTTTGAGGCAAACATCTCTCATTGTGAGAGTGATATATGACATTTCACTTTAAAGAACAGGCCTTTGGCCTTTTTGAATGAACATTCACTTTAATATAAGGTCGCTTACCCTTTTTCCTAGTCAAATACTAGAATGTGCGATGTGCTTTTGCAGCTCAATATCTCTTTTCATTTGGAGATTTACATTTGGTGAGCTCTTTTTAGCAAAACAAAAATAAAAAGTGGGAAGATATATAGACACAAGTCTATGCATGTCTCAAGATCAACATAACCATTCACTAATCATTCATGACAAGTTTGAAGATCTATTTACAACAATCACATAGATTTCAAGATTTTTCCCACAATGATATGAGTGCATGAAAACAAGCAATGCTCGAAAATGCACAAAACCATTAGCACAAAGGTACAAGGCAAAACAAGTTTTGAGACAAAACTCAACTAAGTCAATCAAGCTTTTTGATTTTCTAATTTTTATGTGATTTTTGGATTTTTGACACAAGAAACAAAAAGATTGATAAAACAAAATTAAGAAATATTCACAAGAAGACAAGCAAACAACCAACAACAAAAAAACAGCAAGCAAACCAAACAAACATCGTCGCAAAGCATAGGAAGTATTGATGCATAGACATGTTGTAATGCTTATGCATGAGTACCCTTTTTCACCCACACGTCACTTGCGTTTGGGGTGATTTCCTTATAGGATTGGGTGCGGAGTTAGGGCTTTCAAACCTTCGTGAGAAGCTTTCCAAGCGAGTTGGTGAATGCACCAATCATCTTCATCACGTTCATCATTCCGGGATCTCCATTTTGATCTCTAGATTGATCACCCGCCCAAATTCTCCTATCATTTCTGGGTCCTCCCGACCTTTGAGGAGTTGCACTGTTCTTTGCCTTGAGCTTTTAGCAATTTGGTCGAGTATGCCCTTGAAGTCCGCAATAATGGCACACATAAGTTCCTCTAGGACCTCTTTGTGGTCGTGGCTGTGACTTGGCACGAGATTCAGACCGCCCACAGATCGATTACGAGGATTCAGCATCCGTTGGTTCACCACGTTCTTCTTCTCCTCCACCTCGAGCTTCCCACCGCAAGGTCGGCTACAACTGGATATTTGGCCTTTACAAACTTCACTTCTTTAGTGACATTTCCGGATGAACTACTTCCTCCGGTATATCCCAATCCGGATTTGTCCGAAAAGCTCTTTTGAGATGATATAACATCATCTAGCTTCTTGGTGGTGACCCTCTCTATTTTAACATTCGCTTGCACAACCTCATTCTCAAGAAATCTCACTTTTGTGTAAGCTTCGGACAACTCACCATTCAGTGTTTCTATCTCACATTTGGCCTCCCTATATCGAATTAGGAGACTTTTGTAGTCCTCCTCGGCCTTCTTCATTTTTCTCACAAAGACCTTAGCCACCCTTGTGTACTCACCCGACTTCTCCAAGAGTGAGTTATAATTCTCTTGAAGATTTGCTGCGCTTTCATCTTCTTGACATCAAGATCGATTCTTCAACGATTCCTAGTGATTCATCATCACTATGTTCTCCAAGGTCTCGTACAAGCGATTTAACTCATCCGAAGACTCAACATGAGCAATAGTCATAAAAGCTGAATAGTTCCCTTCTCCATCACAGCTCTCTTGATTAAAGTCGAGTCGACGAATCGAGTCACTCAAGGTCGTGGCATACACCTTGCCTTTCGATTTCAAATAATTCGGACATTCCTTCTTAAAGTGTCCATGCCCGTTACATTCAAAACAAGTGACACCTTGTGTGGGTTGGGATTCTTTTCCATCTTTCTTTTTGAAATCCCTCTTTTCCCTTCCGAACTTTGGAATTTTCTTTTATCATCAAATTTGCCATTATTTTTGAATTTCAAAAACTTTCTCAAATTTTTGACAAGGTAAGCTACATCTTTGTCAACCACATCTTCTCCCGATGAGTCTTGATCTTCCACCTTCTCATTAATGGTCTTTAGAGCAAGGGATTTACTCTTCCGTTGATTGGGCGCGACATCTCATAAGTCCGCAGAGACCCAACCAGCTCCCGTACTTTGATGTCATCAAGATCCTTGCTCTCTTCAATTGCTGTCACTTTAGCACGAAAACTTTCCGGCAATGATCGAAGGATCTTCCTTACAATCTTTGAGTCCTCCGTTTTCTCCCCCAAGTTGAACTTACTGACAACCACCTCATTTAGCTTCCCATAGAAAGAGTCAAAAGACTCATCCTCACTCATTTTAAGTTCCTCAAACCGAGTGGTTAGCATTTGTAACTTGATGTCTTTCACTTTCTTCGTGCCTTCATAAGTGGTTTCCAGAATCTCCCATGCTTCTTTGGCAATGGTAATGTGAGAAATCCCTGTGAAATTCATCCGGAGACACACCACGAGAAAATAGCATTGAGTGCTTTATCATTAGCATTAGATGCAGCAAGTCTTTGCCTTATCCTATGTGGATTTGGCTGCCTCGGGTTTGGTCCAACCAATCTCAACAACATCCCAAACGGATTCATCAATAGAACACAGAAAAGCTCTCATGCGAACCTTCCAAAAAGCATAATTACTACCATCAAAATATGGAGGTGCATTTAGGGATTGAGACTTATCCATCTCAAAAAGGGGTCAAGGATCACACAATAGTAGTGAAACCAATAGCAGTGTACCCGCTCTGATACCAATTGAAAGTTCAAAAACGTGTACAAAACACCTTTGAACGTTTAGACCCCCAAAATACAACTTAACCAACTCAAGCAATATGTTAAACAACTAGTGTGCGGAAACTTAACACATGCTATAATATGAAATTGGTTAAAAACTATCTAAGCCATAATAAAATAAAACCACAAAGAGATAATATAAAGGCAAAGATAGAGAGGAAGGAAGATGCAAACACAAAGACAACACGCGATGTGTTATCGAAGAGGAAACCGAAGTCCTCGGCGAAAAACCTCTCCGCCGCCCTCCAAGCGATAATCAATCCACTAGAAAATACAGTTGGGATACAAGGACAAAGCAATAGACCCTCCAAGCCTAATCTACCCAAAGTGCACCTAAGCCCTCCAAGCTTCTTGCTCCAACGAGGTTGCGCCGAACCTTTTTCTTTTCTAGGTTCCCGGATTCCGCTACTAGACCGTAGCATCAACCAATGAAGATTGGCTCCTTCCTAATCGCTTCCCAAAATCCAAACAACTGTCTCACGAGAGATGATAATGGTGAGAACCAGGTTTGGTATAATGCCTCTCAAGGATTTGACAATGGAGAGGAAGAGAGTTGAGGAATTTGAAGAGACTCTAAGGTAGAGATTGTGGATGAAGCAATCTAGTTTTTCTTTACGGTTTCTCTCTCAAAATTCTCTTTGGAAGCTCTCTTTCAATCGTGGGTAAAAGGGGTATTTATACTGGAGTGGGAGAGGAATGTGAAACGTCGGGTTTTACAAAACGGTGGCTCGCGGCTTGACCTCGCGGCTTGACCAAGTCGCGAGATCCATCGCGAGTTAACCGTATGGCCGATTGTCCTGTTTTGTCCTGTAGTGCTCCACTAGCATGACTGTTCATCTTCCAAAGATGCTTGGCACGTGTCTTTATTCCAGCGGCTTGCGGCCGCGAGTCCACCAGCGAGTCCCAGCCGCGAGTCTAAGGACTATCTCATTGTTGATATCCACACATAACACACAAGTTTATGTTTAATAAATACCATAATCATTTGTGTGATTGTACTTGATGAAATGTGTTTTCACATGCTCAATCTTTGTTTATTCAAGCACAACAAGATTTTTGAGAGTTTTAGGTGTTTTTGGAAAGTATTTTGTTCTCAAAATTTGAAAATTTCAAAAATCCATTTTTGCCTTGTTTTGGCGACTCGATCGCGAGTAAGTCAAGTTGCGAGCCTTAGTCGTGTGTTTGCGGGTCATTTTTGGCGACTTGTTCGCGAGTGGAAGGTCCATTCGCGAGGGTTACTTAGAGATTTTCGCGGCTCAGCTCGCGACTCTCTCGCGGGTAGACCTTCCATTCGCGAAAAACACTTAGAAAATTTTTTCAAAAATTCTGTCTTTGAGTGTTTTGGCGGCTTGACCTGGTGACTTGGTGGCGACTCACTTGAGTCGCGAAAAACGCGTGTTTGGCAAAAATAGGGGCAGTTTTTAAATCTTTTTCAGTTTTCCCTCGAACTTTAGTGACTATTCATCTTCTCTCTCAACTATCTCCTTCCCAAACTGTCCGTGCTCCCATTTCCAAACTCCATTGTTGCTTAATTTCTGCTCAAAATCTTCAAGTAACAGGTATGAGTTTTCATTCTTAAACTCCTTTCTACTTGATTTTGTGTTTTTCCCTTTTGATTATTCACATTTGTTTATGTTTTTGAGATGGGTTTGTGTTTTGGCTGTTGCTCTATGTTCATGCTTAGCTTGTGGATGTTTTTATTTGAGTTTGAAATTAGTTAAGTTGTTGATGTTATTCTTCATCATGTGCTTAGCTAGGGTGTATTTTTTATTGGTTACTCATTTTATCTGATCTTGTCTTGTTGTGTTGATTCAAAATGTTCCTATTGTGGATGTGAGGTTTACTATGCTGAATGTGCATGTTCTATTGTGTACATCTATTGGGAGCATCTGTGAGTTTTACTATGCTGATTATGAGTCATGTCATTCTCATCACATTGTATGTCTCATTGAAATATATCTGTCTTTAGGATGTTTTCTATCTCTGCTGCTTTAATACTCCCCCTGCACTCTCCTGTTGTTCTTGTGTTTCCTCTTTTAGGCTTGTTCATCCATGTGATTGATCTAAGTAGCATAAGGTTTAAGTGATTAAGTTCATCTGTGTGGTTGCATTTTTTTGTTAATTACATAGTACTGATTAGTTCTGCACATGTATTGCTCTATGTTGTTGTGACCTCTTCTGATTGTTCACAGATGGCACCTTCATCCCCAAAGAAGAAAACACCTGCAAAGAAGGCAAATAAGAGAATGAAAATGGACCCTAACTTGTTTAGGTCTGTTTCCCACTTTGAGAGATACAAGGACTTCTTCTTAAAAGCGGGGATTATTCATGAAAGATTTGTGGATTTGGAGGATTTAAGGAACACTTTTAATCCTAGTTGTTTTGAAGGGAAAGGATGGGAAAAGCTTCTGAGTGATCTTCCTGTTGTGTGTGAACCCCTGATTAGGGAGTTTTATTCAAATGCTGTGATAAGGGAGGATGATTTAAGCTGCTGGGTTAGAGGTAAAAAGTTCACTTTGGATGCACATGACATTGATGATGTGCTAAGGCTTGAAGGATTAGAAGATCGGGAGTTTGTCAATTACAATGATAGGATTGTGTCTATTGAAACTGTTCAACAGAGGATAGGTGGACAGAGAGAAGGGAAATGTCCGAATACCACGACTTTTCGGTGGACATGAGGTGTCTAACTATAATCATGATGTTTAACCTATATCCCATAAAGAAGTTGACTACAATCAACTGTGCTAGGGCAATTTTTCTGATGGATCTCAAAGAAAAGACATTCATTGACATCGGTTCCCACATATATAACACTATTGTGGATGAGACTAGAACCACTTCTAGGCCAAAACCGATCTTCCCTAGTTTGCTGATGAGGATCTTTAGAAAGAAGGGTGTTCCAATCCCTCGAGACATCAGTCCCATGTCCACACCCTCTTCAATTAACAAGCTTACCTTCAAAAGGTTAAGTGTTCGTCTTCCAGGTGAAGAAGATGAAGGTGATGAAGGAGAGGGTGTCCCAATGGAGACTGAGGTAGAGGCGGCAGGGCATGCATCAACCTCAACACCCAGGAAGAGTAGCAAAGGGACTAGAGCATCAACTTCTTCGGATACACCTCCAGATGCTTTTCAAGTCATTGCTGGAACGACTTGATGGAATCGGAGGGGTCCAGGTGAGACGAGCACTCGAAAGGATGAGAGCCATGCGGACTGTGATTGATATTTTGTCCGCAAAACTTGACAGCTTCACCACCCGGCATGGGATGGTGACCCTTTGGCCATTCCGGTCAAAAAGGGGGAGATAGTATTTTTGTTGTTGATGAGATTGTTGATGAGTAGCAGAAAAGCGGCTCGTAAGGGGGAGTAATGTGTTGAGGGGGAATTGTCATAATCGGACATTGTTTATATGTGTTTATGTTATGTTTTGGGTATTTAGTGTTTTCATGGGTTTGATACACTGTGGTTTTGGTGTATTCTTGTTTCTAACTCATAACTTATAATCTTGGTTTAATCTTTTATATATTTTGTTGATGTTATTCAGGATATATTGTGTTTTGTACCTGTTTTGTACCCATGTGCTTATGTAAGCTTTTAGGGTTATGTTTTATGCATATTTGTAGGCTTTATGGTTTGTACCTTGCTTAATGCAGCCTTTTATGCTTTGTTTAAATTAGTACTTCCATCTAAATGTCTTGCATTTTGTTTTAAATACTGTCACTCTTGTGCCCTTGTAGGATTATTCCTAGATCCATATACTTAGTGTATTATGCATTGGTTGAGTGTTGGGCATACAAGTATCTTGCTTTGTTCTTGTTAACTTGTATGTTCAAGTGTTCATTCCAAGTGTGAATGAGCACTGTGATTACTACCTTGTGGTGATTACTTGGTTGATCAAGCCATGATTTGAATCTTCACTTCATCTTTGTTTGATCACCTTAAGCTTGTTTCATATGCATTTCATGCTTTTTTGCATACAATGATCATGGTGTATTGTTGTGTTTCGGGAGTTTCATGTTCTTATGATTCAAGTGCTTGATTGCTTTCAGACTTCTAGAGTTAGGTGTGAGTGAGTTTTTTTCAACTGTTCCCAACTCACATGTTAAGTCTAAAGTCTGTTTTAGGGTTTTGTCACGGAATAGCCAAAGGGGGAGATTGTAAGGTTGAATTTAATCAACCATTTTATTGGCTTTATTCCGTGCCAAATTTGCTTGTTTTTCAGCATTTAGTAACCTTGTATTTAGGTGGGTTTGTTGTAAGGGTAATGAGTGAGATAGAGTGTTGATTGCTCAAGAGTGTGCAAGAAAAAAGAGACTCGCGGCTTGTTCTCGCGGGTGGCTCGCGGCTTCAAGCCGCCACGCAAAGACACGTGCCAAGCATGCTAGAAGGTGAACAGTCATGCTAGCTGGAGTACTACAAGACAAAACAGGACAATCGGCTACACGGTTATCTCGCGACTCGATCTCGCGACTCGGTCAAGTCGCGAGGTCAAGCCGCGAGCCACCCTTGTTTTGTAAATCCCGACGTTTCACATTCCTCTCTCACTCCAGTATAAATACCCCTTATACCCACAAATGTAAGAGAGCTTCCAGAGAGAATTTTGAGAGAGAAACCCTAAAGAAAAATCAGATTGATTCACCTACAATCTATACATTAGAGTCTCTTCAAATTCCTCAACTCTCTTCCTTTCCATTGTCAAATCCTTGAGAGGCATTTTACCAAAACCTTGTTCTCACCATATTCATCACCGTGAGAGGGCTGTTTGGTTTTAAAGGAAGCGATTAGGAAAGAACCAATCTACATTGGTTGATGCTACGGTCTAGTAGCGGAATCCGGGAAGCTAGAAAAGAAAAAGGTTCGGTGCAACCTCGTTGGAGCAAGAAGCTTGGAGGGCTTAGGTGCACTGGGTAGATTAGGCTTGGAGGGTCTATTGCTGTCCATGTATCCCAACTACATTTTCTAGTGGATTGTTTACCTCTTGGAGGGCGGCGGAGAGGTTTTTCTCGCGAGGGCTTTGGTTTTCTCTTCAATAACATATCGCGTGTTGTCTTTGTGTTTGCATCTTCCTTCCCTTTTATCTTTGCCTTTTATTATCTTCTCTGGGTTGTGATTTTAATTTGGCTTAGATAGTTTATCCAATTCTATATTATAGCTTATGTTCATTTTCCGCACACTAGTTGTTTGACATAAAGCTTGAATTGGTTAATTTGTAAATTGGGGTCTAAACGTTCAAGGGTGTTTATACATATATTTGAACTTTCAAATACCCTCCTTGGGAAGCTCCTCCCAAATTTGCAGCAATTTTAGAACCTCCAAAATTTTGTTTTGGTGTTTGATTAGTCTTATGAAAATTTTTATGCCCAATTCTTTTTTAGTGCAAATCACTCAAGATTAAACAAAACCAAAATCTCTGCAAACACCTTTCTGTGTTTTCCCATGAAAAATAACCAAAGATCATCATTTAGATTAACAATCAATTTATTGTCTTATTCTTTGATCCAAAAACTCTAAACTTTTTAGAACCTTAAGAGCAAGGTGCACTTCAAAAGATGCCTTTTTAAAAGTATCTAATTGAATCACCTACCTTTTAGCAGTAGAAATGTACATCTTGATGACCTTGACATAGGATCTTGTCCTTTAAAGGATGCTCCACATTCCTAGACAAACAGGCAAATGAAGATTTTAAAAAATTAATTTGTATAAAAAAATAATTAAATCCCTAAATCATAAGTGATAGAAAATACCATAGCAAAGGAGTTTACTCTTTACCACTCTTTCAATATGACTCCTTAGCTCTTGAAGCAGAATTTAGGAACCAAAATGAGGAAAAAAATTATGTATTGTTAATTTTTATGCAATTGAATGAAAGGGGAAATTGGTATAAGAGATTTTCAAAGAAAAGGAGAGAGTTCAATACCAGTGAATTATTATGAAAGATTGCAATTTATGTCATCAACCATGTTCTGATCCTCCCATCCAAGAATATTCACCAAAACATCGATCACTAAAGATGGAGATCCACAAAATAAAAAAGTTTTGGGAATTAACTCAGGCGTTTGGAATTCCCGCTAAAAATTCAAACCTAAAAGTAAAAAGAAACAACAAAGCTAAACTTTTAGACTAATAGGACCTTTCAACATTTTACCACACCGAGCATTACATGATTTAGCTTGCTTGGATAGATCTAAAGTATTTTGTTCTCTGAGAGTTGATCTTGAAACACCATCTGTTCATCATTAAATTTTAATATCTTAACAAGAAGATAAATTAAAAAGAAGAAGAAGAAGAAGAAGAAGAATGGCAAATATAGGAATTCCCGGCCAAAAAAAAAAAAAAAAAAGACAAGAAATGGAAAAATACAAGAACCATAGGAGCAATGCAATCAATACAAAAAAGTTACTTAAATTGAGGTTTGGCTGCAAGAGAATTCAGGTTTGCATGCACACCTTCTTTGTTTTGTTTGGCAACGTAGAAAATACATAACTGAAACAGGCCAAGGTCCTCAAGGAAAATCATAGGTAACCATAAGTTTTTTTTGGATGAAAAATTAAATTTATTAACGAAACAAACTAAATAAACAGCAAATACCTAACAACAAAAACAGAGCAAGCAGGAAATTAAATAGATGCTACAATTAACTTGCAAAGAATCAAACTAAATCAATCAATTATGGCTACCATCAAAATCATAGAAATGGACCTCCCCACTGCCCCCTACCCCTTAAAAAACAAATTACAACATGACTCTATACAGAAACATAAACTTTTCTCTTTACAAACTCATTGGCCTTAGTGCTTCCTCGGACTTGACATTGCAACAAAATACACAAGCATTTATTTTAAGCCAACCATAATAAACCATTGCAAACCTAGCAAGTTAGCTTATAGTGCTTCTAAAAATTCTACCCTTCAACTTTTTTTTTTTTACTCTAGAGAACTACTTAGTGCCAGTTATATTCCTTGGATTTTATTACACAATATGACTTAACTTGCTGCTATAGCCTCTTTGAAAAATGATAATGAAGGAACAAGTGGCCCTTTCTCAAGCCATAGTGCCAATTTGATTTTCACTTTTCTTGACAATGAGTTCAATGCATTCTTGTCCAGTTGTCATTTACCTTTCAATAAAATAATGGACAATCTAAGTAATATTATTCAATGAATCAATTAAAGTAAAGAAACATCTATGACAATAAACAATATCAAAATTTAAAGCACACAAGAAAAGCAGAAGTAATCAAACAAAGTTATCTTTTGCAAAAATTAACAATCAAAACTTAACAATTGGTGCAATGAGTTGATAGGTTAGAAACATCTTAGCAAGCAGGTTCAATATTCTCAAGAAGCATTTCATCAAACTACTTGCATGCTTGACTTAAATTTCAATTTAAAACAATCATCAAACATATTCGTTATATGGTAAAACTGAAACACAAATGTATTAGAAAGTTTCAAATTCAAAGTATACATGTTTTCCAAAAAGGAATTGGAAAAAAAAGACATTGTGAATCTTTCAATACCTTGAAGCCCAAGGGTTTCCAATGAGAAAAAAGATGGGTGGCAAGAGAGCAAGGTATTACATGGAAGACACGTAACACATCCCTAGATAACCCCATTTTAACAGCTTGTCTCAAGTGGAGAGTCTAATCCTCAAAGGAGGGTAGCAACTAATGGAATGTTAAGAATACCGGATCAATTTCCTCAACTTCAACTCGGAAAATTTTCTCCCAAGCTGATTTGAAAGAGAACTACAAAGTTTAATAGATTGAATAAAGTTTAGCATCTTCTTCTAAATGTGATAAATACTACTTCCTACTCCCAATGTGGTTGACTTACAAGTAGTTGACTTATGACTCACTTAACTTCTATATATAACTTGACTTCGAACTTTATTTTTTTTAATTTTTCTTTTCCAGTTAAAAAGTGACAATACTCACATTCAACATAGATAGCAAATGTAAAATTAAAAATCATTATAAAGTCCACAACATTTGAATATTAAGAAATGTATTTTGAAGAACAAAAGCAAAATTTGAATATCTAAGGATAAGGTATAGAACCAAAACCTAAAAAATAATAAATAATAAAAAAACAAGAAAAGATATAACCTCAACCTCAACGTGATTCTTGTAAGGTTGAATTTAATCAACCATGTGTTGGCTTTATTCCATGACAAATTTGCTTGTAATATAGCACTTAGAAACCTTGTATTTAGGTGGGAATCATGTAAGGGTAGTGTGTGAGAGAGTGTGAAGAAATGCTCAAGACAGTGCGGTGAAGAAGAGACTCGCGGCTAGGACTCGCGGGTGGCTTGCGGCTTGCAAGCAGCCAAAAGTTGCTCACGTGCAGAGCATGCAGGGGAGCTGAGCAGTCACGCCACCTGGAGCACTACACGACAAAAATCCAGACTGGCCATTAAGTTAGCTCGCGACTTGAACTCGCGACTCGGTCAAGTCGCGAGGTCAAGTCGCCACCAGCCCTGTTTTTGGAAAAACTGACTCTTCGTATTCCATTCTCACACCAGTATAAATACCCCTCATTCCCACAAGATATGTGTGGCTATTCAGAAAGAAAAACCCTAAGAGAGGTTTCTTCAAAACACCCACCCAATTAGAGAGAGCTACTCATTCTTAGAGAGAAATCTTTGTAGTCTCTTCTCATTCCCTCTCTCATTGTCATACCTATTGAGAGGAGATTTCTATCCAAACACTACCCACACCCATTCAGAGTGTTGAGTGTCTTTGGAGCTTTGGGAAGTATTGGAAGATGCCAAGGATGGCGGATGCTACGGTCTAGTAGCGGAATCCGGTAAGCTAGAAAAGAAAAAGGTTCGGTGCAACCTTGTTGGAGTAAGAAGCTTGGAGGGCTTAGATACATCGGGTAGATTAGGCTTGGAGGGTCTATTGCTGTTCATGTATCCCAACTACATTTTCTAGTGGATTATTGACCGTTTGGAGGGTGGCGGAGAGGTTTTACGCCGAGGGCTTCGGTTTCCTCTTCGATAACACATCGTGTGTTGTCCTTGTGTTTGAATCTCTCTTCCCTTTATCTTTGCCTTTTATTTTCTGCTGTGGATGTGATTTATAATTGGCTTAGATATTTTTTACCAATTCCATATTATAGCTTATGTTCATTTTCTGCACACTAGTTGTTTGACATAAAGCTTGAATTGGTTATTTTGTATTTGGGGATCTAAACGTTCAAGGGTGTTTTATACACATATTTGAACTTTCAATTGGTATCAGAGCGGGTACACTTGTTTTGGTTTTATTACCTAAGTGTGATCCTTGACCCCTTGTGTGTTTTGCCATGGATAATGCTTTGTATGCTTCTATGGATATTGTTGATTGTAACATGCCATGTGTTTGTGAAAATGCCTCTATAAGTGTTAATCCTCATAATTGTGATGACATGTTACTTGAATCTATGGGTGTTGTTGACAAACTCTTGAAGAAAGGAGCTAAGAAGTTTCAAAAGAATTTGAGCAAGTTAGTTTGTGAAAAGGATGATTTGATTGCTAAACTCAATGAATCCAACAAATTGGTTGAGAAATATAAGAATCTTGCTGAAATTTCTCTTGAAAAGCTGAAAGAGTTTGAATGTTTAAATAAGGACTTGGATGCTAAACTTGTTTTGTCTAACAAACTTGTTGATGATCTTAAATCTAAAAATGAATCTCTTAAGACGCATGCCAAGTGTTTGATTGCTGAACCTGTTGCTAAAATGGAAGAAAATATATGTTGCAATCATGTTGTGGTACCCGATTTTGTGCCTATTGTGTGTTCCACCTCAAAGGACAAATCGGTGTACATTCCTCCACACAAAAGAAATCAAAAAGTAGAGAGAAAGGCTCTTAAGCCTAAGCCTCTGTTTAGGTCCCAATCTAGGGAATTGAGTGGATCTAAGTTTGTTCCTACTTGCCACCATTGCGGTGTGATCGGTCACATAAGACCCCAATGCCCCAAGTTAAAAAGAGAACAAACCTTTGTTGTTAGATCCCTTCCTAAAAGCCTAATGGACCTAAATACATTGTTTGTCACCATTGTGGTGCCTTTGGTCATCTAAGACCCCATTGCTCTAAGTTTCAAGCTCTCAAAAGAATTAAAAGAAAAGAGAAACTTGAGCTTTTTGGAAGTTGTGCTTTGAAAGCTAAACCGAATTGGATGGAAAATGGTAAGTTGTTGAAGAAAGTGGTTAATGCTCTTACCTCCTTGTCTATGTGCATCTCCGGTTCTCATTCTTCCAACCCTCGTCTCACTTCCAATGAGACATTCATTCCAAACAATCATTCCGTTTGGATGAGGAAGGGTTCCTATGGTTGAGCTTTTGCTCTTTTGGTCCTTGATCTAATTCTTTCGATCTTTGTAGGACCCTTCATGCATTAAATGTCATATCTTCATGCATTTTGTGCATCTTGCATTTATTTGTATGCATTGTTTCATTTTTTATCTTACTTTTATGTTTCTGTTTTGTGTGAGTAAAAATCCAAAACCACATAAAAAGTGAAAAATTCAAAAAGTTTGATCATATTTGTTTGAGCACATATCACATGTGAGTTTGGCCTTGTACCTTTGTACAAATGGCTTTGTGCATTTACGAGCTTAGCTTGTTATTTTTGCACTTATATCTTTGTGGGAAAAATCTTGACATCTTTGTGTGATTGTTGTAAATCGATCTTCAAGCTTGTCATGAATGATTTGTCAATAGTCATGTTGGTTTTGATACATGCGTAGACTTGTGCTTATATCTCTTCTTATATCTCTTCCCACTCTTTTATTTTTATTGCTTAAAGAGCTCAATAAATGTAAATCTCAAAATGAAAAGAGATAATGAGTTGCAAAAGCCGTCGCACATACTAGTATTCGACTAGGAAAAAGGAAAGCGACTTATATGAAAATGTATGATGCCCAAAAAGCCAAAGGCTTGTTCATCAAATTGAAATATCAAAAATTTCAGGCATCAATCTCAAAAATGAGATGTATTGCTCAAAATGAGTTGTATTGATTCAAAATGATCAAATGATATGAATTGTAAGAAGCCAAATGAAAAGCTTCAATCTTATGTAATCATTTTCTTGTGGGAGGTCATATATGTTCACTTCTATAATTGAGATAGACCACTTGACTTAGTACTAGTTGTGTATGACTTGATTGAATTGATCATTGAAGTTTCACTCTAGATTAAGGACTATTCCACATTTGATACACACACATAACACACTTGCCTTATGTTCAATGAATGTCTTATTCATTTGTTAGATTGTACTTGTCTAAATGTGATGTGTGTGTGCTCAATCTTATATGGATTAATCCAAAAATATTTTTGATCATTTTATATGTTTTTGGAAGTGATTTTTATCACTTTTTGTGTTTATGTTTAGTGCTTACTTTGTTTTTCAATGTTTAAACATGTTCTGGTTTGAAAAACAAGTGTCGAAATTTTGGCCACTCATTTTGGCTACTTGCGTGAGCTGCCAAACAAGTCGCCCGCTTTGGCTACTCGGTTTGGCGGCTTGCAAGCCGCGAGTTTAAGCTGCGAGTTCATACAGAGAGGTTTCGCGGCTCACTCGCGACTTGGCTCGCGACTCGCCAGTCGCGAGTTGCCCGTAATCAACTTTTTAAAGAGCTTTTTCGTGGGAAACTTGTTTTAAACCTCTCCCATCCTCTTTAAAACCCCTCTTTCAATATTTTTACATCAAAACCCAACCAATTTGAATGGTTTTTCAATCCATTAACATCTCTAAGGTAATTATAAACTCTTTTCATTGATTTTGATCCTTAGATTATGTTTTGGAATGTTTTGTGCTCTTGGTTGGGATTTTCATCATAGGGGTTGGGAAAACTTATTTTTTTGTCAATTTTCTTCATGGGATTGGTTTCTTTTGTTGATATGCATTGGATGTTGGCCCCTTGTGGCAGAAAGAACATGTATTAAGGGTGGATTTCATGATGTTCATGCATTGTATCACATTTTTGTTCATAGTGTGTATGCTAGGTGTTTGATAAAATGCCTCTTAGACATTTTCTCGCTTGTTTGGACTCCGATAAGTACCAAACTTTGGGGTTTCTCATGTTTCCTCATTAGGAACATGTTTAGTTCATTGGTTGTGTATTTTAACACACTTTGCCCCACATATGCATTTTTCATGCATTGGTCATGCATGCACTTAGCCACCTCTTGCACACACCTTTGCTACCCTTGTCATGCATTGGTCTTTACCTTATTTCTTCATCCTAGCATGTCATGTTTACCTTATGCTTTGTAGCATGTTACTTTGTCTTAGATTTGAGTTTCATTTTCTCATTCATCTTGCACCCTCATGCATCATTATCATTGTTCGTTCATTCATCTCTTGCCCTCTTTTCTCCTTGACCCTTTGTCTATTCTTGACAAAAAGGGGGAGAGTATACTCTAGAGAGTATTCCGGAGTGTTTTTTCATTTCTATATGACTCTTGTTATGACTCTTGTGCACATCCTTAGGGGAGAAATTCTATTTCTCGTGCACATTTGTAGGGGAGAGATTTTCCATAGTGGAGATGCATATACCAAGGGGGAGAAGACATTGTGTTAACTAGAAAACTTTGTTATGTTTGTTTTCTTGTTGGCTTTATGGTGCTTTGAGTTATGCTTTGTTGTTCTCATTGCATCATGTTTGTGCTTTGGACATGCATACTTCCTTATGCTATTGTGTTTCATTGAATGCATGTTCGGATGATCAATTGCTTTGCTATGTGTTCATTGTAGTCATTTCTATATGACTGTTTTGGTGTTTGATCAAGTTGCTCATATGTTTTACATCATGTTTACTTTATCGCAATTTGCTTGTTACATTATACTTGTCCTTTTATTACTTGTTTTACCTTGAGGGTCTAATGTGTTTTGTGCAAGTGTTTCGAGTTACAAGTATATATGTTCCAAGTGCATCACAAACTTCTCATCACTTTGAAGGGGAGAAACTTTATGCACTTTTAGTTTATATTGTTTAAGTTTTTATTCAATATAATGTGTTTGTACCCATGTGCTTTTGTAAGCTTTTAGGGTTAATATTTTATGCATAGTTTGTAGGCTTTATGGTATGTACCTTGCTTAATGCAGCCTTTATGCTATGTTGAAATCAGTACTTTAATCTAAATGTCTTGCATTTTGATTTATGTACTGTCACTCTTGTGCCCTTGTAGGATTGTTCCTAGATGCATATACCTTGTGTATTAAGCATTGGTTAAGTGTTGAGCATACAAGTATCTTGCCTTGGGCTTGTTAACTTGTATGTCCTTGTGTTCATTCCAAGTGTGAATGAGCACTGTGATCACTACCTTGTGGTGTTCACTTGGTTGATCAAGCCATGGTTTGTTTCTTAACTCCATCTTTGCTTGATCACATATTGCCTGTTTCATATACATTTTATGATTTTCTACTTACAATGATGAAAGTTAAAAAACGTATACAAAACACCTTTGAACGTTTAGACCCCCAAATTACAACTTAACCAATACAAGCAATATGTCAAACAACTAGTGTGCGGAAACTTAACACATGCTATAATACGAAATTGGTTAAAGACTATCTAAGCCATAACAAAATAAAACCACAGCAGATAACAAAAAGGCAAAGATAGAGAGGAAGGAAGATGCAAACACAAAGACAACACGCGATGTGTTATTGAAGAGGAAACCGAAGTCCTCGGCGAAAAACCTCTCCGCCGCCCTCCAAGCGATAAACAATCCACTAGAAAATACAGTTGGGATACAAGGACAGCAATAGACCCTCCAAGCCTAATCTACCCAGTGCACCTAAGCCCTCCAAGCTTCTTGCTCCAACAAGGTTGCGCCGAACCTTTTTCTTTTCTCGCTTCCCGGATTCCGCTACTAGACCGTAGCATCAACCAATGAAGATTGGTTCCTTCCTAATCGCTTTCCCAGAAATCCAAACAACTGTCTCACAGTGATGATGATGGTGAGAACCAGGTTTGATATAATGCCTCTCAAGGATTTGACAATGGAGAGGAAGAGAGTAGAGGAATTTGAAGAGACTTTAAGGTATAGATTGTGGGTGAAACAATCTTGTTTTTCTTTAGAGTTTCTCTCTCAAAATTCTCTCTGGAAGCTCTCTTTCAATCGTGGGTAAAAGGGGTATATATATTGGAGTGGGAGAGGAATGTGAAACGTCGGGTTTTTTACAAAACAGGGGTGGCTCGCGGCTTGACCTCGCGGCTTGACTAAGTCGCGAGATCCAGATCATGAGTTAATCGTATGGCCAGATTGTCTTGTTTTGTCCTGTAGTGCTCCAGCTAGCATGACTGCTTCATCTTCCAAAGATGCTTGGCACGTGTGTTCTTTCGCGCGGCTTGCAGCCGCGAGTCACTCGCGAGTCCCAGCCACGAGTCTCTGTTTTCTTGCACACTCTTGAGCAATCTTCACTCTATCTCACTCACTACCCTTACAACAAACCCACCTAAATACAGGTTACTAAATGCTGAATTACAAGCAAATTTGGCACGGAATAAAGCCAATTAGATGGTTGAATAAATTCAACCTTACAATCTCCCCATTTGGCTATTCCGTGACAAAACCCTAAAATGACTCTAGACTTAACATGTGAGTTGGGAACAGTTGAACAAAACTCACTCACACCTAACTCTAGAAGTCATGAAGCACTTGAATCATATGAACATAATACTCCTGAAACACAACAATACACCATGATCATTGTAAGCAGAAAATTATAAATGCATATGAAACAGGCAATATGTGATCAAGCAAAGATGGTGTTAATAAACAAACCATGGCTTGATCAACCAAGTGAACACCACAAGGTAGTGATCACAAAGGTCATTCACACTTGGAATGAACACAAGGACATACAAGTTAACAAGCACAAGGCAAGACACTTGTATGCTCAACACTCAACCAATGCATAACACACAAGGCATATGCATCTAGGAACAATCCTACAAGGGCACAAGAGTGACAAGACATAAACCAAAATGCAGAAGATTTAGATTAAAGTACTGATTTCAACATAGCATAAAGGCTGCATTAAGCAAGGTACATACCATAAAGCCTACAAACTATGCATAAAACATTAACCCTAAAAGCTTACAAAAGCACATGGGTACAAACACAAAAACATCCTGAATAACATCATCAAAATATATTAAAGATTAAACCAAGAGTATAGGTTAAGAGTTAGAAACAGCTATACACCAAAACACAGTGTATCAAACCCATTAAATAGTACGCAACAAACATAAACCTAAAACCATAAGTTTAGAGGATAAGACTAAAAACAAAAGTATGAAAAAAGTATATGTGTACTCCCCCTATCACTATGCACACTTCCCTTTGAACTTTTCTCCCCCTTACTGAATGCTCTCCCCCTTTTTGTCACGAATATCTAAAGGCTCTCGTCCAACTTTCGTTGAATATCATCTAGCTGATTCTCCATAGTCTCGAGACGCATTTGGACATGGTTGTTTGTGGAGTAGAGAAGTGCCACAAGCTCATCAACGCGTTTCTGAATATGCTCAAGTACACCGCCGACTCTATCGGTGATGAGGAGCGATGCAGGCTTGCGAATACTAGCCGGTGAAGCTTCAGAACAAAGACGTGATGTAGATGTGGTATGTGCAGTGTCTCTGAGTCAGGGGCGGATGGAGTAACCGGAGAGATGTGAGCACTTCTTGGTGATTTAGAGGAGTGACTTCTGCTAGCTTGAAGAGTGAACAAGGAAATGGGACGTTGACGAGTCAACATTTTTCCATCTGCAGGAGGAATAATGCCTACACGAAGAATGAGCTTCATGATGAGACTGCAAAATGGAATAACTCCTCGAGCTGCAGATCGACACGCGGTCTTCCTCAAGGTGTAGTAGATGTGAGCACATATATCAATGTGGGCTCCTGTAATAAGGTCACATAGAAATAGAGCTCTCCCAAGATTGATAAATGTAGTGTTGGACAGTGGGTAGAGATTGGTGAACATGATCAACTTCAGTGTGGTCAGCTCAGGTGCAAACTTTGCGGTGCTGATGGATGTTCCTGCACCGGATACTTCACGATCGTATCCTAGGATTTGTAAAATTTCTCCAACTTCTGGATTTCGTTCATCATAAGGAGTTATATTCACATTCTCGAGGTCCGTGATGCCGAGAAGATCTGCGATGGAGTCCGGGGTAACACTAAACTCGTTCCTCCGACCCGAGAAAATGAGTTCAGTCCAAGATCGCTTGCATTGGAGAAGCATTCTTTGACCAGCTCATCCATTGGATCATCAAAGTTCCCGAACAAGTTTGCCCAATCTCGTTTCTTAAAGATTCGAGGGATGAAAGTGGTCCCTAAGGTGTTGAACTCTACCACCCGTTCCACTATAGTGGTTGACTTGTCAAACACATTTGAGTAGGCGTGTGAGTTAAGCGGAAGTCCGAACCTATCCTCATTAGGATCTTAAGATGCTTGAGATGATAGACGAGTCCTTTTAACTCAATCGGTGTTGCTGGTTAACAACAACAATGTCTTTACCCCTGGAAGATCGACGAGACATCTGCAAGAGAACAGCCCACAAAGAAAGAACCAAACAACAATACCACACAAGATAATTGTCAACAAGATTCATGTAACCAAAATTTCAATATATAAACACAAACTCAAGATAGTGCAGACCCAACCAAACTTCCAACAATACAAAGAAGCACAAAATAACAGGTGCATCAAAATGGTGATAGTGCAAAGAAGACATAGACAGACAACACAACGACAAGACTCATCAATGAGACAAAGTTATCATGACCATGATATGCAAACAGATACATCATTCGAACATTTAGAGCAGATAACATAAATCACTCCATCGTAGATGTGAACAAGGGGAAAATATTTCAACATGAAGAAACCAATCATCCACACTAGAGCACTATCATTATGTTATCATAAAAACTTAGTAACCAATACCGAACACCAACATCAATACTTAAGCAAGTGAAATGAGTAAGTCAAATAGACACCAAACCCATTTAAGAAAAGATTTTCAGACTCAATAATAGGCAAAAATCGAACAATGAAAAACACATTGTGACCGTTCAAAGATGAAAACAGTGAGAACAATATCAAACAAGACACTCCATACCCATTACACAAAGAGAGAAGTATTTCAACACACTATCACCCAAACAAGAACAAAAATATGCAGGAAAAAGGAAAATGAGATTGAGAAAGCAAAACCTATACCTTTTCTTGATCATTTGGATAAGAAATGAAGCACCAATGAGGTTTGAAAATGGATTCACGAAGTGTTTGGAAGGAAGATAGTTTAGAGAGAAGATGAACAGTTACAAAAGTTCGAGGGAAAACTGAAAAGAGGTTTAAAAACTGCTCTTGTTTCTACCAAACACGCGATTTTCGCGACTTGATTAAGTCGCCACACGATCCGCCTCAAGCCGCCAAAGCACTCAAGAACAAAAATTTGAAAAATTTTCTAAGTGTTTTTCGCGACCGGAAGGTCTACCAGCGAGTAAGTCGCGAGATGAGCCGCGAAAATCTCTGAGTGAACCTCGCGACTGGACCTTCCACTCGCGAACAAGTCGCCAAAAATGACCAGCGAAGATGCGACTAAGGCACGCGACTTGACATATCCGCGACCGAGCCGCCAAAACAGGGCAAAACTGGATTTTTGAAATTTTCAGATTTTTCAAACAAAATACTTTCCAAAAACACCTAAAACACTCAAAAATATTTTTGTGCTTGAATTAACAAAGATTGAGCATGTGAAAACACATTTCATCAAGTACAATCACACAAATGAATATGGCATTTATTGAACATAAACTTGTGTGTTGTGTGTGGATATCAACAATGAGATAGTCCTTCGTCTAATGTGAAGCTTCAATGATCGATTCAACCAAGGCATACACAATTAGCACTAGATCATGTGACCTATCTCAATTATAGAAATATGTATATACGACCTCCCACAAAACTTGATAACATGACTTGGAGCTTTACATTTTGCTCCACTTTTAATCATAACATTTGATCTTTTTGATCTATTGAGGCAATCACCTCTCATTGTGAGAGTGATATTTGACATTTCACCTTAATGAACAAGCCTTTGGCTTTTTGAATAAACATTCACTTTAATATAAGGTCGCTTACCCTTTTTCCTAGTCGAATACTAGAATGTGCGACAGGCTTTTGCAGCTCAATATCTCTTTTCATTTGGAGATTTACATTTTGTGAGCCCTTTTTATTAAAACAAAAATAAAGAGTGGAAAGATATATAGACACAAGTCTATGCATGTCTCAAGATCAACATAACCATTCACTAATCATTCATGATAAGTTTGAAGATCTATTTACAACAATCACATAGATTTCAAGATTTTTCCCACAGTGATATAGGTGCATGAAAACAAGCAATGCTCGAAAATGCACAAAGCCATTAGCACAAAGGTACAAGGCAAAACAAGTTTTGAGACAAAACTCAACAAAGTCAATCAAGCTTTTTGATTTTCTAATTTTTTTTATGTGATTTTTGGATTTTTGACACAATAAACAAAAAGATTGATAAAACAAAATTAAAAATATTCACAAGTAGACAAGCGGACAACCAACATAAAAAAAAAAAAAAAAAAAAAAAAAAAAAAGCAAGCAAACCAAACAAACATTGTCACAAAGCATAGGAAGTATTAATGCATGGACATGTTGTAATGCTTATGCATGAGTACCCTTTTTCACTCACACGTCACTTGCGTTTGGGGTGATTTCCTTATAGGATTGGGTACGGGAGTTAGGGCTTTCAAACCTTCGTGAGAAGCTTTCCAAGCAGTTGGTGAATGCACCAATCATCTTCATCACGTTCATCATTCCGGGATCTCCATTTTGATCTCTGGATTGATCACCCGCCCAAATTCTCCTATCATTTACGGTCCTCCCGACCTTTGTGGGTGAAACAATCTTGTTTTTC
This sequence comes from Quercus dentata, assembly GCA_028216015.1. Classification (NCBI taxonomy): domain Eukaryota; kingdom Viridiplantae; phylum Streptophyta; class Magnoliopsida; order Fagales; family Fagaceae; genus Quercus; species Quercus dentata. Next base: position 45,843,443 of record CP116453.1, on the reverse strand, counting down.
TTTAGGGTTTCTCTCTCAAAATTCTCTCTGGAAGCTCTCTTTCAATCGTGGGTAAAATGGGTATTTATACTGGAGTGGGAGAGGAATGTGAAACGTCAGGTTTTTTACAAAACGGGGGTGGCTCGCGGCTTGACCTCGCGGCTTGACTAAGTCCCAAGATCTAGTCGCGAGTTAACCGTATGGCTAGTTGTCCTGTTTTGTCTGTAGTGCTCGAGCTAGCATGACTGTCATCTTCCAAAGATGCTTGGCACGTGTCTTTATTCCAGCGGCTTGCGGCCATGAGTCACCCGCGAGTCACCCGCGAGTCCCAGCCCACGAGTCTCTGTTTTCTTGCACACTCTTGAGCAATCTTCACTCTATCTCACTCACTACCCTTACAACAAACCCACCTAAATACGGGGTTACTAAATGCTGAATTACAAGCAAATTTGGCACGGAATAAAGCCAATTAGATGGTTGAATAAATTCAACCTTACAAATAATCATGGTGTATTGTTGTGTTTCAGGAGATTCATGTTCATATGATTCAAGAGCTGCACAACTTCTAGATTTAGGTGTGAGTGAGTTTTGCCATTGTTCCCAAACTCACGTTTAAGTCTAGAGTCCTGTTTTAGGGTGTTTTGTCATGGAATAGCCAAAGGGGAGATTGTAAGGTTGAATTTAATCAACCATGTGTTGGCTTTATTCCATGACAAATTTGCTTGTAATATAGCACTTAGAAACCTTGTATTTAGGTGGTAATCATGTAAGGGTAGTGTGTGAGAGAGTGTGAAGAAATGCTCAAGATAGTGCGGTGAAGAAGAGACTCGCGGCTAGGACTCGCGGGTGGCTCGCGGCTTGCAAGCCGCCAAAAGTTGCTCACGTGCGGAGCGTGCAGGGGAGCTGAACAGTCACGCCACCTGGAGCACTACACGACAAAAATCCAGATCGGCCATTAAGTTAGCTCGCGACTTGAACTCGCGACTCGGTCAAGTCGCGAGGTCAAGTCGCCAGCCAGCCCCTGTTTTTGGAAAAAGCTGACTCTTCGTATTTCATTCTCACACCAGTATAAATACCCCTCATTCCCACAAGATATGTGTGACTATTCAGAAAGAAAAACCCTAAGAGAGGTTTCTTCAAAACACCCACCCAATTAGAGAGAGCTACTCATTCTTAGAGAGAAATCTTTGTAGTCTCTTCTCATTCCCTCTCTCATTGTCATACCTATTGAGAGGAGATTTCTATCCAAACACTACCCACACCCATTCAGAGTGTTGAGTGTCTTTGGAGCTTTGGGAAGCATTGGAAGATGCCAAGGATGGCGGATGCTACGGTAAGCTAGAAAAGAAAAAGGTTCGGCGCAACCTCGTTGGAGCAAGAAGCTTGGAGGGCTTAGGTACATCGGGTAGATTAGGCTTGGAGGGTCTATTGCTGTTCATGTATCCCAACTACATTTTCTAGTGGATTATTGACCGCTTGGAGGGCGGCGGAGAGGTTTTACGCCGAGGGCTTCGGTTTCCTCTTCGATAACACATCGTGTGTTGTCCTTGTGTTTGAATCTCTCTTCCCTTTATCTTTACCTTTTATTTTCTGCTGTGGATGTGATTTATAATTGGCTTAGATAGTTTTTACCAATTCCATATTATAGCTTATGTTCATTTTCCGCACACTAGTTGTTTTGACATAAAGCTTGAATTGGTTAAGTTGTAATTTGGGGGTCTAAACGTTCAAAGGTGTTTATACACGTTTTTGAACTTTCAATTCTGTCTTAATTGAAATAAATACTCATCCTCCTACATAAAAGATACAAAATTCCAATACGGGGAAGTTATCGTGCTTCATGAATTCAATTATATTTTTATCACAGCCAACGAAATCCAGACTAATTACGCTGAAAAACCCATATCACTAAAACTGACTAAAGGAACTGTGTGCTAATAGGGTCCAGCACTCATTAGCATCTTGTGACTTTGCTTGCTTCACCCATTGTTCCACTGCTATTCCACTTGCTTCCAGTTTACACTTATCCCTGCACACAATTACAAAGCATGAATGAGGATAGAAAGGAAGGATGTTACCACCACGGGCTTTTAAAAGCTGTTGAACTGGGAACCACTAGCATTGTTGCATAATCTCTATCAATCAAAGTGAAACTTTTTTTTTTCCTACTTGAATTTTGGATAGAGTTCCAAAACTGGCTGCTGAGAAAGTTAAAAGTAGGGATTAGCTTAAGTGCCAATTTCATTGACTAATAAAAATCAGCTGTGGATATAGATTTAAATTCCAAATATCTTTTGACGTATAGAAAAGAAAGTGAAACTAGATATTCAACCTTTGATATCATTAGTTTTCTAAAATGCCATCTTAATAGATGATTTTAATTCTTTTGCTGACAATTATCTAAGGTTTAAAACATTCTTTTTCATCTATATAATTATTATTATTATTATTAAAATATTATTTAAAAAAAAAAAGGTGAACAGTAATAGGAAACTTGAAAGATGTGAAGGGGGAAAATGAGGAGAATGTGCATATTGCATGTCAATGAGAAGCACAGAGTTGATATGGTATACCTCAAGCACCATTTTGTAAGGACTTCCCTTGAACGAAATCATGGAGGAAGAAACTCTTATCTGGTTCAAAATAACAGAAAATTAGAAATGCTTTTGATGATTAATAGAAATGTATATAAAAATAAATACAAAGAATACAAATACATACTATTCTCAATTTTCATAGGTCAGGTATTTTTATGGGCTCCCCAATATGTCAGGCTAGCTTCATACTAGTAAATCATATGATATGCCCTTCATTCTAGTTGGCTTATAGAAAAATATGAGAGAGAGAGAGAGATAAAATCTTATGACTATTTGGGGTTCAAGTATATGGTGAAAGAAAAAAATTAATTTCCATTACCAGTATTACGTAAACAGCATTTAATTCAGTCTGTATTCTTGGGCACATCATTGTCCTAGAAAGTTGTATGCTTTTGAAATAAAAGTAAACTTCTATTTATGGGGTAAGATAAATGTACATGTTTAGCCATGTCGATGTCCCTACCATGAAAGCCACATTATTTAATAACCATAAAGAAATTAACAAAGCTGCAATTCTTGGAACAAACAACTAAGGAACCACAATTGATACCCAAATACATATTACATAGATTTGGACATGAGAAGTCCTTCGTTCTCCTTCCCTTTGTCCTGATTATCTATATTACTGTGTATGGTTGTGCGGTTGTATGTGCATGTGCATATCCAGTGGCCTTTATGAGATCAACTTTTAGTCTTTTACCAATTCATTTCCATAGTGTCAAACAATATTTTGATGTAAAAGTTGACTAAGAAAATTTATTTCCTATTAACAAGAAAAGATTCAGCTAAAAACTTATATACCGCCAGTTGATGCAATGCAATTTGACAGTGATAATTCAACTATTCAAGTAGCAAAAATATAAAAACTGAAGAGAATCTTATAAATAAAAATTACAAAGCCCAACAACTTGATTTCTCTATAAATACTCATCCTATGAATGAGCCTATAAATTCAGAGAAAGAAAGTAACAAAGGCAGCCAAAGATTTTGATAAAGGAAGCATACCTTGGCATCAAGGTTGTTTTTTCAGATGGAATCATATTTCTTCGAAGTTCAATCTTGTCTTCTTTGATGGTGGATACAGAATGGGGTTGGAATCATCATTGACAAACATCAATGTACCCAAAATCATTTCCTTCGATAATCTGATATGTTGTGGCGGATGCATAGTTAGCGAGTTGGGATGGTCAAGGTACTGCCACATGGATAAATGCAGTGCATTCTAAAAAAAAAAAAAAAAAAACCAAATGTTTTTAGTCTGCTCATGAAAAGTCTAATAGGCCAACAAATAGCATCACATTTTACCTTTTCTCATTTAAATTGTCTAAAACAGATGCACACAAAAGGCACACGGTGCAGAGCAAAAGCTAAATAGCCTGTTTTTTTTTTCAATCATCATCAATGATGGAGAAGGGCTTCTCGATCATTTTTTATTTTTTTTGACAAATTCATATACAATCAGATACTTTTATCCTTGTGATTTTTATAGGTTTTTATTTATTTATTATAGTTATAAGCTAGTATTTATTAAACTTGCCTTCAACCCTCTTGCTAATGGTAAGTATTTTTCCTCCAAAAAATAAATTGGACGAAAAACAAAAAATCATACATAAAATAAAATCAAACATATTTAAACAAAAAAAACATACGTGTAATATGCAATATCCAACAATAAGACAATTTCTACAAAACCCGGATGAGCAAAATACAACAAAAAGCCGTGATTAATTAGACTACTAGGGCACTGATTGGCATCAAAAACTATGATAGTGAAAGTGGAAAATAGAGACAAACTTGAGGATAGTGAGAGGAAATCCCATAGGAGTGGAGTGGTCTTTGTGTGTGGGCATGATGAGTTAAGAAATTATGCCTCTTTCTCTTTGAAGAAAAAGTCCACTAAGAATAAAAAAATCCTTTGGGCAAATTTAATTTACACTGATATAGCCAAATCGACCATCCCTTTATTTTATGAGCTCATGCTTTGAAGAAAAATATATTGATGAAGAAAGGGAAGCAAGTGAAAAATAACTCTTATTATTTGTAGAAAATTATTTTACATTTGCAAATGCAAATGAAGTTTTTTTTTTTTTTTTTTTTTGAGAAAAAAACTGAGTACTTTTATTAATGTAAATGAGTTACATCCAAATGTAAAACCGACACATTATGAGAAGGTACATCTTCCATCCATACTTGAAAATCCGGTATGCTTATAGCATGTCTCGCCAGATTATGAGCTACACTATTGCCGTTTCTCTTTACATGAGAATACAACACTCTTTGAAAATGACTTGAGTAAATTTTCACATCCTTCACCAGCAGACCCAATGGACATAGGTTCGGTTCTTGAGATTTCAAAGCCTGAATCAAACGTAATGCATCACCTTCGAGAATGACATTTTGGAACCCCAGCTCATGTGCAAATGACAAAGCTTTTCGAGCGACCAACGCTTCTGTCACCTCAACTTTATACACTTGAAAAATCTTCTCTGAACAAGAAGCTAATATAGCACCATAGTTATCCCTTATTACAACACCAACACCAGACCTATTTGCATCATCAAAGACCGCTCCATCAAAGTTAACTTTCACGAAACCAGCTTGCGGTGCTCTCGATCTGTTTCCTCCATTTCCGTTACTCCTTACCTGTGTACCTGATGCTTCTGTGTTGGCTTTGTATTGCGCCAACAATTCAGCTGCCTATTCAGCAACATGGTGCAACGGACAAGCTTGCAAATTGAGCCTCACCTTATTCCTTTGATTCCAAACAGTCCGTGCCGTGTAAGCCAGCAGCTCCAAAGACTTCCCTTCCTCTATCATCCATGACAGCTGCTCTCTTACACATGTGAACTTAATTTCGCACCTAAACCCCCATTTTTCCCGATCAGCCCACACTACATCCAGCTCCGGACATGACCACAAAGCGTGCACCAAGTCCTCCACCGCCAGTTTACACCTCTCACAGATTGGTTCCTCTAAAATTTTCCTACGCATCAAAGCTTGTTTGGTTGGAAGTACATTACGGTAAGCCCTCCAAAGAAAATTTTTTATCTTTGGAGGAGCTTGCATCTGCCATACTTCCTTCCAAACTCGCTTATGACAGATGGGAGGAGTTTGAGAATTTAACAGTAGCTCCTCTTCTTCTTTAAGGAACCTATATCCGGACTTAGAAGTGTAGTTTCCTAACGTCAAGTAAGGCCAATACAAAGTGTCCTCTGTCACATGTCGACTTAGGGGGATTTTCTTGATCAACTTAGCATCCTCTTCCACAAATAATCCATCCACCATCTCTTCAATCCATCTTCTTGTGCTTGGGTCAATAAGTGAATCTACGGTGTAATTTTCAAAACTCTCCAATGGGCAAGAAGGCAGAAACGTTGGGTGTTTTCTTGGCAGCCAACATTGCTGCCAAATGTTAATTTTTTCTCCATTTCCTACCCTCCATAATGCCACCCTTTGAATGATGTCTCATCCTCTAAGGATACTCTTCCAAGCATAAGACCCCATCCTTGGATCGGTAGCCTCCATAAGTGATGAATTTGGGAAGAAACAAGCTTTGAATACTTTGTGGAAGAGTGAGGATTTATTATTCAATAGCCGCCATGCTTGCTTTGCTAAGAGGGAATCATTGAACATAGCAAGATCTTGAAAGCCCATACCTCCAATAGTCTTAGATTTTGTCATCTCTTCCTGAAAGTTCAAAAACGTGTACAAAACACCTTTGAACGTTTAGACCCCCAAAATACAACTTAACCAATACAAGCAATATGTCAAACAACTAGTGTGCGGAAACTTAACACATGCTATAATACGAAATTGGTTAAAGACTATCTAAGCCATAACAAAATAAAACCACAGCAGATAATATAAAGGCAAAGATAGAAAGGAAGGAAGATGCAAACACAAAGACAACACGCGATGTGTTATTGAAGAGGAAACTGAAGTCCTCGGCGAAAAACCTCTCCGCCGCCCTCCAAACGGTAATCAATCCACTAGAAAATACAGTTGGGATACAAGGACAGCAATAGACCCTCCAAGCCTAATCTACCCAGTGCACCTAAGCCCTCCAAGCTTCTTGCTCCAACGAGGTTGCGCCGAACCTTTTTCTTTTCTAGCTTCCCGGATTCCGCTACTAGACCGTAGCATCAACCAATGAAGATTGGCTCCTTCCTAACTACTTCCAAGAAATCCAAACAACTGTCTCACGATGATGATGATGGTGAGAACCAGGTTTGGTATAATGCCTCTCAAGGATTTGACAATGGAGAGGAAGAGAGTAGGGGAATTTGAAGAGACTCTAAGGTATAGATTGTGGGTGAAACAATCTTGTTTTTCTTTAGGTTTCTCTCTCAAAATTCTCTCTGGAAGCTCTCTTTCAATCGTGGGTAAAAGGGGTATTTATTCGGAGTGGGAGAGGAATGTGAAACGTCGGGTTTTACAAAACAGGGGTGGCTCGCGGCTTGACCTCGCGGCTTGACTAAGTCGCGAGATCGATCATGAGTTAACCGTATGGCCGATTGTCCTGTTTTTGTCCTGTAGTGCTCCAGCTAGCATGACTGCTCATCTTCCAAAGATGCTTGGCACGTGTCTTTATGCTCCGCGGCTTGCGGCCGCGAGTCACCCGCGAGTCCCGATCGCGAGTCTCTGCTTTCTTGCACACTCTTGAACAATCTTCACTCTATCTCACTCACTACCCTTACAACAAACCCACCTAAATACAAGGTTACTAAATGCTGAATTACAAGCAAATTTGGCACGGAATAAAGCCAATTAGATGGTTGAATAAATTCAACCTTACAATCTCCCCTTTGGCTATTCCGTGACAAAACCCTAAAACAGACTCTAGACTTAACATGTGAGTTGGGAACAGTTGAACAAAACTCACTCACACCTAACTCTAGAAGTCATGAAGCACTTGAATCATATGAACATAATACTCCCGAAACACAACAATACACCATGATCATTGTAAGCAGAAAATTATAAATGCATATGAAATGTGGCAATATGTGATCAAGCAAAGATGGAGTTAATAAACAAACCATGGCTAGATCAACCAAGTGAACACCACAAGGTAGTGATCACAGTGCTCATTCACACTTGGAATGAACACAAGGACATACAAGTTAACAAGCACAAGGCAAGACACTTGTATGCTCAACACTCAACCAATGCATAACACACAAGGCATATGCATCTAGGAACAATCCTACAAGGGCACAAGAGTGACAAGACATAAACCAAAATGCGAAAGATTTAGATTAAAGTACTGATTACAACATAGCATAAAGGCTGCACTAAGCAAGGTACCATAAAGCCTACAAACTATGTATAAAACATTAACCCTAAAAGCTTACAAAAGCACATGGGTGCAAACCACATTATATTGAATAAAAACTTAAACAATATAAACTAAAAGTGCTTAAAGTTTCTCCCCTTCAAAATGATGAGAAGCAGTGATGCACTAGGAACATATATACTTGTAACTCAAAACACTTGCACAAAACACATTAGACCCTCAAGGTAAAGCAAGTAATAAAAGGACAAGTATAATGTAACAAGTAAATTGCGATCAAGTAAACATGATGTGAAACATGTGAGCAACTTGATCATACACCAAAACAATCATGTAGAAATGACTACAATGATCACATAGCAAAGCAAATGATCATACGAACATGCATTCAAAGAAGCTTATATGCATGTCCAAAGCACAAACATGATGCAATGAGAACAACAAAGCATAACTCAAAGCACCATAAAGCCAACAAAAAAACAAACAGAACAAAGTTTTCTAGTTAACACAATGTCTTCTCCCCCTTGGTATATGCATCTCCCCTATGGAATATCTCTCCCCCTACAAATGTGCATGAGAAATAGAATTTCTCCCCCTAAGGATGTGCACAAGAGTCATATAGAAATGACAAAATACTCCAAAACATTCTCTAGAGTATACTCTCCCCTTTTTGTCGGGGAATAGACAAAGGGTCAAGAAGAAACGAGGGCAAGAGATGAAGGTATGAACAATGCTAATGATGCATGAGGGATGCAAGATGAATGAGAAAATGAAGCTCAAACCTAAGACAAAGTAACATGCTACAAAGTATAAGGTAAGCATGACATGCTAGGATGAAGAAATAAGGTAAAGACCAATGCATGAAAAGGGTAACAAAAGTGTGTGCAAGAGGTGGCTAAGTGCAATGCATGACCAATGCATGAAAAATGCACATATGGGGCAAAGTGTGCAAAATACACAACAAATGAACCAAACATGTTCCTAATGAGGAAACATGAGAAACCCCAAAGTTTGGTACTCATCGGAGTCCAAACAAGCGAGAAAATGTCTAAGAGGCATTTTATCAAACACCTAGCATGCACACTATGAACAATAATGTGAAACAATGCATGAACATCATGAAATCCACCCTTAATACATGTTTTATCTGCCACAAGGGGCCAACATCCAATGCATATCAACAAAAGAAACCAATCCCATGAAGAAAATTGACAAAAAATAAGTTTTCCCAACCCCTATGATGAAAATCCCAACCAAGAGCACAAAACTCTCCAAAACATAATCTAAGGATCAAAATCAATGAAAAGAGTTTATAATTACCTTAGAGATGTTAATGGATTGAAAAACCATTCAAATTGGTTGGTTTTTGATGTAAAAATATTGAAAAAGGGGTTTTAGAGAGGATGGGAGAGGTTTAAAACAAGTTTCCCACGAAAAAGCTCTTTAAAAAGCTGATTACGGGCGATCGGCGATCGGCGAGTCGCGAGTGAGCCGCGAAACCTCTCTGTATGAACTCGCGGCTTAGACTCGCGGCTTAGAACACACACTAGACACAAAATTGGGTACTATAACATGATTGCAACAAATATTTTCATCCTTTTTAACACTAGGTTCAGCAATCAAACACTTGGCATGCATCTTAAGAGATTCATTTTCACATTTAAGATCATCAACAAGTTTGTTAGACAATACAAGTTTAGCATCCAAGTCCATATTCAAACATTCAAACTCTTTCAGCTTTTCATGAGAAATTTCAGCAAGTTTTTATATTTCTCAACCAATTTGTTGGATTCATTGAGCTTAGCAATCAAATCATCCTTTTCACAAAATAACTTGCTCAAATTCTTTTGAAACTTCTTAGCATTTTTCTTTAAGAGTTTGTCAACAACACCCATAGATTCAAATAACATGTCATCACACTTATGAGGATTAACACTCATAGAGGCATTTTCACAAACACGTGGCATGTTACATTCATCACCAACCAAATCATGCAAAGAGTCATACAAAGCACAATCCATGGCAAATAAACACAAGGGGTCAAGGATCACACTTAGGTATTTAAACCACAACAAGTGTACCCGCTCTCGATACCAATTGAAAGTTCAAAAACGTGTACAAAACACCTTTGAACGTTTAGACCCCAAAATACAAACTTAACCAATACAAGCAATATGTCAAACAACTAGTGTGCGGAAACTTAACACATGCTATAATACGAAATTGGTTAAAGACTATCTAAGCCATAACAAAATAAAACCACAAAGCAGATAATATAAAGGCAAAGATAGAGAGGAAGGAAGATGCAAACACAAAGACAACACGCGATGTGTTATCGAAGAGGAAACCGAAGTCCTCGGGAAAAACCTCTCCGCCGCCCTCCAAGCGGTAATCAATCCACTAGAAAATACAGTTGGGATACAAGGACAACAATAGACCCTCCAAGCCTAATCTACCCAAAGGCACCTAAGCCCTCCAAGCTTCTTGCTCCAACGAGGTTGCGCCAACCTTTTTCTTTTCTAGCTTCCCGGATTCCGCTACTAGACCGTAGCATCAACCAATGAAGATTGGCTCCTTCCTAATCGCTTCCCGTAAATCCAAACAACTGTCTCACAGTGATGATGATGGTGAGAACCAGGTTTGGTATAATGCCTCTCAAGGATTTGACAATGGGGAGGAAGAGAGTAGGGGAATTTGAAGAGACTCTAAGGTATAGATTGTGGGTGAAACAATCTTGTTTTTCTTTAGGGTTTCTCTCTCAAAATTCTCTTTGGAAGCTCTCTTTCAATCGTGGGTAAAAGGGGTATTTATACTTTGGAGTGGGAGAGGAATGTGAAACGTCGGGTTTACAAAACAGGGTGGCTCGCAGGCTTGACCTCGCGGCTTGACTAAGTCGCGAGATCCATCCAAGTTAACTCGTATGGCCGATTGTCCTGTTTTGTCCTGTAGTGCTCCAGCTAGCATGACTGTTCATCTTCCAAAGATGCTTGGCACGTGTGCTACTTACAGCGGCTTGCGGCCGCAAGTCACCCGCGAGTCCCAGCCCCGAGTCTCTGTTTTCTTGCACACTCTTGAGCAATCTTCACTCTATCTCACTCACTACCCTTACAACAAACCCACCTAAATATAGGGTTACTAAATGCTGAATTACAAGCAAATTTGGCACGGAATAAAGCCAATTAGATGGTTGAATAAATTCAACCTTACACTTCCCATTTAATCCAATGGATTTTTCTACAATCGACCCTTTGGCCCCACCAAAATCTTTTGATTAGAGCCTCAATTTCATTGCACAAACTCACCGGCAATTTGAAACATCCCATAGTGTAAGTGGGGATGGCTTGTATGACCGCCTTTATAAGCACTTCCCTTCCGGCTTGTGAAAGTAACTTTGCTTCCCACCCTTGAAGTTTCCCCCAAACCTTCTCCTTAATGTAGCTAAAACTTTCTTTTTTCCTTTCCCAACCAAGGAGGGCAGCCCAAGGTATTTTTCATAATGCAAGATTTCTGGTACACCTAAAGCTACCTTAATTCCATGCTTCACCCCCTCCGAAGTAGACTTGCTAAAGAACAAGGAGGTTTTACTCCTATTCATTTTTGACCCGAGGCTTCTTCATACTCTTTTAGTATCTCCAAGACATTGTTGCACTCCTCCATTGTTGCCCCGCAAAAAATAAGACTATCATCTGCAAAAAAGCGGAGATGCGTTAGTTTTGGGCCCCTTCGACAAAGGAAGTAGCCATGGATATCACCATGTAGGTCCGCCTTTTAATTAAGCCATTCAACCCCTCTGTACAAAGAAGGAATAGAAAGGGGGAAAGTGGATCTCCCCGCCTAATCCCCCTTGTAGGATAAATCATCCCACAGGGTTCTCCATTTACCAAAACAGAATATGATCTTGTTTTCACACAACCCATAACCATATTTATCCACCTCTCCCTAAAACCCATTTTCCTCATTATCCCTTCCAAGTAATACCACTCCACCCGGTCATACGCTTTAATCTGCAAATGAAGTTGGTAGTTAATTTTCCAAGCATAATACATATCAATAGATTTAATACACTAATACAAGATTGTAGGAAATTATTTGAGCTACTCATGCATATAAAAGAAACATATAGAAGATAAGGTATATGAAACATGCAAAATACTTCTTATTCAATGAAAAACCATAAGCAAGCTTATCTATAATGCCAGAAAAAGTCTTTCCATCCAATGTAACACTTTGAGGGAGCACAAGACTTTTTGGACCTGCGAATAGTTAGTAGAAAACAACATTAAGAGAAAAGATGAAAATAAGTAAATAACTTAATACCAACATTAAGATGGTGAGAAGTTTCATTTTTACCTTCCATATAGCCAAGCATGTTGTGCTAAATCCTAGCACCAAGAATAATGTCCCTAACCAAATGCAACTTAGAGATGGCCTTCCTAATGTCCCATCATTCTTATGGCAACTCCATAGAGCATGCCACTCCGACCTTGACCATGGATATCAAACACTCCTTTATTTTATTATTTGCAAAGCTACCATTTTGATTTCCAAGAACTTCATCAACATTATTTAAAAGTTTTGGATCCACAACTTCCATTACACCATTAGGTAAGGCCATGCTAGCATAGTTGTGAAGGTTAAGGCCTCCCTCAAACACACTATTTGTGGGTCTCTTTCCCGTTATCATCTCCAACAATAAAATTCCATAGTCACACACATTTCCTTTGGTTGACACCTCACTTCCTAGACCATACTCTGCCATTAAGAATATTTAATATAAATAATGTGTTCACATTATACTTTGGGAGCTTAAAATAATCATTGTAAATATGGGAAAGCATATGTTAATAATTAAAAAGTACAATAAATCGTGCTTATCCGGAGGCGTGTACCCAATTGTTCCTCTTATTCTAATCGAACTACTTTCTTTCGAATTGGTAGGTCTTAAAAGAAACTTCGCAAGCCCAAAATCTCCAACATGAGCAATCATATCACAATAAAAAAGAATGTTGCTTGGCTTATATCACAATGAACAACTAGCATTGGGCAATGGTGGTGTAGGTAATCGAGTGCACAAACAACGTCAATGGCAATTGTAAGGTTGAATTTATTCAACCATCTAATTGGCTTTATTCCGTGCCAAATTTGCTTGTAATTCAACATTTAGTAACCCCGTATTTAGGTGAGTTTGTTGTAAGGGTAGTGAGTGAGATAGAGTGAAGTTTGCTCAAGAGTGTGCAAGAAAACAGAGACTCGCGGGGGGACTCGCGGGTGGTCTCGCGGCCGCAAGCCGCCCGGAAGCCGCACACGTGCCAAGCATGCTAGAAGATGAACAGCTATGCTAGCTGGAGCACTACAGACAAAACAGGACAATCGGCCCATACGGTTAACTCAAGATCGATCTCGCGACTTGGTCAAGCCGCGAGGTCAAGCCGCGAGCCACCCCTGTTTTGTAAAACCTAACGTTTCACATTCCTCTCCCATTCCAGTATAAATACCCCTTTAACCCACGATTGAAAGAGAGTTTCCAGAGAGAATTTTGAGAGAGAAACCCTAAAGAGAAACCAGATTGCTTCACCCACAATCTATACCTTAGAGTCTCTTCAAATTCCCTTACTCTCTTCCTCTCCATTGTTAAATCCTTGAGAGGCATTATCCCAAACTTGGTTCTCACCATTATCATCTCTGTGAGACAGTTGTTTGGAGTTTTGGGAAGCGATTAGGAAGGAGCCAATCTTCATTGGTTGATGCTACGGTCTAGTAGCGGAATCCGGGAAGCTAGAAAAGAAAAAGGTTCGGCGCAACCTCGTTGGAGCAAGAAGCTTGGAGGGCTTAGGTGCACTTTGGGTAGATTAGGCTTGGAGGGTCTATTGCTGTCCTTGTATCCCAACCGTATTTTCTAGTGGATTGATTACCGCTTGGAGGGCGGCGGAGAGGTTTTTCGCCGAGGACTTCGGTTTCCTCTTCGATAACACATCGCGTGTTGTCTTTGTGTTTGCATCTTCCTTCCTCTCTATCTTTGCCTTTACATTATCTGCTGTGTTTTTATTTTTGTTATGGCTTAGATAGTTTATAACCAATTTCATATTATAGCATGTGTTAAGTTTCCGCACACTAGTTGTTTAACATATTGCTTGAGTTGGTTAAGTTGTATTTTGGGGGTCTAAACGTTCAAAGGTGTTTTGTACACGTTTTTGAACTCTCAATTGGTATCAGAGCAGTACACACTTTGTTGGTTTCATTACCTTTGTGTGATCCTTGACTCCCTTTTGAGATGGATAGGTCTCAATCCCTAAATGCACCTCCATATTTTGATGGTAGTAATTATGCTTTTTGGAAGGTTCGTATGAGAGCTTTTCTGTGTTCTATTGATGAATCCGTTTGGGATGTTGTTGAGATTGGTTGGACCAAACCCGAGGCACCAAATCCACATGGGATAAGGCAGCACTTGCTGCATCTAATGCTAACAATAAAGCACTCAATGCTATTTTCTGTGGTGTGTCTCCGGATGAATTTCACAAGATTTCTCACATTACCATTGCCAAAGAAGCATGGGAGATTCGAAACCACTTATGAAGGCACGAAGAAAGTGAAAGACACCAAGTTACAAATGCCGACCACTCGGTTTGAGGAGCTTAAAATGAGTGAGGATGAGTCTTTTGACTCTTTCTATGGGAAGCTAAATGAAGTGGTTGTCGATAAGTTTAACTTGGGGAGAAAATGGAGGACTCAAAGATTGTAAGGAAGATCCTTCGATCATTGCCGGAAAGTTTTCGTGCTAAAGTGACAGCCATTGAAGAGAGCAAGGATCTTGACGACATCAAAGTACAGGAGCTAGTTGGTTCTCTGCAGACTTATGAGATGTCGTTGCCCAATCAACGGAAGAGTAAATCCCTTGCTCTAAAGACCATTAATGAGAAGGTAGAAGATCAAGACTCATCGGGAGAAGATGTGGTTGACAAAGATGTAGCCTATCTTGTCAAAAATTTCAGAAAGTTTTTGAAATTCAAAAATAATGGCAAATTTGATGATAAAAGAAAATTCCAAAGTTCGGAAAGGAGAAGAGGGATTTCAAAAGAAAGATGGAAAAGAATCCCAACCCACACAAGGTGTCACTTGTTTTGAATGTAACGGGTATGGACACTTTAAGAAGGAATGTCCGAATTATTTAAAATCGAAAGGCAAGGTGTATGCCACGACCTTGAGTGACTCGGTTCGTCGACTCAGAATCAAGAGAGAGCCGTGATGGAGAAGGGAACTATTCAGCTTTCATGACTATTGCTCATGTTGAGTCTTCTGATGAGTTGAATCTGCTTGTACGAGACCTTGGAGAACATAGTGATGATGAATCACTAGGAATTGTTGAAGAATCAGAAGCTAAAGAAGAAGAAAGCACAGCAAATCTTCAAGAGAATTATAACTCACTCTTGGAGAAATCGGGTGAGTACTGAAGGGTGGCCAAGGCTGCTGTAAGAAAAATGAAGAAAGTCGAGGAGGACTACAAAAGTCTCCTAATTCGATATAGGGAGGCCAAATGTGAGATAGAAACACTGAATGGTGAGTTGTTCGAAACTTACACAAAAGTGAGATTTCTTGAGAATGAGGTTGTGCAAGCAAATGCTAAAATAGAGAGTCACCACCAAGAAGCTAGATGATGTTATATCATCTCAAAAGAGCTTTTCGTGACAAATCTGGACTGGGATATACCGGAGGAAGTAGTTCATCCGGAAATGTCACTAAAGAAGTGAAGTTTGTAAAGGCCAAAGATCCAGTTGTAGCCGACCTTGCTTGGTGTGAAGCTCGAGGTGGAGGAGAAGAAGAACGTGGTGAACCAACGGATGCTGAATCCCCATAATCGGTTTTGTGGGCAGGTCTCCGAATCTCGTGCCAAGTCACGTCCCACGACCACAAAGAGGTCCTAGAGGAACGTATGTGTGCCATTATTGCGGACTTCAAGGGCATACTCGACCAAATTGCCAAAAGCGAGAGCAAAGAACAGTGCAACTCCTCAAAGGTCGGGAGGACCCGGAAATGATAGGAGAATTTGGGCGGGTGATCAATCTAGAGATCAAATGGAGATCCCTGAATGATGAACGTGATGAAGATGATTGGTGCATTCACCAACTGCTTGGAAAGCTTCTCACGAAGGTTTGAAAGGCCTAACTCTCGTACCCAATCCTATAAGGAAATTACCCCAAACGCAAGTGACGTGTGGGTGAAAAAGGGTACTCATGCATAAGCATTACAACATGTCCATGCATTAATACTTCCTATGCTTTGTGACTATGTTTGTTTGGTAAGCTTGCTGTTTTTGATATTGGTTGTTTGCTTGTCTACTTGTGAATATTTTTAATCTTGTTTTATCAATCTTTTTGTTTCTTGTGTCAAAAATCCAAAAATCACATAAAAAATTAGAAAATCAAAAAGCTTGATTGACTTTGTTGAGTATTGTCTCAAAACTTGTTTTGCCTTGTACCTTTGTGCTAATGGCTTTGTGCATTTTCGAGCATTACTTGTTTTCATGCACTTATATCACTGTAGGAAAAATCTTGAAATCTATGTGATTGTTGTAAATAGATCTTCAAACTTGTCATGAATGATTAGTGAATGGTTGTGTTGATCTTGAGACATGCATAGACTTGTGTCTATATATCTTCCCACTTTTTATTTTTGTTTTGCTAAAAGAGCTCACCAAATGTAAATCTCCAAATGAAAAGAGATATTGAGCTGCAAAAGCCTGTCGCACATTCTAGTATTTGACTAGGAAAAAGGGTAAGCGACCTTATATTAAAAGTGAATGTTCATTCAAAAAGGCCAAAGTCCTGTTCTTTAAAGTGAAATGTCAAATATCACTCTCACAATGAGAGATGATTGCCTCAAAAAGATCAAAAAGATCAAATGTTATGACTAAAAGTGGAGTAAAATGAAAAGCTCCAAGTTATGATTATCAAATTGTGTGGGAGGTCATATATACATATTTCTATAATTGAGATGGGTCACATGATCTAGTGCTAATTGTGTATGCCTTGGTTGAATTGATCATTGAAGCTTCACATTAGACAAAGGACTATCTCATTGTTGATATCCACACATAACACACAAGTTTATGTTCAATAAATGCCATATTCATTTGTGTGATTGTACTTGATGAAATGTGTTTTCACATGCTCAATCTTTGTTAATTCAAGCACAAAAAGATTTTTGAGTGTTTTAGGTGTTTTTGGAAAGTATTTTGTTTGAAAAATCTGAAAATTTCAAAAATACAGTTTTGCCCTGTTTTGGCGGCTCGATCGCGGGTATGTCAAGTCGCAAGCCTCGCCGCAACCTCACTTTGGTCATTTTTGGCGACTTGTTCGCGAGTGGAAGGTCCAATCGCGAGGTTCACTCGAGAGATTTTCGCGGCTCACTCGCGACTCACTCATGGTAGACCTTCCAATCATAAAAAACACTTAGAAAAATTTTTCAAAATTTTGTTCTTGAGTGCTTTGGCGGCTTGAGCTGGCGACTGTGTGGCGACTTAATCAAGTCGCGAAAATCGCGTGTTTTGCAGAAACAGGAGCAGTTTTTAAATTTTTTTCAGTTTTCCCTCGAATTTTTGTGACTGTTCATCTTCTCTCTAAACTCTCTCCCTCCCAAACACTCCGTGCTCCCATTTCCAATCTCTATTGTTGCACTCTTGTAGCTCAAAATCGTCAAGTTACTGGTATGGGTTTTCTGTTTTACACTCTTTTCTACTTGATTTTGTGCTTTTACCCTTTGATTTTTCGGATATGATTGTGATTTTGAAATGGGTTTATGTTTCGGTTTCTGCTCCTTGTTCATGCTTAGCTTGTGGATGCTATTACTATAGTTTGTGTTGATGATAGTCATATCCTTATTGCTCTTCATCTTGTGCTTAGCTAAGTGTTTCTTTTATTTTAATCTAAACTTTGAGCTGTTGAGTTGTTTCTATTGGTTCATTTTGAGGTTGTGAGTTTTACTGTGCTAAATTTGCATGTTTTATTGTGTTAATCTGTTGGGAGCTTCAGTTAGGCTCAAAATACTGTTTGTGAGTCATATCATTTTTCCATTATCTGTCTCAATGTCATTTATCTGTCTTTAGGATAGTTTCTTCATGTTGTTCATGTGTTTCCTATCCTAGGCTTGGTTATCCATGTGATTGATCTAAGTAGCTTATTGTTTAAGTTTTCAAAGTTCATTTGTATGGTTGATATCTCTTTGTTAATTACATGGTACTTGACTTGGTCATGCACATATATTGTTCTATGTTGTTGTGGCCTTTTTTGATTGTTCACAGATGGCTCCCTCACCTCGGAAGAAGAAATCTACTGCAAAGAAGGCCGACAAAAGATTAAAGATGGATTCTAAACTGTTTAGGTCAGTTCATCACTTTGAGAGATACAAGGATAACTTCTTGAATGCAGGAATCATTCAAGAAAGATTTGTAGATTTGGAGGACTTAAGACAAACCTTTATTCCCAAATGTTTTGAAGGAAGAGGATGGGAAAAGCTTCGAGTGGTTTCCTGTTGTGTGTGAACCCCTAATTAGGGAATTTTACTCAAATGCTTTGTGATAAAGGAGAATGAATTAAGTTCTTGGGTGAGAGGTAAAGAATTTGTCTTGGATGCTCATGTCATAGATGATGCATTAGGGCTTGAAGGATTAGATGATGAAGAATTTGTCAATTACAAGGATAGGAGTGTTTCTATTGAAACAGTTCAACAAAGGATAGGTGGGCAGAGAGAAGGGAAATGTTTGAATACCACTGCCTTTCCAGTGGACATGAGGTGCCTTACAATAATCATGATGTTTAACCTCTATCCCATTAAGAAATTGACTACAATCAATTGTGCTAGAGCAGTTTTTCGATGGATTTCAAAGAAAAGAATTTCATAGACATAAGTTCCCACATTTATGACACCATTGTGGATGAAACTAGAACAACCTCTAGGCCTAAATTGATCTTTCCCGTTTGCTAATGAGGATTTTTAGAAGGAAGGGTGTTCCAATCCCTCAAGACATCAGTCCCATGTCCACACCCTCTCGCAATTAACAAGCTTACCCGCAAAAGGATAAGTGTTAGGCTTACGGAGAGAAGAAGATGAAGGTGATGAAGGAGAGGTCTGTCCCAATGGAAACAGAAGCGGAGGCGGCGGGGCATCCATCAACCTCAACACCTAGGAGGAGTGGCAAAAGACACAGAGCTTCAACTTCTGCAGAGATACACCTCCGGATGCTTTCCGGATCATTCGAAAGGCTTGATGGGATCGGGGCAGTCCAAACTGAGCACTCTGACAGGATGAGAGCCATGTAAGACCAGTTTGATGTCTTGGCTGCAAAAACTTGACAGCTTCACAACTCAAAGATGACCAAGTGACCCTTTGGCCATTCCGGTCAAAAAGGGGGAGAAATTATGTCATTGATGATGAAAAGCAGAAAAGCAAATCTTAAGGGGGAGTAATGTGTTGAGGGGGAGTTGTCATAGTTATCATATTCAGAAACTTTGTTTATATATGCTTATGTTTTTGGGTATTTTGTGTATAGCTGTTTCTAATTCATAACTTACACTCTTGGTTTAAACTTTAATATATTTTGATGATGTTATTCAGGATGTTTTTGGTTTGTACCCATGTGCTTTTGTAAGCTTTTAGGGTTAATGTTTTATGCATAGTTTGTAGGCTTTATGGTATGTACCTTGCTTAGTGCAGCCTTTATGCTATGTTGAAATCAAGACTTTAATCTAAATGTTCGCATTTTTGGTTTATGTCTTTGTCACTCTTGTGCCCTTGTAGGATTGTTCCTAGATGCATATGCCTTGTGTGTTATGCATTGGTTGAGTGTTGAGCATACAAGTGTCTTGCCTTGTGCTTGTTAACTTGTATGTCCTTGTGTTCATTCCAAGTGTGAATGAGCACTGTGATCACTACCTTGTGGTGTTCACTTGGTTGATCAAGCCATGGTTTGTTTATTAACTTCATCTTTGCTTGATCACATATTGCCTGTTTCATATGCATTTATAATTTTCTGCTTACAATGATCATGGTGTATTGTTGTGTTTCAGAGTATTATGTTCATATCACAATGAACAACTAGCATTGGGCAATGGTGGTGTAGGTAATCGAGTGCACAAACAACGTCAATGGCAATTGTAAGGTTGAATTTATTCAACCATCTAATTGGCTTTATTCCGTGCCAAATTTGCTTGTAATTCAAAGATTTAGTAACCCCGTATTTAGGTGGGTTTGTTGTAAGGGTAGTGAGTGAGATAGAGTGAAGTTTGCTCAAGAGTGTGCAAGAAAACAGAGACTCGCGGCTGGGACTCGCGGGTGGTCTCGCGACCGCAAGCCGCCGTAAGTCGTACACGTGCCAAGCATCTTTGGAAGATGAACAGTCATGCTAGCCGGAGCACTACAGGACAAAACAGACAAGCGGCCATACGGTTAACTCGCGATCGGATCTCGCGACTTGGTCAAGCCGCGAGGTCAAGCCGCGAGCCACCCTTGTTTTGTAAAATCAGTACTTTAATCTAAATGTTCTGCATTTTGGTTTATGTCTTGTCACTCTTGTGCCCTTGTAGGATTGTTCCTAGATGCATATGCCTTGTGTGTTATGCATTGGTTGAGTGTTGAGCATACAAGTGTCTTGCCTTGTGCTTGTTAACTTGTATGTCCTTGTGTTCATTCCAAGTGTGAATGAGCACTGTGATCACTACCTTGTGGTGTTCACTTGGTTGATCAAGCCATGGTTTGTTTATTAACTTCATCTTTGCTTGATCACATATTGCCTGTTTCATATGCATTTATAATTTTCTGCTTACAATGATCATGGTGTATTGTTGTGTTTCAGGAGTATTATGTTCATATCACAATGAACAACTAGCATTGGGCAATGGTGGTGTAGGTAATCGAGTGCACAAACAACGTCAATGGCAATTGTAAGGTTGAATTTATTCAACCATCTAATTGGCTTTATTCCGTGCCAAATTTGCTTGTAATTCAACATTTAGTAACCCTGTATTTAGGTGGGTTTGTTGTAAGGGTAGTGAGTGAGATAGAGTGAAGTTTGCTCAAGAGTGTGCAAGAAAACAGAGACTCGCGGCTGGGACTCGCGGGTGGTCTCGCGACTGCAAGCCGCCGGAAGCTGTACACGTGCCAAGCATGCTGGAAGATGAACAGTCATGCTAGCTGGAGCACTACAGGACAAAACAGGACAAGCGCCATACGGTTAACTCACCGATCGGATCTCGCGACTTGGTCAAGCCGCGAGGTCAAGCCGCGAGCCACCCTTGTTTTGTAAAACCCGACGTTTCACATTCCTCTCCCATTCCAGTATAAATACCCCTTTAACCCACGATTGAAAGAGAGTTTCCAGAGAGAATTTTGAGAAAGAAACCCTAAAGAAAAACCAGATTGCTTCACCCACAATCTATACCTTAGAGTCTCTTCAAATTCCCTTACTCTCTTCCTCTCCATTGTCAAATCCTTGAGAGGCATTATCCCAAACCTGGTTCTCACCATTATCATCTCTGTGAGAGACAGTTGTTTGGAGTTAAAGAAGCGATTAGGAAGGAGCCAATCTTCATTGGTTGATGCTACGGTCTAGTAGCGGAATCCGGGAAGCTAGAAAAGAAAAAGGTTCGGCGCAACCTCGTTGGAGCAAGAAGCTTGGAGGGCTTAGGTGCACTGGGTAGATTAGGCTTGGAGGGTCTATTGCTTTGTCCTTGTATCCCAACTGTATTTTCTAGTGGATTGATTACCGCTTGGAGGGCGGCGGAGAGGTTTTTCGCCGAGGACTTCGGTTTCCTCTTCGATAACACATCGCGTGTTGTCTTTGTGTTTGCATCTTCCTTCCTCTCTATCTTTGCCTTTACATTATCTCTTTGTGGTTTTATTTTGTTATGGCTTAGATAGTTTATAACCAATTTCATATTATAGCATGTGTTAAGTTTCCGCACACTAGTTGTTTGACATATTGCTTGAGTTGGTTAAGTTGTATTTTGGGGGTCTAAACGTTCAAAGGTGTTTTGTACACGTTTTTGAACTCTCAAGAATGTTTGTTCTTTGAAGTATGGTCAGATTTTGTATCTCTACCTGCATGATATTTGTTTCTAGATCCGTATGCAACCAATTTTCTAGACTTCCATTTGGCATGAACTCATAAACTAGAGCCCAAAAATCATTGCCACGAAAATCCACACTTGAGCAACAAGTTATGATCTTCACAAGATTTCGGTGATGAATATTTTTCAAGGCTTCACACTCGAAGATGAAGCTCCTAAAAGCTCCTTGACGTTGAATATTTAGTACCTTAATTGCAACAATTGATCTATCCTCACCAAGGATGCCTTTATACACCGAGTCAAAACTACCAACACCAATCAAATTCGCTAACGAAAATCCATTACTTGCTTTAAGGAGCATTTGGTAAGACACTCTCAAAAATGATTGGTTCAAGGAAGATTCTCAAGAGTTATCATTTCTTTTATTTTTGTGACAATAAAATAAGAAAAATGACACTATGGTTATTACCAAAATCACACATGCCATTGAGATTACCACTTTGAGTGCAAAAGGCCACTTTATTTTCTTCTCTTCTTTGGTTAAGCACCTCGGCAACTTTAGTTCTGATATGCACCCACGTAATCTACTATTTCCAATGAGTGATATTGCGCTAGCATTTGCAAACACTCCTTTTGTTGGAACCTGTCCCTGAAAATCATTGAAGGATAAATTCAATTTCTTAAGAACGAGTTTCTCCAAGAAATTTGGAATTTGACCAGAGAAGTTGTTCTGAGAAAGATCCATGACTTGAATACCTCTCAAAGAACTCAAAAATGTTGGGATTTCTCCTTGAAATAAATTACCCTCCATGTGAAGGTACCCAAGGCTTGTGCAAGAGCCTAGACTCGCTTGGAATTTTACTAGACAACTTGTTTTCAGATAAGTCCAACTCTTTTAAATGGACAAAATTGCCGACCTCAAAAGGTAGTGATCCCACGAAAAAGTTTTGACCTAAATAAAGTCCAATTGATAACATGGAAATTGCAAAGAGTTGCTTTGGAATGATGCCACTGAAATTGTTTTGAGAAAGATCTAACAACAAATTTTGGCAATTTTCTATACTTGGTGGGATAGTTCCTTGCAATTTGTTACTTCCTAAATAAAGTTCATCTAACCATGTTAGGTTTCCAAGGGTAATTGGTAACCTTCCAGAGAGTTTGTTGTTATATAAATTTAATCACTATAACTTTTGAAGATTGCCAATATCATCCGGGATCGTCCTAGAAAATTTATTACCACTCATCAATTAGGTTGTTAAGTTGACCAAATTACCCATCTCTAAAGGGATCTCTCCAAAAAGAAGATTATCACTAATATCAATATAGGTAAGCTGGGTTGAAAGATTACCCAAAACATTAGGCAACGTGCCTTTGAATTGATTCCCTGCAGGGCCTATAATCTGTAAATTGCTACAATTGACTAGAGATTGAAAGAAATTCATTTCATCATCATAATCTCCACTTTCTAAATTATTATCATTAAATGTTATTACCTCCAAACAGTGTGAGCCTCCAAAATTGACTGAAAGTTTTCCTATAAAATTGTTACTGTCAACTTCTAAGTATTGTAACTTTGAAGCATTAGATAATGAGACTGGAAGAGATCCGGTAAATTGGTTTTCAAAGATATAAAGCCCCTGGAGATGCGGAAGGGTGAGGAATAAGTTTGTAGGAAGACTTGCACTAAGCTCATTTACACTAAGATGTAAATTAGTAATAGAAGAAAGATTATACAAAGATGGAGGGACCAAACCGGAGATTTTATTTTCAAACAGTCCAAGTATATTTAAGCTTTGTAATTGACCCAAAGCATTCGGAATGTGTCCTCCCAAAACATTGTAGGCTGCAGATAAAACTTGGAGAGAGCTAAAGTTCCCAATGAAAGGTGGGATTCTGCCCATGAGATTGTTATTACGAACAGCAAGAAACATAAAGAAGCAAGCTCCTTTGGGATTGACCCCAAAAGGTTATTTCCACCGACTCTAAGAATCTTAAGCTTGGAGCAATGGGAAAGGTTTGTAGGAATTTCCCCTTGGAAGGAGTTATTAGACAACCACAAAACTTGCAACCTGAATAGACAACCAACTTCATTAGTGATTTTGCCTCCAATGGTGTTGTCTGCCAGAACGATTTCCCTATTGAATCTAAGGTTGCCTATGTATGGAGACAAGGAACCCACCAAACCTCTGGTACTCATATCTAATACAGTGACTCTTCTATGCTTGCGGCCGCTAGTAACACCTTCCCACTCGCAGAAATGGAGGGAATCATTCCAAGAGATGAAAACGTTTTCAGGGGCCTGTGTTATCTGTGTCTTGAAGGCCAACAAAGCCTGATGATTAGTCTCATTCCCACCGAAATAAGTGGAGGTGGAAATACTAATACCAAAAATAGAAAGAGTACATGCAGCAGTACAACCAACAAGAGAAGGATGGTTTGGAATTGAATTGAGCACAATAGTCTCAGACTCATTGTTGAAACTGAAGATCCTCTTCCTTGCCTTTTCATGTCCAATGTGCAAAATCTACATTGTGCTTCTGCTTGACAAATTATGGAAACTAGCGTATGACCCGCCCAATGCGTGGACTACTTTTATTTATTATTCATGGAAAAATATGTAAAATCATAAAAATATTATGACAACTCCATAGATAATTAAAATTAAATAAACTGCTTTTTTTAAAAGAAAATGAAAAGGAAAAAAATTCCCTTTTATTTTTATTTTTCTTAATTATTATTATTTTTTAAAATGATGAGAAACTCTTTTAAAATTGAAGGTGTATTTATGCATTAAATACAGTCAAATGAAGAAAATACAAAAACCTTCAATTATACAAACTATGTTGTCACGATTATAGGATTCTTATTATAGCTATCCAAATTAAACTACACAAAGGACAACTAATCACTGTACAGCCCCATAAAAACCTAAAAGATGATGGAACTAAATCAAAGTTACATTTGTGAAATCTCACAGAGAAATCTACGATTACCTACTCTTTTCCTAAGCCATGTACATTTGGTTGATGCTTTTTAGCACAATCCTTTTCCATAAATTTCTTGAAGCAAAAGGATATTGACAGTTTTTGTATTCTTCTAAACTTCATTAATACATTTTCTTATTTGTCTATGGCTCTTTCTCGACTACTCTCCTACTCCTAGTGAGGATAGAGAAGATGAAGGGGAAAAAAAGGCAACAAATACAAACGTACATGAGGCATTCTCAAGTAGAAGCCACACAATCAAACAACCACGCCATCATCCTGGCAAATTAGTTCCTATTAAGTTAAAAGAATCGTACCTTTCAATCGGGCAGCTTACCCAAATAAACACTACCAAGCATACCTTCACCAATAAAATTTCCATGATAAAAGCTAATTGTATATTGCTGAAGCAACACAATAGTGAACTTTTGCAAAACTTGCATTCGGACTCTTTGAAGGATGTATACTTGTAGTTACTTTAAAAGGTACCATCGGTTCCACAGAGACCTTCTCGAAAGGATAAAATGGAGGAATTCGTGGTGGCAAGAACTCCATATCAATGCGGCTCATGACTGAATCATGATTCTTCTTAGGCAAAGAAAAACTGCTGGTGTGTTTTTCACATCTACCTCCTGTTCATTCTAAAACCATGGAAATACACTTGTTCTTCCATTGTCTTCAACATAACTATCTCTTGGTTTCACAACTCTCCCTCTTGGCATAGCTAAAGATATTCAAAAAGACAATTTTCATTTGGAACAGATTAAAAGAGATAAGGAAATTTCAACAATTTTAAAAAATAAGAATGGACATTACATTATATTACATCCCTACTATTCTATACATAGCATCTTATAGAAATTTACCAACTTAAAAGCTCTACAAAGATTATTATTGTTTTGATACAACCAATTAATGGTAACCACCCTTCACACACTATATACATCATTCATAGCAGGTTGACAATTTTCCTTGAGCATTAGAGTGTGTACATGACTAAATCTAAGAAAAGAGCAACAAATATAATGCACCTTAAAGAATATCGGACAATCGGACATATTATTGTCTTATAAATGCAAATGAGGTTAAAATTCAATTCAATAAACATAAATGATAATAATATAGTGTACGGGTGGGGCCAAGATTTTATGGACTTAAGCAACTAATCCATTCTCTGCCATAATTTGTAATTCGACATTTTCTCTACAAAAATTTGCAATTCAAACTTTGTGAAACATATTTGCATTGTAAATGTTATTGATAGATTATTATGGTTCTTTATTGTTATCTTTTTGCTTAACTTTCAAGTGTATTGGTAAGAAACGATGCTTGTGCTTTCTGCATGTGTGTGTGTTTACAATAACGAAGAGGTGAAATACACCAAGAAACTATCAAACAGTGTTAAGATTGTGAAACAATATAATTTATCGCTTTTTAATTGTGAACATGGCATATTTTTAGATGGGCTTTCTTTCTTATTCGCTAACCTTTGCAATGCACGGAAAACTTTTAAATTGTATTTTAACATGTTAAGTTTAAATATTTCTCTAAATTTAAACTATTTGAAAGCTAAATTGGCTCTAATATAAGATGGAAATTGTAGTTTAAACATTTCTCATGAAAAACCTTCAAAATTTTATATATAAGATCCTTATAAATGAGAAACAAATAAAATTTTATATATACGATCCTTATAAATGAGAAACAAACAAATATTATAAAGCAAAATATTACAGTCATCATAACGTGCTATACATTTGGTTTAATAAGTATTACCAAAAAATTAGTCATTTACACTTATATCTTGAAGCTTTATCAATGCTTTTCAAGAATCTATTTCCTCCTATTCTTAGGCTCCTCTTTCGTCAACTTCTCAAGCTACTTAACTCTTCACCAAGTTTTTTATAAGCATTTGATATCTTAATCTAAAATGCAAATAGTCTAGTTTCAGATTCTTCCCAGAAATAAATTGCCAATAATGATGCAGCAAAAAAACAAATAGAGACTAAAGTAGAAAACTAATAAAGACTTATCACTGCTACGGTGCTACCCTTGAATTGATGAACATGAGCATCTAATACAACAAAACTACTCAAAACTGACAAAGCCCATGGAAAAAAAGACTTTCCCAAGGAAACAACGGGCTTAAACAGAACAAAACCCACTTAGGATCCACTTCACACAATCATCTAATGAAAGATGATGAAAAGAAAATTAAAAAAAAATGAAAAACAAATAAAAGAGACAAAAAAACAAAGATAAACTGACCTCTTTACGTAATGACCACAAGTCTATAGTGACTTTTTCCTGCCTAAAAGTGTTATAAATCAGCAACACCGACTCAAAAAACAGAGTGTGTGCGATTAACACAAATCTTATTATAATCCCGGAGAAAACTTAAAAATTTGCATATAAATCTGTAAGTTTCTCAGCCTTTTAAAATTTCAAACTAAATCCATGCAATAGAAGATCTCAACCACAAATGAAAAGAAAATTGCGTCAACAAAAAGAGGAACAAAATTTTTCGAGTTAATCAAGGAGATTGCAAAATTATGTTTATGTTTGCCTTGAGAGAGAGAGAGAGAAAAAAACTTATAGGTTGGAGAAGCGGAGGCGAAAACAGGATGAGTGAGAGGAATAGGGGCAGAGTGTGCGTCTAAAAGAGGGAGAGGGGTAGAGCGTCTGGTTGAGTTTTTTGGGGACTCGGGCTAAGTTTATTTTAAAGTAAGGGGCAAAGCTTGAAGAAGCGAAGTGAGCCTTTAGCTAAAATTCTCTCCCAAAACTCAAATGAAAACAATTAAAGATTCTAGAATCTTTACCTGCTTTTCCTATTATATAATCATAGCCCTCGAAACAACTTGGGTGCAAGTCATAACTAATTTGGTTGGGATTTCAAATGGTGTTGTTTGGTAAGTTTCAATTTTGAGTGAGACTTTTTGTTAAACACGTGGAGTACATATTCTAAATGGAAATGAAAAGAATGTTTACAGCATGAATACACCCAAAAAATGCACCTAAATTAAGCGCACTACAATTGAACATTGACAGAAGTGAAGGAAAAAACTTCAAAATAATCCATAACAAAATTTAAGAAACATTACTTAAAGTCAATCCCTTGTATATTTTCCTTGTATAGCAGCAACTTTAAAGAAATCGGGAAAGTGGACACATATTTTGTATTTGATTGTAACCCATGACTTAAATGAAAGAAATTTTATGTAACAATGATCATAGAGTTTGATATGATTGAAGCTAAATTCTTTACAACTTTGATCTTTCACAACAATTCACAACAGGGTATCTAATAGTTATAAAAGATGTTGTCTCTATAGAGAATCATTCGGAATGTCACTCTTATACACACACAAACCGCTATTTAGCAACCCCTTTGCTAAAGTTTAAAGGATCAAATCTAGGCAAAGTAGAAAGCAAACATTGAAGTACTACTATGGTACAGCTCTCCGTACTCCTATGGTACAACTTCCCCTTTTCCCTTTTTCTTGAGCTAGTCTCACCGCCTTTTCCCCCACTGTCACCTCCATTCACTTTCCTATTCCGGTCACAACCACAACCCTCAACCCATTTCCAACCTTCACAAAATCTTGCTATCTCTATGGAGATAGCCGACCTCATCTCCAAGACAGAGAAATGTTCTTGCCAGGACATCAGATTAGAGCTCCCTCCAAACCAAGAAGCATCCATCCCTTCTAACTTCACCCTTATAGCCAAAATCATCACCACTAAAACCATTAGTTTTAATATGGTCAAAGAAGTTACGACAAAAGCATGGAAACCTGTTTTCCCAATGGAAATCAAACGGATTAGCAAAGAAGTATTCATGTTTGTTTTCCACCACGGTTGATTTCATAACGTGTTTGTGAAAAGGCCTTGGTCAATCGTAGGAGGCCATATGATACTCAAGTGGTGGAGCATGGATCTAACTTGGCAGGAAGTGGATTTCTCAACATCCACTATCCGGGTGCAGATTCATGGGTTACCCACTCTCTGGAGGTTTGAAGAAAATCTAAGGAGGATTGGATCCAAAGTGGGCACGATATTGGAAGTAGACTTGACGGGAGACGCGGGCGGGGCGTGGAGAAAATTCCACAGAGTTAGAATTGAATTGGATGTATCCTATCCTCTCATCCCAGGTATTTTCCTTCCCCGACCTAATAAATGCGATTTGTGGATTGGCTTGAAATATGAGAAAATAGCGGATCTATGCTATCAATGTGGTATCATTGGACACAATCAGAAAAATTGTTCATCGAAGTTTTTTCAACTCCAAAACCCGGTTGGACACTGGTTTAAGGCTGCAGGGCCTTGGCTTAGAGCAGAAAATGATGAAGTTCCCGAGGGAATTCTCATGATTTCGAACAATAATGCCCAAGCCAGCTCGCATATTCCCAAATAAAATTGTTGCTCTGGGGACAAAAGCTGGTCCGGCGAGGGGTCTCAAAATCGATTCTTTGAGTAATCAAACCAATGGTCCCCCCTTAAAATCGACACGTGTTCTCCCGTGAGTGATAACTACTCAGGTGGTGGCAAAGACGTTGCGGATTCGGCAGGTAAGGACACATCAAGGAATGTGGCCGAAATTCTAGGAAAGAACGTGGTGCAGCTGGCACCTGGGGATATTCCTCTTCTGTCCCAGCAAGTAGATAGGATTGACAAAAATACCACCCACAACCTTATTCTCTTGGCCTCAAAATTGGTCTTAATTCGACCACCCATAAAGCTCTCGCAGCCCAAGTCCAAGAAAAAGGCCCATCTATCACCCAAGAGTGTTCTACATACAACAAATCCACTAAGCCTAGCCCAACTATGACCCCCACACCAATCGGCCCAAGTTTGAAATCCCCAAAAACAACTTCCACACCCCGTAACCAAGTCAAATGTGATCAGCCGGACCTTTCTCCCCAAGGGCTTCAAAACCAAAATTCGTTCCCTTCTCCTAGAAATAATCTTGCTACCTTCCCCCTACCCCATATCACTACTGTCAACCCTCCCCCATCACCTCTACCACAACCCAATGTCCAAAAGAGAAAGGTGGCCAGACCGGAGTTGGATTATTTTTCCAAGAGATTGAGGAAAGCCGTTGAAGGTCCGGAACCGGTTTACTTCGACCACGACACGCTATCATTCATTCCAGAATCCAGGTTGGAATCCTTCATTTTGGAGGAAAGGAGGAAAACTGAAAATCATGGTGAGTTACATTATGCTTTTTACCCTTCATCTTGCTCTGTTGGTACAGCTTTGGAAAATTCTTCTTCTTTTATTATGGCCGAGGAGGCGGCCCTTATCATGCCCCCAACCTCTCCATGAGGATCCTTGGTTAGAACTGTCGGGGCATCTGCCACGCCTCGACATTTCGAGCCCTTGGGGCTCAAATAAAAGGGGCAAAACCTGATGTGGTTTTCCTCTCTCAAACCAAAGCAAATGAGAGTCGTATGGAATTTGTTAAAAATTTTCTTAAGTTTGATAATAAAATTGTTGTTGAGGCTAAGGGTAGTGCAGGTGGTTTGTGTATTATGTGGAAGAATGGTTTGGTTATCAATGAGGTGGAATTTGATAAGAGTATGATTCTTTGTCAAAGTAACTGATAAGTGCACTGAATGGCTCTTAATCGGGTTCTATGGTCCCCCATACCAAGCAAAGACGAGGAAAGCCTGGGGCAATCTATTTGCTCTGCTTGAATCACACCAGGGTCCGTGGGCATGTATTGGTTATTTTAACTTCATCATTAATGAAGAGGAACAAATTGGAGGCAACAAAGGTGGATCTTCGGGAGAAAATTATCTCAAAGAGTTAATGTTCGAATTTAATGCGATGGACCTTGGATATTCAGGGAACAAGTTTACTTGGGCCAGAGGCAAATGGGGCAAAGCAGCTATTAAAAGGAGACTTGATAGGGGAGTGGCTAGCATTTCTTGGCGCTTGGCATTTCCAAAGGCAGTAACATCACATCTAGGAGCAATAAAGTCTGACCACACACCTATTCTCCTTGACACAAATCCGAACGACAACTTTGCTCATAGACCTTTTAGATTTGAAGCGGTGTCTGCTCGGGGATGAAAGGTGCAATGGTGTCATTGAAAATGCCTGGAATGCTAATGTAGTTGGGTCAGATTTTACTAAGCTATATAAAAAGCAAGGTGCCACCAGAGATGCCCTTCGCAAATGGAACAAGGAGGTTTTCGCCACCGCTGCAAATAGAATCAACATTCTGCTCAAGAAAATAAAGGAGGTTCAAGATAAGCGCCCATCTCTGGAAAATGAGTTAGTTGAAAATGCCCTGCAAATTGAACTCTCTGAATGGCTCCTCGGATGTGAAGTAATTTGGCAACAAAAATCTAGAGAATTATGGCTCAAACTAGGTGACAAAAACTCAAAGTTCTTCCACTTGTCCACTATTATCCGTAGAAGAAGCAACAACATTGATGCCATAAAAAAAGAGGACGGGACATGGACCCATGAGTCAAACCAAATCAGAACTTTATTCCGGGACAGTTTCATGAATTTGTTCACAGAAGATGATATTTGTTTTCTAGAACACCTTGAGCATCTAATTCTGCCGTGTATAACAGAGGAAGAAAATGAGATACTTCAAAGTATTCCCACTCCGGAGGAGATCAAAAATGCACTTTTCCAAATGCAAGACCTTAAGGCTCTGGGGCCGGATGGTTTTCCAGCTCTATTCTACAAGCGACTTTGGCCTACGGTGGGAAATGATGTGATTAAAGCAGTGACTTCCTTCTTCATCATGGGTTCAATGCCTAGAGAGGTAAATGCTTCCCTAATTGTGCTTATCCCAAAAATCTCAAACCCGACCTCTGTTAACCACTTGAGACCGATAAGTTTGTGTAATGTGGTATATAAAGTTATTTCAAAGCTCCTGGTGGAAAAGATTAGGCCTTTGCTCGACAAAATGATCTCTCCTACCCAATCAGCCTTCATCCCAAACAGATGGATAGCTGAAAACCAAATCATTGTCCAGGAAGTTCTCCATAGCTTTAAGACTCGTAAAACCAAGCCTGGTCTCATGGCCATCAAGCTTGATCTCCAAAAGGCATATGACAGGGTTAATCGGAATTTTCTGGAAGTCGTCCTTCTCCATTTTAGCTTCAATGAAATTTTCACTAAATGGATCATTGCTTGTGTTTCATCGGTGACTTTTGAAGTGTTGGTTAATGGGGGAAAATCTGAAGGTTTTAAGCCGAGCGGGGGGCTGAGGCAAGGCGATCCTCTATCGCCGTATTTGTTTATCTTAGGGCAAGAAGTATTATCCAGACTGATTGAACATGAGCTTAAGCTTAGAAATGTTCTTGGCATCAAGACAAGTATCGCCGCCCAACCATTTTGCATGTCATGTATCTTGATGATGTTGTTTTGTTCTCAAAGGCGTCTAGCAAGGATGCAGAAAGTTTAGTGAAATCTTTGGAGAAATATTGTAGATGGTCGGGGCAATCCATTAATAGAAACAAGTCAGGGGTTTATTTCTTAAAGCACACCCATAGTCATGCGCGTAGGTCGATTAAGAGCATTCTTCAAGTAAAAAGCTTAAAGAAGGAAGCAATCTACTTGGGTGCACCGATGTTCTTGTCTAGAGCACCGTCAAAGGATTTTGCTTTCCTCCAAGATAAGCTTGAAGCAAAACTCGCAGGTTGGAGAAGCAAATGTCTTTCTTAGGCGGGGAGGAAGACTCTCATTAACTCTGTGGCTCAAACTATCCCCGTATATACCATGTCCACTTTCAATATCCCAAATAAAGTTTGTGACAAGTTGGATTCAATGACTTGAAGGTTTTGGTGGAAGCCTAATCAGCGGGAGGGCGGATTTATGGCTTGGAGAGCTTGGGAAAAACTATGCTGCCCTAGAAGTCTTTGGAGGCTTAGGCTTCAAAAATTCTAAAAGTATCAACTCGCTCTCTTGGCCAAGTTAGCTTAGATGGTGGCGTCTAAAAGGGATAGTCTCTGTTTGAGAATCCTTAGAGCGAAGTACAAGGTTAAAGAGGATCGCTCAGGGCTGAAGCAACAAAGTATGCTTCTCCAATTTGGAAAGCAATTGAGGGAGCAAGGGTAGTAGTAAAGAAAGGAGCTTGTTTCCTAATTGGGGATGGAGAATCTGTGGACATATGGTTGGACCCTTGGATGCCTTGGGTCCATAATTTCATACCTTCACCGCGGGTTGAGTCTTGAGCCCAATTGCCAATGAAGGTAGCACATCTCATTGATCATGAGCTCCACACCTAGAAAAAATCTTTGATTCACGCTTTGTTCAATCCCAATTCTGCGAAAGCCATTCTGTCTATCCCCATCCAATCAAGGCCTAGACCGGACAAGCTCATTTGGATTCTTGACCCCAAAGGGAGCTTCTCGATTAAGTCTGCATACAAAGAATTGATGTCAAGCTACCCAAAGACAGAAACTTCTGATGTGAATTGGAGCAAAATCTGGAAAATTAGAGGGCCGGAGAGGCTTAGAATGTTCTTATGGAGAATAGCTACCAATGCCTTGCCCATGAGGGAAAACCCGATGAGTCGTATGGATATTTCCGACCCCAGCTGTGTGCTATGTAATCGGGAGATTGAATTGGTCTCTCACCTTTTCTCCAAATGCCAAGTTGCCAAAGCTCTCTGGTTCTCGGCTTGTTGGGGTTACAGATCAAAGGAAGCTAATCTGGAAAGTCCAAGTGACTTGATAAAGGCAATCCTAGATCCACTTCCCCCCCCTTTGTCAAGGCCTTGAGTTATGTCGTGTTTCTCTTAACATGGCAATCACTGTGGAAGAAATTTGGTTCATCCGAAATGAGGCTCTCCATCATAAAGGTTCCGTCGATCTGCAGGCAGCCAGGTTGAGAATCAATGCAAAATTCAGCGAATCTTGTCGAGTTTTTTCCCTTCTAAAGACTCCCTCTCCTGAAAAGAGTGATGCAAAATGGTCGCCGCCTCCTGTGGGCACCATCAAGTTGAATGTTGATGCAGCGCTTTCCCATTCCAATGCAACATTAGCAGTCATAGCTAGAGACAACATTGGGGCTGTGATAAAGGTCTGGACCAAAATCATACCATTATGTTCCCCCCTTCTCGCTGAAACTCAAGCAATTTTGTGGGCTCTGCATCTTGCTTTTGGGGAGAATTGGAGGAATATAATAGTGGAAAGTGACTCAAAGTTCAGCATTGATGCTATTTTGGATTATGCGGGCAACACCGGATGGTTAATCTTAGCTTTGGTTTCTGACATCAACTGTTTTGCAAATTCATTTTCTTCTTGTTTTTTCCTTTGGATTGATAGAAGCGGAAATGCTGCAGCCCATGCAATAGCAAAGTACGCTCTCATTTGTTTAAGTTCTTTTCGTTTCTTTGCCAGGCAATCTTCCAGCAGATTTGGCTTCTGCTTGTTTGGAAGATGCCCTGGCTTTGTCTGTTTCCTTTTGATTAATATATTGAAGCTTATCAAAAAAAAAAAAAAAAAAAAAAGAAAGCAAACATTGAATCTTAGGTTTTTTTTTTTTAACAAACAATAAGATTTATTAACTGAGTACCAGTATCAAACACCTATCGTGCACTATAACTGAAATTTCAAAAACCCTAACTTTAAACTAAACGAATTTAATTTGGAATGAAAAGAATTTGGAGAATGACCAGAGAGTACCAAATTTCTCAAAACTAATTCATATTTCATATTTATAGATCTAAGAAAGAAAGGAAAAAGAAAATTACCGGAGGTAGTTCTCACTCTATCGCTATATGGTCTTACGGTGTTGATGGTCCATAGATTTTTCTTCTATAGCGAGGCTACGGACGGTGTAGGACTCAATCATTCTGTGTTTTAAAAACCCAAAACAAAAACAAATCAAACCTGAACCTATCCAACAGGAAAACTTAATCAAAAGTAACATTTCATACCCAAATCAATATTTTTAGTGATCTCTATAATCTAAAAAAACAAACAAAAAACAAAACAAAAGCAAATATCTAAAATTGAGAAAACAATCATTTTGATAGAGATTCCAAAAACCCAAAACAAAAACGAATCAAATCAAAACCTACCCAACAAAAAAACTCAATTAAAAGTAAAGTTTTATACCCAAACCTACAAAATTGAGAAAAAATTGTACCGTTGTCGATGTCAGTTTCGGCGATCTGATGGTCTAAATCTGGCAAGGGAATGGACGGTGTATGGTTCAGACGAACTCTGCTCTCTTTCCCTTTTGATTGTAACGCACTATGGACAGCCTTAGGAACTCTGCCTCTTTCTTTGTTTCTTTCTCCGTGTTGCATTTCATCACCTCCCTTTCTCTGCTTCTTTCTCTGTGTCCTCATCCCCTCTCTATTTTTTTGTTTCCGTGTACACTTAATTTAAACCGGTTATTTTTTGTTATTTATAATGGGAGGTTTTTAAACAGTTTCCTAGCATTCCCAAACAATATAATGTATTGCTTTTTAATTTATACCGGTCTAAATTTTAGACAAACAGTTATCTTATATGTCAGAACCTCCTTAATCATGGGAATCAACTTTCTCTGAACTTCTGCTATTATATATAATATATGATATGATATGATATCGGTGCACCTGGGTTTTGCCTCTTGACCATTACAAAATAGGCATCAATTGTACAAAGACCAAGACTTCTTTTGAAGTTGCGGTGATGTTGCCACGCAAATTGCTAAAATAGGATACAACATACTGTTGCCCATGTGGCTTTGATTATTGACCTTGGAAGTGAGCAGAATATGTATTATTATTAAAAACTATCTACTGTTTGATTTGGATTCCACATAAAATAAAGATGTAATTATATATGCTTTGTTTTTCTATTCAAGTTTGGACCTATTAGAGCTTCATGCTATGCTTCCTTTCGTTTTTACCGATTGTTTAGACCGAAAGAGATAATTGAAAAGGAGTTAAGATCGCAAAACTTTCCACCCTAATAAGATGAAACAATTTATCAGCATAGGATTGATCGCCTTGACAAATGACAACTGGGGTTTGGGATTTTTTTTCAAGGATTCTTATTAAGCACCTCGCTTATATTTCAATTGAAAGATGACATTGCAAATTTTATTCGAGCGAGTTCCAAAATTTTTCTAGAAAATTTATTTGTTTTAATATGTTAAAAAAATTATTGTTATTTTTATTCATTGTTTTTAATAAATAAATAAATTGTGGGGCAGTGAAGAAAGGTCAGATTGTGAGGGTGAAAAAACAAGGAAGAAGTGATTCAATGGAAATTTGCGTTTTGCTATACAAAAAGTAGAATATAGATTGAGAGTTTTTCAAAGTCTAGCTAAAAGTGCTGGTATAAACAATGATTTCATGCAATAAACTAATATGAATAAACTAATAAATTGTGTTTTGCTTTACAAAAAGAAGAATCAATAGAATGGGAATGTTAGAATAGATTGAGAAATTTTTTCAAAGTCTAGCTTCTTTTTTCATGCAATAAATAATTATAACTTGCTAAACGTGTACCATAAAGTGCTGGTATGAGCAAAATCATATGCCACTAAACTAATATGATATTACTACTTTCTCGTACATTGGAAACAGCTAGACCAGTCATTTTTTTTTAATTTTTGCACCAATGAATCATTCACACTTTCACTGTAGTTGTAGACTTTATAGTTTTTATCCCAAATATTTGATCTTGTCCAATGTTTTTAGATTTTCATTTCCCAAGTTAGTTAGTACAGGTGCATTTTCAAATAGTAAATTTTGCGTTTGGAAAGGATTTTCCATGTTGCGTTTTCAGCCCCCAAATGTGAAAATTTACAATTTTGCATTGGACTCTCGGGAAAATAATGTAGCAAAAACCTAGTAGGCTACTGTAGGGACTCGGTTTAGTTGACCCGATCCTCGTAGGTCAGGTCTTAACCCAAAAGGCCCCACACTATGAATTTTTGTAGAGTATGGGCTGAAGAATTGGGTTTCGATTAGCTTAAACGGTTTGTTGCTCGGGGATACGAAAACAAGAACAAAAGGAAATAGCGGTGAAGAGAGATCCTTCTCAAATGATCGTGTCTCAAACTTGATTAATGGGCACAGATTCATGCAAATAAAATTTCTCTACAGTGTTCTCTCCTCTCTTTTTCTCTGTCTCTCGTCCCCCTCTCTTGGGGGACTTTTACATATTATATAAGCCCTCTCCTATCATCCGGGCTTTACACTTGTTGATCATCCAAACCCTACTTGAGCATCTGTCCTATCGGACACCCTTATCAGTTCTTTGTGAGTTGCGGTGGCCAAGGTAGCATTGTTCAGGGGTCTTCTCCTCATTAATGCGGCCGGGAGAGTAGTTGTGATACATTTAATGTGGTGGTGGCAGCCTTTCTTGAGATATTTTGGGTCTCCTTCCTTTTTGCGTATTCGGGAATGGGCTACGATGGTTTGAGACACACCTTCGACTGGATTTTGCGGTGTCCGAGGAGGAATTCCTCCTCGGACATATTCTCTTTACCTGTGGGCCTAAATAAGGATTAAGGGCCACGATGTCTTCTCGAGACGGATTTGGTCCTCGAGGCGGGCCCAGGGCCCAGTCATCCTATTATTCTGGCCCGGTCCCCATAGCTACCACTGTAAACTTTCTCTTGTTTTCTTTAATTACTCTTACATTTTTTTTCCCAAAACCCACTTTTACCCTTCTTCCCTAAGAATATTCTTTACGTTTAGAATTGGGTGCTAATTTATAGGAGACTGATGACAATCTTGTACCAACGGTTTATTTATTTATTTATTTTTTACCCCCTTGGGATTAATCTGATGATGAATAAAATATAAAATATAGCATGTTTCCCATAAGCCTTGCTAATACTTACAAATGTTAGGTCCTTTTGTAAGTACTAGTATTATAAGTCTTATCTTCCCACTCCTTCCTTCCCCATCCACCTATGTCTTTTGTTTATATTATCTCAAAAAAAAAAAAAAAGCATGTGTCACATAAAATAAATAATAAAAAATCAAATCTCCTAAAGTCTTCCACTATAAAAAGTTGTGTCTTTTGATCCAAAAAAAAAAAAAAAAAGTTGTGCACCTTTCCCTTTTCCCTTCCTTGAGGCCAAGCCTTTTTTATAATATTTTTATTAAAAATAAAATAAAGTAAAAGGCCTGTCTTCTACTAAATATATAAATAATAATAAATGATAATAATAATAATAATTTCGTCTTATTGAAAACATTCAAAATTTCCAATCAATTCGTGATCCACGTTCATAGAGTCTAGACTACAAAAAGCAACACAGTCATCTTTCTCACAAATCACAAAACATCAACCCATTTGAATTGTCTTCCACTACAAGAAAGAAGTCTTCTACTATCAAAAGCTTGTACTTTAGAAGTCTTCCCCTATAAAAAGCAAAATCTTTCATTTTTGAAGACAATAATTGCATGAGAAATATTATGAACACAACAGTTTTCACAATAATTGATTTGACAAATTTTAATCTCTTTCACATATAAGTATATAATGAATGTTACAATCAGTTGTTGTTGTTGTAATTTATCCTAGGATAAATTACAACAACTCAAAAAGTTTCCCAAAATAACATTATTTTTTCTTGAGCTTGTATAAATGTAATAGAGAAGTTCATGCCCTCTTACATGTGCCATCACAAATATAATGTTCGTTTTTGAAAAAAGAGATATCTACTCATGGTTTATTTAAATCTCAAAGGAGGTTGTCATTTATACAAACATCAAGAGAAAGTGTTATAGCCAAGAGTAAAGGTTCAAAGTGATTTTTTATATTTGCTTAATTACACTTCTACACAAATACTATGTTATTATTTACAATATTTCGATTAAGTTGAAATTAGTAATTAATAGCTAAGAGTCTTATAGTACGACTAGCACATGTTGATGTTTCCAATGAAGACATCCCCAAAGTTCAAATTCCTCTACTCTCAATTATTAAAATTTTATATTTAATATCATCATTTGAAATTTATTTATAATATTTATTTACTGAACACTCCAAATTAGTGTTAAAATTAACAAAAGTCTAAAATTTACTTTTAATACTCTAAGTTTATGGTGGCTACTAATTGGATCCCTCAATTTTTTTGAACTTGCAATTTAAACCCTCAAGTATTAGGATCATGTCAATATGTCTTTAGTTACTTCTCATTCCAAATATCATCTTGTGTAATAGTTGTATACAACATATTTATTACACGGAGGCTCGTCCTACACTTGTGTAGTCCATATTTATGTGAGAAGGATTTTGTATGCAATTGTTACACAAAATATGATCTCATCCTTTCTCTCCCCCATTATCCACACCACTACTCCTAACTCAAAACCATCAACACATTTCTCCCTCCACAATCCCAAATCAAGATGAAAATCGTAGGCACATCACCATTGTACCCTAAGCTAAACTTGAAGGTGGAGAGTGGTGATGTGTCATACGGCTTTGGGTTTTATTGTGGAGGTTGTTTTTGTCACTAAACTTGTTGTTGGAGTTGAGGGTGGGGAGTGGTGGTGTACACGCGAAGGGTGGTGATGGTTGTTGTGGGTAATGGGATGGTGGAAGATAGGGAGAGAGGAGTGATTTTTTTAAAAACTTTCTAAAATAATTTATTCTTTTTTATCATTTATTTTTTCCCCCTATTTTGCTTTTAAAAACAACGTTGTTTTTTATGGTTTACAACAAAAATATAATGAGAGGTGACGTAATGCCATATTGACATTATTGTAGTATTTGAGAGTTTAAATTATAAGTTTAATAAGTAGAGTGACCGATTTAAAAACAGTTCCAAACTTAAAGGCTGTGAAATACATTTTAGCCTTAGCAAAATATATAATTAGGTGACTGAGGGGAAATTAAAACTATTGTGAACTAATATTTTATTTTGTAAGTGTGTGCCACCAATCAACTTGTTAAGTAATTTAGATGGTAGAGTAGATATTGCGAATTAATCTCAAATCTCAAATTGTAAAAATTAATTTAGTTAAAGGTAAACATTGCAAATTTACCATAATTTACAATAGATAATTGCCTTTAACCTTTTCTTCCTTTTTTTCTTTGTTTGCTTTGGTAGGTCTATATTTTCATTCATTTTATCTGACGCAGGATTACATGATATATATATATATATATATATATATTTATATTTATATGAATGTTTCTCTTCC
This sequence comes from Quercus dentata, assembly GCA_028216015.1. NCBI lineage: Eukaryota > Viridiplantae > Streptophyta > Magnoliopsida > Fagales > Fagaceae > Quercus > Quercus dentata. Next base: position 45,803,397 of record CP116453.1, on the reverse strand, counting down.
TTTTTTTTTTTTTTTTTGGGAGATATATATAAGTATTAGAACGTTTCCTTTGCACGATAATGCAAATTTTCAATTTAATTTTTGAATAATTAGAAGAAAATGTTAACAAGGTAACAAAATGTTATGTAACTAGGATTTATTCAAGTCCAATGTTTTAAATAAACCAACAAGTAATACTATGGGGGGTAAAAGACCAAGAAGCCCATGTCAATATCTACATTGGGTCACGGGCCCAATCCAAAGAAAAACCCCTCCTCGGCCATGGGAAGAACCCCTCCTCGGTCATGGACGTAGCCGAGGACAAAGGGAGCAGCCTACTACTAAGAGTGACACTCCGGGTCATTTCATGGAATAGGGTAAGTACTTAGACAGAAAAGGACAATGGGAAGAATGGAAATATCTAAGGAAAAGCTGTCATTATTGCATTCGATGCTCCGTACCTGACATAGCCATGCCTCTCTGCCTTTACAACCACTCCCAACAACTTTGGGGATGAGCGGATGGGATAAGTAGCAGTGCTATGAATCTAAAAATAGACAGGAGGAAAAGGGGGTATAAAAAGGATGGAATGGGAGGCAACTGGGGACTGTGGAATCCCTACCACTCGGTACGTCTTGGAAAAAGCTCCTCGGATTGTGCCGAGGACCAATCTTCCTTGATAAACTCAGTTCATCTCAGCTTGATCGTGAAAAACACCATATTACCTGTTATACGTGCACTAAAACCTATCTCTTTGACCCACTCTCTACAAATTTATTGTATTGGATTCACTGGTCCAAGATCCCATACATCTTGGGCTTGGGCTAAAAAACGTGACCCTACAATTGGTGCCTTCTGTGGGAAGAGCTTGTGCCTTAGTGAATGCAAAGGTTAATCATGGTGGGATCAAGCTCCTATCAGCAAGAGTCCCTCGAGAAGACCATTTTGGCAGTGGTGCAAGCTACACAAAATCTTCCCCATTATTTCCAAGAACCGTATTTGTCATAACTTAGCTTCCGCTTAGGTCTACACTTCAAAGTACTGGTTACACGGGAAGGATTGCTAAATAAGGTACAGTTCTAGGGACTTCTGACGTCAAGTATGTGCCCTGTGCACTTGTTAAGGGACTAGTTCTCGAAGGTCTAGTAACCCGGTTCGCTAAATCCCCATCGGAGAAAGTAGCCGAGGGCCAAAGCAAAATCAGAAGCGATTAAACAAAACCTTAGCTATGTCGAGTCCTCGGACCTCTTGCTTTGGGGAAATTAACATGCACTCACGACTTCTAAAGCGATTAAACAGAACCTTAGCTATGTCGGGTTCTCGGACCTCCTGCTTTTGGGGAAATTGACATGCACCAGAATCTTTTGAAGCGGTTAAACAGAATCTTAGCTATGTCAGGTCCTCGAACGTCCCGCTTTGGGGAAATTAACACGCACTCATGACTTCCGAAGCGATTAGACAAAACCTTAGCTATGTCGGGTCCTCGGACCTCCTACTTTGGGGAAATTAACACGCACTAGAATCTTTTGAAGCAGTTAAACAAAACCTTAGCTATGTCTGGTCCTTGGACCTCTTGCTTTGGGGAAATTAACACGCACTCACGACTTAAAAGCGGTTAAACAGAACCTTAGCTATGTCAGGTCCTCGGACCTCCCGCTTTGGGGAAATTAACATGCACTCACGACTTCTGAAGCGGTTAAATAGAACCTTAGCTATGTCGGGTCCTCGGACCTCTTACTTAGGGGAAATTAACACGCACCAAAATCTTTTGAAGCGGTTAAACAGAACCTTAGCTATGTCGGGTCCTTGGACCTCCTGCTTTGGGGAAATTAACACGCACTCATGACTTTTGAAGCGGTTAAACAAAACCTTAGCTACGTCGGGTCCTCAAATCTCCCGCTTTGGGGAAATTAACATGCACTCACGACTTTAGAAGTGGTTAAACAAAACCTTAGCTATTTCGGGTCCTCGAACCTCCTGTTTTGGGGAAATTAACATGCACCAGAATCTTTTGAAGTGGTTAAACAGAACCTTAGTTATGTTGGGTCCTCGGATCTTCTGCTTTGGGGAAATTAACATGCACTCACGACTTCTAAAGCGGTTAAACAGAACCTTAGTTATGTCGGGTCCTCGGACCTCCCGCTTTGGGGAAATTAACACGCACTAGAATCTTTTGAAGCGATTAAACAGAACCTTAGCTATGTCATGTCCTTGGACCTCCTGCTTTGTGGAAACTAACACGAACTCACGACTTCTGAAGCGGTTAAACAGAACCTTAGCTATGTCGGGTCCTTGGACCTCCTACTTTGGGGAAATTAACGCACACCGAAAACTTTCTAAATGACTAAGCTGGACTCAATCATGCCTCGGTCCTTAGACTTAAACCTATGGGGAGACTAATTACTTGAGAGAAGAATCTAAGTGCTAGACATAACCAAGGTCTTGCATGATCCTTGGACTCAAACCTGTGGGGGAAACTAGTTACTTGAGAGAAGAATCTAAGTGCTAGATAGAACCAAGGTCTTGCATGGTCCTCGGACTCAAACCTATGGGGAAACTAGTTACTTGAGAGAAGAATCTAAGTGCTAGACAGAACCAAGGTCTTGCATGGTCTTCGGACTCATACCTATGGGGAAACTATGAGGAAACTAGTTACTTCAAGAAGAATCTAAGTACTAGACAGAACCAAAGTCTTACATGGTCCTCGGGCCTCCCGCTTTGTGGAAACTAACACGCACCGGCAACTTTCTAAGTGTTTAAACTAAATTCAATCATGCTTCGGTCCTCGGACCAGGCGCTTAAGGGAAGCTAACGCTATAAGCATCATCGTAAATGTTGAAAAAAACCTTAGTGCCCGGTGACCCCCTCGATCTTTTACTTTAAATTACACGTCCTTTGGCGGTTGCGCTATTCGCAATGTAGAGCACACAGTTATTTTCCTGATTAATCCTATATAGTTAAATTATTTAAAGTTAGCGGTCGTGTGTGCTCGTCGAGTTTGATAAATTCAAGGTGACAACTCTTTACCATCAACGGCATCAATTCTAAATATTATTCGAAAGAAAAGATACCAACATACCCATTCATAAAACAATTATTGCAGAAAAGGAAAGGTTCGCAAAGTAAAATAAAGTCATCCTTTTATTAGATAAAGAAGAAGTACATTGTACATAAAAAGGGCTTAGACAAGCCTGTTTCAAAAGCTAACTATAAAAAGCAGTCCATGGGAACGATAAATCCACAATCTTGTTCTAGCAACAATCGAGCAAGTATGGGTGGTACCGACGATGGGAGAGAAGAAGAAGCAAAGATGCCGGATCCACAATCTTGCTCTAGCAGCAATCGAGTAAGTATGGATGGTACCAGCGATGAGAAATCCAAATCCACACATGCGTCACACACGACACCGGATGAAATCCAAATTTTATCGCACCAAAAATCTGATGCGACCTAAACCTGCTTTGGATTTTGGCTGAAGGAAAAGAGACTTCTTTCTTGTTCGGTCGAAGGGGAGAAATATCTTTGGCCTCTGCTTCCCTTGCCTTAACTGTGTCATTTTGAATCTTAGTGACACCCGTGGCTTCTGAAGAGGGCTTAATTCCTTCACCCTCACCCTTATCCTTGACCATTTCATTCCCTAAATCTCAATCACCACCTTGGTGGGGCCTTTGGGAACATTTGAAGAGTTGAGAGCCTGAAACTCCTTGAACTCAAGGATCTGTGAATGAAGAAGAATAATCCCCCCATGTGTCTTATATAGGAGGCAAACCTGTTGGCAATTAATTCGCCCAAATCTCCAAGAAAGAATTATAAGCGAGATAAATCTCATTCAATTTCCAAAGCAATCTTCAGCCGTTGGATTTGCGTCACCTCGTAAAAAGACCTTAATGAAAGCGTGCCTCGTGTACCAAAACGACAGGAACGTGACTTAGATAAACTAAAAGAATGTCTCACATTTAGACATAGTTTAAAATGGGCGCGAAAGGACAATCATCACATCGAGATCCTCCTTTCCTCCCATGGGGAAGAAAAGAAGAATCTCGAGGGGCTATTGTGGGGGGTAAAAGACCAGGAAGCCCATGTCAATATCTACATTGGGCCAAGGGCCCAGTCCAAGGAAGAACCCCTCCTCGGTCATGGGAAGAACCCCTCTTCGGTCATGGATGTAGCCGAGGACAAAGGGAGCAGCCTACTACCGAGAGTGACACTCCGGGTCATTTCATGGAATAGGGTAAGTACTAAGACAAAAAATGACAACGGGAAGAATGAAAATATCTAAGGGAAAGCTGCCATTATTGCACTCGATTGCTCCGTGCCTGACATAGCCATGCCTCTCTGCCTTTACAACCACTCCCAACAACTTTGGGGATGGGCGGATGGGACAAGTAGCTGCGCTATGAATCTAAAAATCAATAGGAGGAAAAGGGGGTATAAAAAGGATGGAATGGGAGGCATTTGGGGGGGGTGGGGACTCGAATCCCTACCACTCAGCGCGTACTGGAAAAAACTCCTCGAATTGTGTTGAGGACCAATCTTCCTTGATAAACTCAGTTTATCTCAGCTTGATCGTGAAAAACACCATATTAACTGTTATACGTGCACTAAAGCCTAGCTCTTTGACCCACTCTTTACAAATTTATTGTACTGGGTTCACTGGTCCAAGATCCCATACATCTTGGGCTTGGGCTGAAAAACGTGACCCTACAAATACTAATTAATATTGGCCCGAAACTAATATTGTTATAATGCTACAAAATCATCAAAATTAAGTTAATCTGTTTGGTGTACTTTTAGTATTTTATATTGTCTTTTTACATAAAAGTAAATCCTTCATATATAAGTGTCCCACACATAAAAACCATATTTTCTCAAGAGAAATACATAATACAATAAACTTTTCACAAAAAGAGTAATGATTTTCCTTCTTCTTTTGTCAACTTAGTTTTTCACTTATGCAAAGTTGAATCGAAAATCTTTCAACTCTCTATTGTATGACATATTTATGTGTTTTTTCTTCTATGAATTTTAATTAGAATTATAAAGCCTCCAATAAAAAAAGATAGAAGAGTTTTTGAGCATGTATGTTGAGGCTGGTTATTTTATTTTAAATTTTGACGGGACAAAGAGGCTAGTTATTTTTTTGAAAGAGTTTCAACTTATAGCGTTCACTCCTGATAATAGCTTTTCAACATCAAATTAAGACACCAATTGATTTTTGGTATAAGTGAAGATTGAATCACAAATTTCTTATTTAACCATCAATGACTTTACCAGTTGAGCTAACTGGGACAAAGAGGCTAGTTATTAGGACAAAATGGGCTTCTGCCCTTTTTGGACAAATTAATTAGCCTTTTGCTCTTCTTCCCAAACTAAATAGGGAAATGCCCTTCTTTTGAAAATCGAGTTTCTCAAAATCGAGTTAAAAAAAAAATTTCTAGAGCCCTATAGTGACATTTTTAAGGACTTATAGTGACATTTTAAGAATCTATAGTGACGTTTGATTTCATGGATATCAAGTTACAAAACGCTATTATAGGTCTTTATAAACGTCACTATAGAGCTTAAATCGATTTTGAAAAACTCGATTTTCAAAAGAGGGGTATTTTCCTATTTAGTTTGGGAAGAAGGGCAAAAAGCTAATTAACTTGCCCAAAAAGGGCAGAAGCCCATTTTGTCCCTAGTTATTATTATTGATAAGAAGGTGAAAGTAACCATCTTATATATATGTTTTGTCATTTTTAGTAATTTACTCCTAAAACTACAATTTTAATAAGTACTTTAAAAACACTCAGTTTTTCCAAAAAACAATTTTTAAATGTTCTATCAAACTCTCAACTTTTTAAAATAATCCAATTTTATATCGTAGTTTTTAAAACCGTCACTTTTCAAAAAACACAACATCAAAAAGTTGAACCAAACTCATCTTTAGTTTCCTTTTATCTTGTCCAAGTTTTCACCTTTTTACCATTCACAAAAAATTTAATTTTTCAAGTGTTTATCCTTTTCTCTTTTTTTTTTTTTTTTTTTTTTTATGGCATTTCAATATATTTTACACAAAATAAAACCTCTCTACCACCCTCCAAACGGTCAATAATCCACTAGAAAATGTAGTTGGGATACATGAACAGCAATAGACCTTCCAAGCCTAATCTACCCTATGTACCTAAGCCCTCCAAGCTTCTTGCTCCAACGAGATTGCGCCGAATATTTTTCTTTTCTAGTTTACCAGATTCCGCTATAATCCATAGCATCCGCCATCCTTGGCATCTTCCAATGCTTCCCAAAGCTCAAAAACACTTAACACTCTAAATGGGTGTGGGTAGTGTTTGGATAGAAATCTCCTCTTAATAGATATGACAATGAGAGAGGGAATGAGAAGAGACTACAAAGATTTCTCTAGAAAATGAGTAGCTCTCTCTAATTGGGTGGATGTTTTGAAGAAACCTCTCTTAGGGTTTTTCTTTCTGAATGGCCACACACATTTTGTGGGAATGAGGGGTATTTATACTGATGTAAGAATAGAATGCGAAGAGTCAGTTTTTCCAAAACAAGATTGGCTGGCAACTTGACCTCGTGACTTGACTGAGTCGCGAGTTCAAGCCGCGAGCTAACTTAATGGCCAGTTTGGATTTTTGTCCAGTAGTGCTCCAGGTGGCTTGACTATTTAGCTCCCCCGCATGCTCTGCGCGTGTGCAACTTTTGGCGGCTTGCAAGCCGCGAGCCTCCCACGAGTCCTAGCCTCGAGTCTTTGCTTCATTGCACTGTCTTGAGCATTTCTTCACACTCTCTCACGGACTACCCTTACATGATTTCCACCTAAATACGGGGTTTCTAAGTGCTGTATTACAAGCAAATATGTCACGGAATAAAGCCAACACATGGTTGATTAAATTCAACCTTACACTTTTACTTGCATTTTTTTTCCTTCTCTTGATACCTGAAACATTAAAATGAAACACTCACATAGATCCCATTCAATAAGGCGGGGCCATCGTGGTCTTACTAATAAAAATTCAATCCATGATATTCCTTTAAAGTAATAAATGTGCAAAGGATATAAAAGAGATAAATGGCCCGGATAGCATTTGAAAGACAACGTATAAAGATCATCTCAAACATGATGACAAAATCAGTCATTTAGGGGGATCAATTACAATATCCATAATCCAAACAAACATTAAGAAAAATTTGAGAGCAATTCAAATGCAATGGAAAACACAATAACCTGAAATCCAAATTATAAAGCATGTGCTACTTATAATTATTGCACAATCAAATGCTAAATCTTTGTGTGTACTTTTGGTTTGCTTTTAAATTAGTCACAAATGCATCTTTACTAGCTAGCCTTAAGCATTGTATCTGAACATAAGACCACCTGTGTCACGCCCCAAACCCGGTACCTGGATTTGTGACCATGACCGGCATGCTAATATCAAGCCTAAACCTGATATTAACAAAAACCAACTTAACTTTTTGAAAACTTTTACAAAAGCTTTCCTCATTCTTTTCATTTTTGTTTCTTTACTTAAATGATATAACCTTTCACTTGACATTCAGAGCATCTACATTGTACTCCAAAGAATAACATAATTCACCAATTGTACAAATTCGGAATTTCACATAATACATCTCTTAATACTTTAAGGTATACACTTTCATTAGATCCTAAAATAAAAAAATGCTACAAATCTAAACATCATATTGCTAATTTAGGATCTATACATATACAACTAAACCAGCTCCTTCCAAAACTCGACTAAGGCTCCCTCTGCTCAAAATAAAATCTGCTAACCGAAAGAGTGGAAGGGGTAAGCTACACAGCTCAATAAATGTAAGATATATGAGAATTCAATAAGGATGCATGTAAATCAGATCATTTCATTCAATGAATATTCGAACAGGAGAACATTTTGTCATGCATAATATTTTATACTATTCATAATAATAACTTATACGCTCTTCACAGAAAATAATTGTTCTTTTTTTTCTTATCGATTTAATATTACCAAAACCTTTCGGATTAAACTTCTTTCATTTCCTACAAAGTCGCCATATATATTCTCATTACAAAATAATTATTTTAACTTAAATCGGATAATCGGCAACTTTGTATTAAATCTGAAACATCTTGACTAATAAGAAAACTTTTCTTTATAAACTTTTTCTCTTAGAATACTATAACTTTCATGGTCATAAAACTTAACATTTCATAAAAACAGATATCCGATAACTTTTAAACATAAACTTGTACTTTTATCAGAAACTTTATCTTTATAGAATAAATGAACTTTAGAAACTTTTATCTTTAATGAACAGCTTTCTTTTCATCAAAAACTTCTTATTTTCATGAGAGCTTTTAACTTTTCACAATGCATTTAACAAAATCATTCTCTCATGATTAATAACATAATATAGTTGTTCATAAATAACTTATTGGTTAGCCCATATCTGATAAGTCTGTATTTATTTGGGAGGCTTCTAGCACCACGAGTGCTAGGCATCCAGCATTCCCCACAATGCCAGGTATTCCCGGGATTACATCATAATACATATCTTCCAACCATGGGGGTAGGTTGGCTTCCCCCACAAGTTGGCCGTAACCAACAAGGGGCAGGTGCAGCAGAGCCAGTCCCACTTAATGGCCAAATCATATAACATTTTTCATGGAAAGCCAATAATTAACCCCTATTGGCAGAGTTCAAATCACCAGAGGACATAACCTGAAAACATTTCATACTTTGCATCATATTGAAATTTCTTATTTTGCATAACATTTCATAATAATAGCATTTCCATTCTTTTCTTTAAACTTCATGTTCGTGGAAATTCGTAATGTCATCAATATGCTCAAATCATATACATAGAGTTTCGAAAATGCACGAACATATCTTTGTCAGAATAATGATTACATGCCATATCTCTAATCAAAAATATTTTAATGCATAATATACTTTAAAATAACCTCATGACTTACCAAATGCTCATATAACTTATCCCTTACCCGAAAGTAGAGGAATCGAGAGCCTAAAGTCAAAGGAGCTTAAACCTAGGGAACTGGTAACACCTAAACCAAATATCAAAGCTTATTACTATCCATAATTCTTTATCATAAACTTCACATTCATCTCAAAGCCTATCTCTTAGAATCAAGGAAGTCCTAATCCCACCTCAAAGAGGTTCCCACAAACACAAAATGCATTCATTAGACCACATGATGTACTAAATCATAGAGAAACCAATTCATAAAATTTATGTATGATTCTAACATACCAAAGGATGAGAATATTAAATTATAGCTCAAAAAATTCACCCTAACTTGAGAATTAAATCCACAAAGTCGGGTGTAGCATATGTTGTTCACTGCTCATTCCAGCAGCATATGCTCCATTTTTAAAATACAAACGGGCTGTCCAAACACATCCAATTGTCATGAAATTTTACAGAACTACTCCCCTGTATGTCCAGTATATACCATAAAAATTTCGGAGTCAAATCATAAACCCATGATTTACTAAAAATCACGCAAGACAGCATACTTAAATCTCTCCTGACAGGATTTCATGCAACTTAGAAATTAAACTATTATTTTTATATTAATCCAAATGTTGTGAGACCACTTCAATAACAACCATAAGTGTCTTAGGTTTCATAGGAATTATCCCTAGCATCCAAATTCACTATATACAATTTAATACATAATTTAACATGCATGAACACAGAATCTGTCACAGTGACAGCTTTGCAACGTTTTATCGTAAATTCACAAACAATTATCAAACGATGGTATTTTCATATGGGGATTTTTATACACTCATAAGACATGTTATAAAACACTTAAACACATTCATTTAACCATTTAGAGCAAAATAAGCACAACCAAAAATCCCAGCAGCATCATCAAAATACTCATCCTAACTTTTTCTTACTTCCTTAATCCTATAAAATCATTAATTAGTAAAAACCCTAACCTACCTTCAACAAATCACCAACACAACTTCAAAGCTTCTTAAAACAGCATATATATATATGTAGACTTACATGAAAGGATTTTCTTTCCTAGTGGCTAGACCAGAAGGTATGAGAGGTAGAGAGCTTGAGAGAGTTGAAAGAAGCTTCCTTCTTGCTGCTGGACTTTCTGTCTGGTGCAGCCAAGAAAATGAGATAAGGGGAAGACTTTTGGGTGGGGTTTTGTCTTTCTTTTGGTGTGTGAACTGGTGGACTTGAGAGGAAGACTCAAGGGAGCTTCCTAGCACTTTCCTTAAGAGAAAAGAGTGTAAAGTGAGGTGCAAATTTCTGATTTGCATTGATCCGTGGGAAATGGGAGCAAAAGAGTTTCTTGAGTCTTATTTCTTTGAGAAAGTCAAAGAAGAGATAAAGGTGCAACCAATAAGAACAAAGAAGGAAGAAAACCAAGAAGTAAAGCAAGAATGACCAAGGGAAATTTCTGGTGCAGCCAAGAAGTCCAGCAAAAATATCTTGGGTGAACTATCTTGGGTGACATACGTATATTGCTAAGGAAAGGGAGGATAACTCATCTTTTCAACTTTCTTGCATTCACACTCACTTTTCTACCAAAATAATTCCTTGCATTCACACTTACTTTTCTACAAAAATAATATCACTTTGCATATATATATATATATATATATATATCCTTACCTTTATTTAATTAGACACCAAAAATTATATATCTAATAACTTAAACCACTTAATATAATTTTGTACATACTTAGTATATAATTAAAATACCGATAGCAATTCAGTTATGTATAATCTTTACAATTCTCATTCAATGACATTATAAAATAATATGCTTATTAAATACTCTTCTATTAATTATAAAAATAAAGTGGTTTAAAATAGTAATTAACCACTTAAACACATGGTTTAATTATAAAGTTGGGTCGGGGTGTTACAACCTGAGCCAACCAAATTGATTGAACTAGTGGCAAGGAACCAACTCCTCACATGGGCATTCATTGAGAGTTTTATACAGCCAAGGGAATACTAGGATGTACAAAGCATTTAAACTGCAGCCCCACCCCCGCACCCTATATAATAACAAGAACATGATTATTCAAGAAAACCTTCTTTTTCTCAAAACCAGAAATAGTTTTAAACATATCTTCAAATGAATTGATTTAAAAGCATTCCTATTGAAATCATTTTAAAGAAGATACCCAAGGATCATTTAAGCAAGATAAATTTCGTAGATGTGTCTTGACTCTTAAACCCTCTATCTATATATTTATTAAAGTTAAAAGATGGAGGCTTGCAATTAAATGATGCAAATTCTATTTTGACATAATTTTTTTAATTAAAAAATCAAACAAAAACTACACAGTTCATGACAACACATTTGATGGGGGCAGATGCAAACCCAATCGACCAAAGCACTTACATAATCTCAAAAACAAACTACCCATTTTTCCCAAAACACCGATCAAGAAACAGCCCCCAACATATCCAATTATAAAATATCCGATGGAGTTAATCCCTTATCTTCTCATATTCATACACCTCATTTAATACATACAATTGTATGAAGCATCCAAAAATAGTTATATTTACCAAATTCTCTATAGGTTTTACACCATCGTATGGACATATCATGAAAAGATAGAAAGATCCATACCTTCAATATCTGATCATGTGTTATACTGCCAAGAAAAATGCTAAAAAGTACATCTGGTGATTTAACCGGAGTGTGCACTTCCTATGCGTTTGCTACGTCCCTACAAATAGCAGAGAGGAAAGCACTATCACTTTGGACTTCAAAAGCTAGCATTAACACTTACCGATTGTCTTGTTTTCCAATGGAAACAACTTAACTTGAAACTGCTTAAAAGAATTTACTTTAAAGCTTTAGAGAATAGTCCAACAAATGCAAATGGAGGATCCTATAGAATGGAAGGATCATTTTAAGCACAAAAACATAAAAACTAAGGGATAAAGGAGTTTTATCAAGAGCAGCAGTATATAGCTTGTTATCCCAACAATGATGAAGTTGTGGCCATTCCGTCTTTACTAATTCAAATATTCCCGATTAACAAGGAAAGAAACAAGCAAATAAAAACATATACTTTTATGTTATGTTCATAGAAATAACTCCTCAACCAATCAAATACGAATTACATTCTTCCAGAGATCCTAAACAAAGGCATTTAGGAGGCCCAACAACTTAATTTTTGGCCAACATGTATCAAATGACCAGCTAACAAGAAATTTTCATAGGCTTGAAAGGTAAGATGCTAAAATACCAATTGATGATTCCTTGATTATCGGTGGGTTGATAAGACTTGAACGTTGATCTTCGGGCTATCTCCTGTAATACCAAAGACACAGACTTAGAGGGGACCGGTGTGGACCGGCCAAAAATCCTCCGATGATCAAGTTAGTTACTTTGAACTTTCTGTAACGAAGAAATATTCTCTTAGAAGTAAGAAAAGTGTCTCAATACCTTTACCCTTCACCGAAGAAGCCTTATATAGTGTGTGTGTGGAACGGTTCTCTGTTTGGTAACCGTTCCCGGTGTCGAGGAGTCCGTAGAATTGGGAGTAACCTCCATAACCGCTGTGGAAGTTACCTAGGTCGGACGGGCCGATTAACTCGTCCATCCATAGTTAGGATGGACGAGACCTCCACGAGGAGCTCGTCCACTTTTAGTCCATCCATAGTAAGGATGGACGAGACCTCCATGATGATCTCGTCCATATTTAGTGAAAGATGGACGAGATCATCTAGGAAGGCTTGTCATTCATCAATGACGAGTAGATCTCACGAGGTATTAAGCTCGTCCATATACGGACGAGGTTCGCTGGTACGCTTGCAATTTTCTCCGCCTATTGTAGCTTCTCGTTGGACGAGACATATGGACGAGTTATGGACTTGGGATTTTGTGACACCATCGCTTGCCCCCTCGTCCATGTGAGTCGTCCAAAGGGTTTGAACGTTCTTGGACAATTGGTTAATAATTCTTGTACCACGTGTCCTTTTCTTATTGGAGACTGACTCTGTCGATTTATTTTTCCGAGGTGGATGCCACGTGTCGCTTCCGTATTGGTTAGGTCGTTTCGATTACCCAGGTCAGCATCCTATAAATAGTGGAATGCCTCCCTTAACCCTTCTCATTCTAGAAATTTTCTTCCTTGACATCCATCGTCTAGAGCCTCGTCTAGGAGTTCTCTGCGTCTAGAGTCTTCTTCCCTCTAGAGCCAGGTACTCTTCTTCTCCTCGTCTTTAGGTTTAAGTTTCTTGTTAGAATGTCTATGGCTTCCTCGTCTCTTGATAGCCTTAATAGGGTTATAGACGAGTCTCTTGTGACGACACTAGTGATAGGTCTAGCTCTAACATGCTAGTGATGAGAGTGGAGGAAGAAGCACACGGACGAGAACTACTCTTCTCGGGGCCCCCGGGCTCCCTATTGAAGTCGTCCAAGAACAGCTTAGGAGAGCTTCTAGCTCTCAAGCTGTTCTCCGTCAATCCTACGGACGAGGTAGAGACCGTCTTGATTCTTGTTGTAGGCGTCCATTCTAAGACGGACGAACAAAGGTTAGGTAGCCTTAGGTCCTGGTATCAAATCCCAGGCGAGTTTAACCCTAGGCTACCCGTCCGTGGAGAGTGGTGTTGTGAGCCCCGTTTTGGAATAGGCGTCTATGAATCTTATTTCTTAGGTGGCCTTAGGTTTCCTTTAAATGCCTTTGCTAGGGAGTTACTAGTCAAATTAGGTCTAGGTGTTTGTCAATTCAATCCCAACGCATGGAGATTAATTATCTCCATGCAAATTTTGTGGAGGGAAGTTTTTGGTAGGGACCGTCCTCTTCACAAAGGGATTTGTTCCTTTATTGTTATAAACCTTCGCCATAAGTCAATCTAAAGGTTTTTACCAATTTCTTGCTAGAGGGAATGATTGTAGGTTGATCAAGTCCCTAGCTTCGTCGATAGGAAGTGGAAGACGGAGTTTATTTTTATTTCAGGCTTACAGCGGGGAACCCCGTGGACGTTGGCGGGGATCCCTTTCCTCCTTACACTGGGGACCAGGGAACCTTCGTCCAGAAGGTACGTCCCTTCCCCTCGTCTACTTTTATTCTTACCCCTATTTAGTACATTTACAATTTCTAACCTTTGTTTGTTCATTGTTTTGTAGCTGCCAAACATCCGTCCTTGAGCAAATTTCACCGTGACCGCGTCCACAGGGCTCGTCTACACACAGACAGGAGCTTCCATTCCCTTGTCACGCTTAGACGTCTAGCCAAGTGGGGTTTAGGTCCCGAGCCTTCGAGACGAAGCTATAGCCCACGAAGTTCTTGTGCGAAAAAAGTAAGTCTTTAGCTAAACCTTCCTTTCTTTTTCTTTTTTATGTATACATTCCTCATTTGTTCATCTCGTCCTAGGAATGTCAACAATGAAAGAGAACCGAGGAAAGGAGATCACAGGAGAGGGGAAACGTCCCGAGGGTCAAGCCCAAGATCGTCCAACGGCTGGGGACAAAAGAAAATTCTTGCCTAAAAACATTGACCTGGAAGGGCTCCCGAGTCGAAGAGATAAAAGGGTTAAACAAGGCTCGTCCAAGGTGGTCAAGTCCAAACCACCCTCGTCTCGACTGTCCCAAATAGTTGATGTGGACTCGTCCACTCCGGTTGAGTCCACTCCGTCCAAGACTCCTCCCGAACTCCCGTGGCCCGATCTACTATGCAGCTCGTCCCGACCTTCTTTGAATATTATTGCAAATGAAGACCTGGCTTGGGAACGTTTCAGGATAGCCGTCAAGGACGAGGATATAAACATGTGCTATAACATGGGCTTGAAGGAATTTGAGCATTCAGCGTCCATGACCTCTTCAAGGTATGTCATCCCTCGTCCTTGTTCGATTATTAAATTTTCCTCATCTAATCATTCTATGTTGTTCTCGTCTGCTTCACGAGCCATGTCGAAGTTTATAGCAGGCGTCTAGACAGTAACGGAGCTGGACAAGATGAGAGTCTTGTTGGAGACGAGGATTCGGGAGGTGAACGCCGACAAGAAGAAATGGGCTGGGTTTCTTTGAAAAGCTAAGGACGAGGTCAAAGAGCGCAACAAGTTGATTGAGGAGCTAAGGACGGATGCATTGGAGAAGGAGACGCGCATTGATCACTTACAACAAATGAACAATGAGTTGAATGCTCGTCTTTCCAAGGCAAGAGAGGACGCTGTGGTCGAGTTCAAGTCGTCCAAAGAGTATCTGAGACACTTTGGATCGCAATTATGCAGCTGGTTTTGAAGATTTCAGAATGGACGCTGTTGAAAACTTTCCTGAAGTTGACTTGAGCACAATCAAGCTTAACCTTACTGCTGCCACAAGCTCTTTCCTCCAGACCGGCTCTGATGACGTCAACGTGGAAGACGACGCCAAGATTTCGGCCTCCTCGGGACGAGCCTGCTGTGAATGCTCCCCCTTCTTAGGACAAGACTTTAGCCTTTGTAACTTTGCTTTTTCTTTCTTTTTGTAACTTTTGTGTTTGGTCCTTTCTTTTTGGACCTTCTTTATGTAACAAGAATACATTATGCTCGTCCATGGTTTTAGGACGGGTTTTTTAAGTACACTACTTTTGCTTTTCAAACTAATCAAGGGTTTTTGGACGTAGGATGTCCACCCTTTGAATGAAGTTTTATTTTCTTTGCATGGATAGATGATTTCATTTTCTTTGCATGGACGAGTGATTTCATTTTCTTTGCATGGACGGATGCTGCTAAGCTATTTTACTCCTAGCTCGTCCATGTCGAGAATACATTTTTTTATGTAGTCTAACTCGTCTTAGCAGTAGTAGTATTTTTAATTAGCTTGATTCGTCTTAAGACTTGCAAACTAATTTTACATACCATCTACTTATTTTGCCAACCTTTTGTCTCGTCCGAATTTGGATTGTTTCGATTGGCTTTACCTCGTCCATGAGTTGGGCGAGTATGGATGTGGTTTCTTTTATTCAAGAAAATTTAGACGTTACATCTCTCGTCCGGAGATTTTGTTCGTCTTGGATCTTTCAACCCTCTTGAGGATTGAATTGGACGACAATATCATGGAGAATTCACACAACATTTTGTACATAACATAAATATTGTTTATAGACAAGGCACATGCACACCGATGCCTTTTTATTTAATAAATACATACTTAATGACTTCGTCCATAACCACAACACAACTATAAAAAGTAAATCATAGTTTCAAACTTCACTTCACACACAAACAGTACCAAACATAGTAGTATCAAACAGCATCACTCATAGTAGTACGCTAGTAGACAGATAAGACCCGGTCTCGTCCATAGGTTCACTCTTCTTGGTAGTACCTCCTCGGATGCTCCACATTCCAAGGATGTTCCAACTTTCTCCCGTCCGGGGGGCCTCCGGAGTAGTAGGATCCTTGCCTTTTACGATTGATTACTCTATAGGGTCCTTCCCGATTTGGGCCCAACTTCCCATGTCTTTGGGTTCTTGGTTGACAAAGAGACCTTTCTCAGAACGAGATCTCCTATATTGAAACGCCTAGGCTTCACCATCGCATCATCTTGCCTAGCCATGAGGTTCTTATACTTTGCTGCCCTGTATTCTGCGTTTGCCCTTACCTCGTCTATTAGATTGAGGTTCAGACGAAGCTGGTCCTCATTATCCTTGTCTTGATACGTCATCACCACGTGATTAGCCATATGCACTTCTCGCAGTATGACCGCATCGCTCCCATAGGCTAACTTGAAAGGGGTCTCCCGGTAGGGGTCCTCACAAAGGGTCCTGTGTATGCCCATAAAACTCCTGGTAATTCATCGGCCATATTCCCTTTGCCCCCTCAAGCCGAGTTTTGATGATTTTCAACAAGGATCGGTTTGCTACTTCACCGGGCCGTTGGCTTGGGGGTGTGCGGGCGAGGAGTAATGGTTCTGAATTCCAAAGTGTAAGCAAAAGTCCCCGAAGAGTGCATTGTCAAATTGCCGTCCGTTGTCAGACACCAATACCCTCGGCACTCCAAGTCTGCAGACAATGTTCTTCCACATGAAGTTCTTAACATTCTGTTGTGTGATATTTGCCAACGGTTCTGCTTCCACCCATTTGGTGAAGTAGTCGATGCCCACAACTAAAAACTTCATCTGCCTTACTCCCAAAGGGAAGGGACCCAAAATGTCCAATTCCCATTGTGCGAAGGGCCACGGTGCTACCATTGGGGTGAGGTATTCCGATGGTTGCCTGGGGACATTGCTAAATCGGCCGCACTGGTCGCAAACTTTAACGTATGCTTTTGCATCGGCTTGCATGTTCGGCCGGTAATATCCTCGCACGGACGACCTTGTGGACAAGTGATCGGCTCCCGAGTGATTTCCACAGGCCCTTCGTGAACTTCTCTCAAAGACGTAGTTCGCCGTCCGGAGCTAGGCACCTAAGGTAAGGTTGAGAGAAACCTCTCTTGTATAGCACTTCATTCATAAGGACGTATCTAGCTGATCTCACCCTCACCTTTCTCGCTTCGTCCTTTTCTTCCTCGTAGTCGTCCGTCTTTTAAGTATGATATAATGGGAGTCATCCGGTTTTCTCTCATTATCCACCTGCTGTACTTCACCGGCATCTATACTCGGCATATACTTGAATTTCATCGACTTCTCTAATGATTCATCTCACCGAGGCCTCCTTTGCTATAGTATCGCCTTCCACGTTCTCCTCCCTAGGGATTTGAACGAAGTCGACTTTTTCAAACCTTTTCACAAGACGCATCACCCTACCAAGGTATTTCTTCATTCGTCCTTCCTTCGCTTCATACATCCCATTCACTTGCCCCATGATCGGTTGGGAATCTCCCATGACACGTATGGACTTAGCTTCCACGGACTTCGCCAATTCTAGCCCTTTGAGGAGGGCTTCATATTCGACTTCATTGTTTGTCGCTTGGTGCTGTCAGACGGACTTTATGTTTCGTTTGTCTCCCTCTGGGACTGCGGACCACGCCAATTCCTCCCGCATGCCGTGTAGACGAACCATCCACGTGGACGATCCATCTCTTCTTTCCTCTCCTCTTCCTCATCATGACTTGGGGTAAACTCTACAATAAAATCTGCTAGGGCTTGAGCTTTTATGGCATGCCTTGGTTGATACCTGATATCAAACTCACTTAGCTCCACAGCCCACAGGATTAATCGCCCTGCAGCTTCCAATCTATTCATTGCCTTTTTGAGAGGATGATCTGTCATAACATTAATGACGTGTGCTTGGAAATAATACCTCGGCTTCCTTGAAGTCGTGATTAGTGCGAAGGCCAACTTCTCCATTTGTGGATATCGTCCTTCCGCTCCTTTCAATGCCTTGCTTGTATAATACACAGGTTTTTGGACTTTATCTTCCTCTCTTATCAATGCTGAACTCACTGCATGTGGGGTTACCGCTAGGTACAAGTATAGGTCCTCTCCTTCCACCGATGGACTCGGCGGCGGTGCCATGGTAAGGTATACCTTCAAATCTTCGAAAGCTCTCTGACACTCGTCGGTCCATACGAATGCTTTTTTGAGAACCTTAAAAAATGGCAAACATTTATCAGTAGCTTTAGAGACAAACCTGTTAAGCGCAAATACTCGTCCATGAGGGATTGGATTTCCTTGGTATTTTGCGGTGGCTTCATGTCCAAAGATTGCTTGAATTTTATCTGGATTCGCTTCAATTCCCCTGTGGGATACCATAAAGCCAAGGAATTTCCCTGATGATACTCCAAAGGCACATTTGCTAGGATTCAGCTTCATGTGATACTGCCTCAATGTCTCAAATGTCTCCTGCAGGTCGTCTAGATGTCTTCCTTCGTCCCGACTTTTCACCAGCATGTCATCTACATAGACTTCCACATTCCGCCCAATCTGCGGACGGAACATGTGGTTGACCAACCTCGATATGTCGCCCCTGCATTCTTTAAACCAAATGGCATCACCTTATAGCGAGAATAAGCCTTGACTGGTGACAAAAGATGTCTTCTCTTGATCGGCCTCGTCCATTCTTATCTCGATTGTATCCTGAAAAGGCATCCATGAAGCTAAGCAATTTGTGGCCTGCGCAGTTGAGTCTACTAACCGGTCAATGCGCGGTAATGGATAGTCATCCTTTGGGCAAGCCTTGTTCGGATCGGTGAAGTCCACGCACATTCTCCACTTGCCATTCGCTTTTTGACCATTACTACATTGGCCAACCAATCCGGGTAGTACACTTCCCGAATGAACTTTGCTACCATCGCTTTTTGGACCTCGTCCTTGATTGCACTATCTCTCTCGGGGGCAAACACCCTCTTCTTTTGCCGCACGTGGCTTGGAGGAAGGACATACATTCAAACGGTGGGTAATGACACTAGGGTCTATACCCGGCATATCCTCGTGACTCCATGCAAACACGTCGATGTTTTTCTTTAAAAATTGGACGAGGTCCGTCTTAGTCTTCTCTTCTAAATCTGCTCCAACCCTGGTACACCTCTCAGGGTTATCTTCATCCAAGGAAATATCTTCCAATGCTTGATGAGGTTCTCGCTACAACCCTCTTTTCTTCAATGTTCATTGCTTGAACTTGTTCATCCATGGCCAGCATGGCCAAGTAACACTCTCTTGCTTTGCCGCTTGGTCACCTTGTACCCGTCCTACCCCGTGTTCTGGAAACTTGACTGATAAATGGTAAGTAGAGGTAACAGCTTTCCAACTATTCAAAGTTGGCCTCCCAATGATGGCATTGTAAGAGGATGGACAATCTACCACAAGGAAATTCACATCCTTAGTAATCTGTCGTGGATATGCCCCCACTACCACGGATAAGGAAATGGTACCCACTGGTTGCACCTTCATCCCACCAAAGCCTACTAGGGGGGAGTTCACCGGACGGAGCTGGTCTCGTCCTAATCTCATCTGGCGATAAGCTAGATAATATAAAATGTCTCATTGAGCTTCCATTGTCCACAAGCACTCTTCTCGTTTGTGTAGTTTGCAATTAATAAGGAGATGACGAGGGCATCATCATGAGGGTGATGAATTCTCGGCGTCCTCGTCCGTGAAAGTAATTGCCCGCTCGTCCGTAGATCTTGCTATTGGTGATCGTCCCGAAAAGCTGGACGCTTTGTACTACCTTCAAGTAAGCTTTCTTGGACTTGGACGACCGCCGCTTGTACTTCCCCCAATGATGACTCTTATCTCCCGAGTGGTGGTCGCGATGAATCTTCCATCTTTCCCTTCGCTTTCTCGTCCCTCCGGTCTCGTCCAAGGAAACCCCTTAACTTCCCTTACCTTATGAGATTTTCAATTTGTTGCTTCAAGTCAAAACACTCGTCCGTGTCATGACCATGATCCCTATGGAAGCGACAATACTTGTTCTGTTGCGCTTGTTGGGATCACCCTTCATTTTCTCCGGCCACTTCAGGGAAGGATCATCCTTGATTTGCATAAGGACTTGCTCAAGTGGGGCGTTTAAAGGGGTATACTTGCTGGTTCCGTCTTCGGAGGCCTGGCTTCTTACTTTCTCGATCTCTCTTTTCCTCCATCCGTCCCCTCTTTGGACGAGTACCTTGCTCGTCTTGGCCGACGATCGGATTTGCGTCCATTCTCTCGGACCTCTTCCTCTTCTTAGCAATGATTGCATCTTCCGCATTCATAAAATTCTGAGCCGAATGGACGAGTTCGGCCATGGACTAGGGCTCTTTTTCATAGAGCTTGTGTATAAACAGATCTGAATTCACCCCATTGTGAAAGGCTGCCAAGAGAAGCTTATCATCTGCTTCATCCACACCGAGAGCTTCTCTGTTAAAACGGGTGATAAATGACCGAAGGCTCTCGTTTTCTCCCTGCTCTATTGTCAACAAACTGGACGAGGAACGCTTGTGCCTTTGTCCTCCAATGAAATTGTTAACAAATAACTTACTCAACTCTTCAAAAGAACTCACCGAATTCGGAGGTAGTTTGCTGAACCAAACTCGCGCCGAACCCTTAAGGGTGGTTGGGAAGGCCCTACACATTATTTCATCGAGGCACTCCTTGAAGATGCATGGTGGTCTTGAAAGTGGCTATGTGATCAAACGGGTCACGTGTTCCATCATATGAATCCGAGAGAAGGCAACTTGAACTTTGATGGCGGTGGGTGACCGTTGATGGAAGCCGTAAAGGGAGAATCTGTCACCGTGAACCAAGTCTTCTATCGGATTCGCCTTTTTCATATTCTCCTTCATTTCCTCCATAACTCTCTTCATTTGGTCCATTTCTTCCTTCAAGTATGGTACCGTTCGTGAAGTGGTGCCTCTAAACCGACTTCCAACTTCAGTGTTCTCTCTTCCACCATGACTATCTGTTTGTCTTCCTTCACGTTCTTCTTGTGTTTGCCTCCTCATATTAATCTCCATTCGTAATTCTTGGTTTTGGCGAGTCAACTCCGCCATAGCGTCTGCCATAGATTGTGCTTGTTGGGCGGATGACCGCATGACCGGGCGCAGATCGGGCGATCGCGATGCGGGTTCTTTGCTTCCCTGATGGCCTGGGCTAGTAGCCCGTGATCTAGTCCGAACCATCAACCCTTTTGTCACGGAGAAACAAACTGTGAAACAATCGTTATTCCCACGCACGGCGCCAACCGATGATTCCTTGATTATCGGTGGGTTGATAAGACTTGAACGTTGATCTTCGGGCTATCTCCTATAATACCAAAGACACAGAATCGGAGGGGACCGGTGTGGACCGGCCAAAAATCCTCCGATGATCAAGTTAGTTACTTTGAACTTTCTCAGAAACGAAGAAATATTCTCTTAGAAGTAAGAAAAGTGTCTCAATACCTTTACCCTTCACCGAAGAAGCCTTATATAGTGTGTGTGTGGAACGGTTCTGTTTGGTAACCGTTCCCGGTGTCGAGGAGTCCGTAGAATTGGGAGTAACCTCCATAACCGCTGTGGAAGTTACCTAGGTCGGACGGGCCGATTAACTCGTCCATCCATAGTTAGGATGGACGAGACCTCCACGAGGAGCTCGTCCACTTTTAGTCCATCCATAGTAAGGATGGACGAGACCTCCATGATGATCTCGTCCATATTTAGTGAAAGATGGACGAGATCATCTAGGAAGGCTTGTCATTCATCAATGACGAGTAGATCTCACGAGGTATTAAGCTCGTCCATATACGGACGAGGTTCGCTGGTACGCTTGCAATTTTCTCCGCCTATTGTAGCTTCTGTCGTTGGACGAGACATATGGACGAGTTATGGACTTGGGATTTTGTGACACCATCACCAATCATTCACAAAATCTTGGTATTCAAGAGGTACCATAGTGTTCCAACACCTTTTAAGGTGTCCGGTCACAATGGTTCAAACCCCACCAGTCCCACTCCCCCAATTTACCAAGGGAAAACAGAAAAGAAAGAAGAAGCCCATCTCAAACAATTTTGTACCTGGCTGTTGTGAGTTAAAAAGCACTTATTTTTCAAAAATCCCAACCACACCACCCCCCCCAAAATAAAAGCCCACCCAACTTATTAAAAACACATCTTTGGGACAAACTTTTAGAAAAAAACACCTCTTTAACACCACCTAATACAACGAGAATGGACCATTGGTGCAAAAAAGCTTGCCCTAATCATACACACACACACACGGAAAATGTCAAATCGCTTTATTCACTGATTATAGAAATCAACATATCTAAATCTAACAGTCTATCAACATCAAATAAATATGACCAGGAAACATATTGTAACACATATTAATGAATATCAAATAAACCAAATAAATGAATAAACCAATCTACGATTCCGCATTCTAATTGAATATTTCAAAATACATACAGAACATAAACTTGAATAATAATTTTAATGGTCTAGAACTTGGAGCATCCAAATTTTTTAATAGATCCAGTAATCCTAATTATTCTCGGCTACAAATACCCTCCTTGGGAAGCTCCTCCCAAATTTGCAGCAATTTTAGAACCTCCAAATTTTTGTTTGGGTGTTTAAGTATTCTTATGAAAATTTTTATGCCCAATTCTTTTTTAGTGCAAATCACCCAATATTAAACAAAACCAAAATCTCAACAAACACCTTTCTGTGTTTTCCCATGAAAACTAATGAAAGATCGCCATTTAGATTAAAAATCAATTTATTGTCTTATCCTGTGATCCAAAAACTATATTAACTTTTTAGAACCTTAAGAGCAATGTGCACTTCAAAAGATGCCTTTTTAAAAGTATCTAATTGAATCACCTACCTTTTAGCAGTAGATAAGTACATCTTGATGACCTTGACATAGGATCTTGTCCTTTAAAGGCTGCTCCACATTCCTAGACAAACAAACAAATGAAGATTTAAAACAATTAATTTGTATAAAAAATAATTAAATCCCTAAATCATAAGTGATAGAAAATATCATAGCAAAGGAGTTTACTCTTTACCTCTCTTCGAATATGACTCCTTAGCTCTTGAAGCAGAATCTAGGAACCAAAATGGGGAAAAATTTAAAAATTATGTATTGTTAATTGTTATGCAATTGAATGAAGGGGGAAATTGGTATAAGAGATTTTCAAAGAAAAGAAGAGAGTTCAATACCAGTGAATTATTATGAAAAGATTGCAATTTATCTCATCAACCATGTTCTGATCCTCCCATCCCATCCAAGAATATTCACCCAAACATCGATCACTAATGATGGAGATCCACAAAAAGGAAAAAAGAAGAAAAAAAGAAGGTATTAACTCAGGGGTTTGGAATTCCTACTAACAATTTAAACCTAAAAGTAAAAAGGAACAACAAAGCTAAACTTTTAGACTAATAGGACCTTTCAACATTTTACCACACCGAGCACTACATTATTCAGCTTGCTTGGATAGATCTAAAGCATTTTGATCTCTGAGAGTTGATCTTGAAACACCATATGTTCATCATTAAATTTAATATCTTAACAATAAGATACATTAAAAAGAAGAAGAAGAATAGGAAGGCAAATATAGAAATTGACCCCCCACCACCCACCCCCCCAGGAAAAAAAAAAAAGATTGCACAACACAGATATTTCTCAAATGTTGCATGTTCTCAACAGCTAAACCAAAAATAAAACAGTAAATGGAAAAATACAGTAACCATAGGAGCAATGCAATCAATACAAAAATGTTACTTAAAATTGAGGTTTGGCTGTAAGAGAATTCAGGTTTGCATGCACACCTTGTTTGTTTTGTTTGGCAACATAGAAAATGCATAACTGAAAAAGGCCAAGGTCGTCAAGGAAAATCATAGGTAACCATAAGTTTTTTTTGGATGAAAAATTAAATTTATTAACGAAACAAACTATACAAACAGAAAACACCTAACAACAAATACAGAGCAGGCAGGAAATTAAATAGAGGCTGCAATTAACTTACAAAAAATCAAACTAAATCGATAAATTATGGCTACCATCAAAATCATAGAAATGGACCTCCCCACTGCCCCCTACCCCTAAAAAAAAAAAATTACAACATGACTCTATACAGTAACAAACTGCGATGGGTATGGATTTGGAGTTTCAGTTCTGGAGGAGGTTATTGTGAATAGGCCTGTGGACTACATGGATTTAACATATATGCAAGATGTGCTCTTTGAGCCTCAGCCAACCTTTTCGATTGCTTTCTTGATGACCTCAAAGCCTCTGTTGCTTACTCTTCTTTTTCGTTTTTCATTTATTAAGTAATCCTCTGTTAACACAAAATACAAAATTGAATCTTAAGAAACCCATAAATTTCCTTCATAGGTTGACGAAGAAACAAAGAATATGAGTGTCAAGCCTTACAACATGTACACTTTTTTGAATTCCAAAAATAGTGGTGGAATGGAACCCACATATGGCAAGATTAGCAGCAACGACAGCCTCTCTCCCAGGTACTCTCTGACCATTTGAAGGCTAGTTGTTGTTGTTGTTGTTTGTTTATTTATTTTTATTTTTATTTTTTACAGTTTAGCCTTGGTAATTTATGTGCATGTGCCAGTCATGTGAGTGACTTTAGTCACTACCTCAAAATTCAGGGGGTCTCTTAGCATTTTTCCCCAAAGGATAATCAAAGAACAAGTGGCCCTTTCTGAAGCCATAGTTTAGTGCCAATTTGATTTTCACTTTTCTTGACAACGAGTTCAATGCATTCTTGTCTGGTTGTCATTTACCTTCCAATAAAATAATGAACAATCTAAGTAATATTATTCAGTGAATCAATTAAAGTAAAGAAACATCTATGACAATAAACAATATCAAAATTTAAAACACACAAGAAAAGCAGAAGTAATCAAACAAAATTATCTTTTGCAAAAATTAACAATCAAAACTTAACAATTGGTGCAATGAGTTGCATAGGTTAGAAACATCTTAAAAAGCAGGTTCAATATTCTGAAGAAGCATTTCATCAAACAACTTGTGTGCTTGACTTAAATTTCAATTTAAAACAATCATCAAACATGGTCGTTATTTGGTAAAACTGAAACACAAATTTATTAGAAAGTTTCAAATTCAAAGTATACATGTTTTCCAAAAAGGAATTGGAAAAAGAAAGACATTGTGAATCTTTCAATACCTTGAAGCCCAGGGGTTTCCAATGAGAAAAAAGATGAGTGGCAAGAGAGCAGGGTTCCCACTTTAACAACTTGTCTCGTGTGGAGAGTCTAATCCTCAAAGGAAGTCAGCAACTAATGGAATGTTAAGAATACCGGATAATTTCCTCAACTTCACTTTAGAAAAATTGGGCTTTATTTTCTCCCAAGCTGATTTGAAAGAGAACTACATTGTTTAGTAGATTGAATAAAGTTTAGCATCTTCTTCTAAATGTAATAAATACTACCTCCTACTCCCAACATGGTTGACTTACAAGTAGACTTATGGCTCACTTAACTTCTATATATAACTTGACTTTGAACTCTTTTTTTTTTTTCCCAGTTGAAAAGTGACAATACTCACATTCAACATAGATAGAAAATGTAAAATTAAAAATCATTATAAAGTCCACAACATTTGAATATTAAGAAATGCATTCTGAAGTACAAAAGCAAAATTTGAATATCTAAGGATAAGGTATAGAACCAAAACATAAAAAATAAAAAATAAAAAACAAGAAAAGAGACAACCTCAACCTTAACGTGATTCTGTCTGAATCGAAATAAATATTCATCCTCCTGCATAAAAGATACAAAATCCATGAGTAGATGCTCAAACAAATCTATTATATTTTCACCATGGATTTGGTTTTTTACTACCTTTGATGGAAACATAAAAGGAGAAAATTCCGTCTAGTGCCTCCACCAATCAAAAGAAATTCAGAGGGCAAATTTTGAAATATTGCGACCAACCTAGAATGATACAGAATTTCCAACACTTCAATGGTTGAAGTTGAAATACTTTTGAATCCCAGTTCCTAGTAATTTAATAGAACAATTCCAATATCCTCCTCGTTCTCCATACTGCTTGCATTTAGCAAATACAAGAAATTTAAGTAACATGAATTTGGGAAAAGTAACAAATATTGTTTCTCTATAACTTAAACTATAGAGAGAGAGAGAGAGGGAGAGAGAGAGAGAGAGAGAGATCTCACCTGATTCAATAATCTGCTTGATGTTTTTGGATCCAACCCTATGCAGTTCCTTCCATCCACCATTTCCATTGATTGTGGAAGCCTTGGAATTTCTTGAAGTTGCTTGCAATTATCAATGTCAAGAAGTTCTAATCTAGGGGATCTACTAATGCTTTTTGAGAGAGTAACAATATTGAAGTCACCTAGAAATAGAAATTCCAATACTTGGAAGTTATCGAGCTTCATGAATTCAATTATATTTTTATCACAGCCAACAATTTCCAGACTAATCATGCTGAGAAACCCATATCCCTAAAACTGACTAAAGGAACTGTGTGCTAATAGGGTCCAGTACTCGTTAGCATCTTGTGACTTTGCTTGCTTCACCTATTTTTCCACTACTGTTCTGTTAGGAAATTTAGACCCCGGTTGATAAAATTAATAAGTTTTAAACCCAAGTTGTTAATTAGATTAATTATAACTAAACCTTGTTAAAACAAATAAACATCAATATCATGTCAAAATCATGCAGCGAAAAAATAAATAAGACAAGATATGATGACCTAGGAAAACCAATGAAACAACTAGTTTTACAAAAAAAAACCTAAGGGGAAACCTTCCCAAAAAGTAATTCTGAACTCTTCAATATATGAACGCCACCCTTTCAATGCACGAATCCCAAGACGTGACTAACCAATTGCGCGGATCCCAAGACGCAACTTAATCACCAACTAAAAGAAGATTGTTGGCTGCAAAGTTCTTCACTTCATCAACAATGAAGATGAAAAAGCACTTGGTTACAAAACCCTAAGGCGCAAAGACGCAGTAACTTTTTTCGGAGAGAATATGGCATTGGTCACCTTTGCATATGTTCTCCTTGTATTCTCTTATGTGACGGCCTCTAAAATAAGCCTTATATAGGTCTAGGGTTGTGAGAAAATAAACCCTACACATACATGTCAGGATTAGCTGAAAATCGGATCTAAAAATCTGAATTCCCGTAACCTCAATCGATCGGGAGGTATCGAGGAGGTGTCACGCTTTAAACTTCGACAGACATACAAATGTCCGAGAAGACAGGAGCTTTCTTGATCGATCCACCAACTATCGAGAGGTGTCGAGATTGCGATAACAATCAACTCAAGAGCTCGACAGATAACCCAAATTGTCGAGAGGTGTCGAGCAGCTATCGAGCTTTAAAAAATCAGCACTTCTTTATTTGTTTCTTGGACAGATTTGCATGGCTTCAATACTAGACTTGAACACTTGTTCCTTGAAGTATTAAATACATCCTAGATCTACCCAATTACAAGTAAAGTGCATTTTGTCAAAGGATTAGCCAATTACACAAAATATGTCCTTAACATGTTCCACTTGCTTCCAATTTACATTTATCCCTGCACATAAAAGTATGGAAGCAAAGTCAGTCATGTAACACAATTACGAAGCATGAATAAGGATAGAAAGGAAGGATGTTACCACCACGGACTTTTAAAAGTTGTTGAACTGGGAACCACTAGCATTGTTGCATAATCTTTATCAATCAAAGTGATTTTTTTTTTTTTTTTTTCTACATGACTTTTGGATGGAGTTCCAAAACTGGCTGCTTAGAAAGTTAAAGTATGGATTAGCTCAAGTGCCAATTTCACTGATTAATAAAAATTTGCTGTGGATATAGATTTAAATTCCAAATATCTTATAGAAAAGAAAGTGAAACTAGATATTCAACTTTTGATATCATTAGTTTTCAAAAATGTCAACTGAATAGATGATTTTAATTCTTTTGCTGACAATTATCTAAGGATTAAGACATTCTTTTTCACCTATACAATAATAATAATAATAATAATAATAATAATAATAATTATTATTATTATTATTATTATTATTATTATTATTACTATTTAATTTTTTTTAAAAGGTGAATAGTAATAGGAAACTTGAAAGATGCGAAGGGGGAAAATGAGGAGAATGTGCATATTGCATGTCAATGAGAAGCAGAGAGGGAGTTGATGCGGGAAGGAGAGACAGAGAGCATATACCTCTGGTGCCATTTTGTAAGGACTTCCCTTGAAACAAAGCATGGAGGATGAAACTCTTATCTGCTTCAGAATAACTAAAAATCAGAAATGCTTTTGATGATTAATAGGAAAGCATATAAAAATAAATACAAAGAATATAAATGCATACTATTCTCAATGTTCATAGGTCAAGTATTTTTATGGGCTCCCCAATATGTTAGGCTAACTTCATACTGGTAAATCATATGCCCTTCATTCTAGTTGGCTTATAGAAAAATATGAGAGAGTGAGACAGATAAAATAAGCTTTTATTTATGGTTTAAGATGTACATGTTTAGCCATGTTGATGTCCCTGCTAGGAAAGCCACATTATTTAATAACTATAAAGAAATTAACAAAGCTGCAATTCCTGGAACAAACAACTAAGGAACCACAATTGATACCCAAATACCTGTGCACTATATTCCTTTCATGTAACTATGACAGATCCAATATTTACATATTACATAGATTTGAACATGAGAAGTCCTTCGTTCTCCCTCCCTTTGTCCCGATTATCTATATTATTGTGGATGTGTGTGGTTGTATGTGCAAGTGCATATCCATTGGCCTTTATGAGATCAACCTTTACCAATTCATTTCCGTAGTATCAAACAATATTTGGATGTGAAAGCTGACTAAGAAAATTTTTTTCCTGTTAACAAGAAAAGATTCAGCTAAAAACTTATATACTGCCAGATGATGCAGTGCAATTTGGCAGTGGTAATTCAACTATTCAAGTAACAAAAATATAAAAACCGAAGAGAATCTTACAAATAAAAATTACAAAGCCCAGCAACTTGATTTCTCTATAAATACTCATCCTATGAATGAGCCTATAAATTCAGAGAAAGATAG
Organism: Quercus dentata; assembly: GCA_028216015.1. Classification (NCBI taxonomy): domain Eukaryota; kingdom Viridiplantae; phylum Streptophyta; class Magnoliopsida; order Fagales; family Fagaceae; genus Quercus; species Quercus dentata. Next base: position 45,773,964 of record CP116453.1, on the reverse strand, counting down.
TAACAAAGGCAGCCAAAGATTGTGATAAAGGAGGCATACCTTGGCATCAAGGTTGTTTTTCAATCATCATCAATGATGGGTAAGGGCTTCTTGATCTTTTTTTTCTTTTTCTTTTTTTGACAAATTCATATACAATTAGATACTTTTATCCTTGTGATTTTTATAGGTTTTTATTTATTTATTATAGTTATAAGCTAGTATTTATTAAACTTGCCTTCGACCCTCTTGCTAATGGTAAGAATTTTTCCTCCAAAAAATAGATTGGACAAAAAACAAAAAATCATACATATAATGAAATCAAACATGTATAACCAAAAAAAATCATACGTGTAATATGTAATATCCAACAATAAGACAATTTCTACAAAACCTAGATGAGCAAAATACAACACAAAGTCGTGATTAATTAGACTACTAGGGCACTGATTGGCATCAAAAATCGTGATGTTGAAAGTGAAAAACAGAGACAAATCTGAGCATAAAACAATCTCAATTCCCACAAATAATGAATCATCAAGCTGCACAAAACCCCCAAAAATAAATAAATAAATTAAAACAAATGGGTATCTCTGGAAAAAAGGAAGAAAGTGGAAAATAGAGACAAACCAACCCGAGGATAGTGGGAGGAAATCCCATAGGAGTGGAGTGGTGGTCTTTGTGGGCATGATGTGTTAAGAAATGATGCCACTTTCTCTTTGAAGAAAGATTCCACTGAGAATCAAAAATCCTTTGAGCACATTTATTGGCTTTTTCTTGTCATTCATGTCAAATACCAGGTAAAGGTTATCAGAATAACAACTCATCTTAATCTAATACATTTGTTGCTCATACTCGATATGATTTTGTACTCATCAAGGTCAAACACAAACCCATCTTAGCTAACCAACAAGAGCATTAATTACTTGTGGAGCTTCTAAAAAAAGTCTTGTATAATTAATAAACTGTCTTTTTAATTTAACTGTTCTTCAACACAATTAGGTGACTCCAAATTTTTTAGTTTCATCTTAACAATTATAGCTCGACTTTTATAATAGAATTAAATCCATAATAGAGTTGACTAGCCAACATGATCTTGAAATTATGGGCATGGTATCTACTATGTGCCCTATCTTGTCAAGCATGATCATCAGATTACTTTTGTTATTGAAAATTAGGCAAACATAGCATCTTATGTAATTTACACCGATAAGCCAAATCGACCATCCCTCTATTTTATGAGCTCAAGCTTTGAAGAATGGGAATTAGCAAGGGAAAAATAATTCTTCTTATTTGTAGAAAATTATTTTACATCTACAAATAAAGTTGGTATTTAATTGTCCAAGCATAATATATAACAATAGATTTAATACACTAATACAAGATTGTAGGAAATTGTTTGAGCTACTCACGCGTATAAAAGAAACATATAGAAGACAAGGTATACGAAACATGAAAAATACTTCTTATTCAATGAATAACCATAGGCAAGCCTATCTAGAATGCCAGAAAAGTCTTTCCATCCAATGTAACACTTTGAAGGAGCACAAGACTTTTTGGACCTGCGAATAGTTAGTAGAAAACAACATTAAGAGAAAAGATCAAAATAAGTAAACAACTTAATACCAACATTAAGATGGTGAGAAGCTAAATTTGATTTTTACCTTCCATATAGCCTGTGCTAAATCCTAACACCAAGAATAATGTCCCTAACCAAATGCAACTCAGAGATGGCCTTGCTAATGTCCCATCGTTCTTGTGGCAACTCCATAGAGCATGCCACTCCGACCTTGACCATGGATATCAAACACTCCTTTATTTTTTTTGCAAGGCAACCATTGTGATTTCCAAGAACTTCATCAACATTATTTAAAAGTTTTGGATCCACAACTTCCATTACACCGTCTGGTATGCCCATGCTAGCATAGTTGTGAAGGTTAAGGCCTCCCTCAAACACACTATCTGTGGGTCTCTTTCCCGTTGTCATCTCCAACAATAAAATTCCATAGCTGTACACATCTCCTTTGGTTGACACCTCACTTCCTAGACCGTACTCTGTCATTAAAAATATTTAATGTAGATAATGTATTCACATTATATGTTGGGAGCTCAAAAATAATCATTGTAAATATGGGAAAGCATATGTTAACAATTAAAAAGTACAGAAAATCATGTTTACCTGGAGGGGTGTACCCAATTGTTCCTTTTATTCCAATCGAACTACTTTCTTTCGAATTGGTAAGTCTTAAAAGAAACTTCGCAAGCCCAAAATCTCCAACATGTGCAATCATATCACAATTGAAAAGAATGTTGCTTGGCTTTATATCACAATGAACAACTGGCATTGGGCAATGGTGGTGTAGGTAATCGAGTGCACAAGCAACATCAATGGCAATGTTTGTTCTTTGAAGAATGGTCAGATTTTGTATCTCTAACTGCATGATATTTGTTTCTAGATCCATATGCAACCAATTTTCTAGACTTCCATTTGGCATGAACTCGTAAACTAGAGCCCTAAAATCATTGCCATGAAAATCCACACTTGAGCAAGAAGTTATAATATTCACAAGATTTCGATGACGAATATTTTTCAAGGCTTCACACTCGGAGACGAAGCTCTTGAAAGCTCCTTGACGTTGAATATTTAGTACCTTAATTGCAACAATTGATCCATCCTCACCAAGGATGCCTTTATACACCGAGCCAAAACTACCAACACCAATCAAATTTGCTAACGAAAATCCATCGGTTGCTTTATGGAGCATTTGGTAAGACACTCTCAAAAATGATTGCTTCAAGGAAGATTCTCAAGAATTACCATTTCTTTTATTTTTGCACCAATAAAATAAGAAAAATGACACTATGGTTATTACCAAAATCACACATGCCATTGAGATTACCACTTTGACCGAAAAAGGCCACTTTATTTTCTTCTCTTCTTTTGTTAAGCACCTCGGCAAGTTTAGTTCCGATATGCCCCCACACAATCTACTATTTCCAATGAGCGATATTGCGCTAGCATTTGCGAAAACACCTTTTGTTGGAACCTCTCCCTGAAAATCATTGAAGGATAAATTCAAATTCTTGAGGGAGAGTTTCTCCAAGAAATTTGGAATTTGACAAGAGAAGTTGTTCTGAGAAAGATCCATGACTTGAATACCCCTTGAAGAACTCGGGGATGTTGGAATTTCTCCTTGAAATAAATTACCCTCCACGTAAAGGTACTCAAGGCTTGTGCAAGAGGCTAGACTGCTTGGAATTTTACCAGACAACTTGTTTTCAGATAAGTCCAACTCTTTTAAATGGATAAAATTGCCGACCTCAAAAGGTAGTGATCCCACAAAAGAGTTTTGAGCTAAACTAAGTCTAATTGACAACATGGAAATTGCAAAGAGTGGCATTGGAATGATGCCAGTGAGATTGTTTTGGGAAAGATCTAACGTCAACAAATTTTGGCAATTTTCTATACTTGATGGGATAGTTCCTTGCAATTTGTTATTATTTAAGTATAGTTCATTTAACAATGATAGGTTTCCAAGGGTAATTGGTAACATTCCTGAGAGCCTATTGTTATATAAATATAATCGCTGTAACTTTTTAAGACTGCAAATATCATTTGGGATTGTACCTGACAATTTGTTCTCAGACATCACTAAGGTTGTCAAGTTGACCAAATTACCCATCCCTTTAGGGATCTCTCCAAAAATAAGATTTTTGTGAATTGAAAAATAGGTAAGCTGGGTTGAAAGATTACCCAAAACATTAGGCAACGTACCTTTGAATTGATTCCCCGAAAGTCCTATTTTCTGTAAATTGCTACAATTGACTAGAGATTGAAAGAAATTCATTTCATCATCATTTCCACTTTCTAAATTATTATCATCAATTAATAATAACTCCAAATGATGTAAGCCTCCAAAATTGACTGAAAGTTTTCCTGTAAAATTGTTCATGTCAACTACGAAGTGTTGTAACTCTGAAGCATTAGATAATGAGACTGGAAGAGATCCGGTAAATTGGTTTTCAAAGATTACAAACGACTTGAGATGAGGAAGGGTGAGGAATAAGTTTGTAGGAAGACTTCCACTGAGCTCATTTTCGCCTAGAACAATATAAATAATAGACGAAAGATTATATAAAGATGGAGGGATCAAACCTGAAAGTTTATTGCTTCCCAATCCAAGATATGTTAAGCTTCTTAATTGACCCAAGGTATCTGGAATATGTCCTCCTAGAACGTTGTAGGTTGCATATAAATGTTGTAAAGAGCTAAAGTTCCCAATGAATGCTGGAATTCCTCCCTGGAGATTGTTTTTGTTAACATAAAGATACTTCAGCTTCAACAAAAAAGCAAGCTCCATTGGGATTGACCCCAAAAGGTTATTATTACCTACATCAAGGTAGTAGAGGTTGGAACAATGGGAAAGGTTTGCAGGAATTTCCCCTTGGAAGGAGTTATTAGACAACCACAAAAATTGCAAACTGAATAGACGGCCAACTTCATCAGGGATTTTGCCTCCAATGGAGTTGTTTGCCAGCACGATTTCCCTAATGAAGCTGAGATTGCCTATGAATGGAGACAATGAACCCACCAAACCTCTGGAACTCAGATTTAATACAGTGACTCTATTATGCTTGCTGCCGCACATAACACCTTCCCACTCGCAGAAATGGAGGGAATCATTCCACGAGCTGAAAACATTTTCAGGGTCATGTGTTATCTGCCTCTTGAAGGCCAACAAAGCCTGATGATCAGTCTCATTCCCACCGAAATAAGTGGAGGTGCCAATATTAATACCAAAAACAGAATGAGTTTGTACATGCAGCAGTACAACCAACAAGAGAAGGATGGTTTGGGATTGAATTGAGCACAATAGCCTTAGACTCATTGCTGCAACTGAAGATCCTCTTCCTTGCTTTTTCATTTACAATGTGCAAAATTTAAGTTTGTTTAACCAAATAAGGCGTCTATAAGAGGAAATATGGGTGTACCACGGTCTTGATGATGACAAAATAGGCGTCAATTCTTCAAAGGCCTAGACTTTCTTCTTCTTCTTCTTTTTTTTTTTTTTTTTGTGTGTGTGTGTGTGTGGGTATGGTTGATGCCTGTGCCGTTGATATTTATCATGGAGTCAACTTTTGTGGCTGAACTGCAATTATTCTATCCGGTAACCAATTAACTATACTTTTTTTTCCCTGATGAGACAAAGACCTAGACAAGATAATCTTATCCTTGCGCCATTGATATTAATTGTGAAGTTAACTTTTGAGGTTGAACTGCATGCGATTATTCTTAGTAGATAACCAATTATTCATTTTTTTCCCTGATGATACTTTCCATAAAATTCGAATGAAGCGTTACCTGAAATATTTGATAATTAATAAATTTGATTTGGAAGATGTATGCATGAAATACTTGATAATAAATTCTTCTCATAGTTTTCCACACATGAAATAATTAACCGTAGGTAATCTTATAAAAACATTATGCAAGGCAAGGTAACTCAATTAACAGAAACGCAAGTCTTTCTTCACTGCATTGACTTCCACTGAGAAAAAACCATCGGAGTGACAAAGTGTCAATTTACTTGGAGTATATAATAACTTTGAAGATTTGGATGTGTGTTTAGATTCAGCATTCAGAAATTTTGTTATAATCAGCAGTCGAGGTCACCAATTATGAAATCACAGACCAAGACCATTTCAAAAATAAAAATTAGAATAAATAAATGAGTGCCAGTCTGCCAGCACAGACTACTCTTTCCATTAATTAGTGAGAGTTGTTACTGGTCACAGTTGAACGGTTGATGAGGGCCCTGAAAACTAAGGTGGACAAATCAATAGCCATCTGTAGTTAATTCCATATTTATCAAAATCATATTGGCCCGGTTGAAGGATTGGTTCACTAATAGTAAGTTTTTTAATTAATTAAATAATATATTTTATAATTATAAAAAGCAACTAAAATAAAATAAAAATACTCCATTTAGGTAAATTAATAAATTATAACAATGAAAAAAAATACTCCATTTAAGATTTAACTCTTTTAGAGTTTAGAAGTTCTTCCATTTTTTTTCTTTTTTCCTTTTCTAAGTTAATCATTTTACCAGTAGATTATCACTATCTCTTCAATCTCAATTCTTCTACAACACAACTATCTTTTTATTCTATAACTTTATGTTTTTATCAATTTATCTTGTCAATCTTCAGAGTCTTTAGACTTCAGAGTTTAATAACACTGGTTAATTCAGACATTTAATATTCAACAACTTCATGCTCACTTGTGAGTGTATATATATTTTAGTTGAGGTTGTGTTATATTTAGTTGGCAAATTACACTTTCCTCCCTTGAGATTTGAGGCAATAACACTCACCCCCAAACCTGAAAGGAAAAAAGGCTCCCCTCCTTTGAGGTTTCAAAAAAAATGACACTCCCCTCCTTTCATTAATATTAGTAACAAAATATTCCAAATTTTTAACAAATTTTTTTTTTTAACCAAAGTTTAACCGTGGTTAGTAAAAAGAGCATTCGCTTAAAAAATAAAAATGAAAAGAGCATATTATAAAACATGTTTCTTAGTCGCTTTTAGTTGCACCTTACCAATTGATGTTGTTTAAGTTTGTAGATTCTTGAATTTTTTAATTGTACTTCTCACTAACGCTTTGTATCAAAATTTATGAGATAAACATGGACGGTAATTAATTTTGGATTTAGTAAAACTTTTAAGGATAAGTGTAGGGTAATTTTAGAAATCTACCCTTAACCAAAGGGAAAATTAAACTTTAATTTAACAAAGTTTAGTCAAATGAATGTCAAGGGGGAAAATGTTTTTTTCCTTCGGGTTTTGGGGGGTGGGGGAGTGTCATTTTCTCAAATCTCAAGGGAGGTCAGTGTAATTTACCCTATTAAGTTTATTGCCCAAAATTATCTTTAGTTTATTATTATATCGATCCATCGGACCTCGAATGTAACCCGTTGAATCCAACCCACTAGTACATTAGCCTCACATCGATTCCAATCCAACACTTTCTCTTTTAACATTGCAAATCAAAAATTAAATTACAATCAATATTCTTACTCAGCTCCATGAGTTCTATTATAACTAGCTATGCCAAACCAAATTGAGCTAAGCCTAATGGTTTTGGTTTTGATCCAATTATCTTATATTAACCACTTTTTCGTACCTCAAAATGGCCATGAATCTAGAACACCAAGAGAGTGAAAATGCCTCCAGTCACCCAAATTGTGTAGCACCACCACCACCGCTGTCCGTCCAGCAACAATTGTAGTCCATGGCAGCTGCAATGGCGGACTTGATGCAACAAAACCAGGAGCTCACCAAAGAAGTCAACAGACAATGTCGATAAATGACGCGGTGAGGAACACGAGCAAAATTTAGAAAATGGAGGGGTGGAGAACGGTGTTGAAGGAGGAGATCGGTCTAGAGGTACTGTTATTTGAAGGGCGCCACACTTGGAGAGAGAAATGGACCAGATGAAGAAAGCCATGTTGGAGATGATGGACTCCATGAGGAAAGCAAACCATGTGGATGATCTTGTCCACGTAACCGACTTTCCCTTCAAAATGCCTACCTTGGACTCATATGATGGAACGCGAGACCCTTGTGATCACATTGCCACATTCAAGACGACCATGCATCTCCAAGGCGTTCTAGATGAAATCATGTGTAGAGCTTTCCCTACCACGTTTGAAAGGTTTGACTAGGGTGTGGTTTGGTAAGCTACCACCAAACACCATAACTTCATTCCAGGAGTTAAATAAGTTGTTCATCAACAACTTCGTCGAAGACCAAAGGCATAAACATTCCTTGTCTAACTTACTCAACATAGAGCAAGGAGAAAACGAGAGTCTTCGGACCTTCATCAGTCATTTGAACAGGGAAGCCCTATTGGTAGACAAGATGGATGACATAATTCTCTTGGCGACTTTCTACAATGGAGTTACTTCGGATTTGTTTATACACAAGTTGTATGACCAAGAGCCACAAAAGATGGCCGAGCTAATACATTCAACCCAAAGTTTCATGAATGCTGAGGATGCAATTATTGCTAAGAAAAAGAAGAAGGCTGAATGAGTGGAAGCTGGTTACCTACACCATCCAGAGCAAGGGCCTCATCCAAAGAAGGCCAAGATAGGAGAAAAAAGAGATCGAGACAAGAGGAAGGCGGGATCATCCTCATGTCAATATTCCAACTACACCACTTTGAATACCCCACTTAACCAAGTGTTGATGCAAATCAAGGACGACCCGTCCTTGAAATGGCTAGAGAAGATGAAGGGAGATCCTAGCAAACGAAACAAAAGCATGTCTTGTCATTTTCACCGAGATCACAGGCATGACATGGACGAGTGTTACAACTTGAAATAACAAATTGAAGTTCTCATTAAGTAGGGAAAGTTAAAGAATTTCCTTGGACGAGACCACAAGGACGAAAGGCAACCATTGAAAGGCAAAGCGGAAGAACAAGTGCGTCACTCACTTGGAGAAATAAGAGTCATTGTGGAAGGAATGTCAACCAGGAGTTCGTCTAAAGCCAAGAAGACCTACTTACGAGTAGTTCGGAATGTTCAACTCACCGGCCGCCCACCAAGGACGTCCGTAGTGGATGAGCTTGCTATTACTTTCACGAACAAAGATGCGAGGCGACTGCATCATCCTCATGATGATGCAATTATTATCACTTTGACGATTGCAAATTACACAACGAGAAGGGTGTTAGTAGATAATGGGAGTTCACCGGATATCCTCTACTATCCGGCCTTCCAACATGTGAGGATTAACAAGGAATTACTTCATCTAGTGAATGTGCCTTTGATTGGGTTTGGAGGAATGAAGGTTCTACAAGTAGGCACTAGCTTCTTGCCAATCATGATTGGTTCTTACCCATGAGAAATTAATAAGAAAGTAAACTTTCATGTTCTGGATTGTTAATCATCGTATAATGCCATCATTGGACGACCAACTTTGAACAATTGGAAGGCCGCAACGTCTACTTATCACTTATCTGTTAAATTTCCAATGGAATATGGCATTGGAGAAGTATAAGGAGACTAGTTAGTAGCTAGAGAGTGTTACTTAGCTATTTTAGCAATGGACAAGCGGATGCAGGCGATGAACATTGAAGAAAGAAGAACAGTTGCTGAACCGATTGAAGTATTGGAAGATGTTCTCCTTGACGAGTCTAACCTAGAGAAGTTTACTAGAACCGAAACAAGCATGGAAGAGAAGATGGAGCAAGATCTCGTCCAATTCCTCAAGAAGAGCACGTATGTTTTTGCTTGGAGCCACGAAGACATGTTTGGAATTGACCCAAGTGTGATTACTCATCATCTAAATGTGTCCTCGTCTTACAAGCCCGTCCGTCAGAAAAGAAGAGTGTTCACCCCATAACGAGACAATGCCATCAAGGAAGAAGTCTAGAAATTGGTAATAGCAGAGTTCATCCGCGAAGTCTACTACCCTGATTGGCTAACTAATGTAGTGATGGTTAAAAAAGCTAATGGAAAATGGAGGATGTGTGTAGACTTTACTGATTTAAACAAGGCATACCCCAAGGATAGTTATCCCTTCCCACGCATTGACTAGATAATAGACTCAACAAATTTGGACACCAATTGCTAAGTTTCATGGACGCATTCTTGAGGGACAATCAAATCAAGATGGATGAGGCAGACCAAAAGAACACATCCTTTATCACAAGCCAAGGTTTGTTTTGCTACAAAGTAATGCCTCTTGGTTTGAAAAATGCAGGGGCCACTTATCGTAGACTAGTCAACCACATGTTTCATCCACAAATTGGATGAAATGTTGAAATGTGCATGGACGACATGCTAGTCAAAAGCACAAAGGAGATGCAGCGCTTAGACGACCTTTAGGAGACTTTTGACACACTTAGACGATACAACATGAAGTACCTGAGTAAATGTGCCTTCGAAGTCTCATCGAGAAAGTTCCTTGGTTTCATGATTTCACAGAGGGGAATTGAAGAAAATCTTGATAAAATCCAAGCAATACTGAGCATGGAGCCCCCCAAAGAATGCCAAAGAAGTCTAAAGCCTCATTGGACGAGTAGTAGTTCTCAACAAGTTTGTTTCAAAGGCTATTGACAAATGTTTGTCATTTTTAAAAGTGTTAAGGAAAGCGTTTGAATGGACAAATGAGTGTCGACAAGCGTTAGAAAAACTTAAAGTGTATCTCACAACGACTCCCTTGTTAAGCCCCTCCAAACCAGGTGAGGAACTATACCTCTATCTCGCAGCTTCCCCTCATGCAGTGAGCTTAGCCTTAGTCAGAGAAGAAGGAAAGACATAAAAGCCCGTCTACTACACCAACAAAGCTTTGAGAGGAGCTGAAGGACGATACCCCCTTACAGGAAAGTTGGCATTTTCATTGGTGATAACAACAAGGAAGCTCGGGCCTTACTTCCAAGCTCACTTCATCAACGTCCCCAACGACCATTTACTTAAGAAGGCCATGAACAAGTTGGAGGTGGTCAGTGCGATTGATCCAGTGGGCAATTGAACTTAGTGAGTTTGACGTAAGGTATCAACCAAGGGAAACAATAAAAGCCCAAGCCCTTGCACACTTCATTGTAGAATTCAGTCCTGCCCATTATCAACAGAATAGAGACCAAGGGGCAAAAGAATGGGTCATCCGTATAGGTGGTTCGTTCACACAGCATGCGGGAGGAATTGGAGTAGTATTGCAATCACCAAAAGGGGATCATCTATAGTATGCCGTCCATCTACAGTTCTAGATGACTAACAATGAAATTGAGTATGAAGCCCTCCTCTAGAGCTTGGAGTTGGCTAAGTCACTAGGAGCAAAGTCAATTCTTGTCAAAGGAGACTCTTAATCGATTATAGGCCAGGTGAACAGGATGTGTGAAGCTAAGAAAGAACGAATGAAGAAGAATTTGAATAAAGTCAAGTAGTGCTTTTAGGGCTTCACAACAACAAAGTTTCACTAGATCCCAAGGGAAGAAAACATGGAAGCTAACAACCTAGCCAAGGTAGCGTCTGCAGACAAGTTGGTTGATGACCGGATCAAAGTTCAAGACATTCTAAGCATAGACATTCCTAATGTGCATTAGATAGATGGAGAAGCCAACTGGACCACTCTAATTGTATCCTATCTTAAGGACGGACTCCTCCCCCAAGATAAAGAAGAAGCAAGAAAGTTGAGGGTTAGAGCAGAAAAATTTGTTCTCATGGACGAAGTGTTGTGTAAGGTTGAATTTTATCAACCATCTTATTGGCTTTATTCCGTGCCAAATTTGCTTGTATTTTAGCAATTAGTAATCCTATATTTAGGTGGGATTCATGTAAGTGTAGTGAGTGAGAGAGTGTGAAGAAATGCTTAAGATTTTGCAAGGATGCAGAGACTTGCAGCTGGAACTCGCGGGTGACTCGCAATTAGCAAGCCACCAACTGTAGCACATGAGTGAAGCGTGCAGAGAAGATGAACAATCCACGCCCGGCTAGAGCACTACAGGACAAAAAGTCCAGCCTGGTCGTTTTGTTAGCTCGCGACTCGACCAAATCGCGAGGCCAAGCCGCCAACGAGCTCCGTTTTGAAAAAACCTGACTCTTTGCATTCCATTCTCACCCCAGTATAAATACCCCTTAAACCCATGAATTGTAGAGGGCTTCCAAAGAGAATTTTGAGAGAGAAACCCTAGAGAAAAACAAGATTGACTCATCCCCAATCTTTATATAGAGACTCTTTAAATTCCTCAACTCTCTTCCTCTCCATTGTTACATCCTTGAGAGGTTCTTAACCAAAACCTTTTCTCACCATACCCACATCTGTGAGAAGGCCATTTGGTGCTTTGGGAAGCAATTAGGAAGGGACCAATTTCATATTGGTTGATGCTAGGGTCAAGTAGCAAAATCCGATAAGCTAAAGAAGAAATAGGTTCGGCGTAACCTCGTTGGAGTAGAAGCTTGGAGGGCTTAGGTACAATGGATAGATTAAACTTGGAGGGTCTTCTGCTGTTCATGTATCCCAACTACATTCTTTAGTGGATTATTTACCACTTGGAGGGCGGCAGAGAGGTTTCACGCCGAGAGCTTCGGTTTCCTCTTCGATAACACATCGTTCTGTTGTCCTTGTGTTTGCATCTCTCTTCCCTTAATCTTTGCTATTTAATTTCTGCTGTGGATGTGATTTTATTTGGTTTAGATTGTTTATCAATTCTGTATTAAGCTTATGTTCATATTCCGCACATTAATTGTTTGATTTTAAGTTTGAATTGATAATTTGTAAATTGGGGTCTAAATGTTCAAGGTGTTTTATACACTAATTGAACATTCATGTTGTATAAAAGGCGTTTCTCTCTACCCTACTTAAGGTGTTTGACTCCAAACAAGTTCCATTATGTCATAAGGGACATCCATGATGGAGCATGCAGAAATCATTCAGGGGCAAGGTCCCTCGTCCACAAGATTGTCTGTGCAAGATACTATCGGTTGTCCATGCAAGCGGATGCCGAAGCATATGTCAGAGCATGTGACAAGTGTTAGCGTTACAGCAATATACCTAGACGACCATTAGAATACATTACTCCAATGGTGGCCCCTTGGCCATTTGCCCAATGGGGACTTGACATCCTTGGTCCCTTTCCTATGGGGACAAGGCAAATGAAGTTCTTGGTGGTGGGGATCAATTATTTTACTAAGTGGGTGGAAGCATAGTCATTGGCAAAGATCATCGAGAAGAATGTCAAAAACTTCGTCTAGAAGATTATTATCTGCCATTTTGGAATCCCTAGGGTGCTTATCTCGGACAATAAAGGCCAATTTGATTACACCCCCTTTAGAGAATTTTGTGAGCAGTTGGAAATCAAAAATCACTACTCCTTATCCTTCTGCCCACAGGCAAATGGACATGCAGAAGTTGCAAACAAATCCTTATTGGAGATCATCAAGACTCGACTTGAGAGGGCAAAGGAGATATAGCCGGATGAATTACCCAACGTCCTTTTGGCATAAGGACAACAGTGAGGACTCATATTGGAGAGACTCCTTTAAGCTAGCATATGGAAGTGATGCGGTGTACCTGCAAAAGTTAACCCGACTAGCTACAAAGTAGCCCACTATAAGGATGAAGACAATCAAAGCAACTCCGTCTAAGCCTCGACCTCATTGATGAGGTAAGGATGTATGCAAAGTAGAGGGTGGCACGCTACAAGAGCCTGATGACTAAGTACCACAATGCGTTGGTGAAACCCAGGCAATTTGGCATTGGAGACCTCATCCTAAAAAGGGTATCTCTGGCTACTAAGGATCCTGCCCATGGAAAGTTTGGACCTAATTGGGAAGGACCATATAGAGTCATCAACTACAAAAGACGAGGATCATACTATCTAGAAGCCTTAGATGGACGAAGGCTTGAGCATCCATGGAATGTGGAACATTTGAGGAAGTATTATCAATGAAGACTCGTCATGAAGGTCAGCATGGACGACCTAAAACCTACAGACTATTGGCTCCTACTGATAGTCTATTTATGTTATTTTTTAACACTTACATTATTTTTCAGCACTTATGTTTTTTAGCATTTGAAATTCCAAAAAAGCACTAGCTACTATCATTTGCAATGTTTGTGGACATTATTATGTTATGTACAAAGTTCCTAGTTTGTATATAAAGCATGTTGGATTTTCTACTAAGTGTTTTAATCTGCTATAAAATTAAAGTCCATAAGAAAGGCCAAAAGCCATAGACGAATAAAATCTCGGACGGACGAGATGTATTGTCGATAGTTGTCCTTAAACAACAATCATGGACAGCAAAACACCAAATAGTGAAAGAAAATTTTAAGGTAAGAACAAAAGTACAAAAGGAACAAACACCTTCCCGTGTACTCGTCAATATATAGTAGAGGAGGAGAAGCATGCATGCAATAAATGAAGTCTAAACAATGGACGAGCAAACACTTCCATTTCACAATCCCTAAAAAAGTGAAGTCCAAACCATGGATGAAGGAGCACTTGAACAGCAAAGCTAGCAACAAAAAAGGGATAAAAACAAACGTCCGAGGAGAGATGAGAAATGTATTTAAAACAAATTTAAAAAAGGGTAGATGACCACCATCCAAAAACCCTTAAGAGTAGTAAGCCTAAAAAAGGCAAATGTATGAAACATCCGTCCTTAAACATGGACGAAGTGAATGTACTTAAATAAATCTAAAAACGGTCCAAAACAATCGACCCCCAACAACACAAGTGAAAATAGAAATAAATTTTTGCTTACAATTAAAAACTACTTGGATAAACCATTGGGGTTGACGCTCCCAGACTTTGAGTCGTCCTTTGTTGGAAGAGGAGTAGAGGCATTGTCTTCAATATTCATGTCCTCTGAGCTGGTCCGGAGCAAGGAGCTCTCATCTGCAGTAAAGAGCTTGATGGAATCAAAATCCACCCCAAGAAAAGCTTCAACGGTGTCCATATAGAAGTCCTCAAAGCCCGCAACATAGTTCTTATCCGGGAGATTAGTAAATTCACTAGACGTCTTGAACTCTTTAATGACCTTGTCTCTTGATTTACTTAGAGAGGACTTGAGCTCGCCACTTTGCTTGTGGAGATGGTCCACACGAATATCCTTTTCGATGATATCCACCTTCAACGTCTCAACGGGGTTCTTCAAGTCCTTTACCTCATCCTCCAACTTCCTTCTCTCCTTAGCCATACGGCTTGACTCTTTCTCCATATCCCTTATCGTCGTCTCCATCCCGATCCTCTCCTTATCCAAATCTACGGCTTTCCCGGAAGCTACCATGAATTTGGCCAATCATGTGTTGGCTTTATTCCGTGCCAAATTTGCTTGTAACTTAGCAATTAGATACCTTGTATTTAGGTGGGATTTATGTAAGAGTAGTGTGTGAGAGAGTGTGAAGAAAACTCAAGATGTGTGCCATTCAAAGGAGTCTTGCGACTGGATCTTGCAATCGGCTCGCGATCGGCAAGTCGCCAGAATGGCACACGTGTGAAGCATGTAGGGGAGCTGAAGGGTCACGGCACAAATGAGCACTACAGGACAAAACTTCCAGTTTGGCCAAGCGATTAGCTCGCGACTCGGACTTGTGACTCGTTCCAGTCGTGAGGTTAAGTCGCCAAAATGCCCTGTTTGATGAAAACCGACTTTTCGCATTCCTCATACACTCCACTATAAATACCTTTATACCCACGAAATGTAGAGAGTTTCCAGAGAGAATTTTGAGAGAGAAACCCTAGAGAAAACAAGATTGACTCATCCACAATTTTTATAATTTGATTCTTCAAATTCCTCTACTCTCACCCTCTCTATTAACATATCCTTGAGAGGTACATTTGCCAAATCTTTATCTCACCATACTCACATAAGTGAGGACGTGTTTTGGTGCTTGGGAAGCAGTTCGAAAAGGACCAATTCGTTTGGTTGATGCAATGGGCTTATTGCGGGATTCGGTAAGCTAAAGAAGACAAGGTTCGGTGTAACCCTATTAAAGCAAGAAGCTTGAAGGGCTAAGGTGCACTAGGTAGATTAGGCTTGGAGGGACTTCTGCTATTCATATATCCCAACTTCATTCTCTAGTGGATTATTGACTGCTTGGAGGGCGGCGGAGAGGTTTTTCACCGAGTACTTGAGTTTCCTCTTCGATAACGCATCGTCATGTTATCTTTGTATTTGCATCTCTCTTCCCTTACTCTTTACCTTTTAATTACTGCTGTGTTTGTAATTAATTTTGGTTTAGAGTGTGTTACCAATTTGGATATAGATTATATTTCATTTTCCGCAAATATCTTGTTTGATTATAAACTTTTGTTGGTAATTTTGTATTTGGGGATCTAAACATTCATTGGTGTTTTATACGCTATTTGAACTTTCACAACCATTTCCCTGTATTTTTGTGGAATTTAATGTAAGGGCTGTGTGTGAAAGTTTGGTAAAGAATCTGTGAAGATGTGGATTTCGCGAATTGCTTATAATCGGCTCATGACTACCGACTGCAAACAGGCCACATGAGAAACACATGTTGGAATTTGAAGAGTTGACAAGCTAGATTTCGCGAGTCATTCGCGACTCAAGCCAAGTCATGAGTGACCCGCGAAACTTACTGTCTAATTACTTTTTGAGAGTGTCTTTTCCCATTCTTTACCAACACTATATAAACCCTCATTACCCATGAAATGTAAGAAGAAGAAGGAGTATTCACAAGAAACTTTTAAGAGAGAAAACCCTAGCCAAACACTTGAGAGTTAGAGATAGTTTACCCACCATCCTCTACATCATTTCTCTAGAGTTTCCATCTTCTCCCACCTTTCCATCTACACATCCTTGAGAGGTTCTTAGCCCAAATACTTACCTCACCCATTCTGAGTGTTGAGAGAAGTTTTGGTGCCTATGGGAAGTATTGGAAGAAGCCATTGAGTGGCGGATGCAATTGGGCGGAATTGCGGGATCCAAATAACTAGTGAAGACAAGACTTTGAGAAGTCTATTGGTAGTAAGAGCTTGGAGGGCTCAAGTACATTGGATAGATTAGGCTTGGAGGGTCTTTTTGATATTCGTGTACTCCAACTTATTTGCTAGTGAATCGATTTCGGCTTGGAGGACCGCAGAGAGGTTTTCCGCCAAGTACTTCAGTTTCCTCTTCGATAATATGTCTTGGTGTTATCTTGAGTTTGCATCTCTCTTCCCTACTCTTTAAGCTTTAATTTATTGCTTATTGTACTTGCTTATGGCTTAGAGTAGTGTTCCAATTTATTGCGCTTCATGTACTCTTATTCCGCACTTAGATAAGTTAGAGTAAAAGCAATTAAACTGTAATTTAAAATTGGAAGTCTAAATAAGCACTGGTGTTTTCACATTAATCAAGCTTTCACTTAGAAATGTCTCAAAGAGGTTCCTTTTCATACAAGTGACAACCAAATTAGGAAGAATGCAAATGCAGTTCACTTTTTAGGGTTCTATAAGCATGCTAAGATTTTCTTTTTCTTGATCTCCAAGGTGGAAATCAAAATATAACAATGCCTATTATAACTTGCTTAAGAGTGTTGGCATAAGTAATGATCTTATACCATAGACTAATGTACAATATAAATTTTACACAGACCAGCTTCCATTTACAACCATCAAGAGATTGTTACAAGATCAAGAAATCTAGCATCTGCCCAAGATTGTTACAATTTCCCTAATGAAGCTGAGGTTGCCTATCTATGGAGACAAGGAACCCACCAAACCTTTAAATCGCAGATCTAATATAGTGACTCTTTTATGCTTATGGCGGCACATAATACCTTCCCACTCGCAGAAATGGAGGGAATCATGCCATGAGGTGAAAATGTTTCTAGGGTCATGAGTTATCTTCCTCTTGTAGGGCAACAAAGCTTGAAGATATGTCTTTCTCAAAAAAAAAAAAAAAAAAAATCCATGTGTTTTGACTTAAATAGGAGTTTGGATTCATGTGAAATAAAAATTTCTTATCATAAGTATTTGGAATACATAGTAATTTATTATTTAAAAAATAAATAAAGAAAAAGAAGAACAATACAAACTTGGGGGAATGTTGGAGCACTAGCACAAAATCTAATATAATATAAAATATGCCTAATATATTTGTACGTATTGCTCTATCTCTATTATATCCTATCCAGTTTTTCAATAACACCACAGGGTGTAATTTAGTAGTAGGAGTACTCGTATTGTTTTGCATGTTGCTTGGAAATAGTTGAGCAGTCTGAGCTGTAGCACTTCAATGAATGTGTTGTGACCACAACGACAGCCACATCAAGACCCTCATCAACCCAAAGACACCCTCTTTTATTTATTATTATTTTTATTTTTAAAAAAGTCTAGTTTTTCAATAATGGTAGCATCTCAGTGTCTTGCATTAGTCTAAGTGGGGCAAATTTTCAAAGTCTAAGAGGGGATAGTGAAGTCGGTAGAGATCCACTTCTAATAGTCTCAGTGGGGAAAATTTTCAAAATCTAGCTTGAAATATTGGTATGGACAATGATTTCATTCAATAACTTGTCATCATGGTTTCATACACCACGAACTAATACTAAACCAATTTACGAAACCAGTCTTTCTTACTCAATTTGAATTTTGCATCAGTTTTATTCATCGAATTCTGCTAAATGGTCCAAAATGATTTTTTTTTCTGTTGATATTAATGAATTTTTTATGGTTCCTTCTTTGTTCAATGGGCATTTAATAATTTTCTTTTAAATTCAAGTTGTCATCATGGTTCCCACCTTTCCTTTGGTCTAATTCCATAAAAAGGGATTGTTGACACATCGACCCACCATCTTAATACTATTTTTAACTATCAATTTGATGATGATGACTAAATATTATTCTGGGTATAGTTTTTTTTTTTTTTGAGGGGGAAATTCTGGGTCTAGTTGACAACTTCGCCTAGTGCATTTTATATTGAACGCGAAGTTAACTTACCTTTGTGTGTAATCGTATGGAGATATTATAATATGATTTTTCTCCAAATCAGGTCAATAACAAACACCATTAATTAAAAGTATTTAGTGTTGTAAATAAAATGATAAAAAAAAAAAAAAAAAATTGCATCAAAGAACACACGAATTAGTCAATAATACAAAAATGGGGGTAGAAACCTCTAGTAGGAGATCCTCCTATGAAGCAATTGTCAGGTTGTATATTTTCTATCATCAATGATTAAGCAAGACATGTGAATACATTTCTACAGACAATTATTTTATAATCATTTTTTTATTCTTCATTGATTTCATTTTTTAGTTAAAAAACAACCAAAAGCAGAGTTTTAAAGGACACAAATATTTATCAATCTAACGTAGAGATGCAAGAAAAAAATCCAACAAAATAGGGTGCAACAGGGTCTTGTTGATGACAAAATAGGTGTCATTTCCACAAAGGCCTACACTCTTTTTTGTGGGTATGGTTGATGCCTTACTTGTGACGACATACAAGATAGTCTCGTCCTTGGGCCATTGATATTGATTTTGAAGTCAACTTCTGAGGCTGAGCTGCAATTATTCTTTGTGGATAACTAATTAATTATACATTTTTTCCCTTAATGAGACAAAGACCTGGACTTCTTTTGGCAGTATTTGGTTGATGACTAACTTTGTTACCCATGTGCCGTTGATTATCGTCCTTGAAGGTAGCTGTTGAGGTTGAACCTTGCAATCACCAATTTTATTAAAATTTTCTTCCATTCCAAGTAGGTAACCAGTTTTATTGATGATAATTAACCAATTAATTCATTAGGAATTGGGTGCACTAGGATTCCCATGGAAATAGAACTAATTCATTGTTTGTGCTTTCAGAACATTTGAATTTTGGAAGTACACAATTGCATGGTACAGAATTCAAAATTTAGAGTTATACCAGAAAAATAAATAATTGGTCTGTGTCAAAGTAATAGTAAATCAACTAATCATATGAGTAGGTAATTGTTCAATATATAATGTAATTTTCTGAAATCACTGGGTTATGAGAATATGCATGGATTTTGAATGGATTTTGTGGTTTGCCTTTTTGTTAGAATTTCTTTCCTTCTTCTTGTGTGTACGCGAGTTTATTTCTCCCCAAAAAAAAAAAAGTTACGAGAATATGCAATTCTTTTCAATGCTTTCTACAATAGTGAATTAGTTCTATTTTCAAGGGAGTTCAACATAGAGTTGATAATAATATAATCTAATCCTCCTCAAATCTTTGTATAGAAACCACGATCCTTCTTGTACTGGAGTGGAGGTGTAGGTGACTAGAAAATAGATAATGGTATGAAAGTTAGCAAAATATATTATTATTATTATCATTATTATTATTAACGGTCTACTATTTGATTCAGATTTCATAGAGAATAAAGATGCAATTACATGTGATTTTGTTTTTCTATTCAAGTTTGGACCTATTAGAGCTTCATGGCTTGTTTCATTTTTACCCTATGTTTAGATAGAAATAGATAATTGAAAAGGAGCGAAGATTGTAGAACTTATCACCCTAAACATACTTGTAGGGTCACGATTTGTAGCCCAAGCCCAAATACTATTGGATATAAGCCCAATGAGTCCAATACAATAAATTTGTAGAGAGTGGGTGAAAGAACTAGGTTTGTTTGAGAATTTGACAACGGCTAGTACAGATTCAAATTACAAATAAACAAGTAAAACAAATGGAACCGAATGAAACTATGGTCCGAGGAGTTCGGATATGATATTCATCAATCAAGCCTCACGCTCATATAGTTTCCCCATGTTTTAGTCTTTTCTTTCTCCTTTTTCTCGATCCCTCCTCCGGGAGATCTTTTTTACCTTATATATCTCCTCTTTTTCCCCATCTTGATCCTACACTTGTTGATCATCTAAACCTTCACTTTCAGCCTCTATCCCATCAAACACCTTCTCTGGCTTTCTATGAGCCGTGGTAGCCGGGATTACACTATTCAGAGGTCTTTTCCACATAAATGCAGCCAGAAAAGTAGTTGAATTGCATTTAATATGGTGGCAGCAACTTTTCTTGTAGATATTTCTCGGTTTTTATCATTCTTGTTTGTGCCTGAGACTTATCCTTATCGTGAGAACTTCTTGGAAGGTTGCCCAAATTGGGGAAATATGAAATTGACCTGTATGGACCGTGTCTAAAGAGTAATTCCTCCTATGTTCTTTATCTATGTAACTTTAATCTTGGAATCTTTATCAACTGCTTACCCCTCCTCGGATGTACTCACGTCCCCAGATAAGGCCCAAAGTCCAACATATAAAATTGGGCCTTAGTCCTCACAATTGCCCCTCAAAACTCCAATTTTTCCCCCACTGGCACCCGAGGAGAAAAAGTGGGGTTTTGATTTGCTTCTAAATTTAATGGTTAAGGATACTAAGATCCTTTAGTTTACACGTGTGGGAGTATAGTTTAGCGCGCTTTATAATTGCTACTGACGTTTGAGAATCTGCAAAGCGCCATTAATTGCTCCAGGTGGCATTTTGTCCCTTGCATCCGACGGGGAAGTGCGGATCGAACGGTTGACATTTTTTCTTAGAATTTTTGAGCGGGATAATTCCCACTTATTTTTTGTTCCCTATATAAAGCTTTGAAAGGGATCATTTCTTCTTTACTTTACGAACTCTTATGCTCTCCGGTGATCTCAAATATTCAAACTCACAAGACCTGTTAAATCGTTAAGCCTACCATATCCGTTCCCCTAGAAATCTTTGATATATATATATTTTTTAAAGGTTTCAAGGATTATCATACACTTTAGTTCGTGTAAGTTTTGATTTCTCCGAACTTTTCTTTTTTCTTTCTCGGCCAATCTTCTCGGCCCTAAATTCTTATTTTTCTAGTTATCGCTTTTAGTGTTTCACTTCCAATTTGTTCAAAATGGGTAAATTTAAGCATTTAGTGAACAACCCCACTAAGATAGAAGCTTTTAAGCAAAAATACCTCATACCACAGGAAGTCGCCTGCAAATATTATTCCCGTAAGAAATAGTAACCAACCAAGGAGAGGGGGAAGTCATAATCCCTATGATAGCTTTCATAGAAGGGGGAATGACCCTTCCTATATGTAGGATAACAAGGGATTATCTCCGCAACCATAGGATATGCCCCCACCAAAGGTCACCGAACCTTTTTAGGATCTTAGGGAGTATTGATGCTTGTCGAGGGCGAAAATGTTTCCTTCCCAACAAATAAGATTTATGTTGGGTCGGGGGGTCTAAACCGAAACTCGACGATGGGCTTGATGCACGGCCCAAAGGCTATTGGTGAAGATCCAAGAAGTCCACTATATTTTATGCCTTGGGCTTAGATTGGAACCGACAAGAGTGGCTCATGAAAAATCCCTACAAATAACACGTCAACACAGTTGAAAAACATACTATAAGAAATAACCTAGTAGTAAAATGTTTCTGCAGAAAACAGCCCAGCGATAGAAATGTTTCTGCCGAAAAAGGGGCCCAAAGAAGAGGGGTATTCCTGCAGAAAATAGCCCAGCAGTAAAGTAAAACAAAACAACATAAGTCTTGAGCCGTTAGTTACTTTACAGACTAAGGGAAATATCTATGTTTTCGGACTCATCATCCGTTAGCTCTGGTGAGGAGTCCTCTAATTCAACAATATGAGAGAAAAATTCTATAATAACAATTACATCATAACCATTGATAGTAAATGAGTAGGTAAATATCATAGGTTCCATAATGAGAAATAATGGAAAAGACTTAGTGTGAGATGAAGGGAGGGAGATCCCAGCTAGCACAGCAAGATCATTATGGTGCCATGGCATGCTCATGAATGTAATATATGTGGTGAGTAGAGAGAATCATCTGTGAGAAGTATGAGTAATGAGTGAGAGTATATAGTAGTACTACTGGAATGTTCTCCTGGGACAAGTAAGTGTTTAAGAGTAGAGATATGAGAAAGTATTTGTGAGTTTGGAGCTAGGGAACTTAGTTTCTATGTTTGAAACTAAGAACTCAAAGGCTTTTTCAGAGCTTAGAGAAAGCTTAAGCAGAGAGGTTTAGGTAGCAACTTTTCTAGTGTAAGCCTTAGTGCCTTGTTGGTTGTTGAAGCATTAATGGAGAGCTCCATTTA
Organism: Quercus dentata; assembly: GCA_028216015.1. Classification (NCBI taxonomy): domain Eukaryota; kingdom Viridiplantae; phylum Streptophyta; class Magnoliopsida; order Fagales; family Fagaceae; genus Quercus; species Quercus dentata. The sequence continues at coordinate 45,751,393 of CP116453.1, read as the reverse complement.
TATTAGGGTTTTCAAAGGGTGATTAGTAAATAATCTTTGCTGAATCTTCCTCAATCTCCATAAAATCCTTAAAGAATCGTTTTTAAGATTTTTAGCTAAGAGTAGTAAGCTTAACTTTAGAACTTTTCTGCTGTTTTGGGTAATCACAAATTAGGTTTTCTCGGCTTTAGCATTGAATGCTGATTTGCCTTGGTCGATGGGATTAGAGCATGCTTTAGGCTAATGATCTTGGATATACTGCAACTAGAATCAGAGTTCCCTAGGGCAGATTGGACCACCCCAAGCCAGGTGTCAACTTTGGAGCCCTTGCTGAGAACTCTACTAGGATCCCCTTTGGTGCCCTCCAAACCACATTTCTCTAAATTTCCCCATTTGGAGTTCATGTGATTGGTTCATGAACCAGAAAATACATATTTTTAGTATGAAAATGAGCTAATTTTGTGTCGGTTCGTAAGCTTCACTGTCCAGTCATGGCAACTTTGTTTTCTTGACTGAATGAGTTAAAGGAGAAAAAAATAACAGTGGGGTGAAGCTTTCCCAGCTTTCCCAACTTTTTGTCACTCACTTTCAGCTTTATGTCACTTGAGAGATGATGGGATTTCAGCTTGTGGAGGAAGGATTCATCCCCTAGTGGACACATGTCTGTTTTCTGACTTATTAGACATGTTGGGACCTGATGGGAATGGGCTCTAGTTGTTTATTTATTGCTAAGATTTGGCTGCCCAGTTCACATGTTCTTCAATTCTTGAGATTTGTTTATGGGCTGGTCTAATCTAGCTGGGCTTTGTTGATAAGCTTGCTTGGGCTTTGTTAACCCTACAAAATGAGTAGTTTTGCCATGGGTGATATTCATGGGCTTTATAGTTTGGTTATGGAAATAATAGACATAGTTCCCATAAAATTTTGTCAAAGAGACATTCTTTTGAGAAATGAATAATTTATATTTCCCATGAGTTGGGGATTTAACAAATGTTGAAATAATATTTGAATTTAGTAAATATGTGCCAAAATAGCATTTGGGCTTCATGAAATAGTTGCCAAAAGATTATTTGGGCTTTGAGTATAAAGTAATTGTTTTCCCAAAATGTCATTTTGGGCTTTGTAAGATCATTGCTAGAATGGTTTTAGGTTTTGTAGAATGGATGCCAAATTAGTATTTGGGCTTTTATAAAAATAGCGTAAGATAATTGCCAAATTAGTATTTGGACTTTATGAAAGAATTGCTAAGATAATATTTGGGCTTTATAAAATAGTGCCAAATTAGAACTTGGGCTTTGTGAAAATAGATGCCAAACAGGAATTTGGGCTTTGTGAAAATAGTGCCAAATTAGAATTTGGGCTTTGTGAAAATAGATGCCAAATAGGAATTTGGGCTTTATAAAATGATTTTGAGATTTATTAAAGTATTGTCGTGTAACAACGGGCTTTGTTAATAGTGCCGCATCGTAGTGGGCTTTGAATTTGTAAATAGTGCCGCATCGTAGCGGGCTTTGAATTTGCCACGTCGTAGTGGGACATCGAATTAGCCACATCATAGTGGGACTTTGGAATTAGCCACATCGTAGTGGGACTTTTAGAATTAGCCACATCGTAGTGGGGTGCAAGTGATCTCTGACTCGAACGCAAAGGACAAACCTAACAGACAGTTAAGAGTTCACACCCCAGTTCCTGTGGTAACCCATTTGGAAGACACGTCCGAAAGACACTAGTAAGCCCCAGGCCTCGGCTAATCTCCCTCATCCAGGCCTCGGCCGAGCAAGAAGAGGCCAAGCAAGGCGCCTGAAGAAGGCAAGATACGCCTTACTAAGGGGAATAAGCAACAAAAGGTACGCCGACCATCGCGCACATGGTCCCCCAAGCTAGAGGTAGATGGTGCCCCTATCGTTTGGGATGCCTCGGTTCGAAATTTTCAAGGAGGATCAAGCGGGTCACATTGCCGAAGCCCTGGAGCAACCACTTCTTTTGCCTAGAGATATGAAAGCTTACAGTGTTTTCAAGCAGCCCGATCTTTTCTTATCCCTCAAGAGGGATCTGGCTATGGTAAGCGTTTTAATCGACTCTTACAATTGAAAGCTTAGTTATTCTTATTCAATTTGTTCCTCGTCTTACACAGGTTTCCTGTTATACTGATTACCCAACAGGTTTTCGTGGCCGAGGAATGGGTCAAGGATGCCCGTAAAGAAACTAAGGCGGAGGCTCAACAACGCTCCGAGGCCGAGAAAACGTTGGGGAATCTTAAAGAGGACTATGCTTTATGTCCAAAAAGCTCAAGGAGGCAATCAAGGCCAGGGACGGTGCTAAGGTGGGCATTAAGACTGCGGAGAGGCAAGGCGAGGATTAGCACCGGGAGCTTTATGTGACCGAGGTTAATTTGGCCACAGAAAAGCAACAGGTCGAAGATCTTAGGGCCAAACTCCGGAAGGTCAGGGAGGCAGCCCAACTATCTAAGGAGGTAGCCAAGGCCGAGAAATAAGCTTCCTATCATTTCGGTGTAGAACAGACCCAAATCGGGCTCGCCGAGGAGCTCTCGGCGTATGCGAGGATTATGTGAGGTGTCCTAGGGTAAAGCCCTTGATGCTGCAAGAGTCCCTGCAGATTCTGACTTGAGGCAGCTTGGAAGTATGTATTATCATCCGGATATTTGCGAACTTCCGGAAAGCATCGGAGCAGCCGTTGAATAGCCAAGCCCCTCCTTCCTCTTCTGTCCAAAGCTCCTAAAGAGTCTGACCAAGCTAGAGACAAAGGTCAACGAGCTGAGGATCCCCAGGATAAGGGCAAGAGCCAGGAGAAGGAGAAACTTCACTTTGAAGCTAAGGATAAAGCCCGGGATGTTGCCACCTCCCAGCCAAGCCAGGCTATTGAACCTCTTGCTTCCAAAGCCCAGCCTTAGCTATTAGGATTTTTTTTTTTTTTAAACTGCAGTAGTTTTTCCATTTAAATAGTTATCACGGAATGTAATGTGTTCTCTTTTTGAGGAATGAATATGCTTCTCTTTAGTTCTTGTGTTTGCATTTCATATACTTTCCAACTAGTTGTCATTGCAGATAATTTTGACTTGTTACTACTTTAGTTTTAACCAAATCAATAACAATACCCTCACTCTTGATGCAAGTAATTTAACTAGGTAGTAACACAAGATGATTCTTATAAAAATTAGTAATGAACTTGGTAATTGATGAAAGAAAAAAAGGAGACACTTAGTACATGTTTCAATATTTAAGGAAATATTCAAGGACCTTGCCTTATTTGTAGGTATCACTTTAAGGACTCGGATATAATCTTAGACATATTCTCAGTACACGAGAAGGAAATAAACAGAAATTATAGGGTGCTAGACTCATGCAAGAATGTGGTCAGAGAAACCACACACCTAAACACAACTTAGTATCTATTTAAACCTTGATAAAGATGCCATTGAGCGTTAATTTCACCCAAGTGCATGGTCCGAGAGACCCGACACGACTTAGGATCTGTTTAAACTCTTATAAAGGTGCCATTGAGTGTTAATTTCACCCATGTATGTGGTCCAAGAGACTTGACATGACCTAGGATCTATTTAAACTCTTATAAAGATGCCATTGAGTGTTAATTTCACCCGAGTACGTGGTCCGAGAGACCCGACATGACTTAGGATCTGTTTAAACTCTTATAAGGATGCCATTGAGTGTTAATTTCACCCATGCATGTGGTCCGAGAGACTTGACATGACTTAGGATCTGTTTAAACTCTTATAAAAATTTATTAATGACAAATATAATAACTTTATATAACAAAAAAACATGCGGATAAAAGAAAACTTGCATTAATAATAATATCCTTTTAGGTTGTTTACATTCCAAGGGCATGGTATTACATGCCCATCTAAGTCCTCAAGAAAATATGCTCCTATACCTGCCACCGAGGTGATGCGGTATGGTCCTTCCCAACTGGGGCCTAGCTTTCCCTATGCTAGGTTCTTTGCACTGCCTAGAACCTTTCTCAATACTAAGTCACCTGGCACTGATGGCCTTGGCTTTACAAAGGCATCGTAACCTTGGTAATAGGCTAACTAGACCATTGTGCCTTCTCTTCTTTCCTCGATCAAGTCTATGCCTTTTTCTAGTAGTTTGTTGTTACTCTTCTGACTGAATGTGCTGGTTCTTAACGTTGGGAAGCTAGCTTCTAAGGGAATAACAGCCTCTGCTCCATATGTCATTGAAAAGGGGGTTTCTCCTGTGGACCTTCAAGATGTGGTTTGGTACGTCCAAAGGACATGTGGTAGCTCTTCCACCTATTTCCCTTTTGCATCATCCAACCTCTTTTTGAGTTTGTTTACTATGGTTTTGTTTACAGCCCCAGCTTGTCCATTTCCTTGAGGACAAGCAGGTGTGGAATACTGGTTCGTAATCCCAAGGTCACAACAATATCTCTTAAAAGATTTTCTGTCAAATTGAAGGCCGTTGTCCGAGATGAGGGTATAAGGGACCCCGAACCGTGTAACGATGTTTTTCCAAACAAACCTTTTGGCATCCACGTCTCCGATATTCGACAAAGGTTCAGCTTCAACCCATTTGGTGAAATAGTATGTGCCAACCAGTAGGTACCTTTTGTTCCCCTCTTGCTTTAGGGAAAGGACCAATAATGTCCAAGCCCCACTGCGCAAAGAGCCAAGGGCTGGACAGAGGATTAAGAATTCCTCCCGGTTGGTGTATGTTTGGAGCAAATCTCTGGCATTGATTGCACTTCTTTACATATTCTAGTGCTTCTTTTTGCATGTTTGGCCACCAATAGCCCCGTGAGATGGCTCTATGGGACAAAGACTTGCCTCCTATATAGCTTCCACAAATCCCTTCATGTAATTCCTTAAGGAGCTGTTTTGATGCCTTAGGATGGATGCAGAGTAAGTAAGGTCCTGAAAAAGAGCATTTGTATAATCTTTGATCCTCGGATAACCAAAAACGGGGCACTTTTCTCTATATCTTGTCGACTTTAGACTTATCTTCTAGTAGGACATTATTCTTCAAAAATAGTACTATAGGGTCTATCTAGCTAGGACTTAGTTTGGCCTGATGAACCTGGATTACCTCCTCCCCTTCTTCCCTAGGTTTACACAAATCTTCTACAAGGATAACCCGAGGTAAGCTTTGGTCCGAGGAGGTTGCAAGGGTGGCTAGAGAGTTAGCATGTGTGTTTCCGCTTCTAAGGACATGCGATGGTGAAAGATTCAAAACTTGATTGTAAATGCCTAACTTGACTTAGATATCCTTGCATTCTCTTATCTCTTGCTTCTAGTTCATCATTCACCTGGCCGGCGACTAATCTTGATTCGGAGAAAACCGTCACCGCCTTTCCTCCCATTCTCTACACCATGGACATTCCCTCGAGCAAGGCTTCATACTCAGCCACATTATTTGTGGCCGAGAAGTCCAGTCTTAATGATTTCTTAATGGTGAGCTCTTCAGGGGAGATTAGAACTAGCCCCACTCTAGAACCCCTTTGGTTTGCCACCCTATCAACGTACACTTTCCAACATAAAGGCACTTGTAGAGAGATGGCGCCGACCGATTTTTCACCCATGTGATGTACCTTGAGTACTTCTTCTAACAAAGGCTCAGCAAATTCTGCCACAAGATCTGCAAGGACCTGCCCTTTGATAGCGATACGAGGCATGTACTTGATGTCAAAAGCTTCAGGAATGGTACCTTATTTAGCAATCCTTCCAATGTAATCAGCACTCTGCAATATGGACTTGAGCGGGAGCCGAGTAAGGACAATAACTGTGTGTGCCTGGGAGTAGTGGGGAAGCTTTCGTGTAGCATGTACCACTACTAAGATGGCCTTCTCTAGTGGTAGGTACTGGACCTCGACTTCTTGCGGGATTTACTTACATAGTAGACTAGTCGTTGTATGCCATTGTCAACTCGTATTAGCACCAAACTCACCGCATGTGGAGCCACAGCAATGTAGGCAAATAGGACTTCGTCTACCTCTGGACTGGACATAATAGGTGGCCGAGATAGATATTCTTTGAGTTTTGAAAAGCTAAAGCACAATCCCTTCCATTTAGTTAATAAGAGGAAGAAAGGTTTGCATCTATCGGTTGAACGAGATATAAACCTATTGAGGGCTGCAGTCATTCCAATAAGTTTTTGGACCTCTTTGGGGTTCCGAGGAGGTTGTAGGTTGTTGATAGCTTTGATCTGGTCAAGGTTAACCTCAATTCCCCGGTGAGTGACCATGTAACCTAGGAATTTGCCCGATGCCACCCCAAACGAACACTTGGAAGTGTTAAGGTGCAGTTTGTGTTGTCTTAAGATTTCGAATATACGCCCGAGTCTTTCATGTGCTCGGATACCACTTTGCTCTTCACCACCATGTCGTCTATGTAAATTTCAATAGTCTTAACTAGCAGGGGCTTGAACATTCTGGTCATCATTCTCTGATATGTTGACACTGCGTTTTTCAAACCGGAAGGCATCACTTTGTAGTGATAATTCTAGGTAGGGTTAACGAAGGTTGTTTTCTCCCGATCATCTTGAGCTAACAAAGATGTCTGGTGGTAACCTTGGAAAGCATCTAGAAAGCTCATCCGAGGATGGCCTGCGGTTGCGTCAACGAGCTAATCTATCCGAGGCATAGGAAAAGGATCTTTTGGACATGCCTTATTCAAGTTAGTGAAGTCTACACACACTCGCCACTTTCCACTCTTCTTTTTTTACCACCACGGTGTTAGCTAGCCATTCAGGATAGAAAATCTCTTTGATAGCCCCCACTTGTTTAAGTTTAGTCACCTCATCCTTAATAGCCTCAGCGTATTCCCTGGAGGGGCGTCGAGGAGGCTGCTTCTTTGGAATAACAGATGGGTTGACGTTCGGATGGTGACAGATGAAGTTTGGGTCCACCCCTGGGGCCTCGTAGACATTCCAGGCGAATACATCTATGTTCTCTCTAAGAAACCTTAACAATTCTTCCTTCTCTTCAATGGGCGGTTGGGAACCAACTTGGAAGAACCTCTCAGGGTCGTTATCAATTACAACCTTCATCAAACTCTCACACTTCGTCTCCTCGGCTGGCTCGTTAATGAGCAAAGTTGGAATCCTTAATCGCTATGAGCTTCTCTTAGCATGGTCCAAGGATTTAGCCTCGGTTTGATGCTTTGGATGGCGCTTATAAGGCATTGTCTAGCCACGGACTAATTCCCAACAATCTCCCCAATTTGGTCCCCAGAGGGGAACTTCACTTTCTGGTGCAACGTAGAGGAGATAGCCTCCAAGGCATGGAGCCAGAGCCTGCCCATTATTGCTATGTAGGGTGAATACGCATCTACCACTATGAAACCCACCTCCACTGTTTCAGAGCCAATCTATACGGGTAATTTGATTTAACCCCTCAGAATGACAATTTTCCCAACAAAGCCTACCAACGAAGAAGTATAGGCCATTAGATCCTCGGGTCTTAGGTTCAGCCCCTTGTACAAATCGGGGTACATGATCTTGGCACCACCGCCTTGATCCACCATCACCCTTTTCACATCATAGCCCCCTATCCTCAACGTGACTACCATTGCATCATCGTGGGGCTGTATGGTTCCAACCTTATCTTGATCCGAGAAGCCTAGGACCAGCTGAATCTCTGTTTTTGCCCTCTTAAGCTCTAATCTGGAGTCCTCAATATGTATCCGAGCAAATGTACATGACTTTGGAGGGACAGGAGCCGGTTTTTCCTGGAGCAACAAAGATAACATTGATCGTCCCCAAGGCAAGTCTTGTAGCGTCATCCCTCCTGGGCCCCGAATTAGCCTGACTATTCTGACTAGTGGATTGATGTAAGATATGTTTCAATTTTCCCTCTCGGACGAGTTGGTCTAAGTGATCCCAGAGATTTCTACAATCCTCTGTAGTGTGCCCATGATCTTGGTGGTATTGGTAGTAAAGATTTTGGTTACGCCTTAAAGAGTTTCCCGCCATTTTATTCGGCCATTTGAAGTATGGTTCATATTTAATCTTCTCCAAAACCTGTTGCATCGGTTCTTCAATCATCTTGTGTTGACCGCCTAAATATCGATGAGAGCCCGACTGTCCTAAAAAATCTCTCCGTGTCCTTTGCTATATCGATCCGACCTGAAATCCTTTCTCTCTCGAGGAATGACCTTCTCCTTTCCCTTTCCTTGCTATTGGTCCTCTTCTACCCTTTTGTATTTATCAATGCGATCCATGAGCTAGCACACACTAGTCACAGGTTTGCCGATCGGTGATTTTCTTAAGCCATATTCGGTTGGGAGTCCCAACTTAAAGGTGCTGATGGCCACATCATCAAAGCCACCCTCAATTTCATTAAACATCTCCCAATATATGTCCGAAAATGTTTTCAAGCTCTCTCCCTCTCACATGCTCAAAGATAGTAGGGATGCCAAAGGCCAAGGTACCCTTCTACAAGTAACGAATCGAGAATCGAACATCCGGGTAAGCTCCCTAAAAGAGTCTGTGGATTCTGCCTTTAGACCGTCAAACCATCTCATTGCGACAGGTCCAAGGCTAGATGGGAAGACTTTGCATATCAAGGCTTCATCCTTAGCATATACAGCCATTCTCTGGTTGTATTGGCTCACATACTCCACAGGATCTGTCCGACCATTATAAACAGCGAAAGTCGGCCGATGAAAGTGACGAGGGAGCTGTGCATCTTCAATATTACGCGTAAAAGGCAACTTGGAAATCTGGTTAAGGGCCCCGCTCATATCGTCATTCCCTACTCCTCTACGTGGAGGGATCTCGCGATGTCACTCATGATGGTGCTCCTTTTCGTAAGAGAAAGGCTCACTAGGCGGGGTTCGAGACCTTTGCCTGTAACTTAGGTCTCCTTCATCTTCGGAGGAAACATCATAGTCCGGGGAAACTTTCCTCCTCCTTGCATGGTGCAGGTCCCTTTTTAGTTGATCAATCTCCAGTTGCAAGTCCCTGCTAGTCTTAGCACGGGAAGTATGACCTTCTCCCCGAGGTTGACTCCTATCAATACATGGGGCGTGCACACTCCCTTCACGATCATCTCACTGCTCAAGGTTAATGAAAGGGTCACCATGTTGGGATCCCCCCGATTCTACTTGTTGCGAACCTAACTCTGCCATAGCCGACCGTTATCTTCCCTCACACACAAGCTCTTCCCCATAGACGGCACCAATTGTAGGGTCACAAATTGTAGCCCAAGCCCAAATACTATTGGATATAAGCCCAATGAGCCTAGTATAATAAATTTGTAGAGAGTAGGTGAAAGAACTAGGTTTGTTTGAGAATTTGACAACGGCTAGTACGGATTCAAATTACAAATAAACAAGTAAAACAGATGGGACCGAATGAAACTGTGGTCCGAGGAGTTCGGATATGATATTCATCAATCAAGCCTCACGCTCATACAGTTTCACCGTGTTTTAGTCTTTTCTTTCTCCTCTTTTCTGATCCCCCCTCTGGGAGATCTTTTCTACCTTATATATCTTCTCTTTTCCCATCTTGATCCTACACTTGTTGATCATCTAAACCTTCACTTTCAGCCTCTATCCCATCAAACACCTTCTCTGGCTTTCTGTGAGCTGTGGTAGCTAGGATTACACTGTTCAGAGGTCTTCTCCACATAAATGCAGCCAGAAAAGTAGTCAGCAGCATGCATTTAATACGGTGGCAGCAGATTTTCTTGTAGATATTTCTCAGTTCTTATCATTCTTGTTTGTGCCTGAGGCTCATCCTTATCATGAAAACTTCTTGGAAGGTTGCCTAGATTGGGGAAATATGAAATTGACCTATATGGACCGTGTCCAAGGAGTAATTCCTCCTCGGACTATTCCTCCTCCATCCTTCATCTATGTAACTTTAATCTTGGAATCTTTATCAATTGCTTACCCCTCCTCGGATGTACTCATGTCCCCAGATAAGGCCCAAGGCCTAACATATAAAATTGGGCCTTAGTCCTCACAATACTAATGGAGGAAGTTATTCACAGAATGCCTAAACAACATGAAACAATTAAATAGCATAGGATTGATCACCTTGACAACCGGGATTTGGAATTTTCTTGAAGGATTCTTATTAAGTAGCTCTCTTACATTTCAATTGAAAGATGACATTGCAAATTTTATTCAACAAGTTCCAAATTTTCAAGAAAATTTATTTATTTTAAAAAATTAAAAGACATGGATGATATTTTTATTCATTGCTTTTAATAAATAAATAAATTGGGGCAGTGAAGAAAGGTTAGATTGTGAGAGTGAAAAGGAAGAAATGACTCAATGGTATTAGTGTAAGTATAAGTGGGTTTTTTCTACTTAACCAAAAACAAAGGTTTTTCCTATATGGCTAATCCAGCTTTGCCATGGAGTCAATTTACTGCTAGTAGATTGGTCTTGTTTCAAACTTCTTTTATACTTTAGAAGACTTGTTAACAGGTCTTCTGAAGTGTAAAAGAAGTTTGTGCCCCATGATAGAGAGAGTGGTTGAGTAGTAACATCTTGCATGTGGGGCATTTGACTTGGAATATTTTTGATATTCTTGTGAAATTTCTCTCATCATTTCCTACAAAGAAGAGAGTTGAATTAAATAAAAATAAATAAAAAAATAAAAAACCTCAACGATATGAATGCGCGACCTTGACAATACTTATATCTTAGCTTTGATTGCACCCCCTTCTTCTCCCAGCATGTTTGGAGCCCATGCCTCCAACCCCTAATAGTGACGTGACATTAGTTTTTTCTTTTGTTTTTAGTGGTTAGAGCCCAAAGCTCTCCCTTTGAATTTGACTTATTGTACTTAGCTTTGGCATAAGCTAGAATACTTATAAAGACCATGATGAGGTAGCTTCTTTACACAATCCAAAAAAAAAAAAAATTATTGTTCATTCTCATCAAACTTCTAAAAAAGAAAAAGTACTTCCAATAGCAACTCCAAGCAAGTACATAGATCTAGCTACCTCTAGTAATTCTCTCTCTCCCTTTACAATTCTTACAATATCACACATACTTTACCAGCTTTTCAAAATTTTGAAATATTTTGTTACTGCTATTAACGAAATAATTAATATGTTAATTTCCACCAAATCTCAAGGGAAAGTGTCATTCTCTTGAACTTTTGGGGTGGAGTAACATTCCCCAAAAGTTTTTATAATTTACCCTATTAATTTTCTATATTCTTCCAATTTTTCTATTCCCCTTTCAAACACACAAAAGTAAAACAATTATCTTTTCTTTCCTTTTACGTTTCTATTCTTTGTATATTTATCATCCATCGATTACTGCGAATTATACACAAACCAGAAATAGTTCAAAATATGACATATTATAATATGATTTTTCCCCAAATCAGGTCAACAACAAATGTCATTCATTACTATGTTTTAATTTTTCATTGATTTATTATTTAGTTATAGCATCAAAATTATAGTAGATGAATATGTAAAGTTAAAATCGTCTTAGATAAATTTGTAAAGCCAACCGGAGTGTAGCAACAAGATTAAAGGTGAAAAATAAATAAGAAAAAAAATAATGATCTGGCAAATGAGTTGGCACAATAGAAGTGTAGCAACAATAAATACATTTTAGCTTCTAGCTAGTCTTGTTCTTGTGCCATTGATATTGGTCGTGATGTTAACTTTTGAGGCTGAATTGCAATTATTCTTTGTAGATAACAAATTAGTCATTTTCTTTCCCTAAGCAGACAAAGACCTAGACTTTTTTGGTGGGTATTTGGCTGATGACTAATTTTGTGACCACATACAAGATAACATTAAATGTATGCCTTGATTTTTTGCAAGCCCAACTTTGGTGGTTTGATTTTTTGCATGCCCATCATGACTTATTTGCATGCCTATACAGTGGAAATATGGGCGCACCAGGTTCTTGATGATGACAAAATAGGCGCCATTTCTACAATTAAAGGCCTAGACTCTTTTTTGTGGGTATGGTTGATGCCTTACTTGTGACGACATACAAGATAGTCTCATCCTTGGGCCATTGATATTGATCTTAAAGTTATCTTTTGAGGCTGAATTGCAATTATTCTTTGTGGATAACCAATTAATAATATTTTTTTTCCCTTAATGAGACAAAGACCAAGACTTCTTTTGGCAGTATTTGGTTGATGACTAACTTTGTTACCCATGTGCCGTTGATTATCGACCTTGAAGGTAGCTATTGAGGTTGAACTTGGTAGTCTTGAACTACAATCACCATTAATTTTTACGAAAATTTTCTTCCATTCTTAGTAGGTTACCAGTTTTATTGATGATAATTAACCAATTAATTCATTAGGAATTGGGTGCACTAGGATTCCCACGGAAATAGAACTAATTCATTGTTTGTGCTTCCAGAACATTTAGATTTTGGAAGTACACAATTGCATGGTACAAAATTCAAAATTCAGAGTTACACCTGAAAAATAAATAATTGGTCGGTGTCAAAGTAAATCATATGAGTAGGTAGTTGTTCAATATATAATGTCATTTTCTGAAATCACTAGGTTATGAGAATATGCATGGCTTTTGAATAGAATTTGTGGTATGCCGTTTTGTTAGAATTCTTTTCCCTCTTCTTGTGTATGCGCGAGTTTGTTTCTAAAAAAAAAAAAAAGTCATGAGAATAAGCAACTCTTTTCGATGCTTTCTACAATAGTGAATTAGTTCTATTTTCAAGGGAGTTCAACATAGAGTTGAAAATAATATAATATAATCTAATCCTCCTCAAATCTTGTATAGAAACCATGATGCTTCTTGTACTGGAGTGGAGGTGTAGGTGACTAGAAAGTAGATAACAGAATGAAAGTGAGCAAAATATATTATTATTATTATTATTATTAACTATCAACTATTTGATTCAGATTCTACAGAGAATAAAGATGTAATTATATGTGATTTTGTTTTTCTATTCAAGTTTGGACCTATTAAAGCTTCATGGTTTGTTTCATTTTTACCCTATGTTTAGATAGAAAGAGATAATTGAAACGGAGTGAAGATTGTAGAACTTACACCCTAAAAATATTGATGTAGGAAGTTATTCACAGAATGCCTAAACAAGATGAAACAATTTATTAGCATAGGATTGATCACCTTGACAACTGGGATTTGGAATTTTCTTGAAGGATTCTTATTAAGCAGCTCTCTTACGTTTCAATTGAATGATGACATTGAAAATTTTATTCGATGAGTTCCAAATTTTCAAGAAAATTTATTTATTTTAAAAAATTAAAAGGACATGGATGTTTTTTTTATTCATTGCTTGCAATATATAAATAAATTGGGGCAGTGAAGAAAGGTCAGATTGTGAAAGTGAAAAGGAAGAAATGACACAATGGTATTAGTGTAAGTATAAGTGGGTTTTTTCTACTTACCAAAAAAAAAAAGGTTTTTCCAATATGGCTTATCCAGCTTTGCTATGGAGTCAATTTAATGGTAGTAGATTGGTCTTGCTTCAAACTTCTTTTATACTTAAGACTTGTTAACAGGTCTTCTACAAGTATAAAAGAAGTTTGTGCCCCATGGTAGAGAGAGTGGTTGAGTAGTAACATCTTGCATGTGGGGCACTTGACTCGGAATATTTTTGGTATTCTTGTGAAATTTCTCTCATCATTTCCTACGAAGAAGTGAGTTGAATTAAAAATTAAAAAAAAAAAAAAAAAAAAAAAAAAAAAAATTGAACTCAGCAATATGAATGTGCGACCTAGACAATATTTATATCTTAGCTTTGTTTGCACCCCCTTCTTTGGAAAAGGTGCTTTTAACATGTTTGAAGCCCAAGGCTCCAACCACTAATAGTGACAGTGACATTAGTTAATTCTTTTGTTTTTAGTGGTTAGAGCCCAAAGCTCTCCCTTTGAATTTGACTTATTGTACTTAGCTTTGGCATAAGCTAGAATACTTAAACGTTTGATTCGAATTTTTAGTATCTATCTGTTGGGCCTTCACCATACTACAAAGGGACTAAATTTATGAAGACCATGATGAGGTAGTTTCTTTACACACTCCAAAAAAAAAAAAAAAAAAATAGTATTGTTCTTGAAAGCTTGAATATGTGTGAAAACACGAGCTGTTTAGACCCCAAATTAAAAATTATGACTTGGTTGCTTTTACTCTAACTTAACTAAGTGTGGAATAAGAGTAAATGTGAGCGAACAAACAATAAAACTACTCTAAGCCATATTCATCAAATATCAACTATAAAATGAAAGTTAAAAGAGTAGGGAAGAAGGATGTAAGCACAAGATAACACCGAGACGTGTTATCGAAGAGGAAATCGAAGAACTCGGCGAAAATTTTCTCCGACGCACTCCAAGCGGTAAATCGATCCACTAGAGAATAAAGTTAGAGTACACGAATAACAAAAGACCCTTCAAGCCTAGTCTAGTCAATGTACTTGAGCCCTCCAAGCTCCTGCTACCAACGGACTTCTCAGAGTCATGTCTTCTCTAGCTTTCCGAATCCCGCAATACACTCGATTGCATCCGCCAAGCCTCACCAACTTCTTTTGGCAAATCCCCAAAGCTTCCCAAACTCCAAAACACTCTCTTTCGCGAGTTAGCTTCTAGCGAGACACTCGCAAAATCTACTTGCTCATCCAATACATGCTCGATTCTTCACTATCTAATACTAAGCCCAATACAATAAAACCCACAAAATGCAAGGAACAAAATTAAAGCAATTACAACACTTTTTGTCATGGAATAAATCACAACTTTACAATCTTCCCCTTTGGCTATTCTGTGACAAAACACCTTATAACATACTCTAGACTTAAACGTGAGTTTGGGAACAATGGCAAAACTCACTCACATCTAAATCTAAAACCTGTGATGAACTTGGAACATATATACCTGTAACTTGAAACACTTGCACAAAACACATTAGACCCTCAAGGTAAATCAAGTAATAAAAGGGCAAGTATAATGTAACAAGTAAACTTACGATCAAGTAAACATGTTGTAAAACATATAAGCAACTTGATCAAATACAAAACAGTCATATGGAAATGACTACAATGATCATATAGCAAAGCAAATGATCATCTGAACATGCAACCAATGGAGCACAATAGCATAAGGATGTATGCATGTCCAACACAAAAACACAATGCGATGAGAGAAATAAAGCATAGATACTAAATGCAACTTAAAGCACCATAAAACAATGAGAAAACAAGCATAAGGTAAAACAAAACAAAACAAGGTTTTCTTAAAAAAAGAATGTCTTCTCCCCCTTGATATATGCATCTCTCCTATGGCTTTCTCCCCCTCCGAATGTGCATGAAGTAGAATTTCTCCCCCTAAGAATGTGCACATGAGTCATATAGAAATGACGATATACTTCGATATACTCTCTAGTATACTTTCCCCCTTTTTGTCACGAATAGACAATTGAATCAAGAGGAAGGAGGGAAAGAAAATAAGATATGAGCAAGGGTATGAGGCATAGGGGGTGCAAGATGAATGAGAAAATGAAGCTCAAACGAAAGACAAAAACAAAGAATGCTACAAAGCATAAAGTAAACATGACATGCTAAGCATGATGGAACAAAGAATAGACCAAGACATGACATAGACACAAGAACATGTTATATGTACTAAAAGGTCTAAAAATACTTAACTAGCATAAATGAATGCAAAACATGTCAAGTGTTAGAGTGTGTGCAAAAAAGGTGCATCTAGTGTGCATGTGAGATACATAATCAATGCATGAGCCAGCACTCACGCGGTAAAGTATGTAAAACACACAACCAATGATCAAAATATGATAAACATGAATAATTATGGTGATTCTCGAAAATTGATACTCATCAGAGTCTAAAACAACGAGAGAATGTCATTTGGACATTTTATCAAACACTTGGTATGCACCAACACAACTAACATGTAAACAATGCATGAACATATGTGAATATTGCCTAAATACAAGTTAAAATGCCACAAGGAGCCAACACAGACACAAACAAATCAAATGAGACAAAGCCCAATCAAGAAATTGAAAAAAAAAAATTCACAAAACTTAAAGTTTCCCAACCCTTTTTCAAAAAATAGACCCAACTCATGCAAAACCTAGAATTTAATACTTAATTTAAGGAAATAAAGAGAAAAGAGTGATCAAACATACCTTAGAGATGATTTTGAGAAGATTTCACTTGAGTTTTGGTGGGGTTTTTGAGAGAAAATAAGTTTAGGATTGAGAGAGGCTTGAGGGAGGCAAAGTGTTTATGTTTGAAAAAACTGTCTTGATCAGCCTTTAAAAAATTGAAAACACAAGTTTTTCGCAAGTTAGCTTCTTGTGAAGTTACTCGTGAGACAATCATGAGACAATTGTGTAACTTTTATGTTTTTGCTTTATAGCTCAACAAATGTCAAATCTCAAAAAGAGATAATGAGCTGCAAAAGCCGTCACACATACTAGTATTTGACTAGGAAAAAGGGAAAGTGACTTGTATTAAAATGTGTAGTGCCCAAAAAGCCAAAAGCTTACTTTTAAAATTGAAATATCAAAATTTCAGGCATCGATCTCAAAATGAGACGTATTGTTCATATATGATCAAAAGTTATGAGTTGAAAGAAGCCAAAAGTAAAGCTTCAAAGATATGTAATCATCTTCTTGTGGGAGGTCATATATGTTCATTTCTTTAATTGAGATAGACCACTTGAGTTAGTAGTAGTTGTGTATGATTTGATTGAATTGATCATTGAAACTTCACTCTAGACTAAGGACTTTTCCACATTTGATACACACACATAACACACAAGTTTTTTGTTCAATGAATGCTCATTTCATTTGTGTGATTGTACGTGTTTAAATGTGATGTGTATACTCAATCGCTTGTCAATCAAACCCAAAATGATTTTTTAGTATTTTATATGTTTTTGAAAGTATTTTTATACTTTCGTGTTGTGAGTTTTTGTTCATATTGCATTTTTCATCAGTTCTTTCTCATCAATCTTCTAAAAAAGAAAAGGCACTTCCAACAGCAACTCCAAGCAAGTACATAGATCTAGCTACCTCTAGTAATTCTTTCTTTCCCTTTACCATTCTTACAATATCACACATACTTTACCAACTTTTCATAATTTTGAATAATTTTGTTACTGTTATTAATGAAATGATTAATGTGCTAATTGCCACCAAATTTCAAGGAAAGAGTCATTCTCTTAAACTTTTGGAGTGGAGTAACATTCCCCAAAAGTTTTTGTAATTTACCCTATTAATTTTCTATATTCTTCCAATTTTTCTATTCCCTTTTCAAACACACAAAAGTAAAAAAATTATCTTTGCTTTCCTTTTACTTTTCTATTTGTCATATATTTATCATCCATCGATTATTGTGAATTTTACACAAACTAGAAATAGTTCAAAATATGACATATTATAATATGATTTTTTCCCAAATCAAGTCAACAACAAATGTCATTCATTACTGTGTTTTAATTTTTCATTGATTTATTATTTAGTTATAGCATCAAAATTATAGTAGATGAATATGTAAAGTTAAAATCGTCTAAGATAAATTTGTAAAGCCAATATATATATATATATATATATATATATATATATATATATATATATATATATATATAATATTGTCAACAAAATTAAAGGTTAAAAATAAATAAGAAAAAGAATAATGATGTAGTAGATGAGTTGGCTTAACAGGAATGTAACAACAATAAATAAGTTTTAGCTTCTAGCTAGTCTTGTTCTTGTGCCATTGATATTGATCGTGAAGTTAACTTTTGAGGCTGAATTGCAATTATTCTTTGTAGATAACCAATTAGTCATTTTTTTCCTTGATGAGACAAAGACCTAGACTTTTTTCGTGGGTATTTGGCTTATGACTAACTTTGTGACCACATACAAGATAACGTTTGAATGTTCAATTACCAATTCAAGCTTAATATCAAACAATTAATGTGCGGAATATGAACATAAGCTTAACACAGAATTGATAAACAATCTAAACCAAATAAAATCACATCCACAACAGAATTTAAATGGCAAAGATTAAGAGAAGAGAGATGCAAACACAAGGACAACACAATGATGTGTTATCGAAGAGGAAACCGAAGCCCTTGGCGTAAAAAATCTCTCCGCCGCCCTCCAAGCAGTAAATATTCCACTAAAGAATGTAGTTGGGATACATAAATAACAGAAGACCCTCCAAGCCTAATCTACTTAGTGTACCTAAGTCCTCCAAGCTCCTATTCCATCAAGGTTACGCTGAACATATTTCTTCTTTAGCTTCCCGGATTCCGTTATTTGACCATAGCATCAACCAATATGAAATTGGTCTCTTCCTAACTGCTTCCCAAAGCACCAAATGGCCTTCTCACGGATGTGGGTATGGTGAGAAAAGGTTTTAGTCAAAAACCTCTCAAGAATGTAACAATGGAGAGGAAGAGGGTTGAGGAATTTGAAGAGTCTCTAAATGAAGATTGGGGATGAATCAATCTTGTTTTTCTCTAGGGTTTCTCTCTCAAAATTTTCTCTGGAAGCTCTCTACATTTCGTGGGTATAAGGGTCTATATATAGTAGGGTGAGAAAGGAATGCAAAGAGTTAGTTATTCCCAAATAGGGTGGTCTGGCGACTTGGCCTCGCGATCGGGCCGAGTCGCTAGTTCAAGCAATGAGCTATCGGCCTGGCCACCCTAGGACTTTTGTCCCGTAGTGCAACAACTAGCATGACTCTTCAGCTCCCTTGCGTGCTCCAAATGTGTGCCAACTTTGGCAGCTTGCCGATCATGAGTTACCAATGAGTCCAACTGCGAGTCTCTGCATCCTTGCACAATCTTGAGCAATTCTTCACACTCTCTCACTCACTACCCTTACATGATTCCCACCTAAATACAGGGTTATTAATTGCTAAAATACAAGCAAATTTGGCACGGAATAAAGCCAACAAGATGGTTGATAAAATTCAACCTTACAACATTAAACGTATGTCTTGATTTTTTGCAAGCCTGACTTTGGTGGTTTGATTTTTTGCATGCCTATCATGACTTATTTGCATGCAATTTAATAGAGTTGTTGACATGTTCTTCACCTCTATTAATGCATGACTTTGTTTTTCCACATGATATGCACAGTTTCTCGATAGTGCCGACATGAATTACTCTTTCAGGTATCAATGAGAATGACCATTTCTAAAGGTATACATGGTTGCGGTGAAGTTGCCAGTTGCCACGCAAATTGGTAAATAGGATACAAGACAAGATACTAGTGTTGCCCATGTGCCGTTGGTTATTGACCTTGGAGGTAACTGTTGAGGTTGAACTGCAATGAGTTGTGCAATCACCATTTTTATTAAATTTTTCTACCGTTCTAAATTAGTAGGTAACCAGGTTTGTTGATGATAATTTTGTACCATCCATAAGAGAAATTCTTGAGGGGTGCACTGGGATTCCCATGGAAATATAACTAATCATGATTAGATTTAGAGACAACTTTGTAGGTTAAATATTACTGCTCCTTGTCATCAAACTTTTAAGAAAGCACTTCCAACGCAGTAACTCCGCAAATCTAGCTCCCTCTGGTAATTCTCTTTTTTCCTTAACAATTCTTACAGCGTAGGTACCACGGACACTTTATAAAATTTTCAAATTTTGGAATATTTTTCTACTGTTATTAACAAAATGGCTAATTTATTGATTTCCTCCAAAATCCAAACTTCAAAGGAACTTTTTGTAATTTACCCTAATAAATTTCTATTATTCCACTTTTTTATTCCCTTCCGAACACGCAAAAGAAAAACAATAATCTTTTCTTTCCTCTTACTTTTACATTCTTCCTAAATTTCCATCCATCAATTTATTGCAAGTTTTACATGAAACAAAAATAGTTCAGAATATAAAGCAAATTTTATTTTAGGGTTGGTTCATAATCATACTAGACTAATTTTACAATTTTTCAGGTACCCCTAATTAGTTGGACACCCCTTACGATTTCAAACATCTAAACTGTAACAAATTAAGGGTCAGAGTTAGGTCCAGTGTCCAGTAGTATTGGACCCGTTGAGATGATGACATGTATCAACTTTTTGATACGTGTCACCATCTAACCGGGTCTAGTGCACTAGATGCACTGGACCTAAACCAAGTCCACAAATTAATTGGATGATGAGGATAACCTTTTCCTCTATTTAATATTTTTGGAACAAATCATTTTGTGAATTCCGGGAAGTTCAAGAAGGGTCCAAACTCCAAAGGTCATATAGAACCAATAAACACTCCAAAGCACAAGCAATATAGATTGATGGTCACAAAATTGTAATAAAAAAGAAAAAAGAGAGATTGATGTCACAAAATGCAGACTTTGAAAGTATTACGTAAAGTACAATATACTTCAACTCAAATTCTTAACCATACTATAAGGGATTTTTTTCCCCTAATACTCGTATACCAAGTTAGCATTGAAGTGAGACATTTCTATAGGAGTTAGGCATATAGACTCATAGACACCTTCCAAATATACATGGAATCAGGTGAACTGCATTAAACTTACTAATACATATAACACAGGTTAATTTGTACATTTTCACAGGGACTGTATGTGTTTCACCCTCTGAATCACTTGCTTAACCTTGGCAAATGGTGTTTCATACAAAATGGGAGGGTTTTCATACTTAGACGCCAAACTCTGCTCCCCAAGAAAAGCATTGAATGAATCTGCCACTAAGTATGACAGACTCGAGATTGCATCCCCCTTCTAGGAAAAGCACACATCAGCCCCCGCATAGATCTTTGGCAAGTTGTTTGATATTGGACACTGGCGTGTAGTATGTTCTCCTCGTGAACTGTAAAATGGCTAATGGATCCAATACATGACCATCATACCTAACAAATTCTTTTGAAAGAGAGAGAGAGTAAAAGCACTGGGTGCACTTAAGCGCAAGGGCCTCCAAGAGCCTAGGTTCAAAGCACACACTTGATTGAAATGAGATGCACATTTTTTTTTAAATGATTTGATAAATTTGAAAATAATTATCAATGGGCAATACAACAATCAAATGATAAAAGAACATATAAAATTGAAATAAAATATTTTATAAAAATTCATATAATATTTATATAAGCCTATCCTTTTGCAATTTTTTGGATCAACTAGATGAAGTACTCATGAGTACTTCCGTCAATATCCATTCTTGAATCTCCAGTAGCCATAATGTGCTATGACTAATTACTAATATTAGTTAATAATTTTTTAACTTAATAAGTATATGAAAATAAGATTTAGTCAATATAAGATCAATAGTGGATTGTAGAGTGATTACGATCCCAAATAGTTCTTATAGAGGTGTGTAGCATTACACCATAAATTGCATTTTATACACCAAATTAATGGTTTATATCAATAGTGTCAAGATTCTGTGGCTACAATTAAGTTTTGGTTTTTTTTTTTTTTTTTTTGGGGGAAAAATATAAAAATCACAAAAAAGCATGTCCGAGCTTTTTGAAAAATCACAATGAAGCACACCTAAAGCACACTTCTTTGAATGCACCTCACTTTAGACGCTAAAAGCACCGGAGCTTTTGCACTTCGCGCTTAAGCACACTTTTACCAACAGAGAGAGAGAGAGAGAAAGTGAGAGAGATGCAAGTGGGCTAATGACTAGATTGACTATGATAATTTGTTATAAGCTACTTAGATGAAGACAATCTAAACCAGCAGGTAGGGGATGGGGGGCAGCAGAATTGCCTTTAGAACCTTAGAGGATGTCTTTATGCCATAATTTCATTTGCTAGCTGAGGATGTTGTCCCTTCTTGTTGTTCAAATTTGGAAGCATTACCAAATATCTATCGGACGCAATAGGTTGAAAATCTCTCTAAAAGAAAGGTAAAAGACTATGAGGCTGAATATTAAAATATTTCTTTACATTTTACGTGCAATAACTAATCGATTCAAATCCTATGATAGATAAGTGGGTTTAATTTGATTGGTTGAAATTAAATTTCAATACTGGAGAAACTCTTAAATGTCTATCCATTTTGAATTCATGCCTTCATTTCTGCCAACCAAATAGAGCAAACCTACAAAGAAAAGATCAAGAAAAAGAAAAGTAATATTTTGAAAAATAAGCTAATTACTCCAATGCTGCCATGACATGGCCATTGCAATCCCTTATAATTACTCCAATGCTGGAATTTCTTCCATGTTCAGAAGTTGCTCCAACATTAATTTTGAAAACTCCTTGAGGAGCCTCCCACCTGTTTTGAGAATGCCTTGAGGGAAGGATATCTAAGGAAGCAGCCATTTTGAAGTCCTCTAAGGTACAGATTGCCAAGTTCCAAACCTGAGAAGGAGAAAGAAGAGAATCATTGTGCACTAATTTATTTCTATTAGACCAAAATGACTTGTTGTATTTGGCCTAATGCCCTGCTGTGATTGTCCCTCTGTTGTGTTGTTGTTGGCCTGCTGTGTTTGTTCCTCTATGGTGTTGTATTTGGCCTACTGCCCTGCTGTGTTTGTCTCTCTGCTGTGTATTCCTTTCAGGTTTTAATGATATATTCTTCCACTTCAAAAAAAAAAAAAAAAAAAAAAAAAAAAAAAAAAAAAAAAAAGCCTCGTAAAATAACTTCCCAATAATTACATTATATTTCATCCTTTTTCATTAAAGGCCAACTAATATTTAAAAGTTTTATTTATCAAAAAAAAAAAAAAATCCTCTAACCTTGTCATAGTTAGTATAGTATTGTTACTATTTTATGTCATGGTAGGATTCCTAATATTGCATCTATACATAGTTTAAATTAGAAGTTGGGCGATGATCTGTGGCTATTCACTTAAACACCCCCCAACCCCACCCCTCTTCCCTCTTCCTATAAAGATTTCTAGCTCCACCCATAGGAGCCTCATTTTAGGATTTCTCCTAGTCCTATATATACCTAAATGAGTTTATTTTATAATCTATGAAATAATTAGGATATCCATAGACTTGCTTGACCTATATAAAACTCTTCATCAGAGACAGAAATAAATTGCACAGTGAAGCTGCTTAATAGAGCATAGATTGTTTTTCACGGGAAGTATGAATTGCTTTTTATAGAAATGGAATACTACCCAGCAGAGACAAGAATTATATCTGCCTTAATCTTAAATCTTTGAGCACAGGGTACAATAATTTCATCAAGCACAGTTGTCATGGCAATATCATCTGACCCTCCAAGTATGGGCAAATTTAATTTCTGTTCCTTCACCATCTCCATGACCTACCTCATCAACTTTACCAGTACCAGGGTAGCTTCCATCCTATAACAAACAAGATGAAATAGAATTAGATTGGTTGCTGAGAAATGAACTTCTAAGATGTACATCCATTAAGTGGATCAAAATCAATAATATTAAGGCCTTGAATATTAAGCAGGAGAGGCAGTTTGTGATTAAATTGCAGGGGAAAGCATATAACACAGGCCTGGACCAAATTAATTCTTACTTGGTGAGTTGAAATGATATATCTGGATCATCATAAAAAGCATCATTTGTCCCATTTCCATGGTGAGCATCAAAATCAATGATAAACACACCCTTTAGCCCATGTGAACATTGGGCATAACAAGCTACAATGGCCACATTTCCTAAAACACAACCCCGTAGGCCCCTTTGGAATAGGATGATGTCCTGGAGGTATTATCAAAGCAAAGCCCACAGGTGGATCCAGGCGGTTTCTAGCTGCTAAAACCTGAAAGATGACATAGACAATTTTAGAAAATAGATAGTGCAAACAAGAAGTAAACTCACTTACAACATAGAATAACTTAAAACTAGAACCTACTTCTGCTAACTTCAGTGAAAATATGAACATTTGGGGGTGTCAAAAGAAAAAATGAAAACGAAATCGTTCAAGGACTGCACATAAAATATAACAAATAAGAATTATCTCAAGAGACTGAATCAACTAACAAATATTACTTCAGTGATTCCTGCTCCAGCTGCAACTAGTGACTCAAGCCTGCATCAATATATCATGTTAAGAAAGAGTGGAGTGTACAACATGCAGCTTGCAAATTAAAGCATCAAGATCCAAGTCAAACATCATTCATATAAAAAAAATTTTAAATTCAATAAAATAAGGACAAAAACAATGAACGAAATGTCCCAGATATACATTCAGTGCAACTGGAAAACATTTCTTTCCCAATCAATTCAACTAATATACATGACTCAACTAGATGAGGAAACATTGATGTTAAAGAAGCTCTCAATCAGAATGTAAGAGCCAGAAAGGAAAAAAAAAATTGTTTTGTGGGTCATATACAAACCCCTTTTTTGCAAATACATTAAGGTTTAACAATTTTTCTTCATATCCAATGTGCCTTTCTTTCCATCTGCTGAATAATTTATCCATCAGAATTAATAAAGTTTTAGCATCATGATATACAAAAAGGATAATATTCTCAAGCCCACCAACAATAATTGAAGGAAAATATTTCCAAGCAAAAGTTTTATATACAGCACTGGTAATCCAAAGTACCTAATTTTCCGTGAAAGTTTCCAATTGCAGTATTTTTCTTGATTTGAATAAGCTATTGATGGGACTGCATTAAGCTTACTATAAAGCGTCCTCAAATTCACCCAAAAAGCTACATAGCCATTTCAGAATGCAATTACATATTTAAAACAGAGACACAGAGAGAGAGAGAGAGAGAGATTAAATTGGTCTAAACGTCTAAGGTTGAAAACTTGCACCATGTAATTCTTGATTCACCTAAATTCAGAGAAATGTTTTATGCTCAACCCCAAAACCAATAAGAAGAATTTTTTTTTTTATAAAAGCACTCCGATGTCAAAGGAGGCTGAAACATTGAGGATTGCACTAGATCAGTTCATTTACAAGTGTAATGAGTAATGACATCTGTAGCATTAAAAATTGAAAATTGCATCTCACAAAATTTGAGAGGGGTCTGCAATTGATTTTTTGAAGGCTTAGACTTCTAAACCAACCATGAATTAAAACTAATATTACTAATATTACCACCACTTTCTCATAATCAAGGATTTTCTGCTAACTCAATGAATATGCACCTTCCCAACAAGAAGACCACTATCAGTGATCTCTCTCTTTTTCTCTCTCTAACACACAAAAATCTCTCTTTACTGTAACAAATTAATGATTTAGATCAAGCTTTACATAACTGATTTCAAGAGATTATCATTTCAATCTGTCCAAAGTTGTGACTGTTAGAGCAGAAGGATGTAATAAAATTGTAAAGGCTTTCAAAAGAAAATTTAGAAATTTTGAATTAGCATATACCTATCCAAAAAAAAAAAAAAAAAAATTAGCATAAGAATTGTGATTGTCAAAACCACATGGTATCACAATTTTATTTCACTTTTTTTTTTTTTCTTCACTGTGTTCATTTTTTTTTTTATTCTGTTTCCCAATATAAACCTAATATTTTTCATTCAAAGTATTCACTTTCTAGGGCTTGATCGTAAATTTCAACCACTCTGATGTTTTCTAGTCCAATGAGATTCAAAACTATTACAGGAAAAAAATTGTCAACCATATCCATTTTCTTACCTTATCCTAATAGTTATATTGATTTGCTCATGTAACTATTAATAAATTAATCTGATTTGCAGATGCAGTGAGATTATCACATTGTGACAGTCCAGTAAAAAAATCTAGAAGTAAATGGCTTTTAGTATCTAAAACAGAATGAGTGTATGTGTAAATATCTGCAAGCTCAAGAAAGAAACCAGATTTGTCTAATTCGTTGAACCTATGGTTGAAGTAGCATATGTTGGTCCAGACTCCAGAACCATCAATGAATATAATACCCTGTTGTGAAGCCTGATCCATAGCTTATAAACATAAACCAAATTACCAGGACAGTGATTGGCATCAAAAGCCGTGACAGTGAAAGCCCCATCAGGATCATCCACAACCACCGATTGCCCAATTTCAATTTCCACAAACAATGAATCATCAAGCTGCACAAACCCCACAAAATTAAGCTCAACGCAATTAAAAAAAAAAACCCTGAAAGCAGAGACAAACCTGGGGGTAGTGTTGAAGGACCAGAGTCTTGGTGAGAAGGGTTGAGTAGATAGGGAAAGAGAATTGGGAAGAGATGCCAAAGGAGTGGTCTTTGTGGGCATGAGTTAAAAAGTGGTGCCTCTTTCTCTTTGAAGAAGAAGTCCATGTGTCCACTGAGAATGGTAGCCCTTTGGGCATTTCTATTGGCATTTTCCTGCTACTAATTTGTGTTGGCAGAAATGGGTTTGAGAGGAAAAAAAAATGAATGATGTTGTGAAAAAGTTTTCCTCACAGAGCTTCTATAGAAAGAGAGAATGAGAGGGAAGGATAATATAAAGTTTTCCAAGTTGGGGGGAAATGTTTTTGTAAACAATTGAGGATAATGAATCGAGATCATTGAGTTTAAGCCCGACCCGACCCGTTCATCCATCATCCAAACGTGTTTATTACTTTATTTTCTGTTTTTTTTTTTGCGGGGACCCGTAGGATTATGTTTAAGTACCCTTCGATTTTGGCAAATGACGGAGGAGACTGTTATTTGGGTCTAAGGCAGTAGTGTTAACGTGTTAATGACTTGTTAGGAGGAGTGTTAATTCAGCCCTCATCTACAAATATTGAATCCAAATAAGGTTGTAGCCTAATAGATTTTCTCCCTAGTGTTAACGTACTTAGGAATGTGTATGGTGGTTTTAGGAATTTTATTTTTAGAATAGTTATTAACAAATTTAAATTATACAAAGTTTAACAAAGAGATAACTAGAATATATCAACGTTAACAAAAAGAAGAAACACATACACACAAAAATACATGAATTATTATAATTTTTTTGTACTAATAAATAGAAAAAGAAAAAATAGAATAATAAAAGATAAAGTATAAACTGAAAATGTTGAGAGAAGAATGATAAAATGAGAGAGAGTCTGAATGATAATAGAAAAGAGAAAAATGGAGAGAGAGAGAGAGAGATGATATTTGCTACAACTGCAAGCCAAACTAAGAAGAGTAAAATTGTTGCAATTGCAAAGTCAAAGAAAGCATAATTACAAGCATCGCCAAGGAGAACATATAACCACAATATTTTTCTTGAACTATTTTTTAAGGAAAAATGAAAAATGAAATTATTTTTATGTAATGGGCTGAACGAGTTGCAAATTTGAATGATTAGGGATTTTAATTTTAATTTTTTGTTTTTGAATAGGTTTTTTGTTGAATAATTTGTTCATTTGTTGTTGTTTGGTCTAGTCTTGTTTTTGTTTGGGATATTTTGTTGTTATTTGGGCTAATTTTTATTAAGAAGTATGTTTGGAGGGCCAAAACAACGTTCGGAGTAATGCTACATTCGCAAAAAATCTTATGCAATAAGGTGTTATTGGTGAGTAAAAAAATAATGTCGATATTGGATTCAAATTAGAATCGGTAACAACTTACCACATAAGATTTATTACAAAATTATTGTGGAAATGTTGTAGATGTAATATTACTCTTACTTTTGTAGAGCCAAATTCTTGTGATTTTCAAGTCATGGTATTCAACATATTTATTAGGGCTGTCAAAATAGGTTAGTTTATTATAATTTTATTTTGCAAGTATATATAAATATTTTTTGTTAGTCAAGGTGGTCTTGTGACCTCCCTAAGTTAAACTTGGAGCCGTCGTTGGGTCTATAATCGAGCCTAGGTATTAAAAGACAGCCTTGTTTATTCATTTTATTTTAAACACTAGTAGAGCTTAAGCTCATTATCAAACAAAAAAACTTGATTTATATTTTTGTTAAAATTTTTTTAAGTTCGAGCTTGTGCACAAATTACTTTTACCTCATCACAAATTTATGAATAATATTGTGAATAAGTTTTTCTCTAAGAGATCTCTATGTAGGAGCTTCTATATAGAATTTGGGGGAAGGGAAGGAAACTTTTCTAGGAGGGGAAAGTTTTTGTAATTTTTTTTTTTTAGAAAAAAAAAAAAATATATATATATATATATATTTATATATAAAGAGGTTAGGAAATTTTTGTACAAAAAGAAAATATGAAAAAAAAGGGTTAAAGAGTATGTTCAATTTTTTTTTTTAATATGAAAAAAAAATTATGGGTCATATAGAACTAATCGACCCATCAAAAACCAATAAAGATTATCTTTTTTATCGTATATAAACATACGGGTCAGATCAAATTAACTCCAAATTTTATAATTTAATCTTTACCATCATAGGCCAACTTGCAAAATATAATTGAACTCTTGACTAAGTTAATATGATTTTGAAATCACATCTATGGTACCTACTTCTTGCAGATGTGATTTGCGTTGATATAACCAGATCAAACATCCATACCTATAAAAATAAATAAATAAATAAAATATCCATCCATCATTTGAGCTATAACTTTGAATAAAAATATATTAATGAGAATGGGAAGCAAGTGGAAAATACTATTTATTATTGGCTGAAATACTAAATGTAATGTTGAATTTTATCAACCATCTTGTTGGCTTTATTCCGTATCAAATTTGCTTTTATTTTAGCAATTAGTAACCTTGTATTTAGGTGGGAATCATGTAAGGGTAGTATGTGAGAGAGTGTGAAGAAATGTTTAAGATTGTGCAAAGAAGCAGGGACTCGCGATTGGATCTCACGGGTGACTCACGGCTTGCAAGCCGCGAGAAAGTTGCACACGTGCCAAGCATGCCAAAAGCTCAAGAGTCGCGCCAACTGTTGCACTCCAGGACAAATGTCCCCGGCTAACCAGGCCATTAGCTCGCGACTTGAACTCGCGACTCAACCCAATCGCGAGATCAAGTCGCCAGAACACCCTATTTGGGAAAAATTGACTTTTCACATTCCTTCTCACCCTACTATATATATACCCTTATACCCACAATATTGAGAGAGCTTCCAGAGAGAATTTTGAGAGAGAAACCCTAAAGAAAAACAAGATTGATTCATCCACAATTTTCACATAGAGATTCTTCAAATTCCTCTACTCTCTTCCTCTCCATTGTCAAATCCTTGAGAGGTACATTACCAAAACCTTTTCTCACTATACCTATATCTGTGAGAAGGCCATTTAGTGTTTGGGAAGCAGTTAAGAAGGAACCAATTTCATATTGATAGATGCTATGGTCAAGTAGCGGAATCCGGCAAGCTAAAGAAGAAATAGGTTCGGCGTAACCTCATTGGAGTAGGAGCTTGGAGGGCTTAGGTACATTGAGTAGATTAGGCTTGGAGGGTCTTCTACTGTTCATGTATCTCAACTATATTCTTTAATAGATTGTTTACCGCTTGGAGGGTGGCGGAGAGGTTTTACGCCGAAGGCTTCGGTTTCCTCTTCAATAACACATTGAGTGTTGTCCTTGTGTTTGCATCTTTCTTCCCTTAATCTTTTCCATTTAATTTCTGCTGTAGATGTGATTTTATTTGGTTTAGATTGTTTATCAATTCTGTTTTAAGCTTGTGTTCATGTTCCGCACATTAATTGTTTGACATTAAGGTTGAATTTGTAATTTGTAATTTGGGGATCTAAACGTTCTTAGTGTTTTATACACTAATTGAACTCTCACTAAAATTGCAAATGAAATTACATAGTTAACTTTCCAAGCATAATACTCAGGTTCATAGAATCCGGATATAAGACAAGGTATAAGAAACAAATAGAACACTCCTTGTTCAATAAACCAATAGCATACTTATCTAGTATGCCATTGAAGATGGAGTAGGTATTTCTATCGGCATTTTAATTTCCTACTACTATGTATTAGGAGAATTGGTTTGAGAGGAACATGGCACATTCTCATCAACACGTTAGAGTTTATGTGAATAACTATCTATTTTAATCCACGAAAAAACTTTGGCTACAAACTTGATTGTCGCATTAGGCTTCAAACTACTTTAAGAAGCTGAAATGTGTACTTTGCACATGACTCACTTGTTGGTTGGCTAAGCATGGTTAAGAGCATCTTTAAAAATCTCTCTAAATTTCTATCCTGTTTGGAGAATGAATAGTAACTTTTTCCTTTTACCTACTTACCTTTTTAAATACACTTTTCAACGGACTCTCTATCTTTTTCTCTATCCTATTAAAATATTATTTCTTTATTCCTTTTTTAACATTTCTTCATTCATCCGTAATGTATATATTTTACAAATTCCAAACAACATTAACAATTATATATGTTTTTTTAATGAGAAGTGTTGCGTCTATAATGTTTTTTTGTAATATTTTCACAACAAAATCTTATGTGGTAAGTTGTTACCAGTTTTAATTTGAAGCCACCATTTAAATTATTTTTTTACACACCAATATCAACTAATAACAATCTATTACTTAAAATTTATTGTGAAAGTATTGTGAAAATATAGTGTAACATTTCTCAATTTTGATTTCTTATTCTTTGTATTATTTTTCCTTTCATCCTTTATTTTCATTTTTATTTTTATTTTTTTTCCTCCACACACGTACACGTACACCTACCCCTATCCCTATCTTCACTTTTGTTTTACTTTTTGTTTTTCAAGTTCTTGATCTCCAAAACATATCTCCAGCTCTCCCTCTTTCTCTTTCTTTCTCTCTCTCGTACAAACACACAAATCTCTCTCCCTCTATCTCACACAAACAAACTCTCTCTCTCTCTCTCTCTCTCTCTCTCTCTCTCTCTCTCTCATACACACATAGATCACCGGTAGAGAACAAAGACTAGAGAGAGTTGGCCTTTTAAATCCACGTTTGAAAGTTCAAATAGTGTAAAAACACCCTTGAACGATTAGACCCCCAAATTACAACTTAACCAATTCAAGCATTATGTCAAACAACTAGTGTCCGGAAAATTAACATAAGCTATAATATGGAATTGGAAAAACTATCTAAGCCAAATTAAAATCACAACCAACAAATGATAATAAAAGGCAAAGGTAAAAGGGAAGGAAGATGCAAACACAAAGACAACACGCGATGTGTTATCGAAGAGGAAACCGAAGCCCTCAAGATAAAACCTCTCCGCCACCCTCCAAGCGGTAAACAATCCACTAGAAAATGTAGTTAGGATACATGGACAGCAATAGACCCTCCAAGCCTAATCTACCCAGTGCACCTAAGCCCTCCAAGCTTCTTGCTCCAACGAGGTTGCGCCGAACCTTTTTCTTTTCTAACTTCCCGGATTCCGCTACTAGATCGTAGCATCAACCAATGTAAATTGGTTCCTTCCTAATCGCTTTCCCTGAAATCCAAACAGCCCTCTCACAGTGATGAATATGGTGAGAACAAGGTTTGGTAAAATGCCTCTCAAGGATTTGACAATGGAGAGGAAGAGAGTTGAGGAATTTGAAGAGACTCTAATGTATAGATTGTGGGTGAATCAATCTTGTTTTTCTTTAGGGTTTTTCTCTTAAAATTCTCTCTAGAAGCTCTCTTTCATTTGTGAGTAAAAGGGGTATTTATATTGGAGTAAGAGAGGAATGTGAAACGTCGGGATTTACAAAATAGGGGTGGCTCGCGGCTTGACCTCGCGACTTGACCGAGTCGCGAGATCCGGTCGCGAGATAACCGTATGGCCGATTGTCCTATTTTGTCCTGTAGTGCTCTAGCTAGCATGACTGTTCACCTTCTGGGATGCTTGGCACGTGTGTTGCGTCCGGCGGCTTGAAGCCGCGAGCCACCCGCGAGAACAAGCCGCGAGTCTCTGTTTTCTTGCATACTCTTGAGCAATCAACACTCTATCTCACTCACTATCCTTACAACAAACCCACCTAAATACAGGGTTACTAAATGCTGAAATACAAGCAAATTTGGCACGGAATAAAGCCAATAAAATGGTTGATTAAATTCAACCTTACAATCTCCCCCTTTGGCTATTCCGTGACAAAACCCTAAAATGAGACTCTAGACTTAACATGTGAGTTGGGAACAGTTGAACAAAACTCACTCACACCTAACTCTAGAAGTCAGTGAAGCACTTGAATCATAAGAACATGAAACTCCTAAAACACAACAATACACCATGATCATTGTATGCAGAAAAACATGAAATGCATATGAAACAAGCTTAAGGTGATCAAGCAAAGATGAAGTGAAGATTCAAATCAAGGCTTGATCAACCAAGTAATCACCACAAGGTAGTGATCACAATGCTCATTCACACTTGGAATGAACACTTGAACATACAACTTAACAAGAACAAGGCAAGATACTTGTATGCTCAACACTTAACCAATGCATAATACACAAAGAATATGCATCTAGGAACAATCCTACAAGGGCACAAGAGTGACAGTACATAAATCAAAATGCAAGACATTTAGATAGAAGTACTGATTTCAACATAGCATAAAAGGCTGCATTAAGCAAGGTACAAACCATAAAGCCTACAGAATATGCATAAAAACTTTAACCCTAAAAGCATACATAAGCACATGGGTACAAAAAGGTACAAAACACACTTAAACTCAAGAAAATATAACAACTTAAACTCAAGAAGAATGCAAAAACACTCCCCCTTAGGTAATATCCTCCCCCTCTGATCGGGCCTATCACTCCCCCTTTTTGTCATGGAATAGGCTATACATCCTCTTCTAGCCTTCTCTGAATTTGATCCAATTGAGTTTGAAGTGAAGTAAACTTCATATCCCATCGAGTCTTTGTGATGGTGTAGAGTAGATGTGAGACCGGACATCTTTGTATTCAACTCGTGTGTCAGAGGATACAATGTGATCAAGTTTTTCATCAAGGGAGAGAGTGCTGAAATGAGAGCCACCGTGAGATGCGGAAGTTTCTGATTTGGCTCTCTTCCGACTATGTCCAATGCTTGCATTGAATGTACGCATGTTGATTGGACTCGGTTTCGAGAGAGGAGATTCATCTGTCGTTGGATAAATTCCCTTGAGCTTCAAGATCCTTGAAATGAGACAGCAGAAAGGAATGCATGTTCGGGACTCAGTTCATAGAACCGTTTTGCGCAGAATATGAAAGATATGAGCACAGATGTCAATTTCTACATCAAAGATTAGATCATGAAGAAACAAAGCACGTCCGAGGTTCATATACCCAATGCTTGATAAAGGGTACAAATTGTGAAACATCACAATTGTAAGCACTCTCGATTTTGGAGGAAGAGAGGAAACATAGATGGATTTTCCATTGGGTGAGAACTCCAAGTCTTGTCCAAGACTTTCCTTGAGAAGCTCCTCATCAAGACAAAGATCATCATAAACCGGTGAGTGTCAAAATATTGGTCTGTGATGTGAAGGATTTACGCGGATATGTAGGAGAGACCGAAAAGCTCTTTTTCCTAACCCAAAGACTTAAGTTCATCTTCTTCCACAATCACGTTGGCATAAAATTCCTTTACCAAATCTTCATACGCATCATCCGGATCGAGAGAAGGTAATTCCAATCCTTGTGAGCAAACCATTTCGGAATGTCGAGTGTCATGAAGTGATGATTGATCCACGCTTCTTTCTAGTAATGGTGTAGCATTTTGGAAATAATTCTCATGAGACCGATAGGCTGCATAGGATTTGAACTTGTTGGGATCGAATCTCTTTGATGAAGAACGAGTCTCTTTTGTTTGAGGTGGGTAGTCATCAACATCAATGACGTGTTCCTTCCCTTTGAACTGCCTCTCCTTTCACTTCGCTTTCTTGAATGGTGACATGTCTAGTCCGAATCATGAATAGAGGAAATGACAGAACACAATCCAACAGACATTATTAACAGTGGGTTAGTGGTGATTTAGGGATAATGAAGAAACCCTAATAGCTAGATGAAAATGACCAGAAAATAGCAATGAGGGACAAAAATGGCCCAAATGTAGCTACACGGTAGAGTGGGTCAGATTAAAACCACACAATCGGCTTAGAAAAACACACAATCAACACAGAACATTTTGAATCAACACATCAACAACGGATCGGACAAGATGAGAAACCAACAAATAACAAACCCTAGCTAAGCACATGATGAAGAACAAAACCAACAATTTAATAAAGCTCAAAATCAAACAATAGCTTCCACAAAGCTAAGCATGGACAAAGAGTAACTGCTGAACTAAAAACCCATCTCAAAATCACAAACAAATGCGAATAATCCAAAGGGAAAAACACAAAAACAAGTAAAATAGAGTTCAAGACAAAAAACCCATTCCTGTTACTTGAAGATTTTTTGAGCCGAAAGAGGCAACAATGGAGTTTGAAAAATGGGTGCACGGAGTGTTTGGGAAGGAGACAGTTGAGAAAGAAGATGAACAATCACAAAAGTTCGAGGGAAAACTGAAAAAAAAATTTAAAAACTGCCCCTATTTTTGCCAAACACGCGTTTTTCGCAACTCAAGAGAGTCGCCACAAAGTTGCCAGTTCAAGCCGCCAAAACACTCAAAGACAAAAGTTTGAAAAATTTTTCTAAGTGTTTTTCACGACCGGAAGGTCTACCCACGAGGGAGTCGCGAGTTGAGCCGCGAAAATCTCTGAGTAACCCTCGTGGATCGGGACCTTCCACTCGCGAACAAGTCACCAAATATGACCCGCGAACACGCGACCGAGGCACGCGACTCGACTTACCCGCGATCGAAGTCGCCAAAACAGGGCAAAAATGGATTTTTGAAAATTTTCAGATTTTTCTAACAAAATACTTTCCAAAAACACCTAAAAACACTCAAAAATCTTTTTGTACTTGAATTAACAAAGATCGAGCATGTGAAAACACATTTCATCAAGTACAATCACACAAATGAATATGGCATTTATTAAACATAAACTTGTGTGTTGTGTGTGGATATCAACAATGAGATAGTCCTTAGTTTAATGTGAAGTTTCAATGATCAATTCAACCAAGGCATACACAATTAGTACTAGATCATGTGATCCATCTCAATTATAGAAATATGTATATATGACCTCCCACAAAACTTGATAACATATCTTGGAGCTTTACATTTGACTCCACTTTCAAACATACCATTTGATCTTTTTGATCCTTTTTGAGACAATCACCTCTCATTGTGAGAGTGATATTTGATATTTCACTTTAATGAACTAGCCTTTGGCTTTTTGAATAAACACTCACTTTAATTTTAGGTCGCTTACCCTTTTTCCTAGTCGAATACTAGAATGTGCGACAGGCTTTTGCAGCTCAATGTCTCTTTTCATTTGGAGATTTACATTTGGTGAGCTCTTTTTAGCAAAAACAAAAATAAAGAGTGGGAAGATATATAGACACAAGTCTATGCATGTCTCAAGATCATCATAACCATTCACTAATCATTCATGACAAGTTTGAAGATCTATTTACAACAATCACATAGATTTCAAGATTTCTCCCACGAAGATATGAATGCAAAGAAACAAGTAATGCTCGAAAATGCATAAAGCCATTAGCACAAAGGTACAAGGCAAAACAGGTTTTGAGACAAAAGCTCAACAATGTCAATCAAACTTTTTGATTTTCTAATTTTTATGTGATTTTTTGGATTTTTGACATACAAGAAGAAAAAGATTGATAAAAAATAAAAAGGAGCAACAGTATTCACAAATAGACAAACAATCAATAATCATGCTGCAAAAAGAACTAACAAAGTAATGTGTGCCCCAACACAAACAAGCTTATAATATTATAAATATGTGAAGCACACATCACATAAGAGAGTCAAGGAATTGTACCAACACCAATGGTCTTACGGAGTGATTCAAACCGTGGACCATCGAGAGGCTTGGTGAAGATGTCCGCCTTTTGATTGTCGGTGTGTATGAACTCAAGACACACAACTCTTTCCTCTACCGGATCCCGAATGAAATGGTAACGTATCTCTATGTGTTTAGATTTTGAATGCTTTGGATGAGATTCTTGGAAAGATTGATGGCACTCGGTGTTGTCACGAAGACACACATCGTCTCTTGAGAAATTCCATAATCATGAAGTAATTTCTTCATCCAAAGAAGTCGAGTGCAGAACTTCCAGCGGCGATGTATTCTCGCTTCAGCAAGAGATAGAGACACGGAATTTTGTTTCTTGCTCATCCACGAGACAAGATTGTTACCAAGGTAGAAACAACCACCAAGTACTTTTCCGATCGTCTACACTACCAGCCCGATCGAAGATCTCGAATACTCGGCAAGACAAGCATTTGAGTCTTTTGAATACCACGGACCATAGTTTGAAGTACCATTCACATATTGAATGATTCGCTTAATAGCGATCGGTGAGATTCCTTCGGATTAGCTTGGTATCTGGCACAAACACCAACATTGAATGCAATGTCCGGTCTCTCGGTCGTAAGATAGAGTAAACTCCCAATGATACTCCTATATAAGGTAGGACTTACTTCTACTCCAGGAAGAATCAACATTCGATTTAGTGGATGAGCTCATGGGAGTGGAGGCATGTTTTTAGAGTCTAGTCCAAACTTCTTGACAATGTTTCTAGCATACTTCCCTTGTGAAACAAATATACCCTCCTTCATTATTTGACTTGAAGACCCAAGAAAAATGTGAGTTCCCCCACCATACTCATCTCAAATTCCTTCTTCATCTCCTCGGAAAATTCAATAGCACGATCTTCAATGGTTGCCCCAAACACTATGTCATCAACATAAACTTGTGCCACAAGGAGATAATCTTCATCATTTTTGACAAACGAGTTCGGTCCGCATACCCCCTTTGAATCCTCTATCTAGAAGGTAATGTGTAAGCCGATCATACCAGGCTCTAGGCGCTTGTTTTAAGCCATAAAGGGCTTTCTTCAGTCTCAATACATGATCTGGAAAGTGAGGATCCTCAAATCCTTTTGGTTGCTCAACAAACACTTCTTCATTTAGATCTCCATTCAGAAATGCACACTTTACATCCATTTGATAGAGTTTGAAGTTCATAGTGCATGCAATGGACATGAGAATTCGAATGGATTCGAGTCTTGCCACGAGAGCGAAGGATTCATCAAAGTCTACTCCTTCTACTTGAGTGTATCCTTGAGCTACTAACCGAGATTTGTTTGAATTATCTCTCCGTCTTCATCGGTTTTGTTTTTGAAAATCCATTTTGTGCCTATGACATGAACGTTTTCGTGCCTTGGAGTAAGTTCCCACACATCATTCCTCACAAACCGATTCAACTCTTCATGCATTGACTCAACCCAATTCTCATCTTGAAGGGCCTCTTCTACCCTTTTTGGTTCAAATTGCGCAAGATAAGCGGTGATATGTTACATGATTGGCTAACAGGATGTTTCCTTTTAAGGCGAAGACCTTCATCTAGAGACCCTATGATGTTGCTTTCCTGGATGGTTCTTAATTACTCTTGAAGATAGCTTCTTTGATGTGGAGACTTCATCACTTTGAGAGATAGGAGGATGGACTTCCTGAGGAGTAAGAGGACTTGATGTTCTAGACATCGATCTCGTTTCCATTCTTGGGTTGATGGGAGTCGATTCTTCTTCCGGTGTAGGTTCTTCACCTTCTATATCAAGAGCTTTGACCTCAACATCGGGCTCTTTGGTGCTCGGCCCTTCTCCATCATCAATCATCTCCATCTTAGATAAGGCATCATCAATCTTGACATTGATGGACTCCATCACTGTCTTAGTTCTCTTGTTAAAAACTCTATACGCCCGACTCGTAGTCGAGTACCCAAGAAAAATACCCTCATCACTTCTTGCATCAAACTTCCCAAGATTCTCCCGATCATTTAGGATATAGCATTTACTTCCAAACACCCGGAAATACTTCACTCTAGGCTTCTTTCCATTCCAAATCTCATAGGCGGTCTTCTTTGTTCCTACTCGGAAAAATATTCTATTACCAATGTGACACGAGGTGTTGACAGCTTCTCCCCAAAATTTTTGAGGTATTTGCTTGTTAAGCAACATGACTCTTACCATTTTCTGAATCACCCGATTTTTCCTCTCTACCACTCCATTTTGTTGTGGAGTTTTGGGGGCTGAAAATTCTCTTTTGATTCCATTCTTTTCATAGAAAGACTCGAATCTTGCATTCTCAAATTCCCTCCCATGATCACTTCTAATTTTGGCAATAGGTACCCCTTTCTCATTTTGTAGTTTCTTGCGCAGAATCTCCAACCTCTCACATGCTTCTGATTTTTCTCTAAGGAATTCAACCCAAGTGTATCTTGAGTAATCATCCACAATGACCATAATGTATCTCTTTCCCCTAGACTTTCGATTCTGGTAGGCCCCATTAGATCAACATGAAGTAACTCCAAACACCGAGAAGTAGCAATCACATTCACTTTGTGATGACTTGCCTTTGTTTGCTTTCCCATTTGGCATGCACCACAAACGGTCTTCTTCACCTTCCCAAACTTAGGAAGTCCCTCAATTGCTTCAAGTTTGGACACTTTAGCTACTTGTTTGAAATTGGCATGCCCAAATCAGATGCCACAGCTCCAACATATCCACAAAGACTTCTACATGAAATGGGTGCCGTGGGAACTATTCCATAACATTATCCGTAGTCCGATTTCCCTCCAAAACCTGAATCCCTTCTTCATTGATGATCAAGCATCCCTTCTTAGAGAACTGTACTAGGAAATCATCATCACAAATTTGAGTGATGCTCAGCAGATTTGCCTTGACCCTTTTATGTATAACACATCTTTCAACAAATGGTAATCCAGGTATCTCAATAGTTCCTTTGCCTAGGACTTGAGCATGATTTCCATCTCCAAAGGTCACATAGTCACCAACCTTTTCTTTGAATGTCTTAAACAGTGACTTATCCCTTGTCATATGGCGAGAACAACCACCGTCAAGATACCACAAACATGCATTAAACACCTTCAATGAGGTATGCACAAATAAGCTCACATGAGACAAACATTCTTGACCTTCAAACAAAAACTCATTATCAAGTTTCATGCTTCTTTCAGATTGACCTTTCATTTTCGGACTCTCAATCATCTCACACGACATTCTATTCTTTCTTTTATATTTCTTAATCAATGATTTAGATTCAGATATGCTCTTGTATAAGACATGATTCTGATTCTCAAAATATTCCAGCATGTGAACAAATATCCTAGCATGTTTCTTAGTTTTTAACAACTCTACAAGATCATTGGTAAAACACCCTTTAGACATATGCATAGAGTCATTTTTACAAACACTTAAGCTACAATTTAGCATGGTATTTTCCATAACAGCTACCACAACACAGGGGTCTAGGATCACACTTAGGTAATAAAACCACAATAAGTGTACCCGCTCTGATACCAATTGAAGGTTCAAATAGTGTAAAAACACCCTTGAACGATTAGACCCCCAAATTACAACTTAACCAATTCAAGCATTATGTCAAACAACTAGTGTACGGAAAATTAACATAAACTATAATATGGAATTGGAAAAACTATCTAAGCCAAATTAAAATCACAACCAACAAATGATAATAAAAGGCAAAGGTAAAAGGGAAGGAAGATACAAACACAAAGACAACACGCGATGTGTTATCGAAGAGGAAACCGAAGCCCTCGGCGTAAAACCTTGCCGCTGCCCTCCAAGCGGTAAACAATCCACTAGAAAATGTAGTTGGGATACATGGACAGCAATAGACCCTCCAAGCCTAATCTATCCAAAGGCACCTAAGCCCTCCAAGCTTCTTGCTCCAACGAGGTTGCGCCGAACCTTTTTCTTTTCTAGCTTCCCGGATTCCGCTACTAGACCGTAGCATCAACCAATGTAGATTGGTTCCTTCCTAATCGCTTCCCGTAAATCCAAACACCCTCTCACAAAGGTGATGAATATGGTGAGAACAAGGTTTGGTAAAATGCCTCTCAAGGATTTGACAATGGAGAGAAAGAGAGTTGAGGAATTTGAAGAGACTCTAATGTATAGATTGTGGGTGAATCAATCTTGTTTTTCTTTAGGGTTTCTCTCTTAAAATTCTCTCTGGAAGCTCTCTTTCATCTGTGGGTAAAAGGGGTATTTATACTAGAGTAAGAGAGGAATGTGAAACGTCGGGATTTACAAAATAGGGGTGGCTCGCGGCTTGACCTCGCGACTTGACCGAGTCGCGAGATCCAGACGCGAGATAATCGTATGACCAGTTGTCCTGTTTTGTCCTGTAATGCTCCAAATAGCATGACTGCTCACCTTCTCGCATGACTGCTCACCTTCTGACATGCTTGGCACGTGTGCTGTGTCCGGCGGCTTGAAGCCGCGAGCCACCCGCGAGAACAAGCCGCGAGTCTCTGTTTTCTTGCACACTCTTGAGCAATCAACACTCTATCTCACTCACTACCCTTACAACAAACCCACCTAAATACAGGGTTACTAAATGCTGAAATACAAGCAAATTTGGCACGGAATAAAGCCAATAAAATGGTTGATTAAATTCAACCTTACAAAGTTCTTGCACGCCGCTCCTCCTCCTCCCCACTTCTAGGAACATGCAGGTTAATTAGCATATGGGTCAAATTGGCGTTCTACATTTTTTTTTTGGTTTTTGTTTGATTAGTTTTATTTTATATGAAAGATTATATTTTCTCTTTGTTTTGATTGTGTCTCCCTCTAGAGTTCAGAGACAACCGAGAGAGAAAAAAATTTGGGATGAGTTTGTAGCAGTTGTAAATATTAAGTAAAAACTAAATATTTTAATTGATTGGTTGAATTTTTTATTCTCATAAATTGTTTTGCTAATCAACAAAATATGTCATCGGACCAAGAGATCCACTTGTTCATTAGCAAACAATTTTTTGCTCATGAACAGTGATTTAGAGAGACTGTTGGAGTAATCTTTTGTGGGTTTACTCTCCAAATTTTGGGTTTAAAGAGCTTGTTGGAGATGCTCTAAGTGAGTTGTGTGCATTGCGCTTGAAAAGTACCCATACTAACTTTTGAGAATGGTTTGTAGTCTAAAGCTCTAACCAAGTTTATAGCCAAATTTGTCCTTAATCTAATACATTGTTTAGCATACCTGATTACAGGATCATATACAAACTCATCTTACTCGACATGCAAAAACTTGGACCTTATGGAGATTCTTAGAAAAGTCGTGTATAAAATAGACTGTCTTTAATTTAATGGTTCTCAACCATGATTAGCTCACTCCAAATATTGCAATTTCGTCTTATCACTAGCAGAATAGAATTAACTCCTTAACAGATTTGACTAGCCAACATGATCTTGGAAGAACATGAATGGAACCTATTACTCCTTATTCTATCTTGGCAGGCATTGTTATCACGTGATTACTTTTGTTCTTGAAAATTGGGTAACCATAGCATGGATATATGTGATTTGCATTAATATAAACAAATCATCAATCCTTCTATTATTTAACCTTGACCTTTGAAGAAAAATGTATTGACGAGGAATTGGTAGCAAGTGGGAAATACATCTTATTATTTGCTTGAATATATTACAACTACAAATTAAATTAAATAGTTAATTTTCGCATAATATCAATAGAATTAAACATAGATACAAGTTTCAGGGAAATTATTTTGAGTTACTCAGAAACGTATAAAACACAAATATAGGACAAGTATAAGAAACGTGCAGAACACTCCTTATGCAATAAACCATGACCATGCTTATCTAGTATGCCTAAAGAATCTCTCTATCCATTGTAAAACTTGGAAGGATCGTAGACTTTATGGGCCTGCGATACAACATTAAGAGGAAAATAGCAAAGTAAGTAAATTATTTAATTAATACCAACATTAAGAGGGGGAAAAGTATGATTTTTGACCTTCAATGTAGTCAAACATGTTGCATTAACTCCTAGAGCCAAGAAGAATGTTCCTGACCAAATGCAGCTCAGAAATGGCCTTGCTAATGTTCCATCGTTCTTGTGGCAAATCCACAAAGCACACCACTCCGACCTTGACCATGGATATCAAACACTCCTCTTTTCTATTTGTAGGGCTAAAATTATGATTATCAATTACTTCATCAACATTATTTAAAAGCTTTGAGTCAACAATCTCCATTACACAATTAGGCAAGGCCATGGTAGCATAATAGTAAAGGTTAAAGCTTCCCTCAAACATGTGATCTATGGGCCTTTTTCCTGTTATCATCTCTAACAATAGGATTCCATAGCTGTAGACATCCCCTTTGGTTGACACCTCACTTCCTAGACCATACTCTGTCATTCAGGATATTTGACATAAATAATACATTCACATTACAATTAGGGATCTAAAAATTAATGTATTCATGGTTAATGTGGGAAAGCATATATTAACAATTAAAAGACAAGTAAATTTTTGTTACCTGGAGGAGTGTACCCAATTGTTCCCCTTATTCCAATTGAGCTGCTTTGTTTTGGAATTGTAAGTTAAGAAAGAAATTTTGCAAGCCCAAAATCTCCAAAATGAGCTGTCATATCATAATCGAAAAGAATGTTACTTGGCTTTAGATCATAGTGAACAACTGGCACTGGGCAATGGTGGTGTAGGTAATCAAATGCACGTGCAACATCAATGGCAATGTTTGTTCTTTGAAGAAGGTTCAAATTTTGTATCTCTACTTGCTTGGTATCTATTTCCAAATCCATATGTAACCATTTTTCTAGACTTCCATTTGGCATGAAAATCATTTCCCTGAAAATCTACACTTGAGCAGGTGGTTATTATCTTCACAAGATTTCGGTGACGAATATTTTTCAAGGCGTCACACTCGGAGGTGAAGGTCCTTAAAGCTCCTTGACGTTGAAGATTTAGTACCTTGACTGCAACAATTGACCCATCTTCACCAAGGATGCCTTTATGCACTGAACCAAAACTACCCACACCAATCAAATTTGTTAATGAGAACCCATCTATTGCTTTGAGAAGCATTTGGTAAGACACTTTCAAAAGTGAGATTCTCAAGGTAGATCCTCAAGACTTATCTTTTCTTATATTTTTTTGCCAACGAAATAAGAAAAAAGACATTGTGGCAACTACAAGGAGCACACATGCCACTGAGATTACAATTGTGAGTGCGAGGGACCACTTCTCTTTTTAGTTAAGCAAATGGGCTACATAAGTTCTGATATGCCCCCATAAAGCCTGCTGTTTCCAACAACAGATATTGTGCTAGCATTTGCGAACACTCCTTTTGTTGGAACCTCCCTTGGAAATCATTAAGGGATAAATTCAAATTCTTGAGGGAGAGTTTCTCCAAGAAATTTGGAATTTGACTAGAAAAGTTGTTCTGAGAAAAATCCATGACTTGAATACCTCTCAAAGTACTCAACGATGTTGGAATTTCTCCATGAAATAAATTACCCTCCACATAAAGGTACTCAAGGCTCGTGCAAAAGCCTAGGCTATTTGGAATTTTACCAAACAACTTGTTCTCAGATAAATTCAACATCTTTAAATGGACTAGGTTACCGACTTCTGATGGTAGTGATCCTACGAAAAAGTTTTGTGCTAAACTAAGTGAAATTGACAGCATGGAAATTGCAAAGTGTTCCTTTGGAATGGTGCCAGTGAGATTGTTTTGAGAAAGATCTAGCAATAACAAATTTTGGCAATTTTCTATACTTGGTGGGATAGTTCCTTGCAATATGTTATTATCTAAGAACAAGTCATTTAACAATGATAGGTTTCTGAGGGTTATTGGTAACCTTCCCGAGAGTTTGTTGTTAGATAAATGTAATCATTGTAACTTTTTTAAGATCGCTAAAATCATCTGGGATTGTCCCAAGAAATTTGTTATCATTCATCAATAAGATTGTCAAGTTAACCAAATTACCCATCCCTAAAGGGATCTCTCCGAAAATAAGATTGTGGCCAATCGCAAAATAGGTAAGCTGGGTTGAAAGATTACCAAAAACATTCGGCAACTTTCCTTCAAATTGATTCACCTCAATACTTATTCTTAGTAAACTGCTACAATTGAGTAGAGATTGCAAGAAATCCATTTCATCATCATCATCTCCACTTCCGAAATTATTATAATCAATTACGAATTCTGCCAAATGGTGTAAGCTTCCAAAATTGTTTGAAAATTTTCCTATAAAATTGTTCTCATAATTTGCGAAATATTGTAGCTCTGAAGCATTAGATAATGAGACTGGTAGAGATCCTGTAAATTAGTTTGAATGGATTTGAAACCACCGGAGATGTGGAAGGGTGAGGAATAGACGAAAGATGGAGGGATCAAACCAAAGAGTTTATT
Source organism: Quercus dentata (assembly GCA_028216015.1). Taxonomy (NCBI): domain Eukaryota; kingdom Viridiplantae; phylum Streptophyta; class Magnoliopsida; order Fagales; family Fagaceae; genus Quercus; species Quercus dentata. The sequence continues at coordinate 45,707,327 of CP116453.1, read as the reverse complement.
GTCACCCAGTGTAAGTACTTCTAGGCTTCTTGATTGACCCAAGGCATCTAGAATGTGTCCTCCAAAGACATTATAGGTTGCTGAAGAAACTTGGAGAGAGCTTAAGTTTCCAATGAAAGGTGGGATTCCTCCCGTGAGAATGTTGTTGCGAACAGCAATAAACTCCAACTTTGACAAAGAAGCAAGCTCCTTTGGGATTGACCCTGAAAGGTTATTTTTAGCAACTGCAAGAACTTTGAGTTTGGAGCAATGGGAAATGTTTGCAGGAATTTTCCCTTGGAAGGAGTTAATAGACAGGCCCAATCGTTGCAACCTGAGTAGATGACCAACTTCATCTATGATTTGGCCTCCAATGGTGTTGTTGTAGAGCTCGATTACCCTAATGAAGCCGAGGTTTCCTATGAATGGAGACAAGGAACCTGGGATGCATGGACGCGGCTCCGGACCCAGCGCACCCGCGTTTGACGTGATGGGATGCGGCGACGTGGGAGGAACGCCGCAGACCGCGTGTTCGTGCGCGTCTGGCCGCGTCCTGTCATGTGGATTTCCTGACTTGAGCCGACGCGACTCAAATCGGGCCGACTCGGGCCGTATCGGCCATATCAACCGAAACCGCCGAAATGGCCGGTTCAAGCCGAAACGGCCAAGTCAGGCCGAAATTCAAAAAAAAAGGGTGCAAAACGCACCATTTGAACTTAACCTAAAACACTAGGACTCTCTCACACGCTCTCACTTCGTCCAAACACTCAATCTCACTCCGTCCCTCATCTCTCTTCTCTTCTCTGTGCTCTGAGCTCTCTGAGAGTGCGGTGTGCTTGGCTTCACCTTCGTGTGTGCTCTCTCTTCTCTTCTCTTGAATTTTTACTCTCTATATTTTACGATTTCTCTCTTTCAAATTGTTTAGAAATGAATTTGTGAATCGAAAAATTTGTGTGCTTGACTGCTTGCTATGTTTTTTTGCTTGTTTTTTCGGTTCTTGTGGGAGTTAAAGGGTTTTGTTATTAATATGGCTGCTGTGATTTACAAATTTTATCAGTTAGGATAAGAATCCTAACTGATAAAATTTGTAAATTAGTTAGGATAAGCATAGGATTCAGAAGTGATTTATGAACCTATGATTTGTGAATCTTAGTTTCTTTTCAATCTTAGTTTTATTTAGTTAATAGTTATTATTATTACTCATTGTGATTTGTGAATCAGTGAACCTGGGTTTGATTTATCATTAATTTATTTAGTTAATAGTTATTATTTGTAGGTTAAATTGAATCTATTGAATTTGCAATGGACGAAGTTACTAGCACAGAAATTTCACCTTCATCTAATCAAGAAGTGCCAAATGATGAATCTCCTCTTTGGCAATATGTGACTAAAGTAGAAAAACCACCTGGTGCTTCTGTTAAATCAAGTGGAAACACATACTTTAAGTGCAACTATTGTGATATAGTTTTTATGGGATCCTATTCTAGGGTTAAGGCTCATTTATTACAAATTTCTGGCAAAGGTATTAGAACATGCGTTAAGGTGACAAAGAGCCATAGGCTGGAAATGCAGCGAATGCATGATCAAGTTAAGAGTAATAAGTTAGAGAGAGAACAGAGAGAAGTCAAATTCCCTTACCCCCCACCTCCCCCAAGCCGTGGGATACCTATTTCCCCATTTTGGAGACAAGAAGGGAATGATAGTAGTCATAGTACAAATCTAGTTGATGCTAAGAGGAGGAAGGTGACTATGAAATCTACTTTGGAGAAAGCATTCCAGAATAATGCTAGACATAATTTGGATGGCAGAATTGCTAAGATGTTTTACACCAATGGGCTTCCGTTTAACTTTGCGAGGAACCCACATTATCGTAGTTCCTATGCATTTGCTACTACCCATAGCATTCCGGGTTATCTTCCTTTTGGATACAATGCCTTGAGAACAACACTTTTGCAAAAAGAAAGAGCTCATGTTGAAAGACTTTTGAAACCAATTAAGAACTCTTGGCTTGAAAATGGTGTAAGTATAGTTTCTGATGGATGGTCAGATCCATAAAGAAGGCCTCTTATTAATATTATGGCTGTATCGGATGGGGGTCCAATGTTTATAAAGACAATTGATGGATCGGGTGAGTTCAAAGGCAAACATTATATTGTTAGGGTGTTGAAGGATGCTATAAAAGAGATTGGACATGAAAAAGTAGTCCAAATCATCACCGATAATGCTAATGTGATGAAGTCTGCTTGAGCTCTTATTGAAAGTGAGTATCCTAAAATATTTTGGACACCTTGTGTTATCCACACTCTCAATCTAACTTTGAAGAATATTTATGCAGCAAAAAACACTAAAAAGAATGAAGTTACATATGAGAAATGTAGTTGGATTACACGTGTTGCTAATGATGCATTCTTCATACGTGTTTTTATCATGAACCATTCAATGAGGTTGGCAATGTTTAATGAATTTTGTCCATTAAAACTGCTCCAAGTTGCTGATACTAGATTTGCTTCGGTGGTTGTAATGTTGAAAAGGTTGAAGTTGATAAAAAGAGGCCTTCAAGCCATGGCTATTAGTGACCAATGGGCTTCTTATAGGGAGGATGATGTTGGAAAAGCTCAAAAGGTGAAAGATATGATTCTAAGTGATCTTTGGTGGGATAATATTGATTATATCCTTGAATTCAAAGCACCCATTTATGATATGCTACGAATAGCTGACACGGATAAGCCCTGTCTTCATCTTGTGTATGAGATGTGGGATTCAATGATAGAGAAGGTGAAGGCAGTAATATATCGGCATGAAGGCTTGGAAGATGATCAGTATAGCTCATTTTGGGGTGTGGTGTATGATATACTCATTGATTGATGGACTAAAAATTGTACACCACTACATTGCTTGGCTCATTCCTTAAATCCTAAGTACATTTATTCTCTATTTTCCTTAGTTCACCCTTTTAGTAAAACACACGTTTCATCTATATTTGTTTTTTAATCTTTAACTAGGTATTACTCCATTGAATGGCTTTCGGTGAATCCAAAATGCATCCCTCCACATCGGGATCATGAAATTTCTATGGAAAGAAGCAAGTGTTTGGAGCGATTCTTTGAAGATGAGAATGACTTAATGGTGGTGAAGTTTGAGTTTGCTAAATTTTCAGGAGGGAGGTTTCCTTCACCAAGTGCTTTGACAGTTAGGTGGGCCTTACAACCTTTGGTTTGGTGGCAATACCATAGCTCCGCATTTCCAACTCTTCAAACCCTTGCCCTTAAACTTCTTGGACAACCTTGCTCATCCTCATGTGCTGAGAGAAATTGGAGCACATACAAATTCATTCATTCCTTAAAAAGAAACAAAATGGCTCCTGCACGCGCTAAGGATTTGGTATATGTGCATTCTAATCTTCAACTCTTGTCAAGGCGCAATGAAGAGTACATACATATAGCAACAAAGAGGTGAGATATTGCAGGAGACTCTTGGAATGAGAGTGACATACATGGAGGAGCTGGAATTCTTGGGAATGCAGCTCTTACACTTGATGAGCCAGAGTTTGAGGCCATGGTTATTAGGAATGTTAACACTAGTGCTACTACTAGTGAAAGTGAAGTTCAAAGTTAAGCTATTGATCTTGAGGATGATGATCTTAGTGTTTGATTGTCTTGTTGATTATCTTTTATTTTGTTTTAGTTTCAAACTTATGAGTTGTATTCTAATTTCCGAACATCATGAAATGTTTTAGTTTCAATCTTGTGGATTGTATTTAATTTATGAATATCATGTTTTAGTTATTATCTACTATTGCTCTTAAATTTGGTATTTGTTTATATAATGTGAAAAAGTATGCTTAGCAATATATTAAAAATATATTGTAAAAATATTTTTAATAATTTTATAATCGCCGAGTCCCGCCGCACCCGCACCCACCTTTTTCAAAAATTGCCGAGTCCCGCACCCACACCCGCACCCGAGTCCCGAAACGCACCCGTACTTCATAGCAAGGAACCCACCAAGCCTCTGGAACTCAGATTTAATACAGTGACTCTTCTATGCTTGTGGCCGCACTTAACACCTTCCCACTCCCAGAAATGGAGGGAATCATTCCACGAGCTCAAAATGTTTTCGGGGTCATGTGTTATCTGCTTTTTGAAGGCCAACAAAGCCTGATGATCTGTCTCATTCCCACCGAAATAACTCAAGGTGGAAGTACTACTACTAGCAAAAATAGTAGGAATTTTTACATGCAGTAGTGCAATGAATAAGAGAAGGATGGCTTGGAAGTGAATTGGACACAATAGTGTGAGACTCATTGCTCAAGGCAATGTGATGTCAAATTTTAAGGAACCTGATCCTTGTTATTGAGGGAAGTGGGCTTATAGAGAAAATTTAATAAGACAACCGAATCTCATAGCAAATCATGGAACCGAATCTTTTCTTTTTAATAAGATGTCCCATCAAATCTCATAGCAATGCATAATTCTTATCAAATCTCCCAGCAAATTCATTTAAGAGTCATTAGACTAGAGTTTCAGTCTTCTTTCAAAGTTTCACATGGGATTCTTTCGGGAAAGTTTACCGAAATGTTTGAAGATTTGGATGTTTGTTACTTTAGACAAATCAATAGCCATCTGTAGTTAATTCAGACATTTACTATTCAACCACTTCATGCTCCACTTATATTTTTTACTGGAGTATATAATGACTTTAAAGTCTACTGGTGCCTGAAATTTTACTGAAAGGTTTGAAGATTTGGATGTGCGTTTAGATTCAGCATTCAGTAACTCTTGCAATCACCAGTCGAGGTCAACAATTATGAAATTACAGACCAAGACCATTTCAAAAAGAAAATGATAATCACCAGTCGAGGTCAACAATAAATGAGTGCCAATCTGCCAGCACTGACTACCCTTTTCGTTAATTGATGAGAGTTGTTACTAGTCACTGTAGTCTAGAACGGATGATGAGGGCCGTGTAAACTTAAGGTGGACAAACCAGTAGCCATCTGTAGTTAATTTCCATATTTAATCTTCAACCACTACAACCACTACATGCCCCACTTGTATTTTTTGGGGTGAGGTAGTGTGTTATACTTAGCATATTACCCAAAAAATTCTTTGGTCTATTCTTATCATCATTAGACCTCAGAACAGAACCTGCTGAAGCCAACCCAGGCTAGTTCATTCGCCTGACATTGATTCCTTCTCAAAATCAAACACTTTCCCTTTAAACAATGCAAATTAGCAATTTAATTACAGTCAATATTCTTACTCAGCTCCAAGAGTTCTATTATAACTAGCTACGGCAAACCAAATTGAGCTAAGCCTAATGGTTTTGATCCAATTATCTTCAGGGCCAGCTCAACAAGTTTTGGGACCTTAGGCGAAATTTTTAAATGGGACATTTTTATAATTAAATATTAATAATTTCTTTGAATTATTGCTCTTTTTGTTGTATAATTTCATCATCTTCCAACTCTTTTTGATAAGTTTCTTGTTCATTTGTAATATTTTCACCCAAACTTTCTATTGTGTTTTTTTTTAATACTAGTAACAAATTTATCCATAGATCCTTTTTGAGATTCAATTTGTTTTTCAATTTTTCTCTTGTTAAGAAGTTTTTCATAGCCGGATAAATATTTTCTAGTAAACATTTATAATGAGAAAATATTTATAGATAAATAAAACACAATTTATAAATAAAAATGATAATTTAACTAAAAATAAAATTTAAAGTATAGAACAATAGAACCTGATTATTGCAATTTTTCTAAAGCCGTGACCACTTGAAAGTTTAAATCTGCACAAATAAAAATTAATTTAATACATGGTTTAATAAATTAATGTCACTATAATACAAATGAGTTGATATGATACACATCAAATTATTAATTGGCATAATAATTTATAATGATAGATAAAGTGTCGATATAAAAAAAAAAAAAAAAAGGGTGAGAAACCGTCGGACCAAATAATCGTAGTCAGTGGTCTTTAACCCAAAAAAAAAAAAAAAAGAAAAAAACTGTGGTCAATGGTCTCTCACGTTTGTGGGCTGTCTTGTCATGCCCACAGACGTGACGTGACGACTCCTATTATTAAAAAAAAAAAAAAAAAGTGAGAAGTTTGAGAACCATCCAACCTTTTCTCCACTAGATCCTATATTTCTATGGCTAAATTTTAAAGCAGAAAAAGGTCCACAGAGGGAGAGGGGCAGAATTAGAATAGCATCATAGCAAAAAACGTCTCCCATCCCATCGAATAGTTGTGCAGTGTAGTGAAAGTGTGAAACAAACTAAAAATATATATAATTTAAGTTAAAGAAATAGAAGACTCTTGAGTATTTATATTCGGAAAGACAAAGAGAAAGAGGGGAAGAACTGAAGTAGAAGAATACCTTATGTGAGTGCCGACTGGTAGACTGGTATCTTTGGAATCAACAAAGAAAAATTTCAAGTTAGAGGGGCTGACTGAGTTAATGGAAAAAGATCAAAAAATCATAATGAAGATGAAGAAAAGAAAGGTAAGACTGTAAGAATATAGATGGAGAGGCAGAGAGATAGAGAGATGAGAGGTTTTTCTTTTGTTTTTGACATTTATAATCTCTATTTTAGCATATTTCAAGACAATTACGTTATATTATTAATGAATTTGTCGGCTATTAATTTTAATTTTAGCATATTTCAAGAATGGGTTAATACATTTGTCTCCTAAAATTTAATTGTGTTAGCTGAACTTTGACTTTTTTTTTTTTTTTTCTTTTTAATCTTTTGCATTTTAGGATACAATGGGGCCTTTTTAATGCATTTTATTGACCAATAAAAATCCTTAAAAATTTTTTAACTAAAATATATAAATAAATATATTATATATATAAATTTCTTTTTACAAGTGGGGCCTTCTTTTACTTGGGGGCCTTAGGCGATTGCATCTCTTGCATCTACTGTTGAGCCGGTCCTGATTATCTTATAGGGAAATGCTAATGGATGCCCTTAGCACTAGCATTGGGAGTGCAAAAACCCCCAATTGTTATTTTAGCAACTAAATCCTTAAAATCATACTCCATTCGGCTACGTAAACCTAAAAAAATTTCCTTCCTTGTTACCGTGGTTGCATATATGCAACCTTACTATTCATGGGGTTGTAAAGATTTTTTTTTTTTTTAATCTCTCACACTCTCTCAGTCTCTCTCTTCCTCTCACACTCTCTTTGCTTACATTTTAGTTTTTTATTAAGTAGTTTATATTATTTTATTAGGTTGTATTTAAAAATAAAAACTGGGATATTGGGTATATTGTTGGATGATTTAGTAAAATAGATAAAATAGTATTTGAGGAAGTAAAATAGGTATTTTTTTTTTTTTTTTTTTTTTGCCTATTGCTAGTGCTGCCTTGAGGCAATTGGAATAACTACAATGAGGTTGTAAGCATTTGGGGGGTGTAAAATCCCCCCAGTTGCTATTTTAGCAACTCACCCACTCAAATTGAGCTTCATCCAGGTGTGGGTTGCTAAAAGCTTTTAGCAACCACGAATAGTAAGGTTGGATATATACAACCTACTATTCATAGTTGCTAAACATAAAAGTAAATATGAAAGTATATGAAAGTACAAAAAAGATGAAAGAGAGAGATGGGAGAGAAGAGAGAGAATGCGCTGATAGAATAATTTATATTATTTTACTGGGTTGAATGTAAAAATAAAAAGTGAGATGTTGAGTGCATTGTTAAATGAGTTGGTAAAATAGATAAAGTAGTGTTTGAGAATCTAAAATAGGTATTTTTTTTTTTATATCACCCATTGCTAGTGCAATGTACCAACCGACTATAGCTAGGTTGCAAATTTTTTTAGGTATAACAACCTCATTGGAGCATGATTTTATGAGTTTGGTGGCTAAAATAGCAACCGGGGATTTTTACACCCCCAATGCTAGTACTCTAAAGTTCTAGAAAAATGATAAGGAATGACCCATTATCCTTTAAATAAATCCATGTAATCTTGAATTCAGAAGAGCAATCACCGAAAGACTAATCAAATGACTCCTCACGGTACTTGATGGCCATGGTTGCAACATCCACACAACAAAAATTAGGAGTGAACTCTTTTATACAAGAATTTCAAACTCACTACAACAAAGGTAGGGGAAAATCCAAGAATAAGGATTGTTGACACTCAGCCTTGATTGGGACGGAAACGGAAAAAATCGCCATCGTCGTCACGGGCCCTTATTCAACCACCCACCGTGGCGACAACTCCCGTGTGTCTTTGGGCCCCGTTGGAGGGTCCTTCTCTAAAATGGTGATGGTGTGCTTCGCGAGGAGTTTCGGGTGCTCTCTTTCTCTCGGAAGAGGAAGGTAGGTCTACCTTTGGCGTTACGACAGAACTGGGACAAATTTTAACGGATTACCAAAGGTAAGTGAATTCGCCACCAGTCATTGTGTTTTTCTAAGGTGTGATTGGTCACCTGTTTCTAGTTGATTTTATTACTGATCCTAAGTTAAGAAAAATGGCATTTTCCTAATCTAATATGGATGGCAAAAAATTTTAATTCTTAGATTCGGAAGTTTGGTTACGTGTGGGGAAAGTGTTAGGCACCCCACAACGCCTATCTAAGGACAGTCCCTTGTTTTGATAAAACCTTAATTTTCGGAAATTGACAATAAAAACATGATTTCGATATTGGCTTTTGGGGCTTTGCATACATGGGGGCTTTGAGGTTTGGCTTTTGAATGAGTGTGGTCCCAATCTATACTTTCCTAAGGCATTTAAGCAAAGTGTTTCTACAAAAAAATCGGCAACAAGTCACCTTACTTTTGTGGTGAAAATTAGGCATCGCTTGCCTTAGGTGACACGGACCGTGACAATCACACTAGAAGGGGGCAAGCAGGTATATATATATATATATATATATACACATACATCATGTACAATGCAAGCACACAGAGCAGAAAAGTAAATACTTGCATCCCTAGAGTATGGCCTAAAATATAGGTGCGGGAAAAAAAACAGAGGTCACCATACTTTAGAGATGAGGATAAGCACGGTGATCGTGCGGGGCAGAGCAATGACACTCGCTTAGTAAGTTGGCAAAGGGGGCTGGAGGTCCCAAACCTACATGATGTTCTACATCCGAGGCCACGAGCATGCCCACGTGGTCCATACCGACAATGTGGAGGCCACGAGGCATGTGTGGGACACGAGGACGGCTTCGAGGTCTTCCCGACACCCCGCGAGGAGCGTCAACTAGGAACAAATCAACTAGAGGGATGAGTGCCTTCGAGGCGGGTATGTAGCACAGGGACTTGAATTGCGTCCGAGCGACGCTTGAAACAACGCCGATTGGGAGCACGTCAGATAGTTTGATGCACAAGCATGAAGCCTGGCAAGCCATGCAACCTTGCCACCACTCACACGCTATCACGTACACTAGACCGCAACACCACCAAATGTACCCCACAACAACACGCCGCAAGGCCCGCCGTGCATGAGGAAGCATCGAGTAGCGCCGAGTCCACACCGCTAGGTGTGAAGGACAACACTACTAAACCACGTGCCTACAAGGATGGGTCGTCATCATGCAGAGGCCCGATGGTCGCCATGGGACTTGCTTCGCATAGCAAAACAAGAGCGTAGAGGCTACGGTAGTCTTGGGTCAGCCAAACACTAAGGCAATGGTGGTGCGTGGGCTTACACGTGGTGGTGCATGGTCAAGTGTGTATGTGTGTGTGTGTGTGTGCAAAAGGAGTGTAAGTGATGGGTTTATGTTTGTGTGCTCGGTGTTTGAGGCTTTGTGTATGAAAAATGTGTAAAGCAAGCTATCATAGACAAGAACCACAAAGTGTGTGTGTGTGTGTAAAAACAAAGGGTAAGTTGTAAGTGTTAGGTTATTGTGTTTGTGTGTTCAGTGTTGGGAAACTCTATATATGAGGATATTGTGTATGAAAATGAAGTGTTTGGCACGGATTAGAAAAGAATGTGTGGGTGACTCTATGTGCATTTCTTGATAAATCTAGCTAAAATCCTACATCAAATGGTGATTATGAGTGCGTGCCAAGATTAATTTCTATTCCAAATGCAACTCACCAGGGCAATTCTCAGAAACTTCAAGAACATGTCGATATGCATTTTGAAGGAAATCAATTGCCAATTTAAATAACAAAGCTCATTTTAGAGGTGAACCCTTAACTAGCAACTTTGTCATTTTCACAACAATTCAACCAATTCAAGCCTGATTTCGGTTTTTGGACATTAAAATAAAGAGTATTCAAAAGTGTTTAATGGCATGTCCAAATAACTAATGAAACCTTTGATTTGACATATGGAATTCTCATTAATTTTGGGGCCATAAAATATGGTATCAATAAGGATGTAAAGTTGTGATTTACAACTATATTTTATATTGGCTTTATTTCATGAAAAAAAGTGTTGTAATTGCATTAAATTATTTTCTTATATTTTTTGGGATTTTATTGTATTGGGTTTAGTATTAAGTTGGTGAAGAATTAAGCATACAATGAAGATTAGTACAGTTTCGCGACTAACTCACAAGAATTTCGTGAGAAAGGTTCCCACGAAAAGGACATGTAAGAAGCACATGTTGAAAGCTCAAGAGTTAGGTGTCAGGCTGTATTTTGCAAGTATTTCATGAAACAGGTCATCTCACAATGTACTCGTGAAACTCTCTGCCTGGAGGTTTTTAAGTGTGATTTTCTTACCCTTCACTCACACTATATATACCCTAATTACCTACAAAAGTATAGGAGGCTATTTAGAGAGAAAACCTTAAATAGGTTTCTATAACACAACACACCCATCTTTTAGAGAGAGAGCTATTCATCCTTTTGTAAGAAATCATTGTAGTCTCTTCTCTTTCCCCTCTCTCATTGCTATACCTTGAGAGGAGATTTGTACTTAAACACAATCCACACCTATTCAGAGTGTAGAAAGTGTTTTGGAGCTTGGGAAGCATTTGTGATTTGCTAAAAGAAGCCAGTGAGGCTTGGTGGATGCAATAGGGTAGTATTATGGGATCTAGAAAGCTAGTGAAGACAAGACTCTGAGAAGTTCGTTGGTAGTTAGAGCTTGGAGGGGTTAAGTACATTGGGTAGACTAGGCTTGGAAGGTCTTTTGTTATTCATGTACTCCAACTTATTTACTAGTGGATTGATTTCGACTTGGAGGGTCGTGGAGAGGTTTTTCGCCTAGTTCTTCGACGTCCTCTTTGATAACACGTCTTGGTGTTATCTTGTATTTGCATCTCTCTTCCCTACTCTTTAAGTTTTCATTTTATTGTTAATTGTGGATAGATATGGATTAGAGTAGTGTAATCAGTTCATTGCGCATATTTATTCTTGTTCCACACTTTGTTAAGTTAGAGTAAAAGCAATTTAGCCGTAATTTTTAATTTGGGGTTTGAACAAGCTCATGTGTTTTCACTCAAATTTTGAATTTTCAGATGAGATATGGAAGAAACCTAAAGGATAAAGAGATATTGTGGATGATCTTTAAAGAATTGATTGTTCCACTTTGAAGTAACACACACACACACACATAAGAACCTCGGTATTTGAATGTACACTCAAGTTGCAATTATTGAAACATCCAATGCATACTTTTATCAAAGGGATTGACTATTGCTACAAAATGGGAAAAAAAAAAAAAATATCACCCCAAGAAATGGAAATTAAATAAAACTAGTTGCTAACCCGTGCGATGCATGGGAGAACTATTGAAAATGAATTTTTTTTAAAATATTATTATTATTATTATTATTATTATTATTATTATTATTATTGAATATATCATTTTCTATGTCAAGATCTAAAGAAATATAATTTTAAAATATTTTTATTGGTGTTGCATATCAGTTTGATATTTTAATCCTTTGGTTTTTAATGGGTCATGAAAAACACTAAGTCGGTGGCACCTAGCCAAACTGTCAAGTTTTCAAATTTGGCTTAACATAATTGTTTCTTCTCTCTAGTGGCCACACAATTGCAATATTAAAGATTCATACTTTAATCACAGATAAGTTGTAGAATATGCTATATAGATGATCTCAATCATTGCAAATTTAAACTTGTATCTGATTGGTTATATACATATATTAAAAAACATATTTCTATTTGGGAAGACTCGCTAAATATTGTAATGTTACAAATTGGGATTGGATTATGCAAAGTTTTAATGTACTAAATTGCCAATGATGTTGATGACTTAGTATGCCAAAATGCACATTAGAAAAAATGAGACCATCAGAGCCTACTCAAACCAAGAAGTGTAAATAAAATAAAATAAAATAAAACAAACAAACTTACCAAGATTTCACATAATCCATGAAGTTAATTTAAAAAGATGCAAGAGGGAGATATTTTGTCAAACACATAATGTGCATGTTCTAAAACAAGAATGAAAAAGTATTTTGTAACATGAATCCACTCAAATATTACACCAAAGACAAACTAAGTACATTACAATTGAACAAACAATGATCCAAGTTGGCAAGAATAAAGCAAAATGTTCAAAATGATCAATTTCAAATTTCAACATTAGATGGGTGGCATGAAGTACTCAAGCAAAAACCAAAACCAACAACGTATAAAAGAAATGCAAACAGAATGTTCTGTGACCATGGTTGTCAAAATCCCGATCTGGATCCTACGATCCTACGATTTTACGATCCCACCTACTCAAAACGATCTAAATCTTTCGGGGATCTTAGCGATCATTCAGGATTGGTAGGATCATACGATTCTAATGATCCCAAATGACCTTTATTTCTTGTAATCTTTTTTAACTTGACAGAAGGCTTAGTTGGACCCAAATGAAAAATAAAATCCCAATAGACCAAGTTTTTCTACTCTAATGTAGAGAGAGTGTCAGTTAGACTCAAATAAAAAACATTCCAATAGAGTGTCACATTTTAAGGCTTTTGGCATCTTTAAATAATGCTTACAAATGAATGTAGTGATGTATGATAATTATATCAATGAATGTATAATTTATATGATTATTTAACATACCAATGTGTATTTTTTGTTTTTTTCTCAAATAATGTAAGATCTTACAATCCACGATCCGATCCTACGATCCACGATCCCACCTACCTCGTACAACCCTACATAGGATCCCGATTTTGACAATCTTGTCTGTGACTTCTAAAAGCAAAATTTATGACCTGGACATTATCACTAAGCTAGAAATCTTTATTTATTTATAATTTTATTTTATAAAAGAACTCAAAGATCTCATTAATGAGAACAAATTGAATACATCCAAAGATAGTTGATCGGTTATATTTTGGTATGTCTCTACGTGTTTTTGTGTTGTTTGATCTTGGAAGTAATTTTTTGGTGAATGAATTTGAGGGTTTATAGAATTTGTTAAGAGATGGGTTAAGAAACACAAAACATGGCACAAAGAGAATCCATCGTTTCTATGAAGAAGAAAAGTAAGTAATTACAAAATTGTATAATTAAGCAACCTAGATTCTCAAATTTCTAATTGTCCCGATCGTTATTCAACTTTTTCTTTGGAATTTGGATCAATTTGTAGAGCATTAAGTGGACTATACATGTAAAAATTTTAAGAGACAGAATTATATGTATGTAGAGCATATCACATGTGTAAGGAAGAAGAGGGGTAGTGTTGTTTTTTAATGTTAAGAAAGAAACCTTATAGGTCCCGATCCTGCCGGACTCTTTGACTCTCTAATCATGAACCCATCCAGAGAGCAGGCAACCAAAGCCATGGGAATTGTTGTCACACACTTAGTCCCTTTGTGAATTGCCCCGCCTTGGATTTCGTATAATTTTGGATATAGCAGACCATCTCAATGGTGACATACTAACAATGATGAATGAGTTTTGTTGTTTCTGGAAGTTATTTAAGTCAACATAGTTGGCTTCTTTAATCACATATTTTCTTTAGCCATTGAAGCTCTCCAAAGTTTGAATAGTGGCAAAGAAAAAGAAAGGGTTTATCAGGAGGAGAGAGGTAGTGATTGGGTGGGAAGTAAAAATCTTAAGAAACAATTGAATTTAATTTAAGGTGAAACTACACTATTGGTCCTTGAAGTTTACCTTATGTGCGCAATTGGTTCCTTAAGTTTTAAATGAGCACTATTGGTCTCTCAAGTTTTAAAAATGAGCAATATTAATCCTTCTGTTAACTGCCGTTATTTTATTTCTTACATGGCTAACGGAATAGTAACTTGGCAATTTTTTTAATAAAAATAGTTACAAAAATATTTTTCAGTAAGAAGAAACCCATTAATATCAAAATATTTACACCGTGTTTATGGTAAAGAGCTTTAAACCGTATGATCATCGGATAAGCGCAATGCTCTCGGAATGAAGAGCGTGCTATCATAAACAAAAGCGCAACAACAAATAGCCGAGGTACAACTTTCCCTTTGCCCGTATTCACAGCTATGCAATGAGTGCCAGAATGGTTACAATCTATGTTATCCAAAAAAGAAAGAAAAAATTGATACAATCCAAACTCAGGTATCCTATTGACTATGGTAAGAGAAAGATCTATTCCTATGGTATGAGAAAGATCTAACAAAAGAGATTGAGATTTACATTTAAAAGCTGGGCTTTTCAGATCTCTTTATTTATGCACCCACTGCCACTGCCTTCCCGATGTTTCGACCAATCGGTTTACATGCCACGTTATATTCACCAATTGAAACTCAACTCATATGCAAGCCTGTGTAGCCATTATTCTACCTTGCTCCTTCTCGCAAGTCACACTCCCTAACTTTGCCTCCTACTGCCTACCGGACTATGACCCATTCACCACTCGTTTCGTGTGTACCCTATTTGAAAGACTAAAACTATAATGGGTATGATTTGTCGGGTAAAGTATTTTAGTATTAACAGATTTATGACCTGTAAAATAATTTTTGTAATTTTTTCCTATTGAAAAATTCCTAGATACTATTCTATTAGCCACTTAAGTAATAAACTAACAGAAGCAGTTAACAAATAGACTGATACTACTCAATTTTAAAACTTGAGGGGTCAATATTACTTACTTGAAACTTGAGGGACCAATTGCACTCACATGATAAACTTTAGGGACCAATAGTGTAGTTTCGCCTTAATTTAAAAATGACAATGATGTGTAAAATTAGATAATTTAGTTTTAAAAAAAATTAATAATGATGTGGCAAACTCTGGAGAGGTCAACAAAAAGTTAAAGGCTTCGATTATATATGAATGTTCAAATAGCATATAAAACACTATGAACGTTTAGACCCCCAATTTACAAGTTACCAATTCAAGCTTAATATCAAATAATTAATGTGCGGAATATGAACATAAGCTAAACACAGAATTGATAAACAATCTAAACCAAATAAAATCACATTCACAACAGAAATTAAATGGTAAAGATTAAGGGAAGAGAGATGCAAACACAAGGACAACACAACGATGTATTATCGAAGAGGAAACCAAAACCCTCGGCGTAAAACCTCTCCGCTGCCCTCCAAACGGTCAATAATCCACTAAAGAATGCAGTTGGGATACATGAACAGAAAAAGACCCTCTAAGCCTAATCTACCTAGTGTACCTAAGCCATCCAAACTCCTACTCCAACAAGGTTGTGCCGAACCTATTTCTTCTTTAGCTTACCGAATTCCGCTATAACCCATAGCATTGACCAATAACTATTGGTCCCTTCTTAATCTTTCTTCCCAAGCACCAAATGGCCTTCTCATAGATGTGGGTATGGTGAGAAAAGGTTTTGGTAATATACTTCTTAAGGATGTAATAATGGAGAGGGTGAGAGTAGAGGAATTTGAAGAGTCTCTATGTGAAGATTGGGGATGAGTCAATCTTGTTTTTCTCTAGGGTTTCTCTCTCAAAATTCTCTATAGAAACTCTCTACATTTCGTGGGTATAAGGGGTATTTATACTAGGATGAGAGTGAAACGCAAAGAGTCGGGTTTTCAAAACAGAGCAAGCTAGCGGCTTGGCCTTGTGACTTGACTGAGCCACGAGTTCTAGTTGCGAGTTAACTGAATGATTAGATTGGACTTTTTGTGCTATAGTGCTACAGCTGGTATGACGGTTCAGCTTCTCTGCATGCTTGGTACGTGTGCAACTTCTGGCGGCTTGCAAGCCGCGAGCTATCCGCGAGATCCAGTCGCGAGTCCCCGCTTCTTTGCACAATCTTGAACATTTATTCACACTGTCTCACACACTACCCTTACATGATTACCACCTAAATACAGGGTTACTAATTGCTAAAATACAAGCAAATTTGGCACAGAATAAAGCCAACAGGATGGTTGATAAAATTCAACCTTACAATTTCTCCCTTTAGCTATTCCGTGACAATACTCTAAAACAAACTCTAACTTAATATGTGAATTGGGAACAGTTGAACAAAACTCACTCACACCTAACTCTAGAATCAGTGTAGCTCTTAAATTATATGACCAAGTATCTCCTCAAACACAACAACACATTATGATCATTGTATGTAGAAAAACTTGTAATGCATATGAGGCAAGCACAATGCGATCAAGCAAAATAGAATAAAGTAATAAACCATGGCTTAACTGAAAGTTCAAATAGTGTAAAAACACTCTTGAACGTTTAGACCCCCAATTTACAAATTAACCAATTCAAGCTTTATGTCAAACAACAAGTGTGCGGAAAATGAACAAAAACTATAAAACATAATTGGTAAACAATCTAAGCCAATTTAAAATCACAACCCACAGCAGATAATAAAAAGCAAAGATAAAAGGGAAGGAAGATACAAACACAAGGACAACACGCGATGTGTTATCGAAGAGGAAACCGAAGCCCTCGGCGTAAAACTTCTCTGCCACCCTCCAAGCGGTAAACAATTCACTAGAAAATGTAGTTGGGATACATGGACAGCAATAGACCCTCCAAGCCTAATCTACCCAGTGCACCTAAGCCCTCTAAGCTTCTTGCTCCAACGAGGTTGCGCCGAACCTATTTCTTTTCTAGCTTCCCGGATTCCGCTACTTGACCATAGCATCAACCAATGTAAATTGGTTCTTTCCTAATCGCTTCTCGTAACACCAAACAGCCATTTCACAATAATGGATACGGTGAGAAAAAGGTTTTGGTAAAATGCCTCTCAAGGATTTGACAATGGAGAGGAAGAGAGTTGAGGAATTTGAAGAAACTCTTATGTAAAGATTGTAGATGAATCAATCTTGTTTTACTCTAGGGTTTCTCTATCAAAATTCTCTCTGGAAACTCTAATTTCTTTTGTGGGTATAAGGGGTATTTGTATTGGAGTGAGAAAAGAATGTGTAACGTCGGGTTTTTCAAAACAGGGGTGGCTCGCGGCATCAAGCGCCTCTAATTCTTGCAATCTGAGCTTGGCATTTTCTTCTCTAGTCAATCCTTCTTGAATGGCAATCCGTAATGATGAGATTTGGCGTTCTAAAGGAAGGACAGCTTCCACTCTGTAGACAAGAGAATATGGCATTGCTTGAGTAGGCGTTCGAAATGTTATTCGATATGCCCATAATGCTTCTCCGATTCTTTCATGCCAGTCTCGCTTTGTCTTGGATACCACCTTTTTCAACAAATTGCTCAGTGTTTTGTTAAATGCTTCAGCTAGTCCATTTGTCGGGGCATTGTACATGGAGGAGTTGTATTGTTTAATCAAACTTCTCGCAGCTCTGTCATAAGCCTATTGTAGAATGGTTTGCCATTATCAGCTATAATATACCGAGGGATACCATACCGATAAATCAAGTGAGTTCGAATGAAATTGACCACTGTTTCTTTCTTCACTTCCCTAAGAGGCATAGCTTCCACCCTTTTTGAGAAGAAATCAATTGCAGCCAAGATGTACAGATGGCCACTAGATGACTTTGGTAATGGCCCTATTGTGTCAAGACCCCATGCATCGAAAGGCCAAGAAGCTACAGTTGGGTGTAAAGGTTCTGGCGGCTGGTGGATGAAGTTTGCATGATACTTACAAGCTTCGCATTTCTTAGCGCACTCCATAGAATCTTGCACCATCGTAGGCCAATAGTAACCCATTCGTTTGATCCTATAATGTAACTTAGGACCTGACTGATGTGCACTGCATATTCCAAAATGAGCCTCCTCCGAGGCTTGTTTAGCCTCCTCCTCTCCTAAGTAACAGAGAAACAATCCATCAAATGAACGACGGAAGAGAGTGTCCTTATAGTAAATGAATCGAGCAGCCCTCCTTTGCACTTCGGTCTTATGGCGTTTATCATCCGAGAGTCTTCCATGTTGAAGGAATTCAATGATCACTTGCCAATCTTCTTTTTCGACAAGGCATACGAAAATGATGTTGGCTTGCTCTTCTTCTTCTTCTTCTTCTTCAACCACGAGAGGTACCTCCTACTTTTGGGAAATAGTGACTCTGGTTGTCTCTTCTTGAGATAATGCTAAGGAAGTGGCCAAATTAGCTAAAGCATCGGCCTGTCTATTCTTCTTCCTTGGTATATGCTCCAATGTGATGGCCTCAAAATTTGCTAGCAACTTCTTCGCATATTTGCAATAGGGGATGAGGTCTTCTTTGTTGACGTCATATTGCTCCAAGATTTGGTTGATAACTAATTTAGAGTCTCCCAAGATCTCAAGTTGTGATATGCCCATCTCAATGGCCATTTGTAGACCAATAATCAATGCTTGATATTCAGCTACGTTATTAGAGCAAAGTTCACTTAATGAGAAAAAGTATAGAAGTATTTGTCGTTGCGGAGAAACAAACACTACACCTGCCCCCGCTCCTTCTTGACGTGCAACCCCATTGAAAAACATCATCCATAGTGGCATTACTTCAATGTAAAACACGTCTTCATCCGGGAAATCATCGGAGAACTCCCAATCAAACGAAACTGGGTGATCAACTAAGAAATCTGCCAATGCTTGTCCTTTGACAGCTTTTTGTGGAACGTATGCAAGGTCATATTGTTGTAGCAAGACTGCCCATCAAGCTATACGACCCAAAACCACTGGCCTGGAGAGGACATATTTGATCGTGTCCGCCTTTGCTATCAAACGAACCGTATATGCTTGCATGTAGTGCTCCAATTTGTCTATGGCAAAGAAAAAAGTGAGGCACATCTTTTCGATAGGAGAATAATTTAATTCAACCCAATTGAGAGTTCGACTTAGATAATAAAGGGCTCTTTCTTTTGCCTCTTTATTTTCTTGCACCATAAGAGCACTTAGAGATTTTTTCTTGGGCTGCAATATATAGCACCAAAGGCTTTCCTGGGATAGAAGAACTTAAAACTGGAGGATTAAGCAAGTATCTTTTGATGTGCACAAAAGCATTGCTACAAGCCTCATCCCATTCAAAGTGCACATCCTTTTTTATCAATCTATTGAAAGGTTGACATCGACCAGCCAAGTTCGAGATAAATCATCGTATGTAGGCTAGTTTTCCCTACAAGCCTCTAAGTTCTCGCAGATTCTTGGGCGCTGGCATTTTCTAGATAGCTTCAATTTTGGACTGGTCAATTTCAATACCACGATGCCTCACAATGAAACCAAGAAATTTTTCAGATGTTATGCCAAAAGCGCATTTGCGGGGGTTCATTTTAAGTCGATACTTTTTCAGTAATCGAACACGATCGTAGATCCGCGGATGGTCTTCCCTCATTTTTGTTTTAACCACCGGATCATCGACGTAACACTCCACGTATTTATGAAGTACATTATCAAAGATCTTCTCGCATGACCCACGATAAGTAGCACCAAAGATTCTTTAGTCCAAAAGGCATTACTTTGTAACAAAAATTCCCTTAGGAGTACGGAAAGTCATAAGTCGCTCATCCTTATGATTCATTCAAATTTGGTTGTAACCCGAAGATCCATCCATGAAAGATAAAGCTTCATGACCAGTAGTGGTGTCAACCATGACCTTAGTGATGGGTAATGGAAAATCATCCTTGGGACACGCATTGTTCAAATCACGGAAGTTAACACATACCTGGATTTGTACATTCTTCTTTTTGACAGGGACAATGTTAGCGATCCACTGGGTCTTGTACTTCACGAATGAAGCCTGCCTTAATTAGCTTATTGACCTCAATTTCTATTTGAGGGATAAGCTCTGGCCGAAAGCGTCTGTAGGCTTGTTTGATTAGGCACACACCCTTCTTTACTGCCAAATGATGTAGAGCAATACTTGGATTGAGCCCAGGCATTTCCTTGTAAGTCCAAGCAAACACATCTTTGTATTCTACTAAGAGCTTGAGGTATCCTTCTTCTTCTTCAGGGGTGAGAAGTGCATTGAGGAAAGTTGGCCGGGGTTCTTCAGCAGTTCCTAAATTGATCTGTTTAAGTTCATCAATCGTAACTTGTCCTCCATCTTCTAAGGCTGGAGGAGCTTCATCGACCTCTTCATTGGTTGCTTCAGCATCTAACAATGTATCCTCTTCTATTGTAATATGAAATGAGGATGATACCTCTTCAATTTCCTCATTATGGATGGGTGACTGACTTGTATGTACAATCGTTCGTCTTTTGACTTTGAGCGATCCTTCAGTGTTGATATCCAAGGTAAAGTTACATTTCATGCGTGAAGGAATGCTACTACGAATCTCATCATTAGCTTTCTTCTTCCCTTAAATGTCAAAGTTTATTGAATTTTGAGAATGACTATCAATAGGCCTTTTTATTGCCCCCAGTCGATCAAAGACTGATTTACAAGCAAGAGTGTCCCGATTTTGTGTTAAGCAAGTTGTATTTAACTTGTCGAATACTGTGATTCGTGATGACGAGGCCTCAATGCGATCAAACACTAAGACACGGGGTGAAGAGTGGTCTTTTCTTTGATTCGAACTTTCGCCGACCTCCACTGTTATGTATTGGGAACTCGAAGTATTGCTTCTTTTCTTGATCCATATATGAGCTGGTTGTTTAGGAGTATAATCTAATCCAATCTTCGGGATAGGAATTTCATGCCCTTCAAGCCGCATTTTCCTTTGTGTTTTGCTAAGGCCATGCATCTTTTCTCTAGTGGCTTCTGGAATTAGCTTCCATAAGTCCTCTTGTTTTGAGAAATCGTAACCTGCTTTGGCTAACAGCTTATATGCCTTTAGGTCGAACCATTCTTTCGTCCGCTCACTTGGTAGAATACCATGCTCTATCGGACTTTGTGAAGACCTCACAAATCCATTTAACGGCTTCAAGGAAAAAGGATTTGTGGATGAAGTTAAAGGCATGACATGATTTTCTTTCAATATGGCTACATCCTCCATCGTGAGCTTTGCGGCGAGCCTCCCCATGTCTTCTGTAGGTTGAAGACATTCCGTGAATGGTGATTGTCCATTCTTGCGGTGTGATAATGGTACATATCGGAGGAATGGAGGGCTATTGGAAGGCGTTGAAATTTCCACTCTCACCGAATTCTTGGTAGATTCACTAGAATGATCATTCCCATATACTGGACCTTTCTTTGGGGAAGAAATATCCTTTCTAGCGATGAATTTAACATGCTCCCTTTCACCCTGTTTGCTTTCCATGGACGGGATCTCAACTGGAAGAACCTCACTAGAAATGTCATCTTCTACATAAAATTTTGCATCAGCAAAGTGAGCTTGATCTCAAAGAAAAGGCTTCAAATCGGCATTGACCTTTTTTATTCCACTTTGAAGGAACTTGAAGCATTGATGCAAAGTCGACGGCACTATTCCGTTTCCATGGATCCAGGGACATCCTAACAACATGTTATAGGTCGTCTTGGCATCAATGACGTGGAACAAGACATTGCTTGTCAATTCTCCAATGATCAATTCCAGGTGGATCATGCCGATTACACATTGTCCTCCTTGGTTAAAACATTGGATGACCAAACGACCGTGTGATAACTCTTCCATAATAAGACCCACTCGTCTCATGGTCATTTTTTGGAAGTATGTTAACGGCTGAACCTCCGTCAACGAGGATATGCTCGATCCTTTGTTCACTAGCATAACCAGAGACATAAAGTGGGTGATTGTGGGGTGATCGGTGAAGGTTAAGTCCGGAGAGCATGCGTAACATCCCCGTGTTTGTTGAAGCGTGTTGGTATGAGGGGTATATATCTCTGGCTTTTTAAGAGCTTGGATAAGCACTTCTTTTGGTGATGTGGAGGATTGGAAGGGTTCAACTTCATCCACTTGAGATTGGAGTTCCTTTAAAGACGTCAAAGTCTCATTTGGACCACCATGATCAACTTCTTCTTTTTTGTCATGAATTTCTTAACGAGAGGTCAGTGAACGGCCTCTGCCGAGTCATTTTGAAAAAAATTTCTGGGGAAAAATTATCCTAATGTGATGAGCTTTCGAGATTTTTGGATTTGTGCTGAATCTTCATAAACTTTTGTTCCCAGTCTCCCTTGCCTCTTATCACTCATTCTTTTTTATCAAGGCTGAATCTGGTTTTGTGCTTTTCTGGGCTCTTGGGTGATCAAATGAAGAAGGAATGCTCGTTTCTTCTTCCATCTCCTGTGAGCAACCATCGTCCAACCTTCTTCCTCATCCATTGTTGACCTTTTATCATCATTTGAATTATAATATGATGCTTTTTGTGAGAACTGAGCTTGAACAGGTTCCGGAGAACCAAATTGGATAAGTGTGGTATTTGGCCCCTGCTTAGTAGTTGGAGACATGCAACAAAGTAACCCATAAGCAAATATGACAAGGTTTGACTGAGCAACATCATTAAAATCCAAGTCGATTTTCCTTTCCTTGGCTAGCTTCATGATGAGTTCTTTAAGAACAAAGCATTTTTGGATTGGATGGCTTATGATGCGATGATACTTACAATAGTTTGGGTCATCAACTTTTCTCATCTTTTCCAATCGTTTGCATTCTGGCAATTCAATTAATTTCAACTTGCGCAGTTGTTCTAGCATTTCAGGCATATTGGCATCTAGGAAAGGATAGACCTTTTGTTCCCATTCCTTAAGTGATGAGCGACACATCTCACGCTGTTGGCCTCCTTCGGGCTTCTTCTCATTAGCCTTCACATTTCTTGTTGAAATTTTGACTGGGGTAGGATTGTCATTCATTGAGTATTTGATATTACTTTTTGCATTCCTATCATTTTTCCTTGTCTCCCGTCTTTCTTTCCTTTCCTCAGGTATGGGGGGTTTCGTATTTCTATGGCTAGAGATACTTAATTCCATGTCATGCGCACGAGTTGCTAACTCTTCAAATGTTCGGAGCTTTATCCCTTGAAGGATGTAAAGAAGTCCCCAATGCATACCTTGGATGCACATCTCTACAGCAGATATTTTAGAAAGTCTATCCTTGCAATCTAGACTCAAAGAACGCCACCGATTGATATAATCAACGATGGGCTCATCCTTCCACCGTTTAGTATTGGTAAGCTCCATCATGCCTACCGTGCGCCATGTGCTGTAGAATCGATTGAGAAACTCCCTTTCAAGTTGTTCCCAACTATCGATCAACTCGGGTTCTAAGTCTGTATACCAATCAAAGGCATTCCCCTTTAGTGAACAGACAAACTGCTTTACAAAAAGGCCACCTTGAGTTCCTGCGTTCTCACAAGTTTCTACAAAGTGAGCAATGTGTTGTTTAGGGTTTCCTTTGCCATCAAATTGTAAGAACATGGGGGATTGATACCCATTTGACATTCTTATGTTATCGATGCACTTTGTATAGGGTTTTGAATATATGAGAGAACTTGTAGAAGAACCTCCATATTGTGCTCGAATGGTATTTGTTATCATGTCCTACAGTTGTTGGATAGATATCAAGGCTATTGAGGTGGAATGTCCATGTTGAGAAGTGCCTTCACCTCCTTTTCCCTTATCACCCCTAAAGTTTTCTCCTTTCAAGATAAAGTCGGGTGGGTGCTCGGGGCCAAGACTTGATTCTCCCAAATCTTGTACCTCTAATTTGTTCATTAGGGTTGCAATTTTAATGTCCTTTTCTTTAAGTTCTTTTGTGAGAAGGATGACCCTTTGTTCCATTTCAGCCATCTTTTCTTCCATGGTAGAGGTGTTAGTCATCATCACTAGCATGACCTCTATAGATGATGGAGAAACCGATGAAACAGGATGAGTCAGAGGTACTTCACTCCTTAAGTTTCTCATTACGGGTGAAGAGTTGATAGAAAAGGTCTTTGTTGGGGATGATTCATTACTAATCTCCAAATCCTTCGAGGCGAGATGAATCTTTAGCGGTAGCTTTCCTATTTACAAGAAAGTCCAGAGAGATGACAGTAGGAGGTTGGCTTTCTTTGGTTGGTTGGGGTTGTAGTCGATCAAGAGCTTTGGACCGACTACGAGTGATTGGGCCAACATAATCATTAGCACCGAAATCATCAACCACTGATTTTTGGACATTTTTGCTAGAGGCCATTGAAGCTGGTAGCAAAATAATGTCGAATTTCTTTTCTTTTGAAGGAGAAAGAGATGAGAGGCGAGAAGGTCCCATCAGCGTGCGAGAATTTGTAAACGACTAAATTTCTAGTTTGAAATATATCAAACAAGTAAAATAGTTTCACAAATGCGAATTTGTATTGATGATTGTGTGGTACAATTCTCTGTAATTACAAAAGAGTGATCCTCTTATTCGATCTCCTTGCAAGACTTATTGATTAGATTTGTGGTAATGTGATTTTGACTTGAACACAAAATATCCTTCAATTTGGTTGAGGGATGGATTGAAGATTGTTGAAACGGAATTACAATGAATCTCTGGCTATGAACTTGTTAGAAATCCTTTGTTATTCACGTTCTTCGTGTTCTTTGTGTGTTCTTCGTCTTTGAAGGTTTGTGGTGGAAGTTCTTCGGGGCTTTAGAAGCTTGGATCCATAGAGTTTCACTGATTTGTGATTTATTGATGTTTTCGGACACTTTGAGCTTGATTCCTGCAAACTTTAGGATCTAGGCGGATGGTTTGGATGATCCTGCTTTGAATGTTCTCCGATTTTGGGGTTGAAGTTCTTGAAGGCTTTGAGGCTTAATTCTTGCGGGGCTTTTTCACTTCTGAATCTTGGTCCCCTTAAATGTCTTAGGAAGGCTTATATTTATAGGAGTTTGGGGGTGGGTGAGCGACACGTGGCGGAGTCTGATTGGTGACACATGTCATAGCTTGATTGGCCCACTTATGTCATCGCTTATACGTGCTAGACTGCTTGTGTCATCGCTTACACGCATTGGATTGCTTATGTCATCGCTTACATGCGCTAATGTGTGATTGGTTTTTGCATGACACTTGGCAAATTTCTATTGGTTTCTGAATAATGATAACAAAACCTAGCGATGTCGTGGTGCTTTGTAATTGGTTGTATTTTGTGGACTTGGTAATGTGACGTGTCGACTTGTTATAGGTCGGAAATTTTTCCTCTCTACAACAGTAACAATCAAAATTATACTTGTAATCGGATTATTTGATTTTTATTAAAAACTTACCTCCTTGGACAGTGAATTCACTCGGATCGGTGCTTCTTGTTCTTGTTTGATCATCCTCTAAATCCATACTAGTCATTGTCCAATTCACTAGGGCCTAGTTCTTTGACCCACTCTCTATAAATTTAATGTACTGGGCTCATTAGGCCAATATCCCATACACTTTGGGCTTGGGCTACGAATCGTGTTCCTATAATTGGCGCTGTCTGTGGGGAGAACTTGTGTGATAGTGAGTGCAACGGTTAACAATGGTAGGATCAGTGCACCGGGCGAGTTTGCGGGTTCTTAACAACAAAATGATTTTCTTAATCTTGAGTATGAAAGAGATCGAAAGGGTAGTGTGCATACTACGCATATGAGCAGAAACCACTCTCGAGTGGGAAGTCACGGCTAGAACAAACCCCCTCCAACTCTAACGCTCCCTCCGAGGGTGAGGAGGATGCTAGTTATAGGCGAAGATTAAGGACCCCACCCAGCGAGTCTTTCTCCTATAATGAGGAGCACCATCACTAACGTAGGTATAAGAGCCCGCCTCATAAAGGCACGGGAAACGACGCTATGAGCAAGACATTGAACCAAGTTTCCGGATCACTCTTCACGTGCGGGATTAAAGGGGTAAGACTTCCTTGGCGGTTTAATCCGCCAACATTCACCATCTACAATGATCGAACAGATCCTGTGGAGCATGTGAGCCATTTCAACCAAAGAATGGTTGTCCATTCCAAGGACGAAGCCTTGATGTGCAAGTAGTTCCCCTCCGGTTTGGGACCCGTGGCAATGAGATGGTTCGATGGCTTTAGGGCGGGTTCCATAGGTTCCTTCAAGGAGCTCACCCAGGCATTTGGCTCTCATTTTATCACTTGTAGCGGGGTTCCTCGATCCTTAGGTTCCCTCTTGTCTTTGTCCATGCGAGAAAGAGAGACCCTGAAAACGTACTCGGACAAATACTGGGAGATGTACAACGAGATAGATGGTGACTTTGATGACGTGGCCATCGGTACTTTCAAGGTTGGCCTCCCAACCAGGCACGGTTTAAGGAAGTCTTTAATAGGAAAGCCTGCCACTAGCGTGTGCTAACTCATGGTCCGGATTGATAAGTATAAAATGGTTGAGGAAGACTAGCAGCACGGGAAAGGAAAGGATAAGGTTATACCTCGGGAGAGGAGGGATTTTAGGTCAGACCGATACAATAACAATCGCCCTCGAAGGGACTTTCTTGAGCGGCCGGTGTCCGCCAAAGACTCGGGGCGGTTAACGCGGTATTCTGAGAACCGATGCATCAAGTTCTGGAGAAGATTAAGAATGAGCCATTCTTCAAATGACCAAGTAAGATGGCGGGAAACCCCATGAGGCGTAATCATAAGCTTTACCGCCGGTACCACTAGGACCAGGGACACACTCATCAAGACTCGTAGGAATTTGTGGGATCATTTGGACCAGCTGGTTCGAGAGGGAAAACTCAAGCGCTTTTTGCATCATTCTAGTGGTTTGTAGGGACTAGCAAACCCAAAACCCCGGAGAGACGCTTCTTCAAGGCAAGGGCGGCTCTACAGCCAACCTAGGGGTTTCAAATGAACCCCCTGGTTTGGCCCCGAAAAAAAAATATATATATATATATATAGAATTTTTGTTTTTTTTTTTTTTTTGACCCTTAAAATATAATTTTGAATACCCTGAACCTAAATTTTGTTTAAACCTAATTGAAATAAACTTGAAATATGATCATATTAGAGCTATTTTCACAATATTTTTACAATAAAGGTTAAGTGACAAGTTGTAATTGACTTTTTATTTAAACCCATAACTGAAATCATTTTTTTACATACCTTTAACAACTTGTCATTTTATTTTATTGCATAAATGTTTTGTTAGTAGCACTACTCTTAAAATCGCTCATTTGTTAAAAAATAAATAAAGCTTCTCTCTGAACTCTGGCTTACTTTACTGTTGATGGTAGAATGAAACTGTTTTTTTCCTGCACTTTACTTCTTCATCAACAAAAAAATACACCACTTGTACAACCAACTGATCTGTATTTACATCTATGATTCTTTTTTCGTTCTCTCTTTCTCCCTTCTATATTTTCTTTTTATCTAATCAAGTAGTTTGATAAGTGTTCTATAGTTTTTCGAGTCAAAAAAGTCTTTTAATGCTTGCTCAAATTCCAAGAGAATGACCACATGTGTGGTTAAAAAATCCATACACTTCAAAAGCAAAATCTTATATATGTTACTATTTATTTTCCTTAGTTTAACATTTACTCTCGTGCCTACTCTTAAGTGTGTTACTATTTCTTTTTTATCATATATTTTTATTTAATTTTTATTACATATGATTATAATATATTATTATTAATTTGACAAATATTATGATTAGTTATTTATTTATATGCATTCTATCATTGTTTTCTTACCGATCTTTAAACTATTAATCATTTTTTTAGACTATTTTACAATATAGTTGTATTGTATACTATTTAGAATACTGTGTTAGATTATTGTATGTAATATGACAATTGTATATACCAAAAACAAAATTAATCATTTTATTTTTTACTCCCCCACAACAAAATCCTTGCTCAAGACACTATTGACCCCCCTAAAAGCAAATCTTGGAGCCGCCATTGCTTCAAGACCTCCCTTGGGTACGATAAATGTCATCTTTGCCACTCCGGGAAGGACCGGTTCTTGTCCTTCTAGAGTGATGTCTGTGGCTCGACTATCCACCGAGGACACCAATCCGGAGCTGTAGAAGGCTAGAGTGGATATCTAGCCAATGCTAAGTTTTTCGAACAAGGATAAGATTGGAATCATTCAGCCCCATGATGACGCTTTGGTGGTCACACTTAGGATTGAGGGGTATGATGTGAAGAGGGTGATGGTGGACCAAGGCGGTGGTGTTGAGATAATACCCCAACCTATACAAGGGGCTGAACTTGAGACCCAAGGACTTAATCGCCTATGACTCACCCTTGGTAAGTTTTGATGGCAAGGTTGTCATTCCGAGAGGCCAGATTAGACTACCCGTGCAGGTCGGTTCGGAGGTGGTGGAGGTGGACTTCATCGTGGTGGATGCTTATTCCCCCTACACGGCCATAGTGGCTAGGCCCTGGCTTTATGCCCCGGGAGCCGTCTCTTCTACCCTACACCAAAAGGTGAAATACCCGTCGAGCGGCCAAATTGAAGAAATTGTTGGGAGTCAATCCACGGCTAGGCGGTGCACGGTGGCCGCCATCTTACATCAACCTGAGTGAGTCCTCGGCCTACTGAAAGGGGCTTATAGCGATTAAGAGCTCCAAACTTGCCTATCAATGGATTAGTCGAGGAGGCCGAATGTGAAGACTTAGAGATGGTTGTTGTCGGTGATGATCCGGAGAAGTTTTTTTTCTGATTGGAGCTCTGCTGCCTCCTCCAGAGAAGGAAAAGCTGATAGATTTTCTTAAGAGAAATGTTGCTGTGTTTGCATGGAGCACTTACGAGGCCCCGGGGGTGGATCCAAGCTTCATCTACCATCATTTAAATGTTAATCCATCCGTCACTCCCAAGAAGCAACCACCTCGGCGCTCGTCCAAGGATCACTCTGTTGCCGTCAAGGATGAGGTGAAGAAGCTTAAGCAGGCAGGGGCTATCAAGAAAGTTTTTTACCCTGAATGGTTGGCAAATCTTGTGGTGGTGAAAAAGAAGAGTGGGAAATGGTGAGTGTGTGTAGACTTCACAGATCTGAATAAGGCTTGCCCAAAAGATCCCTTCCCTATGCTTAGGATAGACTAGCTGGTAGATGCAACTATAGGCCATCCTCGGATGAGTTTCTTAGATGTCTTTTAAGGGTACCACCAAATACCACTAGCCCGGATAATCAAGAAAAAACAGCTTTTGTCACCCTTATTGGGAACTATCACTACAAGGTGATGCCCTTTGGTTTGAAAAATGCAGGGTCTACCTATCAAAGGATGATGACTAGAATGTTTGAACCACAGTTAGGCAAAAGTATCGAAGTCTATATAGACGACATGGTGGTGAAGAGTAAGGTAATGTCCTAGCACGTGGGAGATCTCGGGAACATTTTTGAAATTTTGAGGAAGCACAAGTTACGCCTTAATGCTTCCAAATACTCTTTTGGTGTGGGGTTAGACAAATTTCTAGGCTACATGGTTATTTATCATGTAATTGAAGTTAACCCCGATCAGATTAAGGCAATCAACAATTTACAACCACCTTAGAATCCCAAGGAAGTCCAGAAGTTGACCGAAATGACTGCTGCTTTAAATCGATTTATCTCTCGATTAGCAAATAGGTGCAGACCCTTCTTCCTATTGATGAACAAGTGGAAGGGGTTTGAGTGGACCAAGGAGTGTGCCTTAGCCTTCCAGCAGCTCAAGGATTATCTCTCTCGGCCACCTATCATATCCAATCCTGAGGTGGATAAAGTCTTGTTTGCTTATATTGCTGTGGCCTTCCATGTTGTAAGCTTGGTCTTGATACGAGTTGATAGTGGCATACAAAGGCTAGTTTATTACATGAGCAAGTCACTACATGAGGCCGAGGTCCATTATCTGCCACTGGAAAAAGCCATTTTGGTGGTGGTACATGCTACACGTAAATTCCCCCATTACTTCCAGGCACATATGGTGGTTGTCCTAACTTAGCTCCCGCTCAGAGCTCTACTCTAAAGTGCTGATTACACGAGGAGGATTGCTAAATGGGGGATGATCCTAGGGGCTTTCAACATCAAATACATGCCTCGCACCTCTGTCAAAGATCAAGTCCTCACGTATCACGGTAGCCGAGCTTGCTGAATCCCCATTGGAAGTAAAAGCGGAGAAGCAAAACATGGATGGAAAATTAGTTGGCATGATCTCCCAACAAGGTCCTTTATCCTGGAAAGTATATGTTGATGGTGAAGCAAATCATAAGGGGTCTGGAGTAGGGCTAGTTCTGGTCTCACCCGAGAAAATCACCATTGAGAAATCATTAAGATTGGGATTCTTGGCCACAAATAACGAAGCCGAATATGAGGCTCTACTAATAGGAATGGCCATGGTTCAAAAACTGGGCGAAAAGGTCAGTAGAGGTGTTCTCGGACTCAAGATTGGTCGTCGGCCAAGTGAAAGGAGAGTTTGAAGCCAAAGATGAAAGAATGCGAGAGTACTTGAGTCGGGTTAGACGTTTGTAGTCAAGCTTTGAATCTTTCAACCCGATGCATATCCCTAGAAGTGGAAACACACATGCAGATTCCCCGACCACACTTGCAACCTCCTCGGTGCAAAACTTACCTTGGGTCATCCTTGTGGAGGACTTATGCAAGCCCACAGAGGTGAACAGAGAGGTGGTTCATGTTCACCAAGTCAGAGTAGGGCCTAATTGGATGGACCCCATAGTACTATTCTTGAAGAAGGATATCCTACCCGAGGAGAAGTCAGAAGTTGACAAGGTACGAAGAAAGGCCCTTCGGTTTTGGCTGTCCGAGGATAAGAAATTGTACAAACGCTCCTTTTTTGGGCCATACCTGCTATGCATACACCCTGAAGCAACAGAATTACTCCAGGAGGAGTTACATGAAGGGATTTGTGGAAGCCACACTGGAGGAAGATCTTTGTCGCACAGAGCCATCACTTAAGGCTATTGGTGGCCCAACATGCAAAAGGAAGCACAAGAATATGTAAGGAGGTGCGATCAATGTAAAAGATTCGTACCAAACATACAACAATCGGGAGGAGTCCTTAATCCTCTGTCCAGCCTTTGGCCATTCGCTTAATGGGGCTTAGACATTGTTGGTCCTTTCCCCAAGGCGGTGGGGAATAAGAGATATTTGCTAGTCGGCACGGATTACTTCACTAAGTGGGTTGAAACCGAGCCCTTGGCGAATATCAGAGACGTAGATGCCAAGAAGTTTGTTTGGAGGAACATCATTACTTGATTTAGAGTCCCCTGTACCCTCATCTCAAATAATGGCCTTTAGTTCGATAGCAAAGCCTTCAAGCGATCTTGCTATGATCTTGGAATTACAAATCGATACTTCACCCTAGCTTATCCCCAAGGGAATGGACAAGTCGAGGCTGTTAACAAGGTCATAGTGAACGGGCTCAAGAAGAGGCTGGACGATACGAAGGGAAAATGGGTGGAAGAACTGTTGCATGTTCTTTGGATATACCGAACCATACCTCGTAGATCAATAGGGGAGACCCCCTTCTCAATGACTTATGGAACCGAAACTGTTATCCTTTTAGAGATCGGCTTCTCAACACCGAGAACAAGTTCTTTTGATCCGAGCAATAACAATGGATTGCTAGAAAAGAGCTTAAACCTAATTGAAGAGAGGAGAGAAAATGCAATGGTTCAATTGGCATATTACCAACACAAGCTCAAGCAAGGTTATGATGCCAATGTGAAGTCGAGACCGTTAGCACCTAGTGACTTGGTGTTGATAAAGGTTCTAGGCATCGCAAAGAACCTAGCATGGGGAAAGCAGGGGCCTAACTAGGAGGGGCCATACCACATC
Organism: Quercus dentata; assembly: GCA_028216015.1. Taxonomy (NCBI): domain Eukaryota; kingdom Viridiplantae; phylum Streptophyta; class Magnoliopsida; order Fagales; family Fagaceae; genus Quercus; species Quercus dentata. Next base: position 45,675,453 of record CP116453.1, on the reverse strand, counting down.
ACTTCGGTGGCTGGTATAGGAGCATACTTCCTCGAAGACCTAGATGAACGTGTAATACCACGACCTTGGAATGTAAACAACCTGAAAATGTATTATTATTAGTGAAAGTTCCCTTTGTCATATGCTTATTTATTGTGTAAATATATCGTACTTCCCATTATTATCTTTATAAGTGATTAAATAGAACCTTAGTCATGCCTGAGTCCTCGGACCAGATGTTTTAGGGAAATTAACACTCTATGACATCTTTATAAGTGGTTAAACAGAACTTTAGTCATGCCTGGGTCCTTGGACCAGATGCTTTGGGGAAATTAACACTCTATGACATCTATATAAGTGTTTAAACAGAACCTTAGTCATGCTTGGGTCCTCGGACCATATGCTTTGGGGAAATTAACACTTTATGACATCTTTATAAGTGTTTAAACAGAACCTTAGTCATGCCTGGGTTCTCGGACCAGATGTTTTGTTAAAATTAACACTCTATGACATCTTTATAAGTGTTTAAACAGAACCTTAGTCATGCCTGGGTCCTCGGACCAGATACTTTGGGGAAATTAACACTTTACGACATCTTTATAAGTGTTTAAACAGAACCTTGGTCATGCCTAGTCCCTCGAACCACATACTTTGGAGGAAATTAACACAGTGAAATCAATTTGTTTCTCACTAAGTTTCAAAACGGATCCAGGATTATATCCAACCCTTCGGATGGCTAGTTTTGAGCAAGTTAAAATCCTTAATTATTTATCTAAGTGTTGGGTAGAATGGAGAATATCTCCACCTTTATTTTTTACAAATTTTATTACTTATCTTTATTAGATTCTGCCTTTGTTGTAGAAGAATCAATTCACAGTACAAATATGGGGTAAATCCCTTTGTTCTGGGTACTCGATCAAATTACTTAAACTGGTAGTAGGGTATTGTTGTTAGTTTTTATTAAAGTTAGAGTGGCAATAGTTCAATTTTATTTGCAATAACAGTAAGCTCAAAAGCATATAAAGTAAAGACACAAGCAGTAGAAAGAAAATTCTATTCATTAATCAAAGGAAGATGTGTTACAAGTGGTGGCGAAAACCACAAGAAAAGAAAATGACAGAAAGAATAAAGAAAAATCTTACAACTACTTCCCTGTTGGTTGAGGGCCCTCTTGGGAATCAGCTACCTTAAGCTTGGCATCCCCAGCTTTAGATCTAGCCTCAGCTCCTTTAGCTTGGGAGACCACATCCTTAATTGTAAGGGCATCCTCGGAGTAAGTGTCTTTGTCTAAGGGCGGGACCTCTTTACCCTTACCTGCCTCTACTGAGAGACTTGACATTAAGAGTAAGATCTTGAATACGGAGTGAGTGTCTTTCTCGGATATATTCAGGAAAGAATATGCTCTCGGCTTTCCTCATCTTGGAGTCAGTAGGGACCCTCGCATTGTTGAGCGCCTCTATCTAGGTCTCAGCGCAGTAATCCATGCACACTCCGGCCATTTCCTCGGCCAGACTGTTCTCCGTATCCTCCACCCCATGTTCATAGGATGCTTTCTCCGTAACTTCAGTAGTTTCCTTGGCCACCCGAGCTACCTCTTTAGCACATCCTTGACCTTCCTCAGCTCGACCTTAAGATCCAAAACTTGTTGCTTATGGGTGGCCAACTCTAGTTCTGTATTGTAAAGCGACTTACGCTAGTTCTCGGCTTGGGCCTCAACATTTTTCAGACCAGTCAAGGCACTCGAACGTTCCCTTTCCGTGATGATCAACTTATTGGCCAACTCTGTATGTTCTTCTTTAAGGGCTCCGAGAGCCTTCTCAACCTCGAGATGAGATTGGACCTCGGCTCTAACTTCGTTGCGAGCATTCCGGACCCACTCCTCAGCCACAAAAACTTGCTGGGTGACCTACATAAAAATAGCAAAGTGATTATATATATATATATATATATATATATAATGAAAAAAAGAAAAAAAAAAAGTAGATGACGAAGGGTTAAGGCACTTCTTAGCATTTAATTCAAGAAAGGTAGAGGTTAGCTTACCATGGCAAGGTCTCTCTTCAGAAACATGAAGAGATCAAGCTGCCTCATGCGCCTAAGAGCCCCTATATCCCTAGGAAGGAGAAGAGGCTGCTCTAGAGCCTCGGTGAGGTAGGCTGCATGCCCTTTTTAGGAGTCCTAGATGGAAGCATCCTGAGGAATGGTAGCTCCCTCCAGCTATATCCGAGAAGCCCGGGTGTGTTGCTGTTAGCACACTTCAGCTTCGTCCCGACTCTGAACAGAGGTGGCCTTCTTGTCCTTAGGGTCCTTAATTGTCCTCTGTTGTTTAGTGCCCTTTTGAGGGGCCACCTCACCTTTCTCCAAATCCTGCACAAGCCTTTTCTTCTTCAGGTTTGGATTGATGTGCGATCTGAGGTTAGTGGGGGCGGGGGGGTGGGGGGAAAGGGGAGGAGTAGGAAGCTTGGGAGGAACTTGGGTCTTGGGGACTTCTTTTGAAGTTGACCCCTTGTTCTGTTGGCGATAGACCCTTTAAGCTGGTCCTTTACTTCAAGTCCATACCTTCTTCTTCGACATCCGAGCTAGTATCAATCTGAGTAACTATTAACCTCAGAGAATGTGCAATAGAAAATCTATCCAAATCGGCCTCAGAGTCCGAGAGATCTACCGGCCTTTTTGAAACTTCACCTTCCTCCTCAAAGCGGAATTGGTCGATCTTAGCCTCAAGGGATAAGTGTGTAGAAGCTGTCTCCTCTCTCAGAGCAACTACTTCCTAAGGGACACGTTGAATGGGCAGCTCAACAGGTGGAAGGTCGTCCTAGGCCAAGAAACCTAGCTAAGATACGTCTATCCTGTGGATTCTAGGATCACCAGCTCTAATCGCTTAGCTCACATCTTGGAATATTCTCGACAAAGGTTCGAAGTCAAGTATCAAATGGACAGCCCGCAGCCCCCCTTTTTGCTTATAAATATTTCCGACCTCAGTAGTTTGTTGAGGGCTGGAGCATTGGTCAGACCGAGCCTCGGAGCATCATGCCTTTTATCTGCAAAAACATCCGAGAAGGAAATTGTGGTCAGACCCATGAAAATTATCACCAGAAGGAGGCGAAGTCTTAACAAAAAATATATATATATATATATAACTAAAATGGCTGAATCCCCTACCGAGGAGCCTAATCCTAGGTTACCCCACCTGGCTTTCCCTCTCGGGTTGGATAGTGGAAACTGCCATGCCACTCCCCGGAGACAATCGGGTAATCATCCTTCATGCCCTTTTTGGACTTAGGAGGGCGGGATATCAATTTAACAACATTAGACTGGGACTTGAGGTAATATCCCGTCTTTGGTAAGGGAATGGCACTCGTACATGTGAACGACGTCGTGCCATGTGAGCCCTAAGTTCATCTGATCGTTCTAAGCATCTATGCTCCCTAGGACTCTAAACAAAGTTGGCGACACTCGATGGAGACACAACTTGTGATTGTGCGAGTAGTCTCTGGTTATCCTATCCATGGGAAGTGTCATTCCTCCCTCTATAAAGGTGATCATTGGAATGATGACTTCACCATTCTCTCTATTTGTAAGTACTTGGTTCTGGGCACAATATTGTAGGCCTACTCCCCGTGGGATATGGTATTTGGCCCTAAAACCATCCATACTGGCCGGAGAGTCTACTAAGTGCTTGAATCTACCCATCTAAGCAAACAAAGACAACGTGAAGGAGGTTTTCTAAAAAAGAAAGAAGGCCGAGGACATTGGCCGAGAAGAAAAAGAATTGAAAAAAGTAGAAACTTACAAAAACAGGTATGTGAATTAACCCTTGAATCTTGAGAGAAAAATCTTTTAGAGATTTCTTGAAGAAAAGGTTTGGGAGAATTTCGTGGCTTGGAAAGCTTGTTGAGTCCGAGTGTTTGGGATCTCTGGAAAGTTTGAAAGCTTGTGAAATAAGGAAAAAATGATTACTCTAGGCGCCTTTTATAGAGGGTGAAATTGAGTGGGAGTTATCTCACTCAAAATTCCAAGAGAAAGGTCAATCGTTGGATCTGTGCCTCACTGTTGGATGTGGGGGACAAAGCGCTGCTTGGAGCAATTAATGACGTCTCGCAGTCTGCAAAGCATCAATAACAGTTATGAGGCGCGTAAAACGGTACTCCCACGCGTGTAAGTCAAAGGATTAAGTAATGTTATTCTTCAAAAATCAAAACCCCAATTTTCTCCTTGGATGAAAGGGAGAAATTGGAATTTTGATGGGCTATTGTAGGGGTAAAGGCCCAAATCCGGTATTGGGCCTTAGGCCTTGGCCGAGGACATAGGTGATCCAAGGACGATTAAATAGTAGTAAGTGGTTTAAGCTCAGAGTTTCATGAATATGATATGGATGAGAAAGTGGTCCGAGGAGGAATACCTCCTTAGATAAGCCAAACACGGATCTGATGTAGATCCTAATGATCAAGGCGACCTTCTAGGAAGCTCCAGTGATATGGACGTGCACCATAAACGTACAATAAAAATGGGAACCCAAAAATATCCAAGGAAAAGCTACTACCACTGCATTGAATGTACTGCAACTACTTTTCTGACCGCATTTATATGAAGAGGACCCCTAAACAGTTCTGTCTTGACTACCATGACTCACAGAAAACCATGGAGGGTGTCTGATGGGACAGATACTCAAGTGAGGGCTCAAATGACCAACAAGTGTAGGGTCAAGATAGTCCCAAAGGGAGCTATATAATGTAAGAGACCTTCCATGGGGAGAAGGGGGAGGAGAAAGAGAACATTGTAACAATCAAAATTGTACTTGTAATCAGATTATTTGATTTTTATAAAAAACTTACCTCCTCGGACAGTGAATTCACTCAAATCAGTGCTTCTTGTTCTTGTTTGATCATCCTCTAAATCCATATTAGCCGTTGTCCAATTCACTAGGATCTAGTTCTTTGACCTACTCTCTATAAATTTATTATACTTTTGGGCTTCTTGGGCCAATATCTCATACACTTTGGGCTTGGGCTGCGAATCGTGTCCCTACAATATACATTTTCAAATTGATTAAACTCAAAAGTAATAAAACATAATAATGAACCAAAATAATGGTTATTTTTCATCTTATTCATCATCTTGTCTAATTAATTTCATCAAAATCAATGTTATAATTTTCCCTCAAAAAAATAAAAGAGAGTCAATGTTATAATAATGTTCATTATCTTGCGAAATTATTTTTTCATTAACATTTTCTTCTTCTCATCAGCATTTATTAAATCATTTTATTCTTATCTGAACTTACCGTGGTTGGCTTTTCGAACTAGTCAGTATTAGAAGTTTCCCTAATATATGTTCATAATAAATAAAAAATCCTTTTATCATTTAAACAATGGACAAGGGCAGCCATTAGCATCAATAAATGGAGTTTTCCTTATACCAAAGAATGTTTATTTGGAAGAAAGAATCTAATAATTTTCTCAAATTTCATATCAACATTCATTTATGCCTAACAATAATATAGTAAACACAATTTTAAAAACATTGATAAATTTCTTATGATAATTCCAATTGTAAAAGAAATTAGAAATTAATTATACATCAAATAATTAACTAATATAATTAAGTAACTTTTTTTTTTTTGAGAAACATATTATTAATTAACTTTTTTTCAAATGAGTAAATAATAATTAGTATTTTTACCAAAAGTTGCTTAAAGGTGGTGAAAAATATTTAGATGTTGACTAGGTCATTTTTTCAAAAGATTTGTGCACTCTTAATGAAATTTTCAAGTTAAGAGGTTATTGACACATCCTCTAGGATGAAACAAGCTGAAATGAATTAAACAACCACAGTAGATAATTCTTTTTTTAGAGAGTTTTAATCTATAACGTCTGCTTCTAATGATAGTTTTTTTATCATTAAACCAATACACTAATTGGTTTTTGGTGTAGGCAGGAATTGAAACTCAAATCTCTTATTCAACCATCAAAGATTTTACCAGTTGAATTAACTAGAACCCACCATAGTAGATAAATCTTATTAAACACACTTATGAATAAATTATAATCTAAAAATAGCGTACCAATTAGTGACCCACCATTAATCTTCACTAAGGGATTTATTGGGAAAAATTAACAAATGTTCTAAGTGCATTGGTTTAGAAAATATTTTAGAAATTTGTTATGAAAAAAAAAAAAAAAAAAAAAAAAAAAAAAAAAAAAACAAAACTTTTTTTACAGCATTTTATATTTCCCGTCAAAGTAGTATTAAAACTTTCATAAAATTTTCCATTAACAAATGCCCTAAGGACACCAATTAACCGAATCCTTCATTATTTAATTGAAATCTATTTATTAGCCATATTGTGAAATGAGTAATGTTATAAACAAAAACTTTTTTTACAAGATTGTTACACATTATTAATGTGATAAATTTTTACTGGTTTTCAATTAAGCCCACCATTGACATTATTTTTTTACTTCCTAATAACCACTTACCTCATCAGTAGTTTGTAAGATATATTGTAGTTTTAGCATTTTCCTTGTGAAAAACCAACCCAATCATACAGAAAAACTTCCACATATGGACACACCCAAGTTTGCAATAATTTTCACAACTTGCTAGGTTGTTAACTTATGATTAGATTACAACAATACATGGCATGAGACTATCACGGAACTTGGTGAAAAAAAATGGATTTGAATGCACCAATCACAAGCTGATACTAGTATGTTGTGGGATTTGGGTGTGAAAATGGATAATATGTCCATAAAGTTTTCCTAGGTTTTTTTTTCTTTTTCTTTTTTTAATATTACAAAAGGAAATTAGGACCATACGAAGGTTTCAAATGGTCTACAAAATAGGTAGAGGCCTGATCAGCCCAACTTAAACTGTTGCTAAATTTGGGTCATTAACAAAAAATTTGCCATGTAAAAATTAAAAAAAAAAAAAAAAAAAATCTATCAAGTGTATAATGATGTATCATAATATGCTTATACCTCATTTTACATAGATAAAGCTATTAAACTCAAAAAGTCAAAATCAGCCTTGAAATGAGTAATTTGATACGAATCTTTTGATCTTTTGACCATTTACAGCTGTAGAGTGTTATAGAAGTAAATTACTGTCAAACAATATCTTATAAGGGAGATTCGTGGGCTTTTATCTTCTTGGATTGAAGTCTATAAGCATGACCCACCTAAAAAAGCACATTAAACTAGAAAGGACAATGGGCATACAAATAATTTTTGTATTAATACAAGGAAAGGGGTTGGTAAAACGACTCAGTAAATACGTTGTTATGAACAGAAAAACATTTAATACCCCCTGCTTAAGCAAGTCAGAAGTGTCTTCCACAATCACTCTTAGGGTCCTAGTCTTCCAATATATGACTTGCAATCAAGAGGACAAGGTGAGAAAATCCTTTAGGCTTCTTCCAATATAATTTTTTTGATTGCCAAACATCTTAGCAGTCTTTTTTTTCCCTTCATGTGATTTGACCACAAAACTGTATAGCGGTAAGCATCAACTGGCAACTATCAGGAGGTGTGCACACTCTAAGAGGCCTCTCTGGTCTTGAGATTGCAAAGCCTGAGTTGTTTCATATGCACTTAAGTACCCACAAAACAGAGACATAGAGAGCATTAGGACAGATTGCACAGAGCTTTCTATCTGCTTTTTTACAATTTATAAGTACGTAGTGCTTAAGTAAATCACTTTTTAGACAGTGCATTATAAAGTAAGGTCAACAACTTTCTGCCTTCTAGGGTTATACCAACTAGCAAGCTTCCCAACTCCGAACTACTCCATGATGGTCTCTCCACAATACACACATATGGGGCTTACAAAGTAGCAGATTTTTGTTTTCTCTCATAAGATTTTCAAACTCCCAGTTATCATCAATCTCCATCCAAAGGACATTATTGTTGAACTCCAATTTTGTGTAACAAAATATTAGGGTGCTCCTAGATATTTTATAATATAAGCAACAAAATAGAGCAAATAATTGTCCAAATATACTAGAATGGATAAATGGCAATTCATCTAGGTATAAGAATCCTAGACATAATCTCAGAGGTTACCATTTCTCTTGATCTCAAGACAACCCTGTATGTTCAAGAAGAACCTTTGTATCATTACATTGCCTCCTCAAATGTTTGTATCTATGCCTCAGAGTATCTTTGTGATGGTGAGACCAAATTTCCCATTGAACAGTCTGACCATTTCAATCTAAGCCTCGGCCATGAATCCATCACCAACTTTATTCCTGTTAAGCAAATGATCCATTTTTTTATGACTGATTTATTCTCGGACATTCACCAATCAGCATAGGAATGGCGTTCTTTTATGCACCAAAAGGAATGATAAAATTTATTTTTGGGGGGATAAAAATTCATTTAACAAAGCATTTGAGAATGCAGTTGCCGGGACAGGGCTATTCATTGCAACACCTAATTGGTAAAAGTAGTTTTTATCACAGACTAATTAAAATGATCAAAAATACATGTGAACAAAGCAATGGATAAAGCTTCAAATTTATTAGGGATGACAAGTGGATCTGAGAAAAGGAATCTCCTTCTCCAAGCCTATGTCATGGAAAGACAGGAAAACTATTAGAGAAAAGCCTTTTTTTTTAATTCGATTTTACAACTATTTGATATGATTCTTAGAAAGGAAGAAAATATAATTATCGAATGAATCAAACAAAAAAAGAAAAAGAAAAGGAAATTGCAATTCAGTTTATCTTACATATTTGCCACATGGATCAGCACACTGAAGAGATAAGGAAAATGGGTCGGCAAACTCTAAAATACTCTAAAAAGCGCAATCCACCATCCTTTTGTCAAATATAGTTTCTGCCAATCACAATGTCCACATTTGTTCAATCAGCACATTCCAAACTGCCTTATTTTAGCATCCAGAATGCAATCCAAATCAGCATTCATGTATCATAAGGCTACCATATCACTGGCTACCATTGTGTTCTTATTTCCAAAAATAATTTATAAAAAAATAAAGAAAAAGGCTAATTTATGAAAGAATTATTGTTCCAAACTTTCAAAGGTAAGATAAGTTAGTTTCACACAGTAGTGAAGTAATTTGTACAAGTGTAAAATTTTACAAAAGCTTCTTTTCATTCTTATTCTTTTTTAATATAGAGATAATAGAAAATTATTAATAATTACAAATAACTGTACATTGGAGGCTGGAATCTCCTCCAATCACATATAATCCCCACCAAATTTAAAGGAAATGACAGATTTCTAATCCATACTAATATATACCAAAAAAGAAAAAAAAAAAGGATTACACCATTTTATGATACTATACTATTTCTTCCCTAACACCAAATTTTTTAAACCCATTACTCCTAGGTTTGAGCGTTGCATGAATTTTAATAATTAATTCTATTATTTATTTTACCTTGGCATTTTCTTAAGTTCCCAATATTGCTTATATTTTGTTAGCATTAATGTAAGACTTGTGCAGATTATCAAAGAAGAAAAAAAGAAAAAGTGTAAGCCTTGTGTAGAGTGCACATCAAAAATCTAAGTCATATGCTTAAAAGACTATTCCATAACAATTCTTTTTAGCAAGCTATGAAAACTTATAAGGGTATGTAAATGGGTTGATGTGCTGTAGTAAATTTAAGAATTCCTAATACAATTCTTGTTTCGTTCACACCGAATACAAAAATACACATCTTCCTCTTCCGTCATTAACCTTGAAAAATGGCTTATGTGCAACTCCTCTCACCATCTCCAAAGTAGGATTTTTCTTCCATAAGCCATTTCCTATCTCAAATATCCAAAATTCTACTCATAAATCCATATATATAAAATATTGAAAATAATTTTTTTTTAACTGTTTAAATATTATTCTTATTGTATCTTAGAAGAGGACGAGACGATAATCACTTAATTGCTTATTGTATCCTTCCTGGCTAAATGCTTACTTGCCAAATCCAGCAGGCTTCATTTGGCAACTACCACTCTGCCCCTTCAAATCCCATAAGAATCTATGCTCAACTAATTAAACCAATAATTCCAATTCAGTACAAGTAATCTCTTGAGTATGTCTAAGCAATGTTGATCTTCATCAATATAAAATATTATTTTCATTTTGGCTTTACTTGTCCATTAAGTTGCACAACTTTATGCTTTTCGCTAAAAGAATTTTAAAAACTTCTTTTCCATTAAAAGGAATGCAATTCAACAATAGATCATATTACTAATTTCTTTCATTAGTTCTGTTCTTTTGTTTGCATTACTATATTCTTTCAATTTGGCTTAATACCCCTTTAATGATGAGCATGTTAATATGATGAAAGAGAGTGTGAAGTGACAAAGATGAAAATCAAACAATACTACTAAAGGGGGAGACATATTCTAGCATTCAACAACTCAAAAGAAATCAAACAAAGATGAAGCAAAGGAAAACAGTTTCAAAGTAATAACAACATCTTGCCATGTTTCCTTGATATTTGATCAAGAGGTTGTAATTTAATTTTTCTGTGGCTATGAATTGAAAATGGAATCATCATTCACCAAGGGATAGGCTAGTGATGAGGAACCCAAAATAAACCCATGTCCAACAGTTTAAGCAAATCCCATATCAAAGTCAGACCCACTTGTCACATCTATTGGAAGCCCTGAATCGGATGGCAAAGAAAGGTGCACAATGTCATCAGGGACAATCTAAGCAATTAGATGATCTGCATTCATAGGGATTGGCGCTTGATGACAATACCAAATCACAGCCATCATTGTGAAAGCCCTTCAAACTTGACAGAACCAAATCACAAATGCATTCTATATGGACCCCTATCACTTCTTAAATCTTTGTGCTTTGTGCTTTTGAACGTTCTTTTACTTACCACTGATGGAAATGACAACATGATAATCAGATTCAATGGGCAAGAGACTTCCGCCCAAGTATGCGATTAGGGGCCTGCATTTGGCACCCCCACCATATTCATCCATTGAATAACATGATATAAAAACACACCAATAGACTCAAATTAGTTAATGACTTTTTAAGACCTTTGAACTGCAGTCTCTCCTCTCTCTTTACTGTTTTCTCTCCACTACCACAAAAAAACCCATTTGTTGTTTGACATCTAAAACTTCAAATACAATTACAAATCATTTTGGAAAGTCTTAATAAATAAACAATATATCTTTGTGTAAATTCCATCAGTTAACAAACAAATAAAATATTATACAAACGTCTTTCACTCTTAGTTCCACCTAAATGATCAAAGAACGACAATATTCTACGCACCTCTATGGATTCACTAATTTACTAATCATCTCATCTCTTTTTCTTGTCATGGTAAGCCTTTCCTAAATTGAATAAAAATCGACAATTTCTAGATGCTGCAAAAACACCATGAAAATAATAACTACACAAAACCCACAAATAACTTGACCCAAACATAGATGTCACTCAATTTGGGCATTGATAATCAAAGGTCATTCACATACGAAAATATCATCCTTTAATTAAGATGTTGTACAACCTAATATTGAATGAGAATGAAGAGCAATTTGTCTAGGGAAAAAAAGAAAAAGAAAAAGAGCAATCCGCATTACTAGTATGAAAGAACTAGATTTATTTTCAAATTTGACTAGAAGTAGATGCAACTACATCTTGTTATAATGAAGGAAACTTAGCACATTTTTATTCTTACTAAAAAATTGTCCAACTAGCAAAAAAAAAAAAAAGCCAAGAAAACAAAATGTTAGTTCGAAGTCCACAATGTTTGAATAAAAAGAAGGGTTGCCATGATTCTTAAGGCAACATCTTAAGCAGAAAATGTGTTAAAAAAATGTCCAACTAGTAAAAAACACCAACCCATGCATAAGATTTCTCACTTGGTAGAAGCATAGTTACATATTTATTTAAATACCCAATTAGAGGCCAACTTCAAAGAATGACAGATCACCAACGCCGAGTATTCTTACCCTGCAAAGCTATAAGCCATGAGATGATATTTGTTGATCAAATTACTAATTTCTTGTTATTAATACTATTATTTTCTTCTCATTACCATATCCTTTCAAATTGGGTTGGTACCCCTTCATGAATGAGGGAGTTAATTTAGTGAGACAAACCGAATAGTGATAAAGATACTCAAAGAGGCAAATCAAATAATACAACTAAAGTGAGTGACATACTTTGTCATTCAACAAGGCGAAAGAAATTGAACTAAAATGACGCAAAGGAAAACAATTTCAATTTAAAAACGCTACCTTGTCATGTTTTCTAGGAATTTGACCAAGAAGTTCTCATCTTCTTCAACTGTGTATATGGATTAAAGTCTGAATCATAGTTTACAAAGGAATAAGTCGTTGTAGAGGGAACTAAATCAAACCCATCTCCAACGGTAGAGTCAGATCCCAAACCCAAGTCGGACCCATTTGTCACATCTGATCGAAGCCTTGAATTGATTGGCAAAGAGAGGTTCCCAGTTTCGTGAGAGACTAGAGGAGGTTGACATTATGTTACAATTTGAGTCATTATATGAAAAAGTACTCTGATTTGGCCACTCGGTATTGCACAGCCTACGCATTGAAGACAATTAAATCATAAACTATTCAAATAAAATAAGAAACCACGATTTTCCCCTTTTTGAAGGGAGCAAAATCTATTCCTAAGATTTTAAGTCACTCCTAATGAAATGCTTAGTTCTACCAACTGCTTAACCCTCAAATGACTTTGAAATTGTACCAAATTTAACAGGACAATGACTTTATGAGCAGACTATATAATTCTAAAATTTCAACTCAAATGATCCACTCCTACTTCAACTTCTGAATTTTTCTTTTATATATATATATATATATATATTCATAATACACAGTGCATTGTTTTGAATTAAGTCTTCTGGTGGAAAATAGTTTTAATGTAAAAATTATACCTAGGCATATTTTTTCGCATCGGACTCGATTTCTTTGATGGTGGATATAGATTGAAAATGGAATCATCTTTTTATAAAGGGATTGGCTATTGAAGAAGAACCCAAATCAAACCCATTACCATCTACTAAGTCAATACCCAAACATAAGTCAAGCCCATTTGCTATATCCACTAGATGCCTTGAATCAGATGTCATCGGGGACTAGAGGAGGTTGAAGTGTCTCCTGTGTCTAAGTCCGTATTGAGATAGTAAAGGTGCAAGCAACTTTGTGTCGTCATCAACATTTTGAGAATTGTGTTGGATAATAATAGAATTCTGAGGACATACGCATCCCACATGTACCCCTATCCTTGCAATCACAGGAGCGTAGTTTCCGTTTCTACTTGTCCAACGAGAGATTTTACATGAAATCTCAACATGATTCCGATCACCTTGCATCAAGTCTCCGAATTCACTCTGTGATCGGCTGTGAGGTTCACCATAAAACCATAGATGATCACACTTCAATCCATATGAATGCGTCCTAACAATGCAACGTCGCTTACAACTATTGGTAAAAATGTGGATATCACAAAGACAATCGATCATATCATCACGAAGAGAACCGTACTTATCATTACTAGCGTAATTGTCCTTCAACGGAACTAGATAAAGAGCAACACAAACAGCAATTGATGGAAACTCAGGACCAACCTAGAATGATATGGAACTTTCAATGCTTTGATGATTGATCCAATTCGGAATCTTCTTTCCTGGTACTGTAATATCATATCTCTCTCCATAATCAAACAAATACGCATCTAGAGTGGGAAAGGACTCATCATTAATTGCATTGAACTTGGAGAGGAAGACCCGAGAAGAGCAATCAATCTGATTCGATAATTTGCGATGTGAATGCGAATCCATTAATACTTTGTGTTTCACACTTGAACATTTCATATTTGGTGAAAGCCCTAAAATTCTTCCAAACTGCATGAAATTAGGAATTTTAAGAAATTGAAGTTTAGCAAATCTAGTAAATGTATTTGCAAAGGTAACCAAAATTGTTTCTATTATTACTTTAAAAGTGAGAGAGGGGTACCTGAAGGATTAATTTTCTTAATGATTATGAATTCAACGAGATGCGCTTTGTTGCATCTACAATTCTTATACTTTCTGGAAGCTTTGGAATTTTCTTAAGGAACTTGGAATTGTAAAATACAAGCCAATTTAGTTTATTGAATCTGATAATGCTTTCTCGGAGGTTCAAATCTTTACTCCCTGATAATAAACATTTCTCTAAGTGGGTGAAGCAAGAAGTCAACTTTTTTAGAAAATTCAACTTTGGAAAACAATATTTTGAAAAGCCACCATAAGAATTGCACGCTGCTGCTTGTCTACCAATCCCCACGCCCTTTGGAAATTTGACATTACCATAAAGCAAGAGTTTGCGAAGATGTTGCAATTTATAAATGCTACTAGGAAGTCGACACGAATAGAAACTGGAACCTATGTCTAATCGCTCAAGCCCGGTGAGATTCTCAATTGATGGAGGAAGCTCTCTAATGGCGGTGTGTCCAAGACTTAGATACTTTAAATTTTCCAGTTCTTATGGAATATTAGGGAACCTCTTAACCCTTTTGCAATAAAAAAATATATAAATATTTAAGAGATTTCATTGCAATACAATTTGGAAGAATTTGAAGTTCAATGTAGCCCCAGAGATTCCAGCTTTCAAGCTTATCAAGACATCCAATAGAGTCATGAATCTTGACTAATTTTCCACACCTTTGGAGATCCAATTTCTTTACGTTTGGGGTGGCACTCAATAAGTCGGGTAATTCCCTAATGTATTGATTGGAATTGAAATTCATATATGTCAAGTTTTTGCATTGTATCCTCTGTAGAAAAAAAAAAATCAAAATTTTTAACTCCAACAAACGTTATTAAAATATAATTTAATAAAGTAATAATAATTTATAAATAAATAAAAATGATTATACCTTGAAAAGCTTGTCCAATGTAACCCGACTTTCTGGCATGTTGAGTGCAATGAGTTTTTGAGGATCAAAATTGGACAATAAGGAAGGCAAAGGAAATTCGGACCAATCAAGAACCCTTAATTCGTTAGGAAGATATTTGAGACCTCTACAAATATCTACATTACTAACTATGAGGAACTTGAGATTTTTCATCTTTTCAAGACATTTAGGTTCTAATTTCATCTTTGATGGTTCAGGTGAACATATCATTATGCCTCGAATTTTTTCCGATCCCTAATTAGACAAAGCATCAAGTCAATCATACTATACAATAAAATTCACTAAAAGTATAATGACGGTTAAAATTAAACAAGAACTAAACTAATAAACTTAAATTTTCTTCAACATTTAAATGGAAAATAATCACTACATTTGCCATTTGAAAAAAGGTAGAAAAATGAACCAAGATAATGCATACCATATTTTGTGTTAGTACTTTCTGAACATCCTCATAACACCATAGCCTACTACGCCCTCCAGGCATTCATGGTGATTCCCATCGAATGATGTCCCTACCTATTTGTTGTAGTAAGTCATGCATCAACAATCTATCATATTGATCAATAGTTATTAGGCACTTATCAAAAAGTTTTTGAATTCCATAAATTGGATGTAAATCGCAAGCATTCAATATATCCATGACATACTCCTTAAAAAATCCCTTAAAGAAGCATGCGATATCAAGGAAAATATCTTTTTCAATTTCTTCCAATCCTTCATAGCTTATTTCGAGAATTTTTTGAATTTCTTCATTAGGAATTCCTTCATACTTATCTATGCACTTCTCCATTGAGGTTTAGATCTTCCATTCAAATTAGCACCCATTATTACAAGAGCTAATGGGAGTCCCCCGGCATATTGTATAACTCTATTTGCAAGTTCCAAATAATCTTCTTTAGGTTTGTTGCTTTGGAAGGCATGCATACTAAGGAGTTCTAGAGCTTCATCTTGATCTAATCCCTTAACCTCGTAGGTTGAACAACATTTTCCAAGAGTAGCTACCAAGTGTTTGTCTCTTGTTGTTATAATGATTTTGCTTCCAAAAGCAAACCAATCACATCTTCCAAGCAAATTTTCTATTTGGATCCATTTATCAACATCATCAAGAACTAAAAGGATCCTCATAAATGAAAGTCTTTCCTTTATCATATTGATTCCTCTAGATTTGTTACCCACCTTTAAATTTGTATCCCTTAAGATCTCAAAAAGAAGTGTCTCTTGTAATTCGATTACACAAGCATTTGTCCCAGATCTTTCTCTTAAATTTTCTAGATAACAAAATCCATCAAAATGATCACAAATTCTATTAAAAATAGCTTTTGCAATTGTTGTCTTACCTATTCCACCAAGGCCATTGATACATATTATATGACCATTATTTGACTCGATATCTAAAAGAATGGTCTTTACACGATAATTTATTCCAACAGGGTATCGTGCAATAAATAATGGTGTTCGATTAAATTTAGAATTTGAGATCTCTTCAACAATTCCCTGGATAAATTTGAACTCGTTGCAAATGTCATTCGCATAACATTAAAAAATATATATAGCGAGTTAAACTAGAAAATAGAAATGTGAAGATCAACTAAATTTAAGATGCTCCGTTTGTGCATAAAAATTTTAAATATTGACAATTAAAGTAAGTGGTTTGTATTAATTCCCATATATATGACATTCAATTCAAACATAAATATGCAGGCATAACATAATTTGAAATTAATAGGATATTATTGTTTAGAAAATTTATTCATATATAGAATTTATGTGTTTATATTTTTTTTTAAATGACTAAATAATAAGATACTTGAATCGATCATTTGCCTACTTATTTCAAGTTTGAAAGTTAAAGACTTAAAAGACAATAAATAAAAGTGTAAAATTGAAGGAAAGTATGGTTATTTGATCAAAATGACTTAACATTAAAAACAAAACCGTTCAAGTAAAGCCATGTGTTTTGATTTTTTGTTTTTTTTTTTTTTTAAGTCAAATTTTCATGACTTAATCAGGTTTTTTTTTTTTTGGTTGTGAAACATTTTTTTAGTTGTGAAACTAAAGCTAAAGTTTCTGTCATTACAATCCGGATTTTCATATGGTTTACCAGTTTGACGGTTCAACCCTTGATTTGGTGTAATTCTGAGTACTAATATATCTAGAATGAAGTTGCATGGAAAATCGAAGTTACTAATAATTGAAACTTGTTAAAAGTCACTTTTAATACTAGAACTAAATTATTAAGGATATTTTGGGAAAATTTTTAAATAAATAAACTCCTATATATATATATATATATATATATATATAAATGACACTCCTATTTAATTAGTAAGGTTTTTTTTCTTTTTAAATTTTTTTTTTCTTTTAAATCCTTCTATTTCAACATTGCTAGCTAATTAACCTCTACAGTAGTAGATATGAAGAAATAAAAACATACATAATTTGACCAAAAGACTAACATTGATAAATTAACGATAATTGTTGTTTAACAATAAAATTAGTGATCAAATCACTGAAAGTTATAAAAAGTACAAAGTTGTCATGAAGTACATATTTATGCTTGTAATGCCAACCAGATATATTAGCGGTTTCATGGAGAGCTTTTCTCCATCTTTCTACTTTCTTGCTATCCTTAAGTTTTCTTTCATGTTTAGCTAGGGCTTCTCCGAACTTTCTATTTTGGTTACGAATTTCTGATGGATCCACCATGTAAAAAATCGGTCGCACCAACTGATCATTCTTTTTACGCTTAACAATCTTGACAAGTTCATCCAAACACTAACTGAAAGATGCATAGTTTTAAGAAAATACAATTATTGACATCATTGAATTCTCAATGGTTTTAAGAAGCTCCGTAGAAATTTCTTCTCTCCTTGGAAGCTTATCGTTAATGAAGGTGTGAATACCCCTCAAATGCAAAGCATCATACAAATGACTTATAAAACCCAAACGGGTATTTTCACCTCTAAAATTCAAGAAGACATCAAACTTCTTGAGTTGGTGGGTGAAAGAAGAAGATGAGGCTCCTTCGCAGGTCACAAGAGCCATCGAGATTTATGAGCAAACAGATGTAAAGATCTGAATAGAGGAGGAAGAAAACTGTGAAGGGATTGGAATATAAGTCAGGAAAGTGAATGAGAAATTAGGAAGAGGGTGAATGCAAAGCAAGAGGAGCCTTTAAAGGTGGCTTGTTTTCGGTATACCCAGAAACTCTTAGAACTTTCCAAGAACCACCGATGCTTTCTTCATTGAAGTTTCAGTGTGAAATCTAAAATAAATGTTGGAAGTTTATAAGCACCATACAAAATGGGTCATTGTGGTCAAACAAAATGGTAATTTCTCCAATAGCCTCTCATCTATAAGAGATGAAGATGGAGACAGAAATAGGTAAAGGGATGAGTGAGGAGGGATAGAGCTTGAGGGAGCGGCTGAATGAGAAAGAGAATAGGGTTTAGATGTTTAGTTTAGACTTTTAAATAAAATCCAAATGACGTCGTTTTGCTCATAGAAAAAAAAAATGAAAAAAAAAAGGAGTTGTTCTGAAGGTTTGAACCTGGACAGGAAATGGAAAAACACGTGTGACAAGCTTGTTAACAACTTTTTTTTGAGAAACCACCCCTGAAACAAGGGGGAAGCTTGTTAACAACTTTTTTTTTTGAGATGAATTAGTTGTTAAGTTAGAACACAGGGATTTGGGTAGTGTACTAACGGCTTATTGAGACTAAACTCTGACCAAAGGTAATCTAACAAAACGGCCTAAGTCTTGTTAACAACTAAGGCAACATATTCACTCTACATGTTTTACCTATAGCAATATATATTGCCTGGTTTGGTTCGTTATATCACAGGATCCTATCAATTTCGGTTTTTAAAAAAATTTAAACGGAAAAACTGAAAATTTGAAACAGATTTGGCCAGTTTTGGTCACCCATTTCGGTTTGTTAATTTTCTTTAATATATTAAAAGATATTAAACGTGTTTTCAAAAATATATATATCTATACAACTCTTTAAAATACCTCTATATTTTAGTTCAATAATTTTAAATTTAAAAACATAATATGATTCAAAAGGGCAATTGACTATTTTTAAAGAGTTCCCAAGTTTTAAACTTTCAAACTTTTATCAAAATCTTAAAAATTCAAATATTATCTTTATCTTACTTTTAAACATTATTTATACTACTAAAAAAAGGGGCTTCTTCTGTTTTGACCGGATTTTTCTTTTGTTCCAAAATACCCTTATAGCCTACGTTTAAATAAGGGTAAAACTAAAAGACAATACAATAAAAATACAACTTTAACTCCCACTAAAACATTACTTACAAAATAGGGCAACCTTCCTATTGATTTTCAAATTGCTTTATCAACTTATAAATTGCTAAGTGGCTCTTCTTCTTTTTTTTTTTTTTTTTTTTTTTTTTTTGTAAAGATTAATAATTTGAATCCATTATAATTTGAAATTACTATGTTTTCCAATTACAAAATATCTAGGAGTGTGATGAAAAAAATATTTCATTCACAAACACATAAAACTCATCACACCTCTAGATATTTTGTGATTGGAATTTAAAATATTTAATCCAATTTGAGACTTATACATTTGTCCACTAATATTATGCATTTGTAAATTATTGATACAACCAAAAGTTTCATAAAGCTAGCTCCAAAAAAATGAATATCAAAACAGCGTTGAAATGATATAGGCAAAATAAATTTGTAAGTATATAAATCTCATCACATGCATTAAAATAGCGTTGAAATGATATAAGTGAAATAAATTTTAAGTATATAAATCTCATCACATATTTAGGTATTTTTGTGATTGAAAAATGCAACAACTTTGGAATAAAATTATTAACCTTTTAAAGAGAGAGAAAACTTGAAATTTACTTACAATCCAAACGCAAAAATTGATGATATTCTATGTTTTTTTTCACAAAAATTGCATATTTAAAAAAAAAAAAAAAAAAAAAAAAAAAAAAAAGCCTCATCACACGCCATGGTTAAGCCTCATCACTGGCGTGTATGAGGCTTTTTTTTTTTTTTTTAGTGTCATAATTTTTCACTCATTCTAATATGAGGTTTATATGTTTTTTCACCAAAAAAAAAAAATTGCACATTTAAAACTACTAATATGGTCTGAGGTGTCATAAAACTACCTTTGAATTTATCATATTTAATCTAAACAACAAAATGAATTTATTTCAAATTGAGAGAGTCAAAAAATACATTGGAGACTCCCACCACAATTTCCATTCATAGTTCAAAATTTAACCACACTAATCAAGGCATAATAGCATTGTGTTCATATCATTACACCTCAAACGACCATAAAAATTGTCATTTTTCGGATTTTTTTTTCTACAATTAATTTATGCACAAATTCAAAAAATATATATATATATATATATATATATATTAAAATAAATAAATTAACCTTCTTATTTTTTTGGTAAATGAATTAACCTTCTTTATTAGATTATATACAACTCTAATTATAAGAAGAAATATAAATTAAAAATAATTTGTTGTGAAAATGTTGTAGATATAACATTTCTTTTTCACTAAACCAAAAATAAATAAATAAAAAGCATTATTGCATGCACAAAACGCATGTGATAAGTCTATACACACACACACACATATAGATATATATAAAAGACGTGCAACACACGAGATTCAATTTATTCTTTTTGAGAAATGTTATGTCCACAATATTTTCACAACAAATTTTAAGTAACGGGTTGTTATATGTTGTTATTGGTGGGGCAAAAAAATAATTTTAGTGATAGATTCAAATTATAACTAATTATAACTAATAATTACTAAGCGCCTATGATTTGTTATGAAATTATTGTGAAAATGTTATGGACATAACACTTTTTTCGAATGCAGAACAAGACTTCTTTGCACTCTTTAGGATGATGGCAAATAGGCTTACATAGATGGAGTTGGACAAATGGGCAACAATATCGTGGGCATTATGGAATGCTAGAAATAAGTTCTATTCTAAGAAGGTCCAACAACATCCTAAAGCTATATTGGAAGGGGCAATTGGCTACTTGGAAGAATATCAAAGATTATGTCCAGCAATGGGGAACCATTAATAAAGTTTTTGGACCTTGTTATAATTTATTTGTGTGTTGTTTGTTGTTCTGGTATTTAGTGTAGTTCTCCAACAGTTGTTCTAGTATTTAGTGTAGTTCTCCAATAGTTCTGCAATTATGCACATGTGCTGTGAAATTGGAAGGGGCAATTGGCTTCTTGGAAGAGTATTAAAGATTATGTACAGTAATGGGAGTCTTTTTGAACCTTGTTATAATTTGTTGGAGGCTGTTCTGGTATTTGATGTACTTCTCCAGCAGCTCTGAAATTATGCACATGCGCTATGAATTTGGAAGGGGCAATTGACTTGGAAGAGTATTAATGATTATGTGCAGTAATGGGGCTATTTTTGTATGCTGATCTGGTATTTAGTTATGTTGAAACTCTGCACCTGTGCTGTGATATTGGAAGGGGCAATTGGCTTGGAAGAGTATTAAAGATTATGTGCAGTAATGGGGTTGTTTGTATGCTAGTTTGGTCTGTAGCAATGCGTCTTTAGCAATGATGAAACTACACACCTGTGCTATGATATTGGAAGGGGCAATGGAGAACCATTAATCTTGTTTTGAATATTGTTATAACTAGTCACGGACCCGCATGATAATTTTTTTTATGATAATGATATATATATATATATATTGCAGGATTCATGGTGATTGGAGGTTTTTTTCTTTGAATTAATTTTGTATTACTAAAGATTAGTATTCGAAATAGAATGAGGAAATTTAATTGTAGATTTTATTTTTGAAACATAATTTCTATCATACTCGGTTGGCTAATTTGTACATTTCCAAGTCAATTGAGCACATTTTGCATGTTACATGTAATTCTTCATTTCCATAAGGGTAAGGGCATTCAAGATCCCAATGACCCACTCCATTTTTCTTGCATGCTTGGTTATTTGGGATGCGAAATGTGTTTGTTCCAAAAGTCGTATGTCGAAAGATTTGTTGATAGTTTTGCAACAATAGTTTTCCATCCGGTTGGTTTAGAATTGATAACAGTAGTTGTATTCCCGCATCATTTGATTCGCATAACAGCGCAATTGCCAATCCATATTTTTTTTTTTTTTCTCCTTCTATGATGGCTTGAAAAAGGATTTCTTTTCCTACTTTAGTTTGATCTTGTACAAAATATTTGTGAGCTCCGACCCAAAATAGTGCTTGTTTGTTTCTAGCCCTAAAGCATTGATGAATGAGTTTTCCTTCCTCCTTTCGAAGGAATAAACAATTTTGGAGGAGTCCAGTTAGATTGATGTCATGAAGAACTTTTTTTTTTTTAGCCAATTGAATAGCTTGCAGCTGTTTTTTGAAAACATAAACACATTAAGAAACTAATGTGCTTAAAAAAAAAATCAACTGGTGACAAAACATTTCAATTGTCATATACTAAGGATGACACATGAACATTGTTATCATCACAATTGAAATATTGGATCTATGGAGTCAATTTTTTTTTTCAAAAATATATCAATGACTCTAAAACTGCGTACCGACTTCATTGTATAAAGTTAATAAAAAGAGAAAATATAAAACTACAATATTTTGGGCCACAATTTTGGACGTTGTAGATTGTGATTAGTAGAGAAAAAGTGGAAAGTTGACGTTGCCTAAAAATTTTGGCAATTGTCTCCTACATTGAAAAATATTTTGACCAATAATTCTGTAGGTAATTCATGTTGCATGCTCATTTTTGTGATTATGTAAAGAGTATTTTTGATATTTTTGGTTTGTATTTTTGAAGTTGTTTAAGACTGTAATTTATAGTATTTTTCTAGCTTTATGATGAGTGAATTGTTTTAATTATTTTATTCATAATTTTCATCGTATAGTTATAAATATGTAAATTAAAGCATAAGAATACATAAATGCAAAGTTAAACATAAATTTATAACCATCCATGATAAATATGTATAGACAATTTTTGCATTTTTTGACTGTTGCATAAATTATTATTTAATTGTCTAGTTATAAATATCTAAATTTAGTAGATGAACTTTTTCAAAAAAAAAAATATATATTAAATAGATGAATATGTAAAATCCTCTCACACGTTATTCTTACTAGGGTCGTCCACGGGTCGGGTCGGCTCGGGTTTGGGCCTGACTCGAACTCGACCCGACTGGATCGGGTTATAAAAAATTTGACCCGAAACCGACCCAATAATGGATCAGACCCGACGGTTCGGGTCAACAGTTAAACGGGTCGGTTTGGTCGGTTAGGCGGGTTTGGGCCGAAATTGGGCTAAAATTGTGAATTTGCATAATTTTATTTTTAATTCAACTTTTGACAGCCTTTTGGGCCCAAATTAATGGGCTTATTACTTTTAACAAAGATTTATATCATTTAATCATATATATATATCAAATGGGCCTTTTTGACCTCCTTTATTTCAAATTGGCCCATTACACAACTTTGAAACCTTTGGGTCTCTAGCCCTTCAGTCCAAATTTAATTTTCTAGCTCACATCTAATGACAAAAAAATACAAAGTAAGTATATAACAACACAACCTGGTAATTGCAATTTGCAAGCACATAAAAACACATGATATTACTTTCTAACCACCTGTTAAAACTTCACAATACAAAGAAAATTTTCCAAAATGCCTATAACATACATTATAGGACTAGGCAGCAAAAAGCACAAGAGGAGGCCCAAAATTTTATAGGCATTAACATGTAAACCCCTGTTAAAACTTCTTACAATACAAAGAAAATTTTTCAAAATGCCTATAACATTATAGGACCAGGCAAAGAAAAAGCACAAGAGGAGGCCCAAAATTTTATAGGCATTAACATGTAAACCCCCTGTAAAAACTTCACAATACATAACTTACATGTAAACCTGGACAGCCTATTAAACCTACCAAGTTGTGCCAATCACTCATACATGTAAGTTATGTAACACAACTAACACAAGCCAACAAACAAATTCTGACAAATAATTCAATTACAAACCACACCACAAGTATGGCAACAAACCAAAGAAACCAGAAACAAATTTTAACAAATAATTCAATCACAACCACATCACAAGTGTGGTAACAAAAGATAATAAGAGCATCTCTTGCAATATTTCCATAGAGTTAAAGAAGGCGAGAAAGTGTGTAAAGCAAGAGCTAGCTATAATTAGTTACAAACTTCCAAAAAATAGCTTTTCTAAAACATTTAAAGAGCAACTACTATATAGAGTTTAGTCCATGACTTATAGAAAAGAAAGCCTATTAAACTTAATAAGTTTTCTTTCCTATAAGCAAGAGTTAATTTATCAATTATCGTTAGAAAAGCACCTGTCCAAAAAACTTCCAAATTGCATCCAAAAATCTGCCTCCTATACAAAATGTATGTCCTTCCTCCTACAAGAAAATGGGCAAAAAGATATTTATCAATAAAAAATATAAGGACAAGACCAACAAATACAGAATAGTTATAACAAAAAACAATAGAGAAAGCAGAACCAAACTCAATATAAGGGCGAAAACTTACCCAGCTTTTGATTAGTCATCAATGTTGATTGAGATACCTTTGCTTGAGCTTGAACTTCCACCACCTCTTGCTTTGCTTGACGTATAACTAGAAAAGAGAAAGAAATGAAGACTATTAGATTAAATTTCATTTGCATAAGACACATTTAATAACAATTAATAGACAAAGTTTGGAAGTTAACATATTACCTAAATCATGCAATTCATCTTCCAAGACCTCTATCTCATCTTTTGATTTGCGAAAAGAAATTGGAACCAAGGCTTGAAGCCAGTCTTGTGCACAAACCAGATTTTGAACCATAAGTGGGGAGAGTGAACTCCGAAATGGATCAAGTATGCGTCCTCCGGTACTAAACGCTGACTCGGATGCAACAAGAGAAACAGGTACAGCCAGCACATCCCTAGCTAATTTGGACAGCACTTGATATCTATCCGAATTGGCCTTCCACCACCCTAATATCTCAAATTTCACATCCCCTCTTCTACTTTCACAATTTTCAGCCAAATATTTGTCAATCTCATTGCTACACCCTATGGACTCGCTCGGCCTCCAAAACCGTTCAAACCTAGAATTAACCATCACATATGGATCACTACAACCTATTGACTCACCTTCTATGTGTGTCCTCTCCCTCTCACTTGCTACTTGTACATTTGATGAATCAACACGAGAATAAAAATCATACAACTTGACCAAGGCACCCCTCACCAAATCAACCATCACATCACCCACTTCATTTCCATAAATTTCGAAAAACAGAACTTCAAAAACCTCAACTTCTTTCTTGGATCAAGAATCACAGCCACATACAAGAGATGATTCATTTTATCCCCTTTCCCCAATACTTATCAAACTTAGATTCCATTTTAGTTGCCATGTTTTTCAAGAGGTGGTTTTGTGATTTACTTAAATTGGAAATATTCTCTTGAATGACAAACATCTCATCAAAAAGGTGTTGGCAAAGAACATACAAAGAACTCGAAAACTTTTTGTGGCATTGTAAAAAGCTTCAAAACCCCACAAATATCCTACAATTTTGAAAATCAATACTACTAGGAGATCCCATACCACCACCATTCTCCTTGTTCATAAAGTATGAAGAATAACTATCATCCTCAAAGTCCATACGTATGAACACTTTTTCAAATTTTTGTGCGGTTTCTAACATGAGATAGGTAGAGTTCCACCTAGTTGGTACATCTAGACAAAGAAGAGACTTAGACTCAATACCTAATCTCTCCACAAAACCCACAAAAGTTTGATGCCTATTTGGTGAGGACTTCACATACCTCACAGACTTCACGCACCTTTGCAATGGATGCATCAATTTCTCTCATACCATCCCCCACAATCAAATTTAGGATATGTGCACAACACCTCATGTGTAAGAACTCATGTTCTAAAACAGTCCCCTCCCAATCTTTAGTTACATTCTCCAAAAACTTAATAGTGGCACCATTTGAGCTAGCATTGTCCACTTGTTAAAGTGAATATGCCATTAATACCCCACTCACGCAAACACAACTCAATCTTTCTACCTATAGTCTCTCCCTTATGGTCATCAACTTGACAAAAATTCAAAATTCTCTTATGTAACTTCCAATCATCATCAATAAAATGACTTGTAAGGGACATATAACACAGATTTTGAATACTCGTCCATGTGTCCGTAGTAAGACACACCCTACGACCCTTCAAAGCCCCCTTAGTTTCTCTCTCTCAACACCATAAATGCTAATCACATCCCTAGCTATAGTTTGACGAGATGGGATATCCCTAATTCGCAACTTAGGTTGTAAGGTTGTTGCATATCTTTGAAACCCATACCCTTCAACAAACCTAAAAGGCAACTCATCTATTATAACCATTTCAAAGCAAGTGCCTTTCTAGAAGCCTCAACATTAAAGGTCGGTTTTACAAGTCAAACCCTTCCTCCCCATCCATTTTAGGTTCAAACATTAAGGTTTGTTGCCCACTAAGTATCTTTCTATTAGGGTTTTTAACACAGATTGGTGTATGATTCAACAAATTAGCGATTACCATGCCCCTTACTATCGCCTAGATAAGTTTTTTTGACAAGAATTACAAAACCTTAAAATGACCATCACCAATATCTACTTTTTCAAAATGGTTCCAGGCAATAGACTTTTTCCTATTAGTACAGACATTGCCTTTACCTTTAGGTGGAAGTGGGGAACCTCACCATGGGCGTGAGGGGTACAGCTTTGGGCGACTTGGGCAACAGTTTCGGTTGTTGTGGCGTAGGTGTTGCTTGGGGGAAGGGGATGCATCACTTGAGGGTTCCATAACCTATAAACATCAAATTTATAGATTAGCAAACAACCATAAAAGTAACACACAAACAATAACAAGAAGTTAAAAGAGAAAGAAAGGATACCTCAAAGAACTCTCAACTATCGTGATTTAACCTTGAAAAGGAAGCAAAAAGCCTAGGATTTCAACTCCTGTATAAAATTAACATTTCAAAATTTTAAGTTAAGAAAGCAAAATGAATCAAACCAAACGAGTAATAAAATACAATCACATAAGAAAATAAGAATGTGGATTTCATCTTTTAAAATAGAGGCTCATCTTCTTCTTTTTATGCGGTGAAGATGCAAGTACATTGATCATAGAAAACGAAACAAAACAAAGAATAAAACAGTGAGATAAGAAAATAAAAATGTGTTTGGATTTCATCTTGTTAAAATAGGGGTTCATATTCTTTTTTTACAGTGAAGATACAAGTATATTGATCATTAAAAAAAAAAACAAACAAGGAATAAAATAGGGCGATACAAATCACACTCGAGCACTACCATAATGAGTCAAAGCAAGAAAATGATAAACCCAGGGAGCACTAACAAATCACACACGAGCACTAACAAAATGATAAACCCAGATTGGGCAAAAAAGAGGAAATAACACATATTTGCCGAATGAAAATAACACTCGATGTGATCACAACATTAAAGAACACATATTTGTACAAGGTGAAATGAAAATTAGATTCCTTATGCATTTAACAATCTAATTGCAAACAAGAGTTTCAATGCAATTAAGTAGCAGATCACAACATTAACAAATAAAATAAAATAAAGCTTAGCAATTTCTAGCATCAATGAAGAACGGATTATACCATACAAACTACAAAGGACTGAAAATCATCAAGCTTTCCAAAATTTTATTTGCCGAATCACAAACACAAAATACGAAAAATACAGATCACAACATTAACAAATAAAATAAAATAAAGCTTAGCAATTTCTAGCATCAATGAAGAACGGATTATACCATACAAACTACAAAGGACTGAAAATCATCAAGCTTTCCAAAATTTTATTTGCCGAATCACAAACACAAAATACAAAAAAATACAGATCACAACATTAACAAATAAAATAAAATAAAGCTTAGCAATTTCTAGCATCAATGAAGAACGGATTATACCATACAAACTACAAAGGACTGAAAATCATCAAGCTTTCCAAAATTTTATTTGCCGAATCACAAACACAAAATACAGAAAAATACCTCTTTATTTGCCGAATCACAAACACAAAATACAGAAAAAGAGGGATGAAATAGGAAGGAAGAAACTTTACCTGATCCGAGACTAGGAAGCCGAGTCCGAGAGGCTGAGTGTTAAGGAGTAAAGGGATTTGTTTGTTTCAAAATAAAAATAAGAGATTTTGAAATCACTAGAGACTAGAGAGACTAGAGAGCAGAGAGAACGTAGAACACTCGGGAAAAGTCCAATTTATAAGAGAGAGATATGAGGGAAAATCTGATTTTGATTTTGATTTTGAGAAGTGTAGCCAAGTTGAGTCTTGAAACCCTAAACTATGATTCATGAACAGAGGCATGGGAAAGATCAAATCTGAGTTTGATTTGAAGGGTAGCCGACTAGCCATTTGGAAAGTGAAGATGGAAGAGAACTAGAGGAAAGTGAAGATGGAAGAGAGTTAGTGAGAAGGCCGAAGACTAGAGAAGAGTGAAGAGACTTGGAGAGTGAGAGAGAGAAGGCCAGATCAAGCGGTGAAGTGTTAGTGAAGAATGAAGGGATTTTAGATTTTTAGTTCCAATTTTAGGCTTTTAGTTTTATGCTTTTGAGACTTTACAGAGAGAGAGAGAGAGAGAGAGAAGGTCGGACTGAAGAATGAACTCAATGAAGGGAAAGTTTAGGTTTTTAGAGTTTTAGTTCCAATTTTAGGCTTTTGAGTTGAGACTTATTAGAGTTTAGTTTGAATTTTTTAGCCGTTCTGAAGAGTCTTAGTTACTTTGGGCAGCTGGGGTGATTTGATGTTTACTTTTTGAGTGGAAAGATTTTTGAGTGGAAAGAAATTTGTGGTGCACAAACCCAGACAGTGCCGTGTGGTTCTCAATGTGGCGAAAACAAGTCCAACGTTCAACAACGATGTCGATCTTGTCTCGGTCCACCGACTCCTCGGCTTTCGATTCACGTGATGCCCCGGATCAGATTTTTTTTTTTTTAAAACTTCGGTCGGGTCGGTTTGTACGGGTTTTTAAACCCTTAACCCGCAACCCGAACCGAATATTCGGGTTTTCCGAGAGAGGGAACCGAACCCGACCTGCCAAGAGCTTCAGGCCGACCCGTTGGACTTCGGGTCGGTCGGATTCGGGCGGTTTGAACGGGTCCTGAACCCGTTGGACAGCCCTAATTCTTACAACCAAAGAAGGTGCCATTTCACTCATTTGTTTGCTACATGACTGATGGTCTTGGTATGTGGCATAAGAGATCCTTCCTTCCCCTTTTAATTTATATTTGAGATGGTAGCAATATATATATTATAAGTGCCTAATGTTTTGTCTAATAATAAAGAGTCCTCATAGGAACACAAAAAGTCTCAATAATTTCACAACATTATTAAATTACTTTATTACCTCATGTTCTAGACCAACCTTTTTTATTATTTTTAATCTCCCTCTGTTTTTACTTTTTACAAATTGATCACGTGGTTCTAAAGATTTTAGATTTTTTTATTATTATTAAATTTCCCCATTTTTTCAACTTTGTTTGGGTTCTATATTCTTTTGTATGAATGCCAAGATTCAAGAACTGATTGATCTCAGTAGTAATTTAATAATAAAAATAAAAATATACTTGGTATATATGACAGCTATGTCGAAAACAAACAAACCCCATTTCCAAAAATCAAGAACCCATTAATCTCAGTAGTTACAAAAACCAAAACTTGGAAAATAAATATGATACCAAAGACAAAAACAATCAAATCCCATTTCCAAAAACCAATATTCTGATCAAAGAATCATAGATCAACCATTTCAACCAACTAACATATAAATGAGAAATCCAAATCCACATCTCAATCTTTTTGATTAATATATACATATAAAAGGCAATTAAAAAAAAAAAAAAAAACCATCATAGCAAAGTCTGATACATACCGAAAGCAAAGCCTCTCCTGAACACAGGGATCCTAAGGTATGAGGCAGCCCTTGAAGCTATGTTTGAATGAATAATAAATTGGTAGAAACCAAAAGATAATATAAAAATATTTTAACGAAGCCTTTTCATTTTATTTATAATTGAGAGTTTGACCTACTTGAAGAAACAATCTAGCTTTTGAACTTGCAATTTAATAGATAGTTAATTTGTAGAAAATATGAACAACCTACACAACCAAAAGATAATATAAAAAATATTATAGTAAGTTCACACAAATAACATGAAGAGCATTTTTCTAAAACTATTTGGAGATTCTTGCCTTTATGCAGTTCCATTAATAATGAAAACATCACAGGGTAACACCCAACCCAAATACTTAATCCAACCTCATTTTTTAGACCAACATCCTTTTTTTTTTTTTTTTTTTTTTTTTTTTTTTTTTTTTTTGTATTAAAAGCTTTCACCGCCTATTTTAGCATTGCCCCAAATTCTCACCTACATGCTATATATGCCTTCTTTTTTCTTTTTCTTTTTCTTTTGATTTTTTTTCTTTTACAGTTCATAATTTATGAACCCAACAAAGACAACTGGAGGACCTTTATTCCCCTTAACTTTTATTCTCTCCTAAGCTATCCATTTCACTGATCAATGACATATATTCAACCTCATAGAAATTCAAGCTCTAATTGGTGTCTTTAAAACAATTCTAGGAGTAGCAACATCTCTTCATTGAATGTTTTGGCTTAATTATCATTTTTCAGTCAAATTATAGAAAGCCATTTGATTACACCCACCTAAAAATCAATTTCTAACTAATATTTTGAGATACCCGACTATATATACCAGCTTTTGAACTTGCAATTTAATAGACAATTCATATTAAATTGGTAGCAAATATGAACAACCTACACAACCAAAAGATAATATAAAAAAATTTTAGCATAGCATGTTCATTTTATTTATAATTGAGAGTTGGACACACTTGAAGAAACAATCCAGCTCTATTTACAATGGGATTTCCCAAAAAAGTAGCTCATTCAACAATGTCCTATTTCCTTTGGTTACATAAATTTTTCGGGCAACAATGGAATTTCCCAAAAGCCATATGATACATGGTTGATGCACTGGTTTTTTTTTTTTTTTTTGAAAGGGTAAGATACACTGGTTCGAATGAAAGTTTGCAGGTATAAATGTTGTATTGGGAAATTTTCTTGAGACAATCTTGAAAATTTTGAGCTATTGTGCTATGTATTTCGTTTTACTTTACATCAATCTAGGGTAATCTTATAGATCTACCAACAATCTCAAATTTGATGGCCTATGATATTATTTTGCTAAGTTTCTCATATATGGAAAATGATGCAAATGTTTTGACACCAAATATTTATAGCCATTTAAGTGTAATATTTTCGTGAATACATCTCTGAAGTGGACTCAATTAAAGTAAAGTTTAAGGTAAGTACTCGATTTCCTTCAAAGACAATATACTAATATAGGGAAAGTAACCTATCATAGAAACCACACTCACACAGTTCTCAAAAATGAAAATATGATCAAAAACTTGATGTATTAAACTATGCTTTGTAACAAAACTTGTATTTTGCAAGTTGTTTAATGTAGATAATAATAAATAAATAAATAAATAAAAATCCAATAGGAAAAAAAGAAACCCGAACATTTCAAGCAAAGAGTAACATGGCAATCAATACATATTTCATCAAAATACATGCTTAAATATAACTCAATTGACACTTCCTTCTCCTATAATAATTAGTTGAAAGGTGAGGTCAAGAGTTTAAAACCCGCTAGGTACGTCTGTAACTTACCAATAAAACAAAATGGAACAGGTGAAATGTATTGGTTGTAAATTGTAATATGTGATTCCCATCCAAATTACTATTCCCATCCCTCATGTCTTGTTTCACTTTCTTATATTTTGAGTTGAATTGACATTCATAATAGGGGGAACCATGTTTTATTTTGTTGGAGGAATCATTTAGAGAGTGGTAAAGAAAAAGAGAGAGAGACAAAGAAGAATCCACAAAAAAGTATTTTTGAAATTAGCATAAGCAGGTTTCTACTCTATCCGTATTGAAGAATCCACAAAAAAGTATCTCAAGTAATGAAGAATATTAAAATAGATATATACAACATGATTCTTTTAGGGCTCACAACTCACACAAGGGAAAGCTACTAAAATCTTGACATTCCAAGTCACTTGGTACTATAATATGACTACACATTCTCTTGCATGATTAAAAATCCTTGATGTGACTCAAGAGGTTTCCAAAAAACCAGCGTCAATTGTTTGGCCAATTCTAGTAAAAGATGACAGATTTAATATATAGATTCAATATAGCTAGAAAATTAGAATGAACATACCCAAAAGAAGCAGTGCTCCAATTAAATAACCCAACAAGAATAAATTCAACACCCTAGGTAGAAACAAATGTAGAAAGGAAAAAAAAAACCATCAAGCAAAAGAATAGAGCACAACACGAAATAGCTAGAAAATCATAATGAACATACCCAAAAGGAGCAGTGCCCCAATTAAATAACCAAGCGAAAACAAATTCAACACCCTAGGCAGAAACAAAAGTAGAAAGGGGAAAAAAACCTTCAAGCAAAAGAATAGAGCACAAAAGAAATTGGGATGTAGGGATACCTCAATTGAACCACCCGCTTACATTAGTATTTATATAGATGTGAGGAGAGGAAGGAAGGAAGGAAGAAAGAGAGGCTGCCGTTAGAAGCTGAAACAAAAGCTGAAATAGTAGAACAAGAAGATGAAACCATGAGTGAAATAGTAGAACAAAAGCTGAAATCGTGAGAACCAAAAGGTGGGGAAGGTTAAGGGACTAAGCCTGAAACAATGAATCAAAACGTGGGGGACAGGAATTTGAATCGTGTAACAGATGGAAAGGGAATAGTAATCGTGAAAAAACATCGGGTTTTACAAAGGGATGTAGTTGAAAAGGTTTTGGGTGTGGGCTTGGGCTCTATAGTGGAATTAAATGTATAAAAATTGGACTTTAAAGTAGAGATAGGGCTGGAAATAATTTTAGTTTTATTAGTATTTTAAAATTAGTAAAATCTATTTTAAAATTAAATTAAAAATTCAGAAAAGAAGATGGAAATAACATAGTCTGGCGATGTGGCTCAATATGAGCGTAGCAACATTAAATGTTACGCTTGAGCTTTTAATAATATATATAGATTTGTTGTGTGTTGTTGTGGTATTTGTTATTTTGATGTATTTCTTTCTAGTAGGCTTGGAGTTTATGCGCCTGTGTTGTGATGGCTATGGTGCTGTACCTTTATACTTTTATATAAATAAAAGTTTCCATCTTTATCTCAAAAAAAAAAAAAACCATAAATCTAGCTACAATCAACCATCACCATGTGTAGGGCCGCCTAGCAAAAGCAAATTCAATTCCTTTTTTTTTTTTTTTTTTTTTTTTAATTTCAACAACGAAATCATACCAGATATTGCAATGCCTTTACATTAATATCAGATCTGATTTACATTGGAAAAACTCCACACACACACAAAATAAAAATAAAATACATTTCCAAAATTATATCTGACATTAACAAGAAAAATAGATGCTACTGTTGAAGTGCTGCAACTATACATTTTATTGAGCTATAGTCTTTGTCTTCCTTAAGTACCCAAATATGTTTTTCCTAATTCCCCTCTAACTGCCTTTTGTGTCTCTTTCTTAATGGTTCTCTAAACTTTTTGGATACATGATGAGGTTGACAAAGGAGCAGATTTTCACTTTCTTCTTAGATAAGATATATAAACTCCCTACCTAGAGATTGCGTATCTCCAATTATATTACCAATCCCCATCCCTAGGGTGTTATTGTTGATCTCCATTTTTATGTTGAAAACTTGAAATAACTTGATCTACTATTCTGACTTTCATTATCATAAATCAGACACAAATCACAATAATTGTCCAAGATCTTATCTCTGTATGTAACTACATCCGGATGGTCCCGCAAATCAAGGTTTTCGGACCCGGACCGTTCATTGAACCGTAAAAGGGAGAGGTTCAAGGGTTTTGAGGTTGGACCGAGGTCGAACCGGGTCGAACCGTGATGACGTCATAATTAATTTAATAATTATTTTAAATATATATAAAAACATTAAATTAATAAAAAATAGAAAATTAACTAAAATAGCCTAATTCATTTAGAAAAGCTTATTTCTAAAAAATTCATAAAACTTACAAAAATACAAAGTACACAATTACACATTGTTACACACTAGACAAAAAAACTCCTTCCCATCAAAAATGCATGAAAGAAACAAGTCACTAGACAAAAAAACTTTTCAAATGTAACATCCTTTCCACAAGTTAATTGAACCATAATACAAAAACTGATCCCTAAAACATCCTAATCCCACATTCACTTTTCCTTTTCAACTTTCCACAGAACCTACTCATTATGCAAATGACCCAAAAAAAAAAAAAAAAAAAAAAAAAACTAAATAATTAACTTGTATTCTTTGGGGAAAGCATAGGGTTTACGAGAATAATGTCTTCTTATCCGGGAAAGCACAGGGTTTCTACGCAAGTCATTGGTACTTGTATTCTTGTTTTTGCTTAAGTAAATTTGAAATCTAGCATATTCGGATGCTATGTTAATTATGGGATTTCAATTATGTTGAGATTGCTTTTAGTAATGGGGCAAATGATTTGAGAATAATGTAAATATTATTGAAACCAACAAAGAATAAAAATACAAAAAAAAAAAAAAAAAAAAATGCATGCAAAGAAGTTGCGGACACAACAAAGTAATTTTGGCGATTAAACACCAATTGACCCAAATCAATTTTCACAATTACAATAATATCACAAGCCTTGTCTTCACATACACCAACACTTGAGATCTATATCATCATCCACAATCAATTTTCAATTGACCCAAATCAATTTACACACCAACACTTCAAATCTATATCATCATCCACAATCAACTTGCAAATATTAACAAAGAAAAAAGCAGTTAAAGTACCAACGACGGCAACGGCGAGGCAGGTACAGAGTGAACTGCGACAGGGACGAGGGAGAGAGGCGGAGATGAGCGTGAGAGAGTGAGCTGCGACGACAACAAGGGAGAGAGGTAGAGACGAGAGAGTGATTGAGACTTTAAGAGAGTGAGGAAGAGATCTGGGCTGAGCCGCAACAGTGCGACGGCGACGAGGAGAGAGTGAGGATTGAGGAAGAAATCAATGAGTCAGCGACAAAGTCGACGGTGACGAGGGAGAGGCGAGACGAGAGAGTGATTGAGACTTGAGAGAGTGAGGATTGAGAGTGATTGAGAGAGGGTTTTGAGTGAGGCTAAGAGTGATTTTTGAGAGAGGGTTAAAAAAAAAAAAAAAAAAAAAAAAAAAAAAAAAAAAAAAAAAAAAGAAATTAGGGAACCGTCCGAACCGTGTGAACTAAGTCCTTCACGTTCCACGACCCGACGGTCGGACCACGGTCCGGACGGTTCCATGCTTTTTTCGCATGGAACGGTTCCTTACCTTAAATGGACCGTGAATCTGAACGGTTCCCGGGTTTTCCGGTCGGACCGTGCGGTCCGGTCCGGGTTTAATAACCTTGCTGCAAATGTCATTTTTAAATGAAAGCTGCTCAAAATTATAAAGTTCAATGTTCAACTATCAATAAGATTATGTTATGCTCCTTACAACATTAGGCACCAACATATAGTTTACATCATGAAGTTGTATTAATCATTTCATCTCAAGGGGGAGAAAAAAACAATGTGTGTGCACACGCACACATGTTTACCATATTGTGACATGCTAAGTGCTCTTTAGAGTCTGTTTGGTTGGAGTGAAAACAAGAGAGATGGAAAAAGGGGGGGAAATTATGAGTGTGTGTTTGGTTGAAGGAATGGAAAATGAAGAAGAATTATTTTCTCCCCAAGCCCACTTTTTGTGAAGAGGGAGTTTTCTCCCCAAATTGGAGACAAAATCGGGGAGAAATTGGGCTTAAGATAGGAAATTGTTAAACGGAACCTTAGTGAAAACCAAACTGGTAATCCTCTTTGCCTACAACTTTAAAAATAACTGTCATTACATGAGAGGATTTCTTCTAGAGGAATACAGTACCCAAAAATAATAATAATAACATAATAGTGTTACTGTTTAACAAAATTAATAGCTCCAAACATTACTTGAAATGGACAAATTTCAGTTCTATTACATCAAACTTTTAGGAAATCTAAGTCAAGTATTGTGCTAGAATCAAATTTTTTTTTTTTTTTTTTTTTTAAATGCATGGTTAGCAATAAATTAATACTTATAACACAAAAACTGACATATTATTTATATTAATTATACTAGCAAATTGACAACTATTGCACCTGTAAATTAAACATGCTAGTGCAGTTTTCAGACGGTCCTCCTCTAATATAAATTTTCTAAGGAGTCCATAACTGATTGTACCAATATTGTCTACCTAAAGGTAATATTGCAAAAGGAGAGAGAGAGAGAGAGACCAATATTTACTTCCAGCTCATAGTCCTCAGAATCCATAGGGTGACCAGAGTAATTTTGTCTTTGCTCAATGTTGTCATTTCCATAAATCAAAAACAAATAGTTGAAATTTGGTAGAGTTCTATTGTGGTATGTTCGTGCATCAGGATGTAACTACAAAAACTATCCATTAGTTGTTGGGACCAAAAAGAATATTTATATAACGGAAATTCAGAAGAAAATATCACCTTAACTGTATCAAAAAAAAAAAAAAAAAAAAAAAATCACCTTAACATAAGCATCTCAAACATCATCTTCAGCACATATCATCTGTTGCATTTCATTCCAAGTAAAACCACTCTGGACAAGAAGAGTTTTCATATCATTGAACCGCTTCCTCAAATTCATAAAACGACTTTTTAGGACATCTTTGTCATGCTGAGACCCAAATTCTGCACTAAAATTTGCAATCATATCAGTCCAAGCTAGCTTGCTGAATTTTTGATCCACCATACTTCCATTGCAAACTTGCTCTAACATTAGATCAATAAAATATCAGTCCATCAATGGTGTCCAATCAGTTCCTCGGTAATAGCTATTATTAAGTCTGGCACCTTCAGAAAATTCTATAAGAACATAAATATGGGGAAAAGTAATCTTTATTTGCTAATTTGAAAAAACAAAAAACAAAACAAAACAAAAATCTTCTTTTGACTTCAATGATCACTATGTTTCATATTAAAGAGGCAGCAGGGACTTGTTTTCTTTCGGTTGTTTTCCATTGGTTCAAGAAAGCATTTTAACACATCTCCATGACAAAATGCTATTGCGATCAATGATATATGAAATAGCACAGGAATATATATCTAGACGCATTGAACACATATATCTAATTGCTCATTGACTAAAGACCAAGTACTTGAAGAGGGGAAAAAAAAAAAGCAAATGCTGAGATTTTTTTTAAGCTTTTCAAACCAAAATCCCACCAACACCATTACATCCTTGACCTTGACACCCTTGATTACACCATTCATCAAAAGCTGGATTTCCATAAATCCAGCACAAATCATTATAATTTTGGCATTGTCATGATTCAGTATGGTTTTGCATTTGGGTGTTCCTACATAAACAAAGTCTTAGCCAATAGCTATGTATACTAGAATAGACATTTAAGACTAAAATAAGTTGACAAAGCACCTTGACATATGCATCCCAAACATCATCAAAAGCTGTGACCATTTGTTGTGCTTCATCCCATGAAAATCATCTCTGTTCAAGAAGATTTTTCATATCAAAGTACTGCTTTTCAAAATTTATATAACAACTGTTCAGAAAAACTTAGTCATGTTGTAATGAGAATTGTTCCTTGAACAACATAAACATATCTATCCATGCTTGATTGTTGAAAGTGTAATCAGTCTTCTTCACCTTATGCTGTTATGCACTTCCTCTAGCATTACATCTATGAGATGACGGCCCATTGAAGGTGTCCAATCTGTTGTCGAACAACCACTATTTGCATAGCAATGGATATCATCCCCTATTACAAACCAGAGAATTTGTTAATTAATGCAATAAGAAATATGTATTCCAAAGATGATAAGTTCAATGATACAAATTTACTTTATTTTTTTTTTTAATTAAAGCTGGGGTAACACTCTTGTTTTAGCCAAAGTTAGATAGATCAACATCATCAATGCCAGTCAAAAACCATGTAGAAATATTTAGAATGATAATTGTATGGGTCCTATGTCATCAGAATTAGGGTAGCAATGAAAGAAAAGGAAATAATGCACTGAAGTTCACTGATATAGTAGGTTAAGAACACAACAAAGAAAATAAGACAATAAATAAGCAAATAATAACTTAAATTATTTAGGAAGCTCTTGTAGCTGAAACAAGAAACCTTCCAATCCTCAAATCTGGTTCTTCGCTGTCAAGATCTGCATTGCACGTTGAAATGCTGTATCTTCCATTACAAATTTCTTCACCATATATAACATATAATTTGTGATAACTGGGAACAGATTTATTTCTATATGACTAAGCATCAGGATGCACCTGCATATTTTATACATAAGCCACAAAAAAACTACAAATATCTAAAGGATACAAGAAAGAGTAAATGGCAATACACCTTGGTATAAGAATCACAGACATAATCCTCAGCAGTTACCATTTCTCCTGTTTCATCCCAAGAAAACCCATTCTGGTCAAGAAGAACCTTTATATCATTATATTGTCCCCTCAAATGTTTGTACCTATTCCTCAGACCA
Organism: Quercus dentata; assembly: GCA_028216015.1. Classification (NCBI taxonomy): domain Eukaryota; kingdom Viridiplantae; phylum Streptophyta; class Magnoliopsida; order Fagales; family Fagaceae; genus Quercus; species Quercus dentata. Next base: position 45,636,758 of record CP116453.1, on the reverse strand, counting down.
TCTTTGTCATGGTGAGATCCAAATTTTGCATTGAACAGTCTAACCATTTCAATCCATGCCTCGAACACAAATCCATGACCAATTTTATTCCCTCTAAGCACCTGATCTTGTAACAATTCAATGAGGTAACAATCCATTGTTGATGTCCAATTTGTTCCCAGACATTCACTATCAGAAGAGGTATGCCCCTTCTTTTCTTCAGCTACAAGAGAGTTAAAAATTATTGATTTATGAGGGTAATAGATAACTTTTCATTCAACAAAACATTTCAGACTTTTAAACATAAATTATGCTAGAAGCACATTATACTTGCCATCATTGACAAACAGTAATTCATATAATTCAACAACATAATTGGATAGCAATAAGATGGGTACAGACTACAGAACAATACCCATAGCCCAGTAAATCAATCCCAACCCTAAGAGAAAATTTAAAGAAATTATTAAAATGAATTAAAATCCCATGGATCTTAAGGAATTGGGCATGCCTGCAGGCATTTAATGAAAAAACTAGAACCTATAAATTGAACTTCCATATAAGGATAGCAAACATCAAGGAAAAAAAAAAAACTGTCATATAGTATACGAATCTCTGTAATTAAACATATGTGATAAAATTCCATTTTGTGAAGGTGAAAGACCTACTGGACACCCTAATATTAACCAAAGTCCTAATTGTGACGATCAATACATCCCAAGCCAAATGTATGAAGATGAAACCAGCATTTTTATTTTGATAAGTAAACAGGACTATATTAATAAATTGAAGAGGAGTGTCCTCAAGAATACAGGTTCCCTATAAAGGTCCTCCTACACATTCAAGAAATGAACCTCACCCGTCTTGATCTGTATTATATCATCTTCAAGGTTTCTCCCTTGCCATAAATGACTACAATGTCAGTTGTTGATTGCATTTCCAAATATCAAGTCAAATCTCCATAGTTTAGCAAGGTCTTCCTATAATACGAATGCGCATCTAGGTATGCCTACATCAGCAATTTTACGCATGAAAATACAGTAAAAATGAATACCAATAACCAAGTAGACAAACAGTAACTCTTTTCATATTTAGAGCCAAATTTTCCATTGAACAACATGAGCATATCATTCCATGTTTGTTTCTTTTTCTTTTTTTTGATAGGTATCATTCCATGCTTGTTTCTTGAATGGATTACAGATCTTATTGCCTTTTTTAAGATGGTCCAGCAAAAGCTTGACAAATTATCGGTCCATGTCCAGTCTGTTTTTGAATGCTCTTTACTTGTCAGTACAAGGCTATTCACTGCAACACCTAATCAATAAAAGTAGTTTTTATTCATTCAAGACAGATTATCTTGAAATACACATTACAATAAGCTAACATAGAACATATGTAATTTCAATCAATCTTACTGCATCCAGTTCCTAGCTACCAAATGAAGTAAGATATGAAATTAATTACAATCGCTTCCCAAAAAAAAACCATCAGGGCCAATTCAATTAAGTGTTCACAAAGCCAAGCACGATGTGCTCATTTCTCTACAACATTTTTTGCTCTTTTATGTGAATGTAAATAAAGGTGCTTATTTCTACTATAATACAAAAAGGTTTGCAAAGCAACGCAACTACAAGTCTTATCATTGGGTACTACTTAGGTCGTAATTGGCTAAGCACAGAATCAGTAGTAAGCACATTACTAATTCTTGTGGAAGGGTTCACTGCCCAAAGACTACCTAAAAGAGAGATTGCAATGTACAAATTTCAAAGATGGTAAAAGGCCATTTTTACTTCAAAATTTATTAAATTCTATGGGGCATAGAGTCTCATCTATCTCTGAATAGACTCATGAGGAAAAGGAGGAGGGGGTTGTTGCTTATGTCACGTTCTTGTTTTATGCATACTCTCTAGAATAAAACAGTAGTAATAATAAAGAATTAGATAGTATAACCAAATCAATCACAATGAAAAATGGCAATTTAAGAAAAAAAAACCCAATAGCATACAATCCAATGCCAATGGCATATGCATCATTTCTACTGATCCATGACAAGATAAAAAAACACACCGGTATTCACTCCTTGAATGTCATCATCAAAGTCTATATCATGACTTGATAAGTTGTATCTTTCATCTCCTGTTGTATGTGCATATATCAAGCACAGATCACTGAAGTTCATCAAGGCTTTGTTTCTATAGAACTGTGCCTCTGGGTGAACCTGCATGTATATAATGTCAAGTCACCACTCACTATGACACCAAAGGTAGAGATCAAATCAAAACATTAACAAAACTAAAGCACCTTGATGTAAGCATCCCAAAGATGATGACTGGCAACCACCCTTTGTTTAGTATCATCCCATGAAAACCCATTCTAACCAAGTAGACTCTTTACATCATTGAATTGAGTCCACAAATTAGTGTAGTGGCTTTTCAAGACCTTTTATCATATGGGGATCCAAAAATGGCATTGAACGGTCAGCATATCAGTCCAAGCTTGTTTTTTTAATGTATGGCCCATCCTATTCCCCCTATGCACTTGATCTAACAAAAGATCAATAAAATAGCACTCCATTGCTGGTGTCCAGTTTGTCCTTGTACGATTGCTACTTGCAGGCGTTTGGGTGCCCATTTCTTCCCCCTAAAACATTGAGACTATCATTCTAGTGATAAGGCCCCTTCCCATGCTTTGCTTCCAATCCATAAACAACAAGTCAACCTAGTCCTTAGCTATAGAGGTGGAAAATTCAAATTCACCAGAAATATCTGAAACCCATTAATAAGATTTGCATTCTTGTTTCAATTTGTTTAACAATTCAAACTCAAACTAATGAACACTTATAGCAAACACACTGATTATACCAAAGAATTAGGATCCTCCAGAATTCTTAGGCTAACTTCATCATGGAATTCCTAAAATCTTATCTATTTGTTTTGGAATGAGTGGATTGCTTATGGCACATCATCAATAATTTAGATAGATATCAAAATGGTGATAGTCAATATTTTATAAAACGTTGATACGTCGTAAAATATAATCCACTCCTTTAAAAATGAATGGATAAGATTTTAGGAACTCTGCAGTAGAGTTACCCGGATATCTTAATACATATATTAATTCTGAGCTTGAGTTCTACAATTATCCATTCTTTAGCTATTGAGAAAGCTAAAGAGAAAGGAGGAAGATTTTAAATCCTAGATATTAAAAGATCATTGGGGATCTTTCAGAAAATGAAAACCCAGAGTTTCATTAACAGAGCTTCTGTACTTTTTGCTTATCTATAGCTAAATTAAGAATTCTATAATTGCAAAGTAAAAATTCAAACCCAAATCTGCTATAAAAATGAAGATATTAAAGAGAGACTACTATAAAATTTGAGCTCAAATTATACATACTAACACCTTGTCTAATTCTCGAGAAAACTGATAGAAAATGAAGGAGAGGAGGGAAAATATTCAATTATATATATGTGGTACACTGTATTGGGTTTTCATAAAAAAATCAAAATAGAATATCATTCCAACCATAGTTCCTTTTAATTATGCTTCCAATACACAAAAGGATGAGTCAAGCCAAAAGTCCAAACATGTGTGTGTGTGTGTTATGATTTAGAGAGAGAGTGTGTGTTTGGTACCTTTGAATTGTGGAGAGAAATCGCAGAGAAAGAGAGAGAGAGAGAGAGAGAGAGAGAGAGTGAGAAAGAAACACTGTGGTTGTCGTTTGGCTGCTTTGAGAGACATACTCCTCTCCGTGGACTGCTATATCCTGCACCACTCCATAACAGAAAAACTAACCAAACTGTCAATGTTTAACCAAATGAATGCTTATGACTATGAACTCCATTTTCCATGTGGGAATGGTGACTGCATTTGTCTTCCTGTTAATCAGCTTGATGGGGTTATTGTCTTTCTGGGTGCCTAGCTTATGGGGTTTTCGTCTTTTCATGGTCATTAAGAGTATGTTGATAAATGTGGGAAGAATGAAAGGATCGACGGCGAAAGGGCCAAATAATATTATTCGGCAAAATATGTAAGGGTATACCATTGTTTTGAAAATATATATAGATGTATCAATTTTTTAGAACCTCGAGTTTGTGAAACTCGAGATTACCATATAACTCGAGTTCTTTAAGAAAATAGCCTTCAAATTTGCTTTGTTATTTTTTATGCAACTTGAGTTCCTAGAACTCGAGTTATATAAAAAATTGATGGCTATTTTTCATAAAACTCGAGTTTGTGCAACTCAAAAAAAGTGGTAAATTCTTAATTATTTCGCAAACAATGGTAGATCCCTACATATTTTGCCAAATAGTAGTACTTGGCCATTTTGGCCAGGATTGAGTAGACTGCAACTTTGAAAAAGATGAGTTTTCAAACCATTTGAATACTATGCACCTAATAAAATTTATAAAAAATTATAAATACACATAAAAATTATATTAAGTGTGATTTTGAAATATATTTAACTAAGACTGATTTAATTATTACTTATATAATACAGTAATATTTAATAAAACTAACTAAATAAATCAAATTAATATGTGTTTATGGCATACATATTCAAATTGATTAAACTCAAAAGTAATAAAACATAATAATGAACCAAAATAATGGTTATTTTTCATCTTATTCATCATCTTGTCTAATCAATTTCATCAAAATCAATGTTATAATTTTCCCTCAAAAAAAATAAAAGAGAGTCAATGTTATAATAATGTTCATCATCTTGTGAAATTATTTCTTCATTAACATTTTATTCTACTCTTCAGCATTTATTATATCTTTTTATTCTTATCTGAACTTACCATGGTTGGCTTTTCAAACTAGTTAGTATTAGAAGTTTTCCTAATATATGTTCATTAAAAAAAAAAAATCCTTTTATCATTTAAACAATGGACAAGGGCAGCCATTAGCATCAATAAATGGAGTTTACCTTATACCAAAGAATGTTTATTTGGAAGAAAGAATCTAATAATTTTCTCAAACTTCATATCGACATTCATTTGTGCCTAACAATAATATAGTTAACACAATTTTAAAAACATTGATAAATTTCTTGTGATAATTCCAATTGTAAAAGAAATTAAAAATTAATTATACATCAAATAATTAACTAATATAATTATGTAACTTTTTTTTTTTGAGAAACATATTATTAATTAACTTGTTTTCAAATGAGTAAATAACAATTAGTATTTTTACCAAAAAGCTGCTTAAAGGTGGTGACAAATATTTAGATGTTGACTAGGTCGATCATTTTTTCAAAAGATATGTGCACTGAATGAAATTTTCTAGTTAAGAGGTTATTGACACGTCCTCTAGGATGAAACAAGCTGAAATGAATTAAAGAATATGAAGCAAGGATGTCAATACCGTACGGAGGCCGTGCCGGTTTGGTCACCGGTACGATATATTTCGGATACCGGTCAATACCGTGTACTTGTACCGTTCGGGTTTACCGCTATTTTTATATTTATAAATATAAAAATATATATATATATATATATATATATATATATATATATATATATATATATATATATATATATATGTATGTATGTTTTGTGTATATATATATTATAATAAATATAAAAGTTTACCATAAAACATTTTCTCAATTTAGAACTAGTTATTCATGGTTTTAGACTTTAGTATCAATTAAAAGGGAAAAAAATAAAAAATAAAATAGAAAGCTTAAAAGTTACCATTGCATACTAAGAAAACAAATAATACTAATAAGTTAATACAAATAAGTTACCATTTTGTCCTAACAAAAATTCAAAAATTACAAAACTTAAAAAAAAAAAAAAAAAAAAAAACTTTTTTTCTGACAGACCGCGGTACCGTATTGCTCGAAATTGGCTTGATGCGAGGCCGGTACAGCCGGTATTTTTTCCGGTGCGAAACAGGGGGGTCGAGTGTACCGGATTGCCGGCCGGTACGGTATATTCCTCCGGCAAACAGCCGGTATGGTACGGTATTGACATCCATGATATGAAGCCCGATTCTCTGCGAGGGTGAAATGAATTGCAAGTAGGACATTCTAGGATGAAACAAGCTCAAATTAATATGTGTTTATGACATACATATTCAAATTGATTAAACTCAAAAGTAATAAAACATAATAATGAACCAAAATAACAGTTCTTTTTCATATTATTTATCATCTTGTCTAATTAATTTCATCAAAATCAATGTTATAATTTTCCCTCAAAAAAAAAAAAGAGAGTCAATATTATAATAATGTTCATCATCTCGTGAAATTATTTATTCATTAACATTTTCTTCTTCTCATCAGCATTTATTATTTCTTTTTATTCTTATATGAACTTAGGGTGTGTTTGTTTGGAGGTAAAATAGGGTGGATGAAAAATTTTGGAGAGAAAATAGAAAGGAAAGCTTTTTAGAGTGTGTTTGGTTGGGTGGAGGGAAGTAAAATAAATGATGGGAACAAGGTGTTTTCTCTTTGGGCCCACCAAAAAGTTCTCTCCAAAATGGAGAGAAAAATGAGAGAGAAAAGCTCATAAAATAAGCTTCCAAAAATATCTTTAAAATTCACCTCCAAGTTTACAATCTTTTTTTTTTTTTTCTTAATCTTTTGATTTTTTCTTTCTGTTACTCACGTGTGTTGGCTTCCTTTTTTTTCTTTTTTTTTTCTTTCTCTGGTACAGTGGTACCAACGTGTTGGTTTATTTATTTATTTATTTATTTTTTCCTGTTACTAGCCTGTGTTGGCTTCCCTTTTTTTATTTTTTTATTATTATTTTTTTCCTTTCTCTGCTACTAACGTGTTGGTTTTTTTTTTTTTTTGGTGCTTTGCTTGCTTTTGTCTGGACCTGTTGTCTTCTTTTCTACTTTTTTTTTTTTATGATTTTTTTCTCTCTCGGACGTGTAGCTTTCTTCTTTTTTTTTTTAGAAAACAGTTTTGGGTTAATTTCTTATGCTTTTTTTTTTTTTTTGTTACTGAAGTGTCCATTTATATACAATTTTTTTAAAGTATAATGTGTTACTTTTTGTTTTATTTAATAGGGACATAATGGTAAATTTATACAAACTCCATTTTCAACCAAACAAAAAAGTTTTCTATCCCTCAACTTTTCCATCTTCCTAACCAAATACAAATGAGGGAAACTAAAATATTTTCTATCATTCCACTTTTCCATCCTCCCAACCAAACGAACCCTTACGGTGGTTGGCTTTTCAAACTAGTCAAGATTAGAAGTTTCCCTAATATATGGTCATAAAAAAATATTTAGATACTGACAAATATTAGAAGTTGCTTAAAGGTGTTGGCAAATGTTTAGATGCTGACTAGGTCATTTTTTTCAAAAGATTTGTGCACTCTGAATGAAATTTTCAAGTTAAGAAATATCCTCTAGGATGAAACAAGCTGAAATGAATTAAAGAATATGAAGCCTGGTTCTCTGTGATGGTGAAATGAATTGCAAGCGGGACATTCTTAGACTTAATGAATTTTGAGTTAATGAATCATGACTTGTGTTCGAAAGTCTACAAACAACTGCAATAGATAATTCTTTTTTTTTTTTTTTAAGAGAGTTTCAACTTATGGTGTCCGCTTTCGATAATAGTTTTTTATCATCAAACCAAGTCACCAATCGGTTTTCGGTATAGGTGGGAATTGAACCTCAAACCTCTTATTCAACTATTAAAGATTTTACTAGTTGAACTAACTGGAACCTATTGCAATAGATAGGTCTTATTACACACACTTATGAATGAATTATAATCTAAAAATAGCATACCAATTAGTGACACACCATTAATCTTCACTAACGTATTCATTGGGAAAAGTTAACTGATGCTCTAAGTGCATTAGTTTAGAAAATATTTTAGAAATTTGTTATGAGAAAAGAAAAAAAAAACTAATTTTTTATAGCATTTTATATTTCTTGTCAAAGTGGTATTAAAACTTTCATAAAATTTTCCATTAACAAATGCCCTAAAGGCACCAATTAACCAAATCCTTTATCATTTAATTGAAATCTATTTATTAGCCATATTGTGAAATGAGTAATGTTATAAACACAAACTTTTTTACAATATTTTTAATTATTAATGTGGCAAATTTTTACTGGTTCTCATCTAGGCTCATCATTGACATTACTTTTTTACTTCCTAATAATCACTTACCTTATCAGTAATTTGAAAAATATATTGTAGTTTTAGCATTTTCCTTGTGAAAAACCAACCCAATCATACAGAAAAACTTCCACATATGGACACACCTAAGTTTGCACTAATTTTCACAACTGGCTAGGTTGTTAACTTATGATTAGATTACAACACTAATACATGGCATGAGACTATCACGGAACTTGGTGAAAAAATGGATTTGGGTGCACCAATCACAAGTCGATACTAGTATGTTGTTGGATTTGGGTGTGAAAATGGATAATATGTCCATAAAGTTTTCCTAGATTTTTTCCTTTTTTTTAATATTACAAAAGGAAATTAGGAGCATACAAAGGTTTCAAATATATATATATATATATATTTTTTTTTTTTTAATATTACAAAAGGAAATTAGGAGCATACGAAGGTTTCAAATAGTCTACAAAATAGGCAGAGGCCTGATCATTAACTTAAATCATTGCTAAATTCGAGTCACTAACAAAAAACTTGCCATGTAAAAATTAAAAACAAAATTTGTATCAAGTGTATAATGATGTATCATAATAGGGTCTGGTTAATGCGTGCCCTAAGAGTACATATTAGTTATCCATTTTTAAAATCATTTTATGGAGAATTGAAAAAGTTGTAAAAAAAAGTTTGTAACCTTTTCGTTTTTTCATAAAAAATTTCCTAAAATAGTTTACTAATGTATATGCCTTAAACGCACACATTAGTAAAACCCATCATAATATGCTTATACCTCATTTTACATAGATAAAGCTATTAAACTCAAAAGTCAAAATCAACCTTGAAATGAGTAATTTGATACGAATCGTTTGATCTTTTGACCATTTACAACAGTAGATTGTTATAAAAGTAAACTATCAAACAAAGGCGATTTTGGCCTATTAGCATTGATTTTTAAAATATTTAGGCCTGAAACACTGTTTGGGAAATATATAGCAATATAGCACTTTTTTAGGTACTCGAGCTTGTCAAGCTCGAGTACCATGTTTTTTAATCCACTATTGCCCCATATTCAAGGAGCCCTATAGTGGCGTTTTTAAACCCTATAGTGACGTTTTCGCCAAAAACGCCACTATAGGGCCCCTTGAACCTGTTATGGGACTTACAAAAAAAATTTTGCAGGAAAATGCCGCTATAGGGCTCTAAAACGTCACTATAGGGCTTAAAAACGCCACTATAGGGCCCCTTGAACCTGTTATGGGGACTTATAAGAAAAAATTTTGCAGGAAAACGCTGCTATAGGGCCTGAAAACGTCACTATAGGGCTCCTTAACCTGGTATGGGGGCTTAAAAACGCCGCTATAGGGCCCGAAAACGTCACTATAGGGCTTAAAAACGCCACTATAGGGCTCCTTGAATATGGGGCGATAATGGATTAAAAAAACATGGTACTCGAGCTTGGCAAGCTCGAGTACCTAAAAAGTGCTATATTGCTATATATTTCCCAAACAGTGTTTCGGGCCTAAATATTTTAAAAATCAATGCTAATGGGCCAAAATCGCCATCAAACAATATCTTATAAGGGAGATTCCTGGGCCTTTCTCTTCTTGGGTTGAAGTCTATAAGCATAAGCCCAAACCCACCTAAAAAAGTACATTAAACTAGAAAGGACAATGGGTATACAAATAATTTTTGTATTAATACAAGGAAAGGGGCTAGTAAAACGACTCAAGAAATACCTTGTTATGAACAGAAAAACACTTAACATCCCCTACTTAAGCAAGTCGGAAGTGTCTTCCACAATCACTCCTAGTTTTCTAATATATGACTTGCAATCAAGAGGACAAGGTGAGAAAATCCTTCGGGCTTCTTCCAATATAATTTTTTTGATTGCCAAACATCTTAGCGGTCTTTTTTTCCCTTCATGTGATTTGACCACAAAACTGTTTAGCGGTAATCATCAACTGGCAACTATCAGGAGGTGTGCACACTCTAACAGGCCTCTCTAGTCTTGAGATTGCAAAGCCTGAGTTGTTTCATATGCACTTAAGTACCTACAAAGTAGAGACATAGAGAGCATTAGGACAGATTGCATAGAGCTTTCTATCCGCTTTTTTACAATTTATAAGTATGTAGTGCTTAAGTATATCACTTTTTAGACACTGCACTAGAAAGTAAGCTCAACAACTTTCTACCTTCTAGGGTTATACCAACTAGCAAGCTTCCCAACTCCGAACTACTCCATGATGGCCTCTCCACAATACCCAAATACGGGGCTTACAAAGTAGCAGATTTTTGTTTTTTCTCTCATAAGATTTTCAAACTCCCAATTATCATCAACCTCCATCTAAAGGACATTATTGTTGAACTCCAATTTTGTGTAACAAAATATGATAGGCCACAAACTGAATGACCCCTTGTGATAGAAATTAATTAATTAGTCAAGTTATTAATTAATCAATTTATCATGCAAACGCGTGGTAGCACAAACAAATCACCAATAAACTAATTATGCAAATGGAAAATAAATAACATGGTGATTTGTTTACGAATGGGGAAAACCTAATGGCAAAAACCCCATCGGGTGATTTTCGTGTCACCACTCCCGAAACTCCACTATTATCACAACAAGCGGTTACAAGTAAAGGAATTTCAAGTACCTTACCAACCTACAGTTGAACCTTACCCCAATATCCAATTGGACTTGTTCTGTAGTGACAGTTCCCCTTTCTGATGCACAACTCCCAAGTGCGTGACTAACCAATTGCGCGAATCCCCCAAGATTTCGACTTCAATCACCAACTAAGAAGTTTGTTGATTGCAAAGTTCTTCAGTTCATCCACACGATGAAGATCAAGAAGATGCTTGGTCACAAAACCCTATGGTGCACATACACAGCAACTTCTTCAAGAGAAAGAGATGAACTAGGGCAAGAACTTCGTCTCCGGTCACAATTTGCTTGAACAGAGTTTGCTCAATACTTGTGCAACTTGTGAACTTTAAAACAATCCTTTTATATATCTAGGGTTAGGATAAAAGAAAGCCCAAAGACATATTCAGGGATCCCAAGAAAATCATATCAGAATTTTGAAATTCTTAAACCTCGACAGATAGGAAGTGTCGAGCAGGTGTTGAGCACACCAGCCTTTGAACAGCTTTCTTAAGCTTGATAGATGCAAATTGTCGAGCTTTAATGAATCTGCACTATTAGCTTGTTTTCTTGGATAGACTTGAAGGCTTCAACACTTGATCTTGAAACATGATTTCTTGAAGTATTTAAACACATCCTAAATCTACCCAAATACAAGTAAAGTGCGTTTTGTCAAAGGATAGTGTTCTTCCTATCGTCGCTTAAAATATTCCCATGTCTAAAGTTGAAAATTATATGGATTCGAAAGAGGGGGAGTCTCAAAGGAGTAAGCAACTAGCCAATTACATAAAGTAGTGACATATGTTCCTAACAAGTGAAACACATATGTCCTAACAAAATATTAGGATGCACCTAGATAATTTATAATATAAGCAACAAAATAGAGCAAATAATTGTCTAAATATACTAGAATGGATAAATGGCAATTCACCTAGGTATAAGGATCCTAGACATAATCTCGGAGGTTACCATTTCTCTTGATCTCAAGACAACCCTCTTTGTTCAAGAAGAACCTTTGTATCATTACATTGCCTCCTCAAATGTTTGTATCTATGCCTCAAAGTATCTTTGTGATGGTGAGACCAAATTTCCCATTGAACAGTCTGACCATTTCAATCTAAGCCTCAGCCACATGATCCATTTTTTATGTCTAATTTATTCTTGGACATTCACCAATCAAAGACAGAATGGCGTTCTTTTATGCACCAACAGAATGATAAAATTTATTTATGGGGGAAAAAATTCATTTAACAAAGCATTTGAGAATGCACTTGCTGGGACAGGGCTATTCATTGCAACACCTAATTGGTAAAAGTAGTTTTTATCACGGACTAACCAAAATGATCAAAAATACATGTGAACAAAGCAATGGATAAAGCATCAAATTTACTAGGGATGACAAGCGGATCCGAGAAAAGGAATCTCCTTCTCCAAGCCTATGTCGGGGAAAGACAGAAAAACTATTAGAGAAAAAAGCTTTTTCTTTTCTTTTCTTTTTTTGAATTCAATTTCACAACTATTTGATATGACTCTTAGAAAGGAAGAAAATATAATTATCAAATGAATCAAACAAAAAAAAAAAAAAAAAGAAAAGAAAAGAAAAGGAAATTGCAATTCAGTTTATCTTACATATTTGCCACATGGATTAGCACACTGAAGAGATAAGGAAAATTGGTCGACAAACTCTAAAATACTCTAAAAGGAGCAATCCAACATCCTTTTGTCAAATATAATTTCTGCCAATCACAATGTCCACATTTATTCAATCAGCACATTCCAAACTCGCCTTATTTTAGCATGAGAAGAGAACCAACCTTATAGCCTTGAACACTTCCTAGTACTCTCCCACCAAAACGAAGTCGAGTTGAACCCATTTTCATTTTGTAATTTGGGAGTCTTAAAGCAAATAAGCGACAACTACTAAGATATCTTAGCTCGCTTGTACATCCCCACAAGATGATAATAGGTCCATAGAGAAGTGTGAATCTCCATTCCCTTTCCCACCTGGAATCTCAATTAGATGCCTCATGTTGCTCCTACAATCCCCTTTAGTCAAACCCCTATCATGCTCAAGATGCCAGGTTGGGGGTCCTTTCACAAGAACAGAAATTTCACATGGAGAGTGTTGACATAAGCAGAAGTCCATCTTGCCTTGTAACCATATCTGTTAAAAATAAAGAATTTTGACAAGTGTCACAACAAGACACAAAATAAAAACAACAGAGAGCATCCAGGATGCAATCCAAATCAGCATTCATGTATCATAAGTTCCACTTTGCCATTCTTCTCAATACACCCATATCACTGGCTACCATTGTGTTCTTATTTCCAAAAATAATTTATAAAAAAAAAAATAAAGAAAAAGGGTAATTTATGAAAGAATTATTGTTCCAAACTTTCAAAGGTAAGATAAGTTAGTTTCACACAGTAGTGAAGTAATTTGTATAAGTGTAAAATAATTGTAGAGATAAATAGAAAATTATTAATATAGAGATAATAGAAAATTATTAATAATTACAAATAATTGTACATTGGAGGCTGGAATCTCCTCCAACCACATATAATCCCCACCAAATTTAAAGGAAATGACAGATTTCTAATCCATACTAATATATTCCAAAAAAGGAGGAGAAAAGGATTACACCATTTTATGATACTATACTATTTCTTCCTTAACACCAAATTTTGTAAACCCATTACTCCTAGGTTTGAGCATTGCACCAATTTTAATAATTAATTCTATTATTTATTTTTCCTTGTCATTTTCTTAAGTTCCCAATATTGCTTATATTTTGTTGGCATTAATGTCAGACTTGTGCATATTATCAAAAAAAAAAAAAAAAAGAAGTGCAAGACTTGTGCAGAGTGCACATCAGAAATCTAAGTCATACACTTAAAAGAGTATTCCATAATAATATCTTTTCAGCAAGCTATGAAAACCTATAAGGGTATGTAAATGGGTTGATGTGCTATAGTAAATTTAAGAATTCCTAACACAGCTCTTGTTTCGTTAACACCAAATACAAATACAAATACACATCTCCCTCTTCCCTCATTAACCTTGGAAAATGGCTAATGTGCAATTCCTTTCACCATCTCCAAAGTAGGATTTTTCTTCCATAAGCCATTTCCTATCTCAAATATCCAGCTTTCTACCCATAAATCCATATATATAAAATATTGAAAATAATTTTTTTTAACTTTTTAAATATTATTCTTATTGACTCTTAGAAGAGGACAAGATGATAAGTGCTTAACCGGTTATTGTATCCTTCCTAGCTAAATGAGTACTATTGCCAAATCCAGCAGGCCTCATTTGGCAACTACCATTCTGCCCCTTCAAATCCCATAAGAAACTATGCTCAACTAATGAAACCAATAATTCCAATTCATTATAAGTAATCTCTTGAGTATGTCTAAGCAATGTTGATCTTCATCAATATAAAATATTATTTTCATTTTGGCTTTACTTGTCCATTAAGTTTGAAAGTTGAAAAACGTGTACAAAACACCTTTGAACGTTTAGACCCCCAAAATACAACTTAACCAACACAAGCAATATGTCAAACAATTAGTGTGCGGAAACTTAACACATGCTATAATATGAAATTGGTTAAAAACTATCTAAGCCATAATAAAATAAAACCACAACAGATAATGTAAAGGCAAAGATAGAGAGGAAGGAAGATGCAAACACCAAGACAACACGCGATGTGTTATCGAAGAGGAAACCGAAGTCCTCGGCGAAAAACCTCTCCGCCGCCCTCCAAGCGGTAATCAATCCACTAGAAAATACAATTGGGATACAAGGACAGCAATAGACCCTCCAAACCTAATCTACCCAGTGCACCTAAGCCCTCCAAGCTTCTTGCTCCAACGAGGTTGCGCCGAACCTTTTTCTTTTCTAGCTTCCCGGATTCCGCTACTAGACCATAGCATCAACCAATGAAGATTGGTTCCTTCCTAATTGCTTCCCAGAAATCCAAACAACTGTCTCACAGTGATGATGATGGTGAGAACCAGGTTTGGTATAATGCCTCTCAAGAATTTGACAATGGAGAGGAAGAGAGTATGGGAATTTGAAGAGACTCTAAGGTAGAGATTGTGGGTGAAACAATCTTGTTTTTCTTTAGGGTTTCTCTCTCAAAATTCTCTCCGGAAGCTCTCTTTCAATCGTGGGTAAAAGGGGTATTTATACTGGAGTGGGAGAGGAATGCGAAACGTCGGGTTTTACAAAACAGGGGTGGCTCGCGGCTTGACCTCGCGGCTTGACCAACTCGCGATATCCAGTCGCGAGTTAACCGTATGGCCAGTTGTCCTGTTTTGTCCTGTAGTGCTCCAGCTAGCATGACTGTTCATCTTCTAGCATGCTTGGCACGTGTGTAGCGGCTCAGCGGCTTGCGGCCGCGAGTCACCATGAGTCCCAGCCGCGAGTCACCCGCGAGTCCCAGCCGCGAGTCTCTATTTTCTTGCACACTCTTGAGCAATCTTCACTCTATCTCACTCACTACCCTTACAACAAACCCACCTAAATACAGGGTTACTAAATGCTTTGAATTACAAGCAAATTTGGCACGGAATAAAGCCAATTAGATGGTTGAATAAATTCAACCTTACAATCTCCCCCTTTGGCTATTCCGTGACAAAACCCTAAAACAGACTCTAGACTTAACATGTGAGTTGGGAACAGTTGAACAAAACTCACTCACACCTAACTCTAGAAGTCATGAAGCACTTGAATCATATGAACATAATACTCCTGAAACACAACAATACACCATGATCATTGTAAGCAGAAAATTATAAATGCATATGAAACAGGCAATATGTGATCAAGCAAAGATGGAGTTAATAAACAAACCATGGCTTGATCAACCAAGTGAACACCACAAGGTAGTGATCACGGTGCTCATTCACACTTGGAATGAACACAAGGACATACAAGTTAACAAGCACAAGGCAAGACACTTGTATGCTCAACACTCAACCAATGCATAACACACAAGGCATATGCATCTAGGAACAATCCTACAAGGGCACAAGAGTGACAAGTACATAAACCAAAATGCAAAACATTTAGATTAAAGTACGATTTCAACATAGCGTAAAGGCCGCATTAAGCAAGGTACATACCATAAAGCCTACAAACTATGCATAAAACATTAACCCTAAAAGCTTACAAAAGCACATGGGTACAAACACAAAAACATTCTGAATAACATCATCAAAATATATTAAAGTTTAAACCAAGAGTATAAGTAATGAGTTAGAAACAACTATACACAAAATACCCAAAAACATAAGCATATATAAACAAAGTTTCTGAATTTGATAACTTTGACAACTCCCCCTCAACACATTACTCCCCCTTAAGATTTGCTTTTCTGCTTTTCATCATCAATGACATCTCCCCCTTTTTGACCGGAATGGCCAAAGGGTCACCGGTTATGCTGAGTGGTGAAGTCACAAGTTTTGCGGACAAGACATCAATCTGGTCCTGCATGGCTCTCATCCGCTCAGAGTGCTCGGTCTGGACTTCCTTGATCCCATCAAGTCTTTCCAGAATGATTTGGAAAGCATCTGGAGGTGTATCTGAAGAAGTTGAAGCTCTAGACCTTTTACCACTCCTCCTAGGTGTTGAGGTTGATGCATGCCCTGTTGCCTCTGCTTGAGTCTCCATTGGGACACCCTCTCCTTCATCACCTTCATCTTCTTCTCCCGGAAGCCTAACACAAAAGTTCGAGGGAAAACTGAAAAGAGGTTTAAAAACTACTCCTGTTTCTGCAAAACACGCGATTTTCGCGACTTGATTAAGTCGCCACACGCCGCCACTCAAGCCGCCAAAGCACTTAAGAACAAAAATTTGAAAAATTTTTCTAAGTGTTTTTCGCGATCGGAAGGTCTACCATGCAGTGAGTCGCGAGCTGAGCCGCGAAAATCTCTGAGTGAACCTCGTGGATGGACCGTCCACTCGCGAACAAGTCGCCAAAAATGACCAACGAAGATGCGACTGAGGCTCGCGACTTGACTTACCCGCGACTGAGCCGCCAAAACAGGGCAAAACTGGATTTTTGAAATTTTCAGATTTTTCAAATAAAATACTTTCCAAAAACACCTAAAACACTCAAAAATCTTTTTGTGCTTGAATTAACAAAGATTGAGCATGTGAAAAGCATATTTCATCAAGTACAATCACACAAATGAATATGGCATTTATTGAACATAAACTTGTGTGTTGTGTGTGGATACCAACAATGAGATAGTCCTTCGTCTAATGTGAAGCTTCAATGATCAATTCAACCAAGGCATACACAATTAGCACTAGATCATGTGACCCATCTCAATTATAGAAATATGTATATATGACCTCCCACACAACTTGATAATCATAACTTGGAGCTTATCATTTGACTCCACTTTCAATCATAACATTTGATCTTTTGAGGCAATCATCTCTCATTGTGAGAGTGATATATGACATTTCACTTTAAAGAACAGGCCTTTGGCCTTTTTGAATAAACATTCACTTTAATATAAGGTCGCTTACCCTTTTTCCTAGTCAAATACTAGAATGTGCGACAGGCTTTTGCAGCTCAATATCTCTTTTCATTTAGAGATTTACATTTGGTGAGCTCTTTTTAGCAAAACAAAAATAAAAAGTGGGAAGATATATAGACACAAGTCTATGCATGTCTCAAGATCAACATAACCATTCACTAATCATTCATGACAAGTTTGAAGATCTATTTACAACAATCACATAGATTTCAAGATTTTTCCCATGATGATATGAGTGCATGTAAACAAGCAATGCTCGAAAATGCACAAAGCCATTAGCATAAAGGTACAAGGCAAAACAAGTTTTGAGACAAAACTCAACAAAGTCAATCAAGCTTTTTGATTTTCTAATTTTTATGTGATTTTTGGATTTTTGACACAAGAAACAAAAAAGATTGATAAAACAAAATTAACTATATTCACAAGAAGACAAGCAAACAACCAACATAAAAAACAGCAAGCAAACCAAACAAACATTGTCACAAAGCATAGGAAGTATTAATGCATGGACATGTTGTAATGCTTATGCATGAGTACCCTTTTTCACCCACACGTCACTTGCGTTTGGGGTGATTTCCTTATAGGATTGGGTACGGGAATTAGGGCTTTCAAACCTTCGTGAGAAGCTTTCCAAGCGATTGGTGAATGCACCAATCATCTTCATCACGTTCATCATTCCGGGATCTCCATTTTGATCTCTAGATTGATCACCCGCCCAAATTCTCCTATCATTTCTCGGGTCCTCCTAACCTTTGAGGAGTTGCACTGTTCTTTGCTCTCGACTTTTGGCAATTTGGTCGAGTATGCCCTTGAAGTCCGCAATAATGGCACACATAAGTTCCTCTAGGACCTCTTTGTGGTCGTGGACGTGACTTGGCACGAGATTCGGACCGCCTGGATCGATTACGAGGATTCAAAGATCCGTTGGTTCACCACATTCTTCTTCTCCTCCACCTCGAGCTTCTCACCGCAAGGTCAGCTACAACTGGATCTTTGGCCTTTACAAACTTCACCTCTTTAGTGACGTTTCCGGATGAACTACTTCCTCCGGTATATCCCAATCCGAATTTTTCTGAAAAACTCTTTTGAGATGATATAACCTCATCTAGCTTCTTGGTGGTGACCCTCTCTATTTTAGCATTCGCTTGCACAACCTCATTCTTAAGAAATCTCACTTTTATGTAAGCTTCGGACAACTCACCATTCAGTGTTTCTATCTCACATTTGGCCTCCCTATATCGAATTAGGAGACTTTTGTAGTCCTCCTCGGCCTTCTTCATTTTTCTCACAAAGCAGCCTTGGCCACCCTTGTGTACTCACCCGACTTCTCCAAGAGTGAGTTATAATTCTCTTGAAGATTTGCTTTGCGCTTTCATCTTCTTGAAGATCTGATTCTTCAACAATTCCTAGTGATTCATCATCACTATGTTCTCCAAGGTCTCGTACAAGCGATTTAACTCATCCGAAGACTCAACATGAGCAATAGTCATAAAAGCTGAATAGTTCCCCTCTCCATCACAACTCTCTTGATTAAGTCGAGACGAATCTGAGTCACTCAAGGTCGTGGCATACACTTTGCCTTTTGATTTCAAATAATTCGGACATTCCTTCTTAAAGTGTCCATGCCCGTTACATTCAAAACAAGTGACACCTTGTGTGGGTTGGGATTCCTTTCCATCTTTCTTTTTGAAATCCCTCTTCTCCCTTCCAGAACTTTGGAATTTTCTTTTATCATCAAATTTGCCATTATTTTTGAATTTCAAAAACTTTCTGAAATTTTTGACAAGGTAGGCTACATCTTTGTCAACCACATCTTCTCCCGATGAGTCTTGATCTTCCACCTTCTCATTAATGGTCTTTAGAGCAAGGGATTTACTCTTCCGTTGATTGGGCAGCGACATCTCATAAGTCCGTAGAGACCCAACCAGCTCCTGTACTTTGATGTCATCAAGATCCTTGCTCTCTTCAATTGCTGTCACTTTAGCACGAAAACTTTCCGGCAATGATCGAAGGATCTTCTTTACAATCTTTGAGTCCTCCGTTTTCTCCCCCAAGTTAAACTTACTGACAACCACCTCATTTAGTTTTCCATAGAAAGAGTCAAAAGACTCATCCTCACTCATTTTGAGCTCCTCAAAACGAGTGGTCGACATTTGTAACTTGGTGTCTTTCACTTTCTTCGTGCCTTCATAAGTTGTTTCCAAAATCTCCCATGCTTCTTTGGCAATGGTAATGTGAGAAATCCTGTGAAATTCATCCGGAGACACACCACGAAAATAGCATTGAGTGCTTTATCTTAGCATTAGATGCAGCAAGTCTTTGCCTTATCCCATGTGGATTTGGCTGCCTCGGGTTTGGTCCAACCAATCTCAACAAAGATCCCAAACGGATTCATCAATAGAACACAGAAAAGCTCTCATACGAACCTTCCAAAAAGCATAATTACTACCATCAAAATATGGAGGTGCATTTAGGGATTGAGACCTATCCATCTCAAAAGGGGTCAAGGATCACACAATGGTAATGAAACCAATAGCATTGTACCCGCTCAGATACCAATTGAAAGTTCAAAAACGTGTACAAAACACCTTTGAACGTTTAGACCCCCAAAATACAACTTAACCAACACAAGCAATATGTCAAACAATTAGTGTGCGGAAACTTAACACATGCTATAATATGAAATTGGTTAAAAACTATCTAAGCCATAATAAAATAAAACCACAATGAGATAATGTAAAGGCAAAGATAGAGAGGAAGGAAGATGCAAACACCAAGACAACACGCGATGTGTTATCGAAGAGGAAACCGAAGTCCTCGGCGAAAAACCTCTCCGCCGCCCTCCAAGCGGTAATCAATCCACTAGAAAATACAGTTGGGATACAAGGACAGCAATAGACCCTCCAAGCCTAATCTACCTAGTGCACCTAAGCCCTCCAAGCTTCTTGCTCCAACGAGGTTGTGCCGAACCTTTTTCTTTTCTAGCTTCCCGGATTCCGCTACTAGACCGTAGTATCAACCAATGAAGATTGGTTCCTTCCTAATCGCTTCCCAAAATCCAAACAACTGTCTCACAAAGTGATGATGATGGTGAGAACTAGGTTTGGTATAATGCCTCTCAAGGATTTGACAATGGAGAGGAAGAGAGTAGGGGAATTTGAAGAGACTCTAAGGTAGAGATTGTGGGTGAAACAATCTTGTTTTTCTTTAGGGTTTCTCTCTCAAAATTCTCTCTGAAGCTCTCTTTCAATCGTGGGTAAAAGGGGTATTTATACTTTGGAGTGGGAGAGGAATGCGAAACGTCGGGTTTTACAAAACAGAGTGGCTCGCGGCTTGACCTTGCGGCTTGACCAAGTCGCGATATCGATCATGAGTTAACCGTATGGCCGCTTGTCCTGTTTTGTCCTGTAGTGCTCCAAATAGCATGACTGTTCATCTTCCAAAGATGCTTGGCACGTGTGTAACCTCGCGCGGCTTGCGGCCGCGAGTCACCCGCGAGTCCCAGCCGCGAGTCTCTGTTTTCTTGCACACTCTTGAACAATCTTCACTCTATCTCACTCACTACCCTTACAACAAACCCACCTAAATACGGGGTTACTAAATGCTGAATTACAAGCAAATTTGGCACGGAATAAAGCCAATTAGATGGTTGAATAAATTCAACCTTACAAAGTTGCACAACTTTATGCTTTTCACTAAAAGAATTTTAAAAACTTCTTTTCCATTAAAAGGAATGCAACTCAGCAACAGATCATATTACTAATTTCTTTCATTAGTTCTATTCTTTTGTTTGCATTACTATATCCTTTCAAATTGGCTTAATACCCCTTTAATGATGAGTGTGTTAATATAATGAAAGAGAGTGTGAAGTGACAAAGATGAAAATCAAACAATACAACTAAAGAGGGATACATACTCTGGCATTCAACAACTCAAAAGAAATCAAACAAAGATGATGCAAAAGAAAACAGTTTCAAAGTAACAACATTACCTTGCCTTGTTTCCTTGAAATTTGATCAAGAGGTTGTAATTTTCTTTCACTGTGGCTATGAATTGAAATTGGAATCATATTTCACCAAGGGATAGGCCAGTGATGAGGAACCCAAAATAAACCCATGTCCAACAGTTAAAGCAAATCCCATATCAAAGTCGGACCCACTTGTCACATCTAATTATTTTTTTGACTACAATCCGGATAATTAATTTTTTTGGTAGGGTGGAAGGCCTAACAAAAGAAACTCACACAAACACCACTAAATCCGATATCTTGACTTGCTTGGTTATACCCTCTATTAGAAGTTGGATTTCCATAAATCAAGCACAAATAAAATTAATTTAGACTGAAAATTGTGGGTTCTACGACATCAGATTTTGGATGACAAAAACCGAGATAATGCAATTGAAAGGACTCTAATATTGTAGGTCAAGAAACACTACCATGAAAATACAACAATATAAGCCGACAATACATTATTGAATTACTTTGAAAGCACTCAATGCTAAACAAACATACCAATCATCGATTTTGGGTCTTCAATGTTGAAATATGCACTGCATACAAATCATTTCAAACAGCTTGGCACATATTTATTTCTATATGACTGATATTTTATATATAAGCAACAAAATATAGCAAATAATTGTCTAAAGATACTAGAATGGATAAATGGAAATTCACCTAGGTATAAGAATCCTAGACATAATCTCGGAGGTTACTATTTCTCCCAATCTCAAGACAACCGATTATGTACAAGAAGAACCTTTGTATCATTACATTGCTTCCTCAAATGTTTGTATCTATGCTGAGCATCTTTGTGATGGTGAGACCAAATTTCCCATTGAAAAGTCTAACCATTTCAATCCAAGCCTTGACCATGAATCCATCACTAACTTTATTCCTATTAAGCATTTGGAATTGTAACAATCCAAAGAGGTAATGATCCATTTTTTATGTCAGATTTATTCTTGGACATTCACCATCAAAGACAGAATGGCCTTATTTTATGCACCAACAGGAATGATAAAATTTATTTATAGGGGGATAACAAATCATTTGAGAATGCACTTGCTGGGACAGGGCTATTCAATGCGACACCTAATTGGTAAAAGAATTTATAATCACCGACTAACTAAAAAAAAAAAAAAATACATGTGAACAAAGCAAAGAGCTAATGAAAGGAAAACTATTGGAGAAAATCTTCTTTCTTTTTAAAAAATTTGATTTTACAACTATTTGATATGATTCTTAGAAAGGAACAAAATATAATTATCAAATGAACCAATAAAAAAAAAATGGAAATTGAACTTGAGTTTATCATACATATTTGCCACATGGATCAGCACACTAAAGAGATAAGGAAAATAGGCAAACTCTAAAGTACTCTAAAAAGAGCAATCCAGCATCCTTTTGTCAAATATAATTTCTGCCAATTACAATGTCCACATTTGTTCTATTAGCACATTCCAAACTACCTAAAACATAGTTTCTAGCAGCAACCACAAACTTATTTTGGCATGAGAAGAGAACCTACCTTATAGCCTTGAAGACCACCCAGTACCCTCCCACCAAAACGAAGTCACTTGAACCCATTTTCATTTTTAATATGGGAGCCTCAAAGCAAAGAAGCAGACAACTAAGATAGCTTAGCTCAGTTGTACATCCCCACAAGATGATGATAGGTCCATAGAGAAGTGTGAATAACCTTTGTAATGCTGAAAATGCCGAGTTGGGGATCTGTTCACAAGAATCGAGAATTTCACAAAGGCAGAGTGGAGACATAAGTCAAGTCCATCTAGCCCTATAATGATATCTGTTAAAAACAAAGAAATTTGACAAGTGTCACACCAAGACACAAAAAATAAAAACAAAACAGAGAATCTAGAATGCAATCCAAAACAATGTTCATGTATCACAAGTTCCATTTTGCCATTCTTCTCTATAGACCCATATTTCTGGCTACCATTGTGTTCTTATTCCAAAAACAATTTAAAAAAAAAATAAAGAGAAAAGCTAATTTTTGAAATAATTTTCTTTCCTGAACTTTCCAAAAGCTTCTTCTCATTTTTTTTTTTAATATAGAGAAAAAATATTAATAATTACAAATAGCAGTACATTGGTGGCATTTAAGCTTTGTATGTAGGATGCAATCTCCTCCAACCACATTTAATCCCCACCAAATTTAAAGCAAATGACAGAGATTTCTAATCCATACTAATATATTCCAAAAAACCAAAAGGTTTACACCATTTTATGATACTATCTTGTTTCTTACTTATCACCTAATTTTGTAGATCCATTACTCCTAGGTTGGAGCATTGCACAAATTTTATTAATTAATTATATTATTTACTTTACCTCATCATTTTCTTAGGTTCCCAATGTTACTTAAATTTTGTTTGTATGAATCTAAGACATCCAGATTATTGAAAAAAAAAAAAAAAGGTGCAAGACTTGTGCAGAGTGCACATCAGAAATCTAAGTCATATTCTTATAATATTTTTCAACCAGTTGTTAGAATCTATAGGGGTATGTATGTAAATGAGTTTATGTGCTGTAGTAAATTTTAGAATTCCTAATACAATTCTTGTTTCATTAACTCCAAACACAAATACACAATTCCCTCTTCCCTCATAACTTTGAAAAAATGGCTTATGTGTCAATAATCGCTTTACTACTTATTGTATCCTTCCTAAGATTTTAAGCAACTCCTAGTTAAATGCTTACTTCTGCCAAATCTAGTAGGCCTCAATTGGCAAGTGACACTCTGCCCCATCAAATCTCATAAGAAAATATGCTTAACTAATTAAACCAATATTTCCAATTCAGTACAAGTAATCTCTTGAGTATGGCCAAGCAATGTTGATCTTCATCAATATAATTTTTTTTTTTTTTTTTTACTTGTCCATTGAGTTGCAGAACTTTCTACTTTTTCTAAAAGAATTTTGAAAACTTCTTTTCCATTAAAAGGAATGCAACTCAGCAACAGATCATATTACTAGTTTCTTTCATTAGTTCTATTCTTTGTTTGCATTACTACATCCTTTCAAATTGGCTTAATACCCCTTTAATGATGAGCGTGTTAATTTAATGAAAGAGAGTGCGAAGTGACAAAGATGCAAATCGAACAATACAACTAAAGAGGAGACATACTCTTGCATTCAGCAACTCAAAAGAAATCAAACAAAGATGATGCAAAGGAAAACAATTTCAAAGTAATAATGTTTCCTTGAAATTTGATCAAGAGGTTTTGATTTTCTTTGACTGTGGCTATGAATTGAAATTGGAATCATCATTCACCGAGGGATAGGCCAATGAAGAGGAACCCAAAATAAACCCATGTCCAACAGTTAAAGCAAATCCCATATCAAAGTCAAACCCTCTTGTCACATCTATTGGAAGCCCTGAATCGGATGGCAAAGAAAGGTGCACAATGTCATCGGGGACAATCTAAGCCATTAGATGTTCGTCATTCATAGGGATAGGCGATTGATGACAATACCAAATCACAGCCATCACTTTGAAAGCCCTTCAAACTTGATAAAACCAAATCACAAATGCATTCTATATGGACCCCTATCACTTCTTTAATCTTTGTGCTTTTGAACGTTTGTATACTTACCACTAATGGAAATGACAACATGATAATCAAATCCAATGGGCAAGAGACTTCCGCCTAGGTATGTGATTAGGGGCCTGCATTTGGTACCCCCACCATATTCACACAACGAATGGCATGGTATAAAAACACACCAATAGACTCAAATTAGTTAATGAATTTTTAAGACCTTTGAACTGCTGTCTCTCCTCTCTCTTTACTATTTTCTCTCCACTACCAAAAAAAAAAAAAAAACCCATTTGTTGTTTGACATCTAAAACTTCAAATACAATTACAAATCATTTTGGAAAGTCTTAATAAAAAAATATATATATATATATATCTTTGTGTAAATTCCATCAGTTAACTAACAAAGGAAATATTATACCAAAGTCTTTCATTCTTAGTTCCACCTGTATGCTCAAAGAAAAGCAATATTCTACGTACCTCTACTGATCCACTAATCTACCAATCATCTCATCTCTTTTTCTTTTCATGGTAAGCCTTTCCTTAACTAAATAAAAATCTGATAGTTTCTAGATGCTGCAAAAACACCATGAATAGAATAACTACACAAAACCCACAAATAACTTCACTCAAACATAGATGTCACTCAATCTGGGCATTGATAATCAAAGGTCATTCACATACAAAAATATCGTCCTTTAATAAGATGTTGTACAGCCTAATATTGAATGAGAATGAATAGCAATCTAGTCTAGGGAAAAAAAGAAAAAAAAAAAAAGAGCAATCCACATTGCTAGCATGAAAAAACTAGATTTATTATCAAATTAAACAAGAATAAGATGCAACTACATCTTAACGTAATGCAGGAAATTTTAAGCACTATTTTATTCATACTAAAAAACTATCTAACTAGGAAAAAAAGGCCGAGAAAACAAAATGTTAGTTCAAAGTCTGCAATGTTTGAATAAAAAGAAGGGTAGCCATGATTCTTAAGGCAACGTCTTAAGCAGAAAATGTATTAAAAAAAAGGTGAAAATGCACTTTTGGTCCCTACATTTTGGACCGATTCTCAATTTGGTCCCTAAATTGATTTCACTCCTAGGTCAGTCCTTAATTTCAGAAAATCATTTTTATTTTGGTCCTTGCCATTAACCTAGTAACAGAAAAATCTGAGGTGGTAGACAAAATGCACTATATGCACAGTAAATGTTGACATGGCTAATAAAATATTTTATTTGGCATTTTCTAAATGCCATGTCAGCATTTTCTAAATTAAAAAAATAAAAATAATTTTTATTTTTCAATTTTAGTTTAATTCAAAAAAATAAAAAATGAAAGTAATAGAAAAGCTGAAACCGTAGCTAAAATCCGATCGGACTCGGGATTCGAGTTCCTTGTGCTGGAGGAGTTTTTTGCGGTACTCGGCCACCGCATTATGGCGTCGTGTTGGCTCTTCCGCTTCGCTCATCTTTCGACTTTTGAAAATAGAGAATGCCCAACTCAGAAGAAATCGAACCAAGGTGGTTTTTAACTTGAGAAAGAATTAACCTCTTCAAGTTGTTGAGGTGGAGATCGGTGGTTGTGGGTTTAATCTGGGCTCGGATCGGTGGGGTGTGGCCATGGGTCTTCACTCTTGAGCCATGGGTCAATGGGGAAGATGGGTTTTCAGCCATGGGTCTTAGGGAAGAAGAACAAGAAAGCTATGGAGATTCGGCCATGGTGGCACACCTATTCCTGATCTGCCATGGACGAGCCACCCCAACCCTTATCTCCTTCGCCTACAGCTTCGCCTATGGTCCGATTTTCCTTTCCTTTCTCATATTGCAAAACTTTTTTCCTCTTGTTCTTGGTTTTTTTTTTTTTTTTTGTTTTTTTTTACGAGAAGATGTGGAGTTGTTTGATTTTATGGGTTTTTTGTGTTTGTTTCCCAAGAAAATTTTTGGGTTTATTGGTTTGCTAGAGATTGGGTTAGTTACTGTGTTTATGGGTTTGTTTCTTGGATTTATTTTTTGTTTTTCTGGATTTGATGGAGATTGGGTTTGGTTGCTGGATTTGGATTTGGGGTTTGCTAGAGATTGGTTTGGTTGCTTCTTGGATTTGGGAAGAGCATGGAGAAAATTTCTGTTAGTATTTAATTTAATTTTTCTTCTTGTTTTCGTTTGTGTTCTTCTAATATGGGTTTGAGTTAAAGTTGCTTTGGGTTTGGTCTCAGAAGAACACGAAGAACAAGTTGAAGAACATGAATATTAAGAAAAGAAAATTTTAATCAAAATTTTAAATTAATTAGATTTAAGGTTTTTCTTTAAATTTAATTTTTTTTTTTTAATTTCTGATGTGGCTTTTAAAAAAATTAAAATGCTGACATGGCATTTAGAAAATGCCAAATAAAATATTTTATTATTATTTTATTAGCCACGTCGGCATTTACTGTGCACACAATGCATTCCGTCTGCCACCTCAGATTTTTCTATTACTGGGTTGACGGCAAGGATCAAAATAAAAAACGATTTTCTGAAATTAGGGACTGACCTAGGAGTGAAATCAATTTAGTAACCAAATTGAGAATCGGCCCACAATGTAGGGACTAAAAGTACATTTTCGCCTAAAAAAAATGTAGTAAAAACACCGACCCATGCATAAGACTTCTCACTTGGTGAAAGCATAGTTACATATTTATTTAAATACCCAAGTAGGGGCCAACTTATGGGAGTGACAACTTACCAACACCAAATATTCTTACCCCGCCAAGCTACAAGCCATGTGATGATATTTATTGATCAAATTACTAATTTCCTTTCATTAATTCTATTCTTTTCTTCGCATACCATATCCTCTCAAATTGGGGTTGGTACCCTTCATGAATGAGGGTGAGCAAGAAGTGATAAAGATACCCAAAGATGCAAATCAAACAATACAACTAAAGTGGGTGACATACTTTGTCATTCAACAAGGCGAAAGAAATTGAACTAAAATGATGCAAAGGAAAACAGTTTCAATTCAAGAACGGTACCTTGTCATGTTTTCTAGAAATTTGATCAAGAGGATCTTTTTCTTCAATTGTGGACATGGATTGAAGTCTGAATCACGATCTCTGAGAGGAATAGGCCATTGAAAAGGGAGCTAAATCAAACCCATTCCCGATAGTTGAGTCGGATCCCAAACCTAAGTCAGACCCATTTGTCACATCTAATTGAAGCCTTGAATCAATTGGCAAAGATAGAGGTGCCCAGTTTTGTGAGAGACTAGAGGAGGTTGACATTGTGTTACAGCTTATTGATTATATGAAAAAGTACTCCGATTTGGCCACTCGGTATTGTACATTAAAGACAATTAAAATCATAAACTATTCAAATAAAATAAGAAACAACAATTTTCCCCTTTTTGAAGTGAACAAAATCTATTCCCGAGATTTTAAGTCACTCCTAATGAAATGCTTAGTTCTACCGAATGCTTAACCTCAAATGACTTTGAAATTGTACCAAATTTAACAGGGCAATGACTTTATGAGCAGACTATATAATTCTAAAACTTCAACTCAACGATCCACTCCTACTCTGACTTCTAAATTTTTCTTATATATATAAATATATAAATATATATATATATATATATATATATATATATATATATATATATATATATATATATATATATATATATATATATATATATATATATATTCATAATACATAATGCATTGTTTTGAATTAAGTCTTCTAACGGAAAATAGTTTCAATGTAAAAATAATACTTGGGCATATTTCTTCGCATGGGACTCGGTTTCTTTGATGGCGGATATAGATTGAAAATGGAGTCATCTTTTTATAAAGGGATTGGTTGTTGAAGAAGAACCCAAATCAAACCCATTACCATCTACTGAGTCAATACCCAAAAATAAGTCAAGTCCATTTGCTATATCCACTGGACGCCTTGAATCGGATGTCATTAGGGACTAAAGGAGCTTGAAAGGTCTCCTGCGTCTAAGTCCGTATGTGAAACATTTTGAGATAGTAAAGGCATGAGCAGCTCTGTGTCATCATCAATATTTTGAGAATTGTGTTGAATGATAACGGAATTTGAAGGACATACGCATTGCACATGTACCCCTATCCTTGCAATCATAGGAGCATATTTTCCGTTTTCACTAAACCAATGATTGATTTTACATGAAATCTCAACATGATTCCAATCACCTTGTATCAAGTCTCTGAAATTCCTCTGTAATTGGCCATGAGGTTCACCATGAAACCACAGATGATCACACTTCAGTTCATAAAAATGCCACCTAAACATGCTACGTCACTTACGATTATCGGTAGAAATGTGGATATCACAAACACAATTGATTATATCATCACGAATAGAACCGTACTTATCATTATTAGCGTAATCGTCCTTCAACAAAATTAGATGAAGAGCAACACAAACAGCAATTGATGGAAACTCAAGACCAACCCAAAATGATATGGAACTTTCAATGCTTTGATGATTGATCCAATTCGGAATCTTCTTTCCTAGTACTTTAATATCATCTCTCTCTCCATTATCAACCATATACGCATCTAGAGTGGGAAAGGACTCACCATGCATTATGTCGAGCTTGGAGAGGGACACCCGAGAAGAGCAATCAATCTGATTTGATAATTTACGATGTGAATGCAAATCCATTAATACTTTGTGTTTCACACCTAAACATTTCATATTTGGTGAAAGCCCTAAATTTCTTCCATACTGCATGAAATTAGGAATTTTAAGAAATTGAAGTTTAGCAAATCTAGTAAATGTATTTGCAAAGGTAACCAAAATTGTTTCTATTATTACTTTAAGAGAGAAAAAGGGGTACCTGAAGGATTAATTTTCTTAATGATTCTGAATTCAATGAGATGCAGTTTGTTGCATCTACTTCTCTCATACTTTCTGGAAGCTTTGGAATTTTCTTAAGGAACTTGGAATCCAGAATTAGAAATGTATTTAATCTATTGAACCCGATAATGCTTTCTTTGAGGTTCAAATCTTTACTCCTTGATAATAAACATTTCTCTAAGTGGGTGAAGCAAGAAGTCAACCATTTTAGAAAATTCAACCATGGAAAACAATATTTTGAAAAGCCACCGTAAGAATTGCACGCTGCTGCTTGTCTACCAATCCCCACGTCCTTTGGAAATTTGACATTACCATAAAGGATTAGTATGCAAAGTTGTTGCAATTTATAAATGCTACTTGGAAGATGACACAAATAGAAACTGGAACCTATCTCTAATCACTCAAGCCCGGTCACGATTCCTAATTGATGGAGGAAGCTTTCTAATGGCAGTGCATTCCACACTTAAATACTTTAAATTTTCCATTTCTTGTGGAATATCCGGGAACCTTTTAACCCTTTGGCAATTATAAAGATGTAAATATTTAAGAGATTTCGTCACAATACAACTTGGAAGAATTTGAAGTTCAATGCAACCCCAGAGGTCCCAGCTTTCATGCTTATCAAGATATCCAACATAGTCATGAATCTTGACTAATCTTCTACATTCACAAAGATCCAATTTCTTTACGTTTGGGGTGGCACTCAATAAGTCGGGTAATTCCCTAATGTATTGATTGTAATTGAAATTCATATATGTCAAGTTTTTGCATTGTATCCTTTATAGAAAAAAGAAAATAAAAGTTTTTAACTCCAAAAAACGCTATTAAAATATAGTTTAATAAAGTAATAATAATTTATAAATAAATAAAAATGATTATACCTTGAAAATTTTGTCTAATGTAACCCAACTTTCTGGCATGTTGAGTGCAATGAGTTTTTGAGGATCAAAATTGGATGGTAAGGAAGATAAAGGAAATCCAGGCCAATCAAGAACCCTTAATTCATTAGGAAGATATTTGAGACCTCTACAAATATCTACATTACTAACCATGAGGAACTTGAGATTTTTCATCTTTTCAAGACATTTAGGTTTTAATTTCATCTTTGATGGTTCAGGTGAGCATATCATTATTCCTCAAATTTTCCCAATCCCAAATTAGACAAAGCATCAAGTCAATCAAACTATACAATAAAATTCACTAAAGTATAATGACGATTAAATTTAAACTAGAACTAAACTAATAAACTTAAATTTTCTTCAACATTTAAGTGAAAAATAATCACAACATTTGCCATTTGAAAAAAAAGGTAGAAAATGAACCAAGATAATGCATACCGTATTTTGTGTTAGTACTTTATGAACATCCCCATAACACCATAGCCTACTGCACTCTTCAGGCAAGTGATTCCCGTTGAACAATGTCCCAACCCATTTGTTGTAGCAAGTCATGGATCAACAAGTTATCATATTGACCAACGGTTATTAGGCACTTATCGATAAGTCTTTGAATTCCATAAATTGGATATAAATTGCAAGCATCCAGTATATCAATGACATACTCCTTAGGAAATCCCTTAAAGAAGCATGCAATATCGAGGAAAATATCTTTTTCAGTTTTATCCAATCCTTCGTAACTTATTTCGAGTATTTTTTTGATTTCTTCATTAGGAATTCTTTCATACTTATCTACTGCACTTTTCCATTGAGGTTTAGTTCTTCCATTCAAATTAGCACCCATTATTACTAGAGCTAATGGGAGTCCCCTGGCATATTGTATAACTCTTTTTGCAAGCTCCAAATAATCTTCTTTAGGTTTGTTGCTTTGGAAGGCATGCATACTAAGGAGTTCAAGAGCTTCATCTTGATCTAATTCTTTAACCAAGTAGGTTGAAAAACAATTTCCAAGAGTAGCTACCAAGTGTTTGTCTCTTGTTGTTATAATGATTTTGCTTCCAAAAGCAAACCAATCACATCTTCCAAGCAAATTTTCTATTTGGATCCATTTATCCACATCATCAACAACTAAAAGGATCCTCATAAATGAAAGTATTTCCTTTATCATATTGATTCCCCTAGATTTGTTACCCACCTTTAAATTTGTATCCCTTAAGATCTCAAAAAGAAGTGCCTCTTGTAGTTCAATTACACTAGCATTTGTCCTCGATCTTTCTCTTAAATTTTCTAGATAACAAAATCCATCAAAATGATCACAAATTCTATTAAAAATAGCTTTTGCGATTATTATCTTACCAATTCCACCAGGGCCATAGATACCTATTATATGACCATCATTTGACTCAATATCTGAAAGTATGTACTTTACACGATAATTTATTCCTCCTGGGTATCGTGTGACAAATAATGGTGTGCGATTAAATGCTCATCATGCAAAAGATCAATTGCAAATACAAAAACTTGATCGATTTCTTCACCAATTTTAAATTAGGGGATTCACTTGAATCTTTTCCAAATTCCCTAAACTAGGGATATTGGCCCGAATGTTTTAAAACAATTTCCAAATTAGGGGCATTGACAACATGTTTCCTAACTATGCCCAAATTTGAGCCATTGGCTCAATTGTTCTCAAAGCATGTCCAAACTAGGGGAATTTGCACAAATGATAGTCTTCAATTTACACAGTTCCTAAAAACATTCACCCAAATGATCGCCTCCAATTTACAGTGCTCCTAAAAAGCTCTCCCAATAAAGAAATTTCAAGGAAAGAAAAAGATGTTATTGTTCCAACCCATGGGAATCGGAAATGATTATTCTCATTCCCTCTATATTGGGCTATGTAGAGTCTAGTTTGTGTTTGATCCCAGTTATAACCCGGCCCAATATAGAAGTATTATGGTTTCAATGGTAGATTTTCTAAGGTTTTGTCCATGGATGCAAGCAAATTGCCGAACCGACTTGGGAATATTGGGAATGATCATTCTAGTAAATCTACAAGTAATTCAAGAAGAGGAAATTTCAACGCTTTCCAATTACCCTTCATTCCTCCATTATGTACCATTATCACGCCGCAAGAAAGGACAATTACCATTTTCGGAATGCCTTCAATCTATAGCAGACATGGGAAGGCCTCCTACAAAGCTCACGATAGAGGATGTAGCCATATTGAAAGAAAATCATGCCATGCCTTTAACTTCATCCACAAATCCTTTACCCTCGAAGCCACTAAATGGATTCGTGAGGTCTTCACAAAGTCTGACAGAGCATGGTATTCTACCAAGTGAACAGACGAAAGAATGGTTTGGCCCAAAGGCATATAGGCTGTTAGCTAGAGCAAGATATGATTTCTCAAAACAAGGCGACTTAGGGAAATTGATTCCAGAAGTCACTGGAGAGAAGGTACATGGCCTTAGCAAAACACAAAGCAAAATGTAGCTTGAAGGGCATGAAATTCTTATCCCAAAGACCGGATTAGGTTGTACTCCTAAACAACCAACTCGGATATGGATCAAGAAAAGAAGCAATACTTCAAGTTCCCAATACATAACAAAGGAGGTCGGCGAAAGTTCAAACAAAGAGAAGATCACTCTTCATTGCGCGTCTCGGTGTTTGATCGCATTGAGGCCTCATCATCACGAATCACAATGTTCAATAGGTTAAATACAATTGCTTAATACAAAATCGGGACACTCTTGCCTGGAAATCAGCCTTTGATCAATTGGGGGCAACAAAATGGCCTATTGATAGTCATTCTCAAAATTCAATAATCTTTAAGGTTCAAGAGGAGAAGAAAGCTAATGATGAGATCCGCAATAGCATTCCTTCACGCATGAAACATAACTTTACCCTAGATATCAAGACTCAAGGATCGCTCAAAGTGAAAAGGCGAACAATTGTACATATAAGTCAGTCACTCGTCCACAATAAGCAAATTGAAGAGGTATCATCCTCGTTTCATATTACAATAGAAAATGATACACTTTCGGATGCTAAAGCGACCAATGAAGAGGTCGATAAAGCTCCCCTAGCCTTGGAAGATGGAGGTTAGGCTACAGTTGATGAACTCAAAAAGAGGTCAATTTAGGAACTACTCAAGAACCCCAACCAACTTTCATCAGTGCGCTTCTCACTTCTGAAGAAGAAGGATACCTCAAAATCTTGGTAGAATATAAACATGTGTTTGCTTGGACTTACAAAGAAATGCTTAGGCTCAATCCAAGTATTGCTCCCACTATTTGGCAATAAAGAAGAGTGTGCGCCAAGTCAAACAAGCCCAAAGACGCTTTCGGCCAGAGCTTATCCCTCAAATAGAAACCGAGGTCAATAAGCTAATTGAGGCGGACTTCATTCGTGAATTATAGTACCCAAAACGGATCACTAACATTGTCCCTGTCAAAAAGAAGAATGGACAAATCCGGGTGTGCGTTGACTTCCGTGATTTGAACAATGCATGTCCCAAGGATGATTTTCCATTACCCATCATTGAGGTCATGGTTGACACCACTACTGGTCATGAAGCTTTATCTTTCATGGATGATTCTTGAGGTTACAACCAAATTCGAATGAATCCTAAGGATGATGAACTTACAGCTTTTCGTACTCCTAAGGGCATTTACTGTTACAAAGTGATGCCTTTTGGACTAAAGAACGCTGGTGCTACTTACCAACAGGCCATGCAGAAGATCTTTGATAATGTACTTCATAAATACGTGGAGTGTTATGTCGATGATCTGGTGGTTAAAACAAAAAGGAGGGAAGACCATCCGGCGGATCTCGCAATCCGTGTTCAACCACGTAAAAAAGTATCAACTTAAAATGAACCCTTACAAATGCGCTTTTGGTGTAACATCCGGGAAATTTCTTGGTTTCATTGTGAGGCACCGCAGTATTGAAATTGACCAATCCAAAATTGAAGCTATCTAGAAGATGCCAAAGCCCAAGAATCTGCGAGAACTTAGAGGCTTGCGGGGAAAGTTAGCCTACATACGACAATTTCTCTCGAACTTGGCTAGTCAATGTCAACCTTTCAATAGATTGATGAAGAAGGATGTTCACTTTGAATGGGATGAGGCTTGTAGTAATGATTTTGCCCGCATCAAAAGATATTTGCTTAATCCTCCAGTTTTACATGCTCCTATCCCAGGAAAGCCTTTGGTGCTGTACATCGTGGCACAAGAAAAGTCTCTAGGTGCTCCTATGGCACAAGAAAATGAAAAGGGGAAAGAAAGAGCCCTTTATTATCTAATTCGAACTCTCAATGGGGCTGAATTAAATTATTCTCCTATTGAAAAGATGTGTCTTGCTCTTTTCTTTGCCATAGACAAATTTGAGCACTACATGCAAGCATATACGGTTCGTTTTATAGCAAAGGCAGACCCAATTAAGTATGTCCTTTCCAAGCCAATGGTTTCGGGTCGTATAGCTTAATGGGCAATCCTGCTACAACAATATGACCTTGCATATGTTCCATAAAAAGCTGTCAAAGGACAAGCATTGGCAGATTTCTTAGCCGATCACCCGATTTCCATCCGATTAGGAGTTCTTTGATGATTTCTCGGATGAAGACGTGTTTTACATTGAAGTAATGCCACCAAGGATGATGTTTTTCGATGGGGCTGCATGTCGAGAAGGAGCGGAGGTAGGTGTAGTGTTTGTTTCTCCACAACGACAAATACTTCTATACTCGTTCTCATTAAGCGAACTTTGCTCTAACAACGTAGCCAAATATCAAGCATTGATTGTTGGTCTACAAATGGCCATTAAGATGGGCATATCGCAACTTGAGATCTTTAGGGATTCCAAATTAGTTATCAACCAAATCTTGGAGCAGTATGACGTCAAGAAAAAAGACCTTATCCCTTATTGCAAATATGTGAAGAAGTTGCTAGCAAATTTTGAGGCCATCACTTTGGAGCATATACCAAGGAAGAAGAATAGGCGGGCTGATGCTTTAGCTAATTTGGCTCTTGCCTTAACATTATCCCAAGAAGAGACAACCAAAGTTGCTATATCCCAAAGGTGGGTGGTACCTTTAGTGGTTGAAGAAGAAGAAGAAAAAGAGCAAGCCAACATTATTTATGTATGCCTTGTTGAAAAAGAAGATTGGTGACAAGTGATCATTGAATACCTTCAACATGGAAGACTCCCTGATGATAAACGCCACAAGACCGAAGTTCGACGAAGGGCTGCTTGATTCATTTACTATAAGGACACTTTCTTCCGCCGCTCATTTGATGGATTATTTCTCCATTGCTTAGAAGAGGAGGAGGCTAAACAAGCCTTAGGGAAGGCTCATTCTGGAATAAGCGGGGCACATTAGTCGAGTCCTAAGTTACACTACAGGATCAAACGAATGGGTTACTATTGGCCTACAATGGTGCAAGATTCTATGGAGTGTGCTAAGAAATGCGAAGCTTGTTAGTATCACGTAAACTTCATCCACCAACCGTCGGAACCTCTACACCTAATTGTAGCTTCTTGGCCTTTTGATGCATGGGGGCTTGACGTAATAGGACCATTACCAAAGTCATCTGATGGCCATTTGTACATCTTGGCATAGAATCGATTACTTCTCGAAGTGGGTGGAAGCAGTGCCTCTTAAGAAGGTGAAGAAAGAAACGATGGTCAATTTCATTCAAACTCACTTGATCTATCGGTATGGTGTCCTTCGGTATATCATAACTGATAATTGAAAACCATTCTGCAATAGGCGGATGATGGAGCTATCCGAGAAGTTTGGATTCAAACAATACAACTCCTTCATGTACAATGCCCCGGCAAATGGACTAGCTAAAGCATTTAATAAAACACTTGGCGCTTTGTTGAAAAAGGTGGTATCCAAGACAAAGCGAGATTGGCATGAAAGAATCGGAGAAGCATTATGGGTATATCGAAAAACATTTCGAATGCCTACTCAAGCAATGCCATATTCTCTTGTCTATGGAGTGGAAGCGGTCCTTCCCTTAGAACGCCAAATCCCATCATTGCGGATTGCCATTCAAGAAGGATTGACTCAAGAAGAAAATGCCAAGCTCAAATTGCAAGAATTAGAGGCACTTAATGAGAAAAGGCTCAAGGCCCAACAACACCTTGAATGCTATCAAGCTCGTCTTTCAAGTGCATTCAATAAAAGAGTTAAACCACAATCATTCCAAGTTGGTGACTTAGTCCTCACCGTTCGAAGACCTATCATCGCAAATCATCGTACAGGCAATAAGTTCACTTCAAAATGGGATGGACCTTATGTGGTGCAAGAAGTCTACACCAATGGAGCTTACAAGTTGATTGATAATGACGGTATAAGGATCAGCCCCATCAATGGGAAGTTCCTTAAGCATTTCTATGCTTGAAAATCGAGGATAGCTCCTTGGTAAGAGTTTAAACTACTTGCTGTAATGTTGCAAGGGTACATGATGTCTTCCCATTACCTTTGAAAGCGTATCAATAAAGAGAAATTAATCTCCCTCCATGTCACCAATTACGAGTGTGGTGTAGTGGTTGAATGCCCATGTCACCCTTGAGGCCGAGATCTCGGGTTCGATTAATGGTGATACCCACTATTACGTAATTGGTACCCATGAAATGTCGTGGGGCGCAAGGCGAGGATTACATATATGAGCCCTCCTTTTTAAAATTTTTAAAAAAAAAAAAAATCTATTGAACTACGTAATGCTTGATCCCTCTCCGGGGTACGTAGGCAGCTTAGTACTTTTCACTAAGTTCAGTCACATGTAAAGAAGAAGAATTGCCAGTCTAGCTTGAAAAGTTTTCCAACGGCCATCAATATGCTTTTAAGGTCCCTTTGGTTGGCAAGACATTGATTAAAGACAGTCAGCTGCTCAATAGGATGATCAAAGATCGTTGTAGTCGAAGATGAAGACTAAATGAAGTTTGCATGGCATTGCCCATCTTCTATGGACATTTTCCCATGAATCTGAAGTATGCTTTGCATCACTTATCTCCTGGGGGCATCTTCTTGTACCTTGCAAGTCCGAGATACATCGTCTCTCTTCTAGGTTGTACCACTTCATAGCTCTGAAATTTGAACCACATCATCTTCCTTCTGAGTGGTGTCATTTCACATCATGTCTCTGAAATCTAGACAACGTCAACTTCCTCCCGAATGATGACGGATCATGTATGTGAAATCAGTGTTGCAATGATGAATTCTTGGTGGCATGTTCTAACATCTTCAAAGTATTGGCATCTTTTTCCCCCCCTCATCTTCAAGGTTTTGTTGGCATTTCCTTGCATCTTCTTGGTAGGTACTCCTTGTATCTTCAAAGTCTCGATAGGGACTCCTTGCATCTTCAACGTCTTGTTAGCATCTCCGAAATCTTGATGTCCGGCTATAGTGCTATGCACCCTCGATGTCCGAGTTACGTTGCCTCCGAAAATTGGTGTTGTTGTAGCTTATTATAAAGGTTAATATTGGTGTAACTTTAGTGCGAGTGCAAGTGCTAATGTGGAGTGTTGTCGTGGCTTTTTGGCAAAGATGAGTATTGGCATGACTTCGGTGTAAATGAAGTGTTAACGTGGCTTCACAGCAAAGATGAATGTTGGCTTGACTTCGGTGCGAACAAAGTGTTGACGTGGCTTAACGGCAAAGATGAATATTGGCATGGCTTCAATGCAAATAAAATGTCGAGGTAGCTTTATGGCGGAAGAAGAGTGCTAGTGCAGCTTCATTACAAAGGCAAATGATGGTGTGACTTCATAGCAAATGCAAGTGTTGGCGCTGCTTCATGACAAAGATAAGTGGTGACACGATTTCAATGCAAAGAAAAATTCAGATGTAACTTCATTGTAAAGGCAAGTGTTAATATAGTTTCGGGACAAGGACAAATGCTGGCACGACTTCATGGTAAAGACTCTTGATGTGGCTATGTTGCAAAGATTCTTGATGTGGCTACGTTGCAAAGACTCTTGATGTGGCTGCGTTGAAAAGACAAGTGTTGGTGCAACTTAATTGCTAAGACAAAGGCCAATACAACTTCAAAAGTCAAGTATTAGTAATAGCATCATTGTATCATAAACACCTTTGATAACATTGTTGCCTAGATGACTCTCGCTATGAGTAGGTCAAGGATGGAGATAAACATCACTATAAGAACGTTGTGTTCAATGAAATGTAAAGTCGCCAAATAAAGATGGAACCAGAGTAAGAATGTTGGTGTAAAGCTTGATGTTAAAGCCCAAAGAATAAGGAAAGCATGCTGCATAACAAAAACAAGCAACAACAGAGAACTTGTCAGAAGAAAATCTCATGGCACGTCTAAACAACAACAACAACAACCAAAAAAAAAAAGAGGCATAATTTCTCTATAGTTAGAGTATCATGCTATCCACTGGAGATTATGCTTGTATAGCTTAGGGTGAGTTTGGTTCAGCTTTTAGAAAAAATGCATAATGAAAAAGTGGAGTTTTGTAAAAGTGCATAATGTAAAAAGTGGAGTTTCAAAAAACTAAGTGTTTGGTAAAAGCTGTCAAAAAGTGCATAATGAAAAAGCTGAGTGTTTGGTAAAAGGCGATAAAAGTGGCTTTTTGAGGGGTAAATGACCAAAAATGA
The DNA here is from genome assembly GCA_028216015.1 of Quercus dentata. Lineage (NCBI taxonomy): Eukaryota > Viridiplantae > Streptophyta > Magnoliopsida > Fagales > Fagaceae > Quercus > Quercus dentata. The sequence goes on along the minus strand of CP116453.1, from coordinate 45,597,523 downwards.
CAATGTATATATAAGGGAATTTATTTCAAAAAAAAATTTTTATGTGAGTTTGTTTCATACTTAAATCAATTACTTCATCATACTTAAATCAATTTTTCTTTTTCTAAAAAAATTATTTTTTTCTTACCAATATTAGCTAATAATAATCTACCACTTAAGATTTATTGTGAAAGTATTGTAAAAATATTGTGATAAAAATTGATAGTAATTTTAATTTTAACATACTATTAAAATTATTTTTCTCTTTCTAAAAAATTATTTTTTTCTCACCAATATTAGCTAATAATAGTCTACCTTAAAATTTATTGTAAAAATATTGTGAAAATATTATGATATAATTTCTTTTTCTCCCTTTTTTTCTCTCCACACACGTGGCTCTACTTCCTTTTTTTTTTTTTTTTTTTTCTCTTTTTTTTCTCATCCACCCACGTAACCAACCACACTCTCTTTTCTTTTCCTTTTTCCTTCTTTCCTCTACCATCTTCTCGATCCGAACATTCCTAGCTCTCTTTCTTTTCTTTTTCTTTTTTTTTTTTGCCTCTTAGCACTTCGGTCCAGAACACCATCTGCTTCTTCTTCTTTTTTTTTTTTTTTTTTTTCTTAGCACTTCGGTCCAGAACACCATCTGCTTCTTCTTCTTCTTCTTCTTTTTTTTTTTTTTTTTTTTTTTTTGCTCTTAGCACTTCGGTCCAAAACACCATCTGCTTCTTCTTCTTTTTTTTTTTCTTTTTTTTTCCTCTTAGCACTTCAAATCGGAACACATCGGAACCATCGTCACCAACGCCAGAACTCATCCTTTATTCTTTTTTTTTCACACTCCAGAGAAGAAGATGATGATGATGATGATGATGATGATGATGAAGATGAAGATGATTGAAGCTGAAGATAAGGATTTTGGGATTTTGGGTTTTTTTTTCTATGGATTTTGGGTTGATTTTGAGTTGGGTTTGGGATGGGTTTTCCGGATTTAAGTTGATTTTAAGTTGTTTTTGTGTTGATTTTGAGTTATTTTTGGTTTGGTTTTGTTGATTCTGTGTTCGGAATATCAAAGGTTGAAATGGGTTTTGTTGATTGTGGGGGTAGACCGGTGAAGAAGCAGAGGAAGACGAAGAGGAAGAAGACGAAAAAAAAAGACACAGATGAGAGATGAGGGCGTGAGAGACTAATGGGTATTTTGGTAATTTTCGGATTTGCAACAAGAATATACAAAACGCGCATAGCGTTTTTCATTTATGGACCCCGAGGGTCCATAATCCTTCCGCGTTTCTCCTCGTTTTTTCTCAATGCTCAAAAGGCAACTTTTATAAAAAAAGTTGCGTTTTGAGTTTACCAAACGCAAAAATTGGTTGAGCGTTTTTCAAAACGCGCTTTTTGGGCTCAAAAAGCCAAAACAAACGGGCACTTAATGCATACCCTGGGTGGCTTTATATAGAAAACTTCCGAGATAACAGACAAAAAAAAAAAAAAAAAAAAGAGTAGGCAAGCCATTAAATGCTACAACCAAACAAATAATGTTTAAAATCAGACATTGCAACTCAATGCACTCAAAGTCAAAAAATACCGCACTAAGTACCCATAGAAGGAACATGTCAAAAAAAATAAAATAAAATAAATAAATTGTGCTAGACCTTAGATGAAGTTCTAAGTCGGCAAAGAGTAGCATATTGTACAAAGCGAACAGTGCTACCGACCTTGAAAGCGATAAGAGACACTTGCTAGCTAAACAATTTGCCAAGTTGTCAAACACTATCGTGAGCAAACAAAGATCGAGTGGACTAAAATGGCAACAAGTCCAAAAATGCCTGCAGTCTCCTCTTCCGGATTTCTAAAACTTTTGACAAGATTTCACAAAACTCAACCCATAGAAATCTTCTAAGGACTTCAAACTACAAGACCCAAAAAAGCCGTCCACGGTGGAGCCATAACGCGCCGCCATGCGCAGCCACAAATTCACAACTACTTGCAGATTTCTCACTCAAATCTACGCAAATCTAGGAAAAATTTTACAAAACCGATGCCACCACTAGATCCATCACCCCAAGATTTACCAAACCTGAAAATTTCAGGTCTAGATGCCTAGCCACACGGTTACACGCACCGCCAAAAGCTTCAGAGGATCGCGGCCTACTCCTTTATAGGTGTGCAAATCTAGAATTCATTTCACAAAAATAACACTACCACTTGATCCAGCGGCCTTAGATTGACAAAACCCAAAAAATTAGGGACCAAAATAGCTACCACGTGCCTCTAGAGACGCCGGCATTCCCAACCTTAGTTTCACGCACCAACACGCACTACCCTCACCCTATCACACACTTACACGCACCACGCGCCATACTCTGACACACGCCTCGCTTATATGACGTCATGGATGACGTCAACCGACCCGATTTGACCTGCCTATCCAGATCCGACCCAAATCCTTGACCAAATCCGAACCAACTAAAAAAAATAATAATTAAAAAAAAAAAGAGAAAAAAAAGGGTTTGACCGGACCTTTAACTTTGACCAAAATGTCAAAATTTTCAAAATGGACCTGTCCCACTCAATTTTTTGAGTACATTCCGATTTTGGGATTTGTTTGTTCATTCGAAACTCTAAAATTGCACAAACATTCAATTTCCATAAAGTTGACTTTTGCATAAATCTTGACCAAAAGTCAAATTTTTTAAGAAGGACCTATCTTGCTCAATTTTTCACGTACATTCCAATTTGGAGTCTGCTCATCATTTGAGACTTGAAAATTGCACAAATGACTCAATTCCAAAATAGTTGACTTTTGTGTTGAAGTTGACCCAAAGTCAAGACTTTCAAGCCAAACTTGTCTTGCTCAGTTTTTCACGACTTGGAAATCACCAATCTAACCCACATCTCCGAAGTATTGACAATGTCCAAAACTTAAGCTCCTAAGAGCAAAATTTGAGATTCATCCATTTATTTTGGATCCCCTCGGGGTTATCCTTAAAACTTCATCAAGACTTCCCTTTTAAAGAACAGATGAATTCTCACAAGTGTGTCTTAAACTTGAAATTACATTGGGTTACTACTTCACCCTACCATTCCCATTCGGTGCCCTTCGGTCTCCCACCTGCCATTCTCGTTCCCTACCGGTCTCCCACCTACCATTCTCGCTCGATGCCTACCATTCTTACCAAAAATTCTCATCCGCCATTATCAACTACCCATCTATTAGGACATATGTGTTTCACATGTTAGGAACATATGTCACTATTTTATGTAATTAGCTAATCTTTTGACAAAACGCACTTTACTTGTATTTGGGTAGATCTATGATGTGTTTAATACTTCAAGAAACCTTGTTTCAAGATCAAGTGTTAAAGCCATACAAGTTTGTCCAAGATTCAAGCTGAGAAAGTGCCTATCATTAAAGCTCGACAGCTAGCTCGATAGCTAGCATCTATCAAGCTTTAAGAGCTGTTCCAGCCCCATGGCTCAACAGAAACTCAACAGATAGCTATTTGTAGAGGTTTAAGAAAAACATATTTTTCTGTTCTGTTTTCTTCCAATCCGTGATTATGTGTTTGAGCTTTCTTTTCTCACAACCCTAGACATATAAAATGATTATTTTAAGGGTCGTCAAAGGTGACACAAGTTGCACAAGTGTTGAGCAAAGTTTGTTCATGCAAATTGTGACCGAAGACAAAATTTGCCCTAGTTCATCTCTCTTGTGAAAAAGTTGCTATGTTTGTGCATCGTAGGGTTTTGTAACCAAGCATCTTCTTGATCTTCATTTTCTGGATGAACTGAAAAACTTTGCAGCCAACAACCTTCTCTAGTTGGTGATTAAAGTCGCATACTGGGATCCGCGCAATTGATTAGTCACATACTAGAAGCCGTACATTATAAGGAAAGATTGTCGATCTGAGAACAAGTCCAATTGGGTATTGGGGTAAGGGTTCAACTGTAGGTTGGTAGAAGGTATTATGATTCCTTTACTTGTAACCGCTTGTTTTGATAATAGTGGATTCTCGGGAGTGGTGACCTTAAAATCATCCGATAGGGTTTTTGTCGTGTAGGTTTTCCCCATTCGAAAACAAATCACCGTGTCAATTTATGTTCCGCTACACTTAGTATAATTGGTGATTTGTTTGTGCTACCACACACTTTGCATGTTAATTTAATTAATTAATAAACTTGGCTAATTAATCAATTAATTAATTAGAAGGGGTCAATATGTTTTTGGCCTATTACCATCTACCGTTCTTCATCTCTCCACTATAAATAGAAGGGTCAGATTCATTTAAAAATCATCAAGAAAAACACACTCAATCATGAAATGAAGATTTTCTTCTTTCAAATTTTCAAATCCTCATTCTCATAGCCATTTCTCGTTATAGCTTCATCATTCTCAATACCTAGCAACTAGTATTGCTTCGTAATCAATTTGAAATCAAGCTTCTTATGGTTCAGTAGAAACTCTTCTCACAACATCATTGTTGTTTTAAGATCCAAACAAATTTTGTTTCCCCACTTAATGACCTCATTTGTCCATAAAGTTACTCATAACAAGGCCAGTATTGTTATTCCGTGCATCCACAAACTTGGTTGACCAGGAAATCTAAGTCCAACAAAGACACCTATTTCTAAGCTCGGGGACCCATAGTCTCTCTCCAATTGCTTGGTCTTCTAGCAAAAGTAGTGGTTTGGAACAAACAGCAACTTGGCCGGTTTCTAAAACCAGGATCACAAGTTAGCACCATCTTTCATTTTTCTGTGCTTTTCCAACAAGTGGCATTAAGTGAAGGTGGTAAAAAGTGTTGGGGTATCCTACAAATTTCCCCCCACCCAATACTTACGATAACCTCCAAGGTACCAGCTCATAAGAAATCAACCTTTGGTGTCGGTAAATGGTCGCCAAAGCCTCATTCCATGTTCCCACCAACATGGGACCCAAAGGTCATCATTGCTGGTATCTTAGAACACACTATTTTGGAATTACTCCAACTTAAATTATGCTTGAAGTATTTCGAAAAGTACTCTTCTGAAATTACTTCAATTTAACACCACAAAGATGATCCCATCACACAAGAGCATTTTACGACTTGCTGCAGGACCTCATTCAAGATATGCAAATCATTCCCATATCCCAAAGTGTACTCTCCGGAAACATCTACACTAGAGAGTTCCCCACATACAAGGCCAGCGCCATGGTGTCATATGTTTCACCCATTCACTTTGCTTCATCGCCATCTTCTTCACAACCACCACCAAAGAAACCCAGACCATATGCTTCAGAAATTACCTTAACTTAACCTAAGTGATATGATAACACATGCGCACTCAACCACTTTCCCACATGACCTCTGCGTAATCCGAAGTATATTCTTCTGAGATAACTTCACCAAGAGTTCCTAAAAACATGAGGCTAGCCCCATGACTCACATGCTGTACCAGCCACCATCCTCGCCTTTTCCCCATCTTCTACACCCTGTGATCACCGCCAACAATCCAAAATGCTCTTCCGAAATTACCTCGACTTAACCTCTGCTGAAATGATTCAATCTTGCAAGTACATCCAACTTCTTGCAAATAACTTTCAGCCTCACCAACCCACTCCAAGTACCATGGAACACTCTTTTGAAATTACTTCAACTTAACCTCTACTAAGAAGGCTTAATCATGCAAGTACATTCAAATACTCGTAGACCCCTTTTCGGTCTCATCAAAGCCTTTCATATGGGTGGGTCTACCCTTGAGAAATTATCTCATCCTGTTGAAAGCTCCACCACCTTCAACTACTTCACTTGAAGAGTCAAGTGTAAAAATCTGTTTTTGAAACTCATTCCCACACCACACTCCAAAACTGTGTGCGTGAACGAGTCTCGAGGGGGCATTTGTAGAAAGGGAAAATTCCCAACCTATCACAAGCTAACACGTCATACTACCAAATCCACAAAATATAGCCAATTACAAAGTGCCACGTATTGCTGCTAGGTTTTGCTATCACTACTCGTAAAACCAATAGAAATTTGCCAAGTGTCATGCAAAAACCAATCACACATCAACGCGTGTAAGCGATGACATAAGCAATCCAACACGTGTAAGCAATGACATATGCAATCTAGCGCATGTAAGCGATGACATAAGTGGACCAATTAGACTGTGACATGTGTCCACCAATCAAAGTCTGCCATGTGCCGCTCACCCACCCCCAAACTCCTATAAATAGAAGCTTTCCTAAGGCATTTAAGAGGAGACCAAGCCATCTAGAGCATAAGCAGCATCAGAGAAGATTCAGAAGCACTTAGAAGTACAGAAGTTCTGCGAGAATCAAGCCTCAAAGCCTTCAAGAACTTCGAGAACTTCAACCTCAAAATCGAAGAACATTCGAAGCGTAAATCATTTAAACTATCTGCCTAGATCCTAAAGTTTGCTGGAATCAAGCTCAAAAGCCTCTAGAAACCTTAACAAACCACAAATCAACGAAACTCTATGGATTCAAGCCTCTAAAGCACCGAAGAACTTCCACCACAAACCTTCAAAGAAGAAGAATGCACGAAGAACACAAAGAACGTGAAGAACAAAGAATTTATAACAAGCTCATAGCCAAAGATTCATTGTAATTCCTTTTCAAAGATCTTCGATCCATTCCTCAGCCAAATTGAAGGATATTTTGTGTTTAAGTTAAAATCACATTACCACAATTCCAATCAATAAGTCTTGCAAGGAGATCGAATCAAAGGATCACTCTTTTGTAATTTCAGAGAATTGTACCACACAATCATCAATACAAATTCACATTTGTGAAACTATTTTACTTGTTTGATTTATTTCAAACTAGAAATTTAGTCGTCTACATACTTCATTGGTGACATATCAATTTGTAGGATCTATGTAATAAAACTTGTAATATACTAACATAGCTCTAATAATTTAGGTCTTCTTAAGATTGGAATAAAATATAAACCTAACTCATGTACACTTTTTCTTTAATTAAAAAAAAAAAAAAAAAAAAAAAAAAAAAAAAAAAAAAAAAAACCTTACCGCCCCATATTTGGGGGCCTTTTTATGGCAGGGGATGTAGGCTATGGCCTAAAATGGCCTAGCCTAGGGCCACCCTGGTTTGCTATATTAGCCACATAGATGGAGACTCCTTTTGTTACTTGATTTATGTATTTGGGGAAATACTCTTTTAAGACCAAACCTTGTGCGAAAGCTGCTGTGCAAACTGCTTTCATGGCATATACATCGACTTGTTCTTTTTTGGACCTTTGGGTATTTTCTATAATAGGCCTAAAGTAATCTACTCTTTAGAATAACTTACTATCCTTACCTAATCTATCTATGCTATTGCAGATCCAATGCCTACAAAGGAGTTTGGCATACTGCTAGAGAAGATAAGACCAAAAATATAGCATATTATGTTAGGTCATAATTTTGGGGAAATGTTAACAAGGATCGTGCGGTGCTTGTTCAGATTTCCCTTAATGGTTGTGTTAATAAAAAGAACAAAAAATTATTAAAAGGGTTGCCAAAAAAGATTATAAAAAATTACTAAAAAAATATCAAAAAGATTTAAAAGTTGCAAAAATTAAAAAAGATGCTGTAAAAAGTTGTTGTTAATGGGCACCTTACGGTGCCCGTAAACACAACCCATAATTTTGTTCTTTTTTTTTCCCCCTTGATTTAAGACCAGACCTTGTGCAAAACCTGCTGTGCAAAATGCTTTCATGGCACATAAATCGACCTGGTCTGTTTTGGTATTTCCTATTATAGGCCTAAAGTAACCTACTCTTCAAAATAACTTACTCTCTTACCTATTATCTCTATTATATTGCTGATCCAAAGGGCCAAAATGGCCAAATACCACCAATTGTTGAAATTTTTTGTAAAAAAACACTGTTTCGGAACTATATAGGGAAAAACCACTTTTTATCGTACTCGAGTTTCTAGAAGTTTTGCCACCGTGGCACTGTTGAGGTGGAAATTGGGAAATTAAAAAAAATTATGTGGTACTCGAGCATTGTAAACTCAAGTACCATGCAACACAATAATCGAGTATACCAGGCTCGAGTACCATTTTATAATAAAATGCTCTTTTTTTTTTTTCTAAGGTACTCGAGCTCACCAAGCTCGAGTACCTTGTAAATTTTTTTTTTGGGGGAATATTGACAAATAAAAATAAACATAAAATGGTGTTTATTTTCTTTATAGAGTACTCGAGCTCATCAAGCTCGAGTACCTAGTAAATTTTTTTTTTTTTTTGGGATTATCGACAAATAAACATAAACATAAAAATAAGTAGCTTTTTTACGTTTTTGTTTATTTAAATAGAAGCATTGTAAAATATAGAGATTTTAATTTCAAAATATGAATTTAATTTCAAAATATGAATTTAATTTCTACATTAAGTAAAACAGTTCAATGTTTTCTCACAAAAATTGTTTCTTGTTTTACGCATAAACTATTTCTAGCATTTTGCATAAAATTATTTTCTGTTCAACATTATTTAAAAAATTGTTCACTCTCTTTTCTGTGTAAATTATTTTCCATTCACTATTTAAAAAATCGTTCACTGTTTTCTCATAAAACATCTAGTGAAATCGTTTTTTCTAAATCTAAACGCCAAATCTGAATGCTTTTTCATGTTTGAATTTCACAATAATCGAATCTATTTTTCTAGATTGATAAAATCTGTTTCTACATTAATAAAATTTGCACTCTGCCCATCATGTTTCTTCGTATATTCGAATCACTTCTTCTTTGCATTCATAAAATTTGTTTTTGTATTAAGTAGAACTGTTTCACTTTGTTTTCTCATAAAAATTGTTCACTATTTTTTGCATAAACTATTTCTAGCATTCTCGCATAAAATTATTTTCTATTCAAAGATTATTTAAAAAATTGTTCACTCTCTTTTCTCAGAAATTATTTTATGTTCACTATTTAAAAAATTGTTCACTGTTTTCTCATAAAACACCAAGTGAAATCGTTTTTTCTAAATCTAAACGCCAAATCTGAATGTTTTTTCATGTTTGAATTTCACAATAATCGAATCTGTTTTTCTACATTGATAAAATCTGTTTCCACATTAATAAAATTTGCACTATGCACATCATGTTTACTATATATTTGAATCACTTCTTTGCATTCATAAAATTAGTTTTTGTATTAAGTAAAACTGCTCACTGTTTTCTCATAAAAATTGTTCACTGTTTTCTACATAAACTATTTCTAGCATTTTGCATAAAATTATTTTCTGCTTCAAGATTATTTACAAAATTGTTCACTCTCTTTTCTGTGTAAATTATTTTTTGTTCATTATTTAAAAAATTGTTCATTGTTTTCTCATAAAACACCTAGTGAAATCATTTTTTCTAAATCTAAACGCCAAATCTGAATGCTTTTCATGTTTGAATTTCACAATAATCAAATCTATTTTTCTGCATTGATAAAATCTGTTTCTACATAAATAAAATTTGCTCTCTGCACATCATGTTTATCAGAAATTAATCACTTCTGCATTCATAAAATCTGTTTTTTGCATTAATTAAAACTGTTCACTGTTTTCTCATAAAAATTGTTCATTGTTTTCTACATAAACCGCTTTTAGCATTGGCGCGTTTATTGCACTTAAATGGTTTTTGTGTTTTTTTAAATATGTAACCATATGAATAATGGACAAACTCCATGAAAGAAAAATTAATGATTCATATAAATCACCTAATGGTAAATGCCTCGAATAATTCAAATTTGTAAAAAAGTTCGAATTAGTTGAATGTAGAAAATCGGGAAAAATCGATGGAAAATCAATGAACATACGAAATCATGAAGGTGTACATAAGATGTATAGATAGTCTAGACTTGTTGAGAAATTTGACTTCATTGAAAGTAAAAAATAATGAAAATTCAATGGAAAAGTATGTACGTTGGATGTACAGATCGTATGAATTTGTTTAAAAATTTGAATTCATTGAATGTACAAAACTGTGAAAACTCAAGGAAAAATAGTGTACATTAGATGTACGGATAGTACGAATTTGTTGAAAAATTCAAATTCGTTGAGTGTGTAAAATCGTGAAAATTCAAATGAAAAGTGAAGAACATACCAAATTGAGTAAACTCAATGGAAAATTATTTACATTAGATGTACAAATCTCCCAAATTTGTTTCCAAATTTGAAGTCGTCAAATGTACAAAATTGTGAAAATTCAATTTAAAATTGTATACTAATGTACTAATCATTCTAATTTGATGAAAATTTCAAAATTGTTGAATGAACAAAATCGTGTAAACTCAATGGAAAATCAAAGAACGTACCAAATCGTTGAGTAGCACATGCGGCATTGCGAACATCGATGTAGCAATGGTGGACAGCTCACCCCCAAAATTGATGCATAAACTTTCCAGGGATGCTCTGCATCCTTGAAAATAGTGCATTACAAAGGGTTGCATATTTGTGTATTCACGTGAGTGTGGATGGGTACTTCTGGTCAGGGCTCAATAGTGCCGAAATGTTGAGCAGCACATGTAGAACTATTTACTATCGTTGGTCATTTTCAAGGATGCTAGTTGAAATGCTTTTCCCATAATCTGTGACTACTAGTTAGAAGTAATAGCACATAGGTACTTCTCGTCAGGGCTCAACAAGTAATGTACAATAAATCTAATTTGGGTGATAAGTGTCATGTGTGTAACATTTCAAATTACACAAACAGAATATTGGAAACATCAACATATCTAACTAGAGGCATTTCACTTCCTAAGGTGTTTCCTACATTGCAAAGTAGAGGACATTGTCCAACCAAAGCACAAGAATCATTTGTAGCAACAAAGAACAAGAGGGAAAAAATGAGCAAGTGATTTCATATAAACTTAGCCAAAACTAATGAACAGTTAATTTTTAGATTTCCAAAAGTTGAATGTACATGATCATCGGTTAATCGAGACATTAACAACAACATTTTGTATTGCACAAAACGTGTAGACATTAACAACAGCGTTTAATGTTTGTAGGTAGAAATTTTTGGAAATCATCATTACTTGAATCTGAGAAGTTTGAAATATCTCTTTCATCATCTAATGCAGAAACTTCATTAATAGACTTGATGGCTCGCTCTTACACCTTCCCATTTAGATGCTTCCTAGCTTTTAGGATTGCATGAAAATTGTCTAATCGCCTTTGCATTTGATTGTTCTCTTGTTCAAGATGAGCAAGTATGTTGGCAAGTTCATCTCTAGGTAACTCGGCTAAGCGAGCCATAGGAACTCGTAACCCATGCCATCGACAATACACCTCAAACTCACACCTCTTCTCGTATAAGGTTGACCATGGTGGTTCTACTACGGTGAACTCTATTACGGTGGTATCTATACTTAGTTTTGTAGGTTTACCGACCATGATGTGCCCAATGCTTCCAAGACTCTCGTACGCATATATTGGCATATTAAAGAAATCTCTCTTCTTTCCAACCCATTTCCCTCCATAGTGGTCTGTGTATGTCCATAGTTGTTGATCTGCTAGAACTTGTGATAATCCATTTGTTAAAGTGGATCCAAACTTGTTTTGCATTGTACGATTTGATGTTGAGATGTTGTGACTCATAACTTAGTCAATCTACGAAGTTAGTGGGGTAGAAATAAGATCATTATTGTGGTGCATTTATAACCTTATTTCATGTTCCAAGCATTATAATTTCAGTTATTAGGGCTTGTCATATCAATAGGCTGGAAAAACACTACATGAACAAGATTTTAAATGTTCCCAATGTCACGGTGAGATTTGAAGATATGGGCGGTAGTTGCACTATTCTCGAACAGAGCATCATATTTAATTGACACGATGCTATGTCCCTGGCACCAGGGTATGATTATTCATATATTTAAGTATTCTCATGAATGTGGATGATATGACTAGACAGTGTGTGAAATCGTGTTGAGTCATTGAGCAGCACGTGTGAAACAATGGCATCTATTGGCGCATGTGGTTCGTATGACTACGATTGGTGCTACAGCAACGGGTTGGTGACATGTCTTCAAACAACTACTCATACCACGATTGGTGCTACATCATGTTTACTGTATATTCAAATCTACTTACTGCATTCATAAAATCTGTTTTCTGCATTAATTAAAACTGTTCATTGTTTTCTCATAAACATTGTTCATTGTTTTCTACATAAACTATTTTTAGCATTCTGCATAAAATTATTTTCTGTTCAGCATTACTTGAAAAATTGTTCACTGTTTTTTCTGCATAAATTATTCACTGTTCATTAGGTGTTTTATGATTCGGATGCTCTAATACCAATGACTACCCAGGAGAGAGCACAAAGATAATATGGAAGCATAAACAATGATAAAATAGATAATAAAGAAGTAAAATGGCAAAATAGATATATTCAAAATAAGGTTAAAATTAAGTATGGAATATGAAAATAGAAACTAGTAAAATCTTACTTGAATAAAAAAATTCAGCCTTTGATAAACTTGAAAACAAACTGCTGTCTTTGATACAAGCTTGAAAATAAAACTTTCTAAAGAGAAAGATTACAAGATTACAAGATGGGGAGAGAGTACAAAAGTCTTTTTGAGGGAGAAGGAAGGCTATTACAAAAGGCTTTCTAAAACTTGGAACTTAAAAGCTTAGAATCTTAGAATCTTAGAAACTTAGAAACTTGTCTTTTGTCTTTGTAGTCCGTCTCTTTTATAGGTGAAATGAACCATGATAAAGTAACTTGAGTAGGTAAATTTAACTCAAGTTAATCTATCGATGGTATGAAAATTAGTATTGATGAGTGATAGTCCGTCTGCAAGTCGTGCATGCGGGAATCTTTCGGATCTCGGGAATCTATCAGATATCTTTTTATCCATGCTAGTAAATAGTAGTAACTTTTGAACATCGATCGGGTACTGCCTATCGGTCTAGACTGTCTTGATTTGTCTGGAAGCTATTCACGCGTGTGGGTGAATAGTGATCTGTCGCTAGTGAAATAGTGATTTGTCGCCAATGAATAGTAATTTGTTGCTAGTGAATAGTTATCTATCGCCAGTGAATAGTGATCTATCTGTCTGTCTTTCAATCTATATCATTCTAAGATCCTTAACAATCTTTCGTTTCCCAAATAGCCTCCTTTGTTTGAAGGTATTAAACCATATACGACTATCCTGTTTGTGTAACTATATAAGTAGAAGCCTCTGTCTAATTCTTTCAGTATCTCATAAATCTTATTACTCATGAAATTAGACCATTCTTGAGCCAGAGCATCCGGATCATCAAGTGGTAAATAAGTATCTCTTGTATACCAGTTGTATTCAAGGATACAACCCCAATCATGAATAAGAACCAAAATGTGTGCTAGCTGAGCTTCCATATAATAACTACTATCCCAAGCTCGAAGAGTACTCTAGCTAGTGATCTTCATATAATTAAGTCCTCCAATCTGTGCAGCTACTTCTTGGATGACTTTGGGAAATAAACTAATCTAAATTCCAGCTTGTCATGCAGACCTTATTGTGAAATTTCTGAAAAAATTGTGTTCATAACTTGCGTTAAGAGAGGTAATTAAAACATATATATTTATATATATCTTGTCTTTTTTGGTAATTTACAACTCAAACCGCCACTTTTATAAATATTAGCCAAACACTCAACTTTGTCAAGAAGCATTTTTTGATAGATTTTACCAAACATACTACTTAAAAAAAAAAAAAAAAAAAAAAAAAAAAAAAAAAAAAAAACTCAATTTCATATTGCACTTTTTAAAACTTCCACTTTTTCCAAAAGAACTGTTTCAAAAAACTAAGCCAAACTCACCTTAGTAGAACTAATAGATTGTGGTTTTTTAGTCCTTCGAGCCCACTCATTTTTTTTTTTTTTTGGGAATTACACTTTACCCACCTATGATTTGTCTTAAATTTAACTTACCCACCCGTGGTTTCATTTTTGACACTTAACCCACTTATGTTTCACTCTATTACTATTCCGTAACCCACCTCCCTATCAAAATTTTAAAACTTATATACATTCACTAATAGTCTTGCCATGAAATCTCTCTTGCACCCCACATTTTTGTTTATTGTTTTTTTTTTAGTTGCAACTTACGCATATGCAAGTAACAATAATATGCAAGTATTATAAAAGATTTAATTGCTTGAATTAAAATCATCACCTTCATTAATAAATAAGGAGTTATAAAAAAAATTAGAAAGGTTTTTTTTGATAATCTTAATTACTGATATTATATATAAGGACAAATATACAAAATTATGCATGTTATATTATAATAATCATTCATTTAGTTAGAAAATAATTCTAAAATTATGTCATAATAACTCATTTAGTTATAATTTCTCAAAAATATATATAAAGAAAATTTAGGATTAAAGCCATGCAACTCATGGAACTTTCACTAGTATCTTTTATAAATTTAAGCATTATAAAACATTTCATCCACACTTTAAGGGTATCATTTGATTCATTTCTTTCAATTTAAATTTTGAACAAATCCTTCTATATATATATATATATATATATATTCATTCTATTACATTCCTTCCAAAATGGCAAAATGATAGATAGTTTGATAGCCATCCAAACGCATCACAAAACAAATATCTTTTTTTTTTTAAATGAAAAACAAAAATCTTTTAAATATCATAGGAAATTTCACTTTTGTTATGTCTTGAGTTGATACCACTTCTATTTCTTGCAAAGTGACATTGTCTACAAGTTCTTGTTCCACGTGTAATAGACAGTTTATTTAATTCAATGTTAATTGCAACTATGTATCTTGTTAGACTTTGTTTCATAAAATTGCTAAAGAAACATGACTTTTTCTATACCTCTTGTTTCAAATTTAATTGACTTTCCTCTACTAATGGTTACGTTCTAATGTCAACTCGTACTTTTGATTGGAAGATTACTGCATAAATTAAGCCTATGTGAGTGGACTCTGATTGGACCGGATATTGTGTATTGTTCCCCATTCAGCAATCAGCTAGAAAATCTTTAGGTTTCTAAAGCATGGACGCAATAGGTAGTAGAAATCTAAAAGAGACATTTAGCACTTGTGTTGCATTAAATTTTGTAGAAATACAATATAGCTTAGTATTAAAAACCTACACACATGAAAAATAAATTAAAAAAATTATGAGAATGGCATAATAATGAAATTAAAAATGTGCAATTCCTAGTGTTTGTACAATGTAGTTGTGCAATACTAAAGATTAGGTACCCAGGCCATGAGTATGAAAGAAGTGGTTGCACAGTTTTACTTAATGCTGAACAGAAAATAATTTACATAGAAAAGAGAGTGAACAATTTTTTCAATAATGCTGAAAAAAAATAATTTTATGCAAAATGCTAGAAATAGTTTACGCATAAAACAATGAACAATTTTTATGAGAAAAAAATGAACAGTTTTACTTAATGCAAAAAACAGATTTTACAAATGCAATGAAGCGATTCAAATATACAATAAACATGATGTGCAAAGTGCAAATTTTATTAATGTAGAAATGGATTTTATCAATGCAGAAAAACAAATTCGTTCATTTTGAAATTTAAACACGAAAAAGCATTCAGATTTGGCTTTTAAAATTAGAAAACAAGATTTCACTAGGTGTTTTATGAGAAAACGGGGAATAATTTTTTAAATAGTGAATAGAAAATAATTTACGCAGAAAAGAGAGTGAAAATTTTTTTAAATAATGCTGAACATAAAATAATTTTATGCGAGAATGCTAGAAATAGTTTATGCGAAAAATGATGAACAATTTTTATGAGAAAACAGTGAACAGTTTTACTCAATGCAAAAACATATTTTATGAATGTAGTAAGCAGATTCGAATATACAATAAACATAATGGGCAGAGTGCAAATTTTATTAATGTAGAATTAGATTTTATCAATGCAAAAAAATAGATTCGATTATTGTGAAATTCAAACATGGAAAAGCATTTAGATTTGGGGTTTAGATTTAGAAAAAATGATTTCATTAGGTGTTTTATGAGAAAAAAGTGAACAATTTTTTAAATTGTGAATAGTAAATAATTTACTGTGAAAAGAGAGTGAACAATTTTGTAAATAATGCTGAACAGAAAATAATTTTATGCAGAATGCTAGAAATAGTTTACGCATAAAACAGTGAACAATTTTTATGAGAAAATAGTGAACAGTTTTACTTAATGCAAAAAACAGATTTTATGAATGCGATAAGCGATTCAAATATACAATAAATATGATGTGCAAAGTGCAAATTTTATTAATGCAGAAATAGATTTTATCAATGCAGAAAAACAAATTCGTTCATTTTGAAATTTAAACATGAAAAAACATTTAGATTTGGCTTTTAAAATTAGAAAACAAGATTTCACTAGGTGTTTTATGAGAAAACATGGAACAATTTTTTTAAATAGTGGATAGAAAATAATTTACTGAAAAAGAGAGTGAACAATTTTTTAAATAATGCTGAACAGAAAATAATTTTATGCAGAATACTAGAAATAGTTTACGCATAAAACAAAGGAATGCGATTTTACTTAATGAAAAAAACAGATTTTATGAATGCGATGTGATTTGAATATACAAAGAAACATGATGTGTAGAGTGCAAATTTTATTAATGTAGAAATAGATTTTATCAATGTAGAAAAACAAATTCGTTCATTTTGAAATTTAAACACGAAAAAGCATTCAGATTTGGCTTTTAAAATTAGAAAACAAGATTTCACTAGGTATTTTATGAGAAAATAGAGAATAATTTTTTAAATAGTGAACAGAAAATAATTTACATAGAAAAGAGAGTGAACAATTTTTTTAAATAATGCTGAACAGAAAATAATTTTATGCAGAATGCTAGAAATAGTTTATGCGAAAAAACAAGAAAATTTTTACTAAATGCAAAAAAACGATTTTATGAATGCAATAAGCAAATTCGAATATACAATAAACATGATGTACAAAGAGCAAATTTTATTAATTTAGAAATAGATTTTATCAATGCAAAAAAACAAATTATTTCATTTTGAAATTTAAACATGAAAAGCATTTAGATTTGGCTTTTAAAATTAGAAAACAAGATTTCACTATGTGTTTTACGAGAAAACAGGAAACAATTTTTTTAAATAGTGAACAAAAAATAATTTACGCCGAAAAGAGAGTGAACAATTTTTTAAATAATGCTGAACTGAGAATAATTTTATGCGGAATGCTAGAAATAGTTTATGTAGAAAATAGTGAACAATTTTTATGAGAAAACAAAGGAATGGTTTTACTTAATGCAAAAAATAGATTTTATAAATGCAATGAAGCGATTCTAATATACAATAAACATGATGTGCAGAGTGCAAATTTTATTAATGTAGAAATAGATTTTATCAATGCAGAAAAACAAATTCGTTCATTTTGAAATTTAAACATGAAAAAGCATTCAGATTTGGCTTTTAAAATTAGAAAACAAGATTTCACTAGGTGTTTTATGAGAAAACAGGGAATAATTTTTTAAATAGTGAACAGAAAATAATTTACGCAAAAAAGAGAGTGAACAATTTTTAAAAATAATGCTTTGAACAGAAAATAATTTTATGCGAGAATGCTAGAAATAGTTTATGTAGAAAACAAAGGAACAATTTTTATGAGAAAACAAAGGAATGTTTTACTTAATGCAAAAAAGATTTTATGAACGCAGATGCGATTCAAATATACATTAAACATGATGTACATAGAGCAAATTTTATTAATTTAGAAATAGATTTTATCAATGCAGAAAAATAAATTCGTTCATTTTGAAATTTAAACATGAAAAACCATTCAAATTTGGCTTTTAAAATTAGAAAACAAGATTTCATTATGTGTTTTATGAGAAAACAGGGAATAATTTTTTAAATAGTGAACAGAAAATAATTTGCGCAGAAAAGAGAGTGAACAATTTTTTAAATAATGTTGAACTGAGAATAATTTTATGCAGAATGCTAGAAATAGTTTATGCCGAAAATTGTGAACAATTTTTATGAGAAAACAATGAACAGTTTTACTTAATGCAAAAAAAAAAAAAAAAAAGATTTTATGATTGCGATGTAAGCGATTCAAATATACAATAAACATGATGGGCAGAGTGCAAATTTTATTAATGTAGAAACAGATTTTATCAATGCAAAAAAATAGATTCGATTATTGTGAAATTCAAACATGAAAAAACATTCAGATTTGGCGTTTAGATTTAGAAAAAAGGATTTCACTAGGTGTTTTATGAGAAAACAGTGAATAATTTTTTAAATAGTGAACAGAAAAATAATTTACTGTGAAAAGAGAGTGAACAATTTTTTAAATAATGCTTTGAACTCGAGAATAATTTTATGCGAATGCTAGAAATAGTTTATGCCGAAAATTGTGAACAATTTTTATGAGAAAACAAAGGAATGCAGTTTTACTTAATGCAAAAAAAAAAAAGATTTTATGATTGCGAAGCGATTCAAATATACAGTAAACATGATGGGCAGAGTGCAAATTTTATTAATGTAGAAACAGATTTTATCAATGCAAAAAAATAGATTCGATTATTGTGAAATTCAAACATGAAAAAACATTCAGATTTGGCGTTTAGATTTAGAAAAAGGATTTCACTAGGTGTTTTATGAGAAAACAAGTGAATAATTTTTAAATAGTGAACAGAAAATAATTTACTGTGAAAAAGAGAGTGAACAATTTTTTAAATAATGCTTTGAATGAAAAATAATTTTATGCAAAATGCTAGAAATAGTTTATGCAAAAAGGTGAACAATTTTTATGAGAAAACAAAGGAATGTTCTACTTAATGCAAAAAATAAATTTTATGAATGCAGTAAGCAAATTCGAATATACAATAAACATGATGGGCAGAGTACAAATTTTATTAATGTAGAAATAGATTTTATCAATGCAAAAAAATAGATTCGATTATTATGAAATTCAAACATGAAAAAGCATTCAAATTTGGCGTTTAGATTTAGAAAAAAGGATTTCACTAGGTGTTTTATGAGAAAACAATGTGATTTTTTAAATAGTGAACAGAAAATAATTTACGAGAAAAAGAGAGTGAACAATTTTTTAAATAATGCTGAACAGAAAATAATTTTATGCGAGAATGCTAGAAATAGTTTATGCAAAAAAAAAAAGAACAATTTTTATGAGAAAACAAAGAAATGTTCTACTTAATGCAAAAAACAGATTTTATGAATGCAAAGTAAGCAAATTTGAATATACATAAAATATGGTGGGCGAGTGCAAATTTTATTAATGTAGAAACAGATTTTATCAATGCAGAAAAATAGATTTTGATTATTGTGAAATTCAAACATGAAAAAGCATTCAGATTTGGTGTTTAGATTTAGAAAAAACGATTTCACCGGGTGTTTTATGAGAAAAAACAAGAAACGATTTTTTAAATAGTGAACAGAAAATAATTTATACTGAAAAGTTAGTGAACAATTTTTTAAATAATTTTGAATAGAAAATAATTTTATTCAGAATGCTAGAAATAGTTTATGCGAAAAACAAAGTGAATAATTTTTGTGAGAAAACACAAGAATTTTACTTAATGTAGATATTAAATTCATATTTTGAAATTAAAATCTCTATATTTTACAATGCTTCTATTTAAATAAATAAAAATGTAAAAAAAACTACTTATTTTTATGTTTATGTTTATTTGTTGATAATCCCCAAAAAAAAAAAAATTACTAGGTACTCGAGCATGGTGAGCTCGAGTACTCTATAAATAAAATAAACACCATTTTATGTTTATGTTTATTTGTTGTTAATCCAAAAAAAAAAATTTACAATGTACTCGAGCTTGGTGAGCTCGAGTACCTTAGAAAAAAAAAAAGCATTTTATTATAAAATGGTACTCGAGCCTGGTATACTCGAGTATTGTGTTGCATGGTACTCGAGTTTACCATGCTCGAGTACCACATAATTTTTTTTAATAGCCCAATTTCCACCTCAGCAATGCCACAGTGGCAAAACTTCTAGGAACTCGAGTACCATAAAATGTAGTATTTCCCTATATAGTTCAAAAACAGTGTTTTTTTTACAAAAAAATTCAGAAATTTGTGGTATTTGGCCATTTTGGCCGATCCAAAGCCTACAAGAAAGCAGGTCGGCAACTTTTAGAGAAGATGAGGTCAAGATTATAGGTACTTATGTTAGATAATTTCTCGACATATTGTCACTTTAGCTCATAATATATAGTAATTTAATTCCTATATAGGACTATGGGTAAACGGAAGAATAAATCCAGTGAAGTCATTGAACAGAGTATTTCTACCATTCATGTCAAATAATAATTGTCATATTGTGAAATGGACTTGCATAGAATTTCACTCTTGAGGCGTACACTAGTATTCTTGTAAGAGTTGTTTGTTAGGTTTTGGCCAAATTAAAGGTAGCCTTTGTAACTGACTCATTAGCCAATCCGCAACTTGCTTATGTAACCATAAATAAATAAGGTGGCCCAAGTCTAATTAGCTTTTGTCTACGAAAAAATAGCCACAATCTGAGAGGTATTGTTTCCAAGAGTGTCTTTTGAAGAGCTAGCCCAACCTTACTTTAAGCAACTTAGCCCTTCTAAATTGATCACCATTCACCAAATATCACTCCATTAGATTTTGTTATCAGAGCTTGAGATCCTTAGGAGATCAAGCCTGGCGTTCCACATATTCATTTATGTGCCTCACATTCTAATGGTCTCAATCCATAAGATTTCTCTACTGTCTGTCTTTGCCTCTCTACCTTATTGACACTCACTCTCTCTTGATTTCTCGCAGTGTTTTATAAATCATGTGCGAAGCGATACATCTCATATCTTTTGTAAATCATACATGAAACAGTGCTGATTGGGATTGTTTCTGGTGGTAGTATGATGGAAACAAGGCACAAACAGTTAATTGTGTTAAGTAGTGTTTTCGTAATAAGAGTAATGGTTTATTATTTTTTTAATTTTTTATTTTTGGCTAACAGACACAATAGGTTTTTTAGTCGGTGTCTTTGGGACGAACAAATTAGTTTGGTTTGGAATCAGGGCTGACTCAACCATAAAAGCAATGGCCTAAGAGCATCTCTAGCAGATTAGGCAAATTTTTGTCTTGTTTGAAGAATGAACAGTGACTTTTTACCTTTTAGCTACCTACTTTTTCAAATACACTTTCCAACAGATTCTCTATCTCATTCTCTATCTCATTTAAATATTATTTTTTCATTCATTATTTATTCTTTTTTTTTTAACAACTATACATCTTCCAACATTTTTTTTATTCAATACCTTATTATTATAATAGAAAAAAAATATTTGAAGAATGAACGATAGCTCATCAAACTTGATGAGTTACTGCTCATGAGCCAAAAAAAAAATTCAGATATAGAGAGTCCGTTGGAGTGTCATTTTGTGGGTTTACTCTTTATAATAGAGATTATTTTGTGTTTAGAGTGCCTATTGGAGATGCTCTAAGACCCTCCAATAAAAGAAGACCCCCCGATGCATATTAATTACGGCTCCTTCACCTAGGAAAAAAAATTTAAGGCGTCACTAATAGAAATAAATTGATATGAAGAGTGAAAATTAAGGGCCCCTGAAGAGAGATAATTAGGCCCCTTTGTAACCGATGGTTTATCAAAAAAATAAAAAAAATAAAGCCCCCTTTCCCATAACATAGAAATTGAAGAGATAATGTTCCTATTTAAAATCTGAAATAATGGCTTTATAAATAACTTCATTGATAAAAACTAACATTTATTACTTAAATCTCAAGAAATCACTACTGCACACCCTTGGTGTAATGGTCACTCCACAAGTATAAGTGCTTGTGGGGTGTGGGGGGTAAGGGTCGGGGTTCAAGTATTCAAGAGAGAGTTTCACACACATATTACACTTAGATTCGGTTAGAGTAAAATTCTATCTTGTAAAAATATATATATATATATATATATATCTCAAGAAATCAAATACAGTATCGATTAGAATTTTTTTTTCCTACTCACCTTGCTTCTCTCTAGTATGCATCTTGATTCTATTTTTTTAGCATTCTTCATTGTTGGCTAGCCACTCTTCTTTGATCTTCATTTAGGTTTGCTTCTATTTGCTCTTCCTTTCTTTTTATTCTTCTTGCTGCTGAGTTTAGGTTTTTTTTTTTTTTTTTTTTTTTTTTTTTTTTGACTTGTTGCCAAGTTTCACTGAGTTGGGTTTCTTTTTCTTTCTTTTTTTTCTTAAGGAATTAGAACTAAACACTCTTTAGTCATAGTCACCACCACAGGTTTTTTACTAGACTTTTAAAATTTTTAATATTTTTCTCCAAAGTACAAGTTGTACACATTTATGGCTGGGAAGCATTCCACTTCTTTCTATGCCATGAGTTATCATGTCAATCTGCAGAAGTTATCAGAACCCATGTGAATTGCAGACTACAGTTACACGTTTCTTACAATTAAGCAATTTTTGAAAATTAATTTTTATATATTTTTTGTTTTAATTCGAGTTTTAATACAGATTTGGCCGTTCACCTATTTTTATTTTAGTGCTTCTATCCTCAACCTACATCCAGGCTATCTAGTGGTTACTATTATTTTTTTGCTTTTTTTTTCATCCATTTAGAAAGTCATTAATTTGTTATATGTACGAGTGTTATCTTAATTTAATAAAATTATATGTTTAGGATAATATATTTTGTATTAAAATTAATTTGTTAAGTTATGTGATAAATAATTTTTTTTATTTGTGGAAGTTTAGAGTGTAAAGTGATCATATTATTTTCTAAAGTTGCAATTGTGTTTTGATAATAAGATTCTATTGTTCTATACTTTAATTTTTGTTTTATTCCAGATAATTCATAATTTTTCTATTATAGACCAAGTTTTATTTTAATTATAAATGTTTACTAAAAGATTAAGTGATATTAAAAGAAAACGTTAATGAAACTTAAATGTAAAAATTTAATTAGTAATTTTGTATCTCAAAGAGAATAATAAATAGATTATAAATATATATAAAAATCAAAAGTTAAATAAATATTATTTAATTAATATTTAAATATTTAATAAAAAGCCCTATCTCAAGTTTTCGCCTAAGGCCCCAAAATTTGTTAAGCCGCCCTGTTTGGAATTATACCAATACATCTCTTGGGAGATTTTTAACATGTTAGATATGCCACTTGTCATGATGGAAGAAAAATGATAAAGTTAAGCTATAAATTTAGTTATAGGCTAAGGCTACAACCTTACTCAATAACATTCACATTACTACATATTTTATAAATCTAACCGTTAAATTGCATGTTCTCTATATTCTTAATACACATATCATATTTTGTGTCAATTAAATATTATTTACTATATGATCTATAAGCTTACATTTTATGTATAATTTTAAACTACAAAAACTTGCAATTTAAATAATTTATTGATGACATGGTTATTGATCTTTAATTTTATAGAAATTTTGCAAGCATGAAAGATATAAGAAGAAAATGTAATCCAACAGTAGATTTGTCAAAATTCACTTCCAATAAAAAGATACTCCCTCCATCCCAATTTGTTTGATCTGTTTGAAAAGTCAAACTTTTTAAAGGATCATCATTTATTATCTTGTTTTCCTTATAAGAGCATTGGCATCTAAGGGTGTAAAACACCCCCAATTGCTATTTTAGCCACTAAGAACATAAAAACATGCTCCATCTCAGTATGCAAATTCTAAAAATTTTACAACTTGTAAACAGTAGGTACTTATATTTAGAACCTACTATTCACGAGTCTGTAAACCGAAATATATTAATTTACTCATTTTTTTTTTCTCTTTCTCACTTTTTTCTGAACCTCTCAACTCTCTACTTGCTCGGTGCTTGAGGGTTTTGTGTGGATTTTCCTCTGAATTTTTTTTTTTTTTTTTTTTTTTTGGGGTTTCTATGCATATGGTGTTGCCGTGGCGATGGGGTGTTGCTGTGGTGGTGAGGTGGGTTGTTGCCGTGGTTGTGGGGTGTTGCTGTGGTGGTGAGGTGAAGGGCGTGGGTTTGTGGATCCGTGTGGTGGAAGTCTAGGTTTGTGGATCGGTGTGGTGGAGGCCTGAGTTTGTGGGTCAACGTGGTGGAAGGTGTGGGTGTATCGGTGGAGGGTGTGGGTTGGCGTGGTAGGGATTGGGGTTGTTGGGTTTTTTTTTGGTGGTTGCAGGGGGTGTGTGTGGTGGTGGTATGTGTATCGATGGTGGGGACTGTGGGGTTATTGGGTTTTTTTTTTTTTTTTGGTGGTTGCTGTAGGGTGTGTGTGGTGGTGGGGTGGTGTACTGGTGGGTGCCTAAGCACTTTGGTGGTTCTTGGAGAGAGGAATTTTATATTATTTTATTAAGTAGTTTATATTATTTTATTAAGTTGTATGTAAAAATAAAAACTGGAATATAGAGTGAGTTGTAAAATGAGTTGGTAAAATAGATAAAGTAGGTTTTTAGGGTGTAAAATAGAACTTTTTTGGCCACTTGGATGCTAATGCTCAAAAAATCTATAAGTTTACAAAATTACCCTTAAATAAATTTATCAATTTTTTTTTAAAAGAGTTATTCTTAATGAGGCAACTAAAAAGGTATCCCGATTAGATTGATTTTTTAAATATTTGTTAATTTTCTTTTTAAATAGTTTTGAAAATAAGGTAGGGGTATAATAGGAACACTAGTAAATTGATGACTTTTATTTTTAAAAACATGACAATATTTTGGGACATTTCAATATGGAATAGAGGACAAACAAACTAGGACAGAGGGAGTACAAAGTAAGGTGGTAGCCTTAGACTACAACCAATTTTGTAGAAAAACTTTGTCCTTTAATAAAAATTACTCTCTCAATTTCTGTTTTTGTATATTGTATTAAATTAAATAGATACTAGATACATTGATTTGTTAGCCAATTATCAATCACGCAAATGAAGATCCAATGGGAAAAGTTTTTGACAGAATGTCTTTATTTACTTCATCGGAAAATCCTAAGACAACAATTTCAGGAAATCTTAGCAAAACATGTCTATCCCTAAAAATAGCAATTATATTATTTAATGCTTGAAAAATAAGAACATTAAAAGCTAGTCTAGTTTTCATCTATTGCCTTATCTTGAATCCTCTTACAAGTCTCCTTCCTCAAAGACTTCAAGTAGTACTTTTGTTCCACAATTTGTGTCTCTTCTTTAGTCCACACTTTTTCGGTGATCCAAGTCAGATATGAGAAGAAAGTGTAGTTTTCATCCATGGTCATACTAACAATTGATGGAGACGCACCCTCCAGTACAAATTGACTGAAACAATGGTCAGCATTATAGAAAAAAGTCAACCTAAGTCCAGCTAGAGAAATGTGAACCCATCCAAGTGATTGACAAGCAATTCTGAGCAATCTTCAACTTTTGTATTGCTTTGGTGCATAATTTTGATCCCATTCGATCTTCACTACTCTTGGAAAAGAAAGTACACCTATGTAAAATGGGCTAAAGTTAAATTTTATGACATAGTTCATACCTGACATCAATTTATGCAATTGAATTTGAAAAAATGAGGCATTAATGAAATTTCATGTTTTGTCACCTTGTAAATGTTTCATATAAACCAAGCCTATATATATTGAATTATAGCCAAGATTTTTTAATAACGTGATTAAAAAATGAGTTCTAGTCCGATGAAATCCTATTTAAGATCAGCTTGAAAAATCAATTTGTTAACTTAAGTATATGCAATACTGTCAGGCACTTTAAAACTGGGCTTGTGCCGTTCAGGAGAAACTGTTTCCCACTCGGCACTTTATTTTAAAAAGCCTTTCAAGCTTCAGGCCTATCATGACTTGTCCACATGAACTCTAACAATTCACCCATCATTCAAGCAAGATAAAGAGAATCCCGGTTCAAATATCCAACCAATATCCAGCAGTTTGCCAATCGTGCAAAACATCAATTGCTAATGTAAAAACATGATCGGTTTCTTCACCAATTTTATTCGCTTGTTTTCCAAATTCCCTAAACTAGGGATATTGGCCAGGATGCTTCAAACTATGCCCAAATTAGGGGCATTGTCCAAATGATAGTGTCTCCACTTACATGGATTAAAAAAAAAAAAAAAAAAAAATCACCTAACAAGCTAGGGGTATTCACCCAAATGATCGTCTTTGATTTACATTGTTCCTAAAAATCACTTCCCTAACAAAGAAATTGCAATAAAAGAAAAAGATGTTCCAGCCCACGGAAATGGGAAACGATTATTTTTATCACCTCTACCATTTTGCTTCTTGATCAACCCAGATATCTCTGTATAATGTTTATCAACACCCCATCCCCGCCAAACATAAAAGAATAATTTCAGAATGACTTCACAATCTCTGTAATCTACACACATTTAGCTTTAAAACAACCAATCATCTCTATTCTCAAAATTAATCCTTCCACAGATTCAAGCAAAATTTCTACAAATAACACATTTGTATTGAAGTACAACCAAAATCCAATGACAGGCTGCTTAGGCCTATCGCTGAAACTTGTTCATAACAATGAAACAGCCACAAGTTAAAACAGAATACTTCATCCCACCTTTGATTGCTAGGCATCATGCAAATATGATGACTTCCCATAGCTCCTCAAACAGACACAGTGGTTGTTTTGGCTGGAGTCTTAACTGCGGGCTTTTCCTTGAAGCCTAACATCTTATTTAATGCCCCAATAAAGGCCTTGACACTACAAACAACGATATCCATTCCTGCACCAATTCCACTGGCACAAAAACAAGGCAGATTTTATGTTCAATGAATCTGGATTTTAAAGAATCAAATATGCCAAATAAAAAGAAAAACCTATATATATGGTTGGATTCATGTTACATTTAATGTAATTTTAAGCAATATTATATCATTCAATATTTTTTTTGACATCTGTCGTTGGATTATGTTTTCTATTTATAATATCCATAATTGCAAAATTTCAAGATGGTCATAAATCAATAACTATCTCAACTATCAAACGTTTAAATTTTAAATGTTTGTATTTTAAAATTATGCATAAATATGAGTTTATGAATCGAATCGTAAACAACATTTGATTGAAACAAAATTGGCATTAGTATTAAAAATATAAAGAACATGTAATCCAATGATGGGATTTTCAAAATATCAATTTAAAATTTTATTAGGTGATGTAATATTGCT
Organism: Quercus dentata; assembly: GCA_028216015.1. Lineage (NCBI taxonomy): Eukaryota > Viridiplantae > Streptophyta > Magnoliopsida > Fagales > Fagaceae > Quercus > Quercus dentata. Next base: position 45,570,377 of record CP116453.1, on the reverse strand, counting down.
TAAAGTTACACTAAGAGTAACATGTGTGTGTATACATACATACATATATATATATATATATATTATATGCCATACCTAAATGTGCGATATACTGTTTCTCCAGTATGGGCATGAGTAGATGCGTGGCTATTTTCCCCACGTATTAGAACACGGGTGGTAGCAATTGCATCAATGCCTTCTGTGACTGCAGTCATGGAGTACTCAAGAAGGGTTACAGGTTCCTGGGTACAAGGGATAAAGAAGAATCCTAAACAACACAACTCATGCTAGATTATTGAGAACAACCTCAGCAAAGATAAATTTTACAATATGAAAATTGATCAAAATCATAAGATACTCAAGTTTGTCCTGTACAAACAGTTTTCTACGTAAGGAGAATTCCAATTTTAAGCTTTTGTGACTTGTATATCCCTTGACCATTTTTGGCTTATAAATTGCTAAAAACAAATCAGGATTCAAAATATATTCCTCAAATTGATTTCTCTTTTAGCTTACTTATCTTAACTAGCATCAATCCCATGTATACCACAAACTTGTCAAAGCAGGAACTTGGATCTAGATGAGAGTATAACGGTCGATTTTGATGAGCTTCTTTTAATTGGTTTATTCAATTTAAAAAAAATAATAATACAGCTGTACCTAGATAAAGGTGAGGCTTTGAAAAAATAGTACCTAGTCAAATAAACAAAATAAGCTGAAACAGACCCCAAGACAATCAACTATTTGAATACCATGAGTACCATAAATTTAGGTTCTTCAGGAGAAAGATCATCATTGGATTCTTAATTCTTAATCCTATTTTTCCCCCCTCCCCCATAATACTGGCTAGAGAGATGTAACCCCATGTAAGTGCTGTCTATAAGTCCTCACATAATTATAAATAATTAAAATAAACTTATAGATAATATAAATTTATTAACTTTCATCTCAAACCTTCACAATGAGATTTACAGCCCTGTAAGCTGAATCTACTGGCCCTGTTCCAACAGAACAAGCAACATGCTCTGTTCCATCAGCATCAATGAGTTTAACAGTTGCTGTAGAAAGACCCAGAGTTCCGCAAGTAACCTGTGTATAATGTTCATGTCAATTGGAGGGAATGCCATCAAGCCAAATTGGACAATGAACAGAAAATTTGAAAAGTAAATTTATTTACCTGCACATCATGAAGTTTCCAAACAACTTCTGGCTGAAAAACTTCATCAGATACCAATGCTCTTAGGTCAGCATCAGCAACTCTCTGGGACATTGGCAAAAACATAAGAGTGCGGATAAATATGGAACCAGAAACAAGGATGCCAGGTACATGTAAACATGTCTAAACAGTTATCTACCAAGAACTCAAATCAAGTTTCAACAATAAAAAGACTTAGGCTTTGTTTATTTCAGCAATGACATTTTTTAGAAAATGAGTCATTTTACAAAAACATTTTTTATAAAACTATCTCATTTTCCTATGTTTGGTAGCAAGAGTTGAAAAACAATCTCCTAACTTCCCTTATTTAGCTTGTGAGATAGAGTTTTTTCCAAAAAAATTTAGTAGAAAAAGATCTCTAAAAATAAGCCATACTTTTTATGTTGACCAATGATAGTTTTTCTTTAACTTTTTTTTTTTTTTTTTTTATGCTACGGACACTAGAAAATACGGAAAACTACCTTTACATAAGGTTTTCCATTGAAACAAATGGAGCATTAATGTTTTTAAATTTATCAATTTCTAGAGAGAACAACCTGATAATTTGTCATCAAAAACCTGAGTCTATGACACACGCACACTAACAGGCACTCCAGACCTAAGCTAGTACACTAAAGAATTCATTACTTAAACATGATGCCAACTTCAAAAGGTTCAACAAAGGATCAATTTCTTCTTCTTTTTTCAAAGATAGGTAGATAGATGGGGAGGGCGGAGGTGGGGTTCAAATGACAAACATGACTCATGAGACACCACAGTCCATAGAGGATGCCATTACCACTATGCTATCAATTGAAACCCCCCAAAGAATCAGGTAATATGATCCAAATTCCAAGAGTCTATGTTATTTTTATTTATCAAAATATGTATGTATGCGTGTGTATAGCCTATAGCTAATTTACTTACTGTTAAGTCCAAGATCAATGTGAGGCACACTTGGTATTTAGCATAGTCTAATTTACTTACTGTTGAATCTTACGTTGGATCTTTTTACTTCAATATGCTGATGGTTTTGTTTAAATTTGACTCTTCCAAAATCTCTGGCCCAAAAGGAACTCCTTGAAAATTGAAGAATAAATGGATAGTTTTGGTTATTAATAAATTATCTGGACATGGGTCTCGTGTCCTGATTTGGTGATTAGTTATCTTATTTAGCAGTTGGCACAGTTCCACTACAAATAAAATTATCCACAAGCCTATAGCTACACGCCTTAAATTAAAAGAGAGTAATTCAAAAAATTTTCCAAGCTGCCAAGGAATTGTGGCATGAAACCTCGCATTAGCTATTATACTTAAGCAAGTGGGTTTGAGGCCTATATATCTTGTAATTCCTCTACGTTAAAGTTAATAAAGCCTTAGACAGAACTTCTAACCAATTTTTGAACTTAAAAACCAGTTTATCAATCCTTGCATTCAGTATGCCCTAAGCTTAATCTAACAACCAAAACCTTCAAAATTGTTGCAATCCAGAATTTTGCAACACACTGTACACTTCAGCAACTTTCTGCCTTGCAAATAAAACCATATCAGAATCTACTTCATTCACGAAGCCTTTTTTTTTTAATAAGTAATAAGGATGTTATTGTTGGAAATAAAACAAAATACTGATGGGCCTTTTCTCACTTACTCTCACACACTACTTAGTGTATAGAAGAGACTCACACTCACAAATTAAATAAAGGGAGAGAGAGTGGAGAGGGAAGAGTTATAACTCTTTAAAGCTTTGTATTTCTCTTCAACTCTTGCATAGAACTTGACGGATGAATGGGTTTATATAGTACACCATCCAACCTTTAACTCCCACTAAATTTATTTTTCTAACTCTTACATTCATAAATCCCACACATAACTTCAATACACTTCCTACTACATTAACTTATGAAACTCACACTTATTTATGAAAGATTAATTAAAAACAAGTTTAACTTCTAACATCCCCCCATAAACTTGTTTTCTTGATTACTCCAAGTAAGGCTCGCAGCTTGTTGAATGTGTCATACTTGAGTGGTTTAGTGAATATATCTGCAACTTGATCATGTGACTTCATGAACTCAAGATGAACTTCCTTTCTTGCAATACATTCTCGAATAAAGTGACACCTTGTGTCGATGTGCTTGCTTTGGTCATGAAAGACTGGATTCTTTGCAAGAGTTAGTGCTGACTTATTGTCCACAAATATCTTTGTAACTTCTTCTTGAAACATCTATAACTCTTTCAATAAACTTCTAAGCCACATTGCATGACAAACACTAGAGGTAGCAACAACGTACTCAGCTTCACAAGTGGAAAGCGTCACGATTGGCTGCTTTTTGGACATCCATGTAAATGCAATATCACCCATATAGAATACAAAATCAGTAGTACTCTTTCTATCATCCATGTCTTCGACCCAATCACTATCACTATAGCCAACAGGTTTAAAATCTTTAGAGAGTGAATACAACAATCCATAATTCAATGTACCTTTTAAATAGCGAAGAATTCTCTTGGCAGTCTTTAAATGAGTCATCGTCGGTGATTCCATGTAACGACTAACTAGTCCAACGCCAAAAAGAATGTCTGGTCTTGTGCATGTTAGATACCTCTGACTTCCGACCAAACTCTTGAAAAATGTTGGATTAACCTTCTCTTCATCGTCATGCTTTGACAACTTCACTCCACATTCTACTGGGGTGCTAACTGGATTGGAATTTAACATCTCAAACTTCTCAAGAATATCCTTTGCATAACTTTCTTGGGAAATAAAAATCCCATCCTCCATTTGCTTCACTTCAATGCCCGGATAATAGGCCATAAGTCCAATATCTGTCATTTCAAACTCCTTAATCATTGCTTTTTTGAAGTCTTCAAACAAACTTAGATTGTTGCTTGTAAAAATCAAATCATCTACATACAGACAAACAATTAAGATATCTCCATTTTTATGCATCTTACAATAAAGCACATGTTCATGTGGGCATTTAGAAAACCCATTAACCTAGAAATATTTGTCAATTCAACAATCCCAAGCTCTTGGTGCCTGTTTCGGGCCATATAGAGCTTTGTTCAACTTCTAAACTTTATCTTCCTACCCCTCTATAGCATAACCTATAGGCTGCTCAACATAAAGTTCTTCCTCAAGGTAGCCATTCAAAAATGCAGATTTTACATCCATTTGGAAAATTCTCCTTTGATTCTGAGCTGCTAAAGAAATTAGCAATTGTATAGTTTCCAAACAAGCAACTAGGGAAAATACCTCATCATAATCAATACCTTGTTGTTGACGATAGCCTTTCACCACCAATCTTGCTTTGTATCTCTCTACCTCTTCTTTTGCATTCTTCTTCAACTTGTACACTCATTTTACACCAATTGTCTTCTTTCCAGTTGGAGGAGTTGCAAGCTCCCATGTATCATTCTTCTTTATTGCCTTGATCTCTTCGTCCACAACATTTCTCCATTTTTTCTCTCGCACCGCTTCTTCAAATCCTGTAGGTTCACAATCAGCAAACAGACAAAAAAGTGTTACATCATCTGTAATCTCTGTTGAATCATAAAGATCCTAGAGACTTCTCATTTTTCTTGATCTTTCACTAGAACTTCCTTCTAGTAAAGATGATAATGATGGACTTTCATGAATGGAAGATGATGCTACTGGTGATGGAGGTGGAGTGGTAGGCTCTTTGTGAACTTCATTCCCTTGATCTTCCTCTTCAGATAGAGGAAAGAAATCATACTTCTCTTCTTGGGTGCTTCAATCCCATGTGCCTTCTTCGTCGAATTCCACATCTCGACTAATAATGACTTTTCCAATGCTCGGATTATAGAGCTTATAGCCCTTAGAGTTTAGATCATAGCCAATGAACACATACTTCTTGCTTTTATCATCTAGCTTGGATCTCTCTCGATCTGGTACATGTGCATATGCAATGCTCCCAAACACATGAAGATGGGCAATCGTAGGCTTCTTCCTACTCCAAGCTTGTTGTGGGGTTTTTCCTTGTACACTTCTTGTGGGGCAACGATTGGACAAATAGATTGCACAATCTATAGCGTTAGCCCAAAATTCTTTAGGCATTTTCTTACTCTACAACATGCTTCTGGCCATATTAAGAATTGAACGATTCTTTCTTTCTGCTACACCATTCTGTTATGGTGACCTTGGAACTGTTAGAGGGCAACGAATCCCATTTGCTTCACAAAATTCTTTGAATTCATTTGATGTGAATTCGCCTCCTCTATCAGATCTTAAGGCCTTAATTTCATGGTCACTCTACTTTTCTACAAATGCCTTAAATTTCTTAAATGCACCAAATGCTTCAGATTTCTGCTTCAAAAAATAAGCCCACGTTTTTCTACTAAAATCATCAATAAAGAGAAGAAAGTGGTTCTTTTACCAAATGATGATTGCTTTATAGGTCCACACACATCGGTATGAACAAGTTGCAATGGCTTGGTTGCTCTTGTACTAGCTTCTTTTGGAAAGCTCTTCCTTGATTGCTTACCAAGGAGACATCCTTCACAAAGTTGGTTAGGATGCTCAATTGAAGGCAATCCTCTCACCATCTTCATCTTTGGCAACAACTGTAGTCCTCCAAAGTTTAAATGCCCAAATCTTAGATGCCAAAGCCAAGAAGAATCTTTAAAACAAGCCTTCGGACATCTAATAACATCAATTTGAATATTTAACAAGAACATTCTATTTCTTGTCATAGGCACATTAGCTATCACATTATTTCGATGATCCTTATTAAGCAACTACAATCTTTCAACTAGATATCATAGACTTTCTCAAGGAGTTGTCCCAAACTCAAAATATTAGTTTTCATGCTTGGCACATAATATACATCAGAAATAAATTGATGATCTCCATTCTTTAAACAGATAAGAATTTTATCTATCCACTTCACTGAAACTTTGGATGAGTCACCAAAGGTAACACTCCCAACCACCGATTCATCAATCTCCATAAACATCCTTTTATTCCCACGCATATGATTGCTAGCACTAGAGTCAAGATACCACGCACCATTTTCTTCTTTGTCTTCTCCTTTGTATGCCAACAACAAAGTCGGCTCCACTTCTTCATTTTTATCTTCAACATAGTTAGCTTTCTTCTCAATAGTGTTAGCGGCATTTTTACATTCAGAAGCATAATGCCCATACTTTTGACAATTATAACATTTGATACTAGACTTATCATACCTTCTTCTATATGATCTTGAGAAACTTCCTCTTTCATGATCTCGTGGATTGTGAACTTTGACCCCTCTCTTCATAATTGAGAGAGTTTTGACCATTCCTACCTCCGGATCCTCTCCCTCTACCACGTCCAGGTCCTCGGCCTCTTTGGCTACTTTCATGCCAACCTTTCTCATTCAAGGTGAGCTTTGCTTGTAGGACTTGCTCCAAAGGCTCTTGCTTCTTCTTATTAAGCCTTTCTTCATGGGCTTGTAATGATCCCATGAGCTAGTCAATGGTCATTGACTCCAAGTCTTTTGATTCCTCAATTGCTACAACAATATGGTCAAACTTAGAAGTTAACGACCATAGGATTTTTTCTACCACATGAACATCATCCAAGTTCTCACCATATCTCTTCAATTGATTTACAATTGCTAACACCCTTGAAAAATAATCTGAAATAGATTCAGATTCTTTCATGTGCAAACCTTCAAACTCGCCTCTCAATGTTTGAAGGCGAACTTTCTTCACTTTATCAACTCCCGTTAGAGAGTTTTTAAGAATCTCCCATGCTTGCTTGGATGAAGTTGCATTTGCAACTTTCTCGAACATAGTTTCATCCAAACCTTGATAGATCAACGTAAGAGCTTGTTGATCTTTCTTTCAAGCTTTTTGCAAGGCTTCCTTTTGGTTTGGGGTCAAAGATTCTTCATCTTGTGACTCCACATAACCTTTCTCCACAACCTTCCATGCATCTTGGGATCCGAGGAATGCCTTCATTCGGATACTCCAATTTTTGAAGTTTTGTTTGGTAAGTCGAGGAAATTGGAACAACACCATCCCATTAGCAATAGCCATTATCACCATGAATCGATTGGCTCTGATACCACTTTGTTGGAAATAAAACAAAATACTGATGGGACTTTCCTCACTTACTCTCACACTACTTAGTGTATAGAAGAAACTCACACTCACAAATTAAATAAAGGGAGAGAGAGTGGAGAGGGAAGAGTTAGAACTCTTTAAAGCTTTGTATTTCTCTTCAACTCTTGCATAGAACTTGATGGATGAATGGGATATAGTACACCATCCAACCTTTAACTCCCGCTACATTTATTTTTCTAACTCTTACATTCATAAATCCCATACATAACTTCAATAAACTTCCCACTACATTAACTTATGAAACTCACTTATTTATGAAAGATTAATTAAAAACAAGTTTAACTTCTAACAATTATATTCAAAAACATTACCTAATGCAGAAAAACATAAGGCGGAGAAAAATTATAGAGAAAGAAGAGAAAAAATAATAAAGAAAGAAAGAAAAGCTACTAATTACAAAGGAGAGAGCTAAGGAACATAGGGAGAGAATCACTAGTAGTGAGACCCCAAGCCCTAGACCAATGTAAAAGTGAGCCACTAAAAGAAGCCAATAGCTGGTCATCAAAACTTTCCATGTCCTCTAACATCCTCCAATTTCATTCCCTCCATAAACGCCACATTAAGCATAACGGAGCTAAATTCCAAATACTAGACGAATGCTTTCCATGCCAATTCCACCAACCAAAGAGAGTATCCACAACCGATCTTGGCAAGACCCATGAAATCCCAAAAGATCTAAAAACCAAACTCCACAACCAGTAAACCTTACCACAATGAAATAGCAAATGATCCACCGTCTCCCCATTACAACAACACATAATGCACCAATCAACAAAATCCATCCCTCTACCCCTCAAATTGTCACCTGTAAGGATCTTATCCCATACAACAATCCATACAAAGAAAGAAACTCGCCAAGGAGCCTTAACCTTCCAAACACCTTTCCAAGGAAAGATAATGAGCAAGAGGCTTCTTAACTTATTATAAAATGATTGGATGTCAAAGTTCCCATTCTTTGTCAACTTCCATCGTATACGATCTCCATTCTCACTATGAAGTAAATTAGAACCCAAAATACGGAGAAATTCATCCACACCACCCATTTCCCAATCATTTGGTTTCCGAATGAAACGAACATCCCAACTTCTCCGTTCCTCTATCCCTAACCGTTCAAGAGAAGAAGCCATTGATGCCTCTTTGTTGGAAGCAATCCCATACACACCCGAAAAGGTTAATTGAAGTGGAGACTCTCCACACCATTGATCTATCCAAAACTTCACTCTATCCCCCACCCCTACCTCAAACTGAATATTTTTGCTAAAAACATCCCAACCCATTCGGATACTTTTCCACAAACCACACCCATGTACCCCTCTATCTAGCTTGGAGATCCATCCCCCCCAATTCTTCCCTAAATTTTAGAGCTACAACTCTTCTCTAAAGCCTCGTCTCCTCAAACCCAAACTACCATAACCATTTCCCTAGTAAGGCTTTATTAAGAGTAGTTAATTTCCTTACTCCTAACCCACCATTTTCTAGAGGTGCACACACCTTGTCCCATCCCACCAAATGTGTCTTGGACTCCCCCCACAAGAAATCCCTTTGCAACCTCTCAATTTTATTGGCCACATGCGTAGGGATAGTAAAAAGAGATAAAAAGTAAGTAGGAAGACTAGATAATATACTCTTGAAAGAACGTCAATCTTCCACCTTTTGACAAATACATCTCCTTCCACCTAGTTAACTTTCACTTAATTTTCTTCAAGATAGGATTCCAAATAGTGGGGGACTTGTGGGACGTTCCCAATGGCATACCAAGATAAGTCATAGGCAAAGATCCAATCCAGCAACCCAAAATCTCTATCAAGTCATGGACATTAGGAACCTCCCCAATGGGAACCATCTCGCTCTTCAAAGCATTAACCTTTAAACTTGTCACAGACTGAAAACAAAGAAGAAGCATCCGAACATGTAGAATCTTCTCCTCATTTGCATTGCAAAATAGAATCGTATCATCCACAAACAAAAGATGCAAGACACATACCCCTCCACCCCGTCTGCCGTCAACCTTAAAACCTCAAAGTAAACCAACCCCTTCAACTCTTTTCATCATCTTAATGAAGACTTCCATCATAACCAGGAACAACATAAGAGATAGCGGGTCCTCTTGTCTTAACCCTCTCGAACTCCCAAAAAAGTCAACTGGAGACCCATTAAACAAGACAGAGAATTGGACTATAGATATACATGTACGGATCCACCTACACCATCTCACCCAAAATCCCATTCTCTTCAACAAATCTAGAAAAGCCTCCCAATTCACATGATCATAGGCTTTCTTAGTGTCCAACTTACAAATAACCCCCGAAATCTTACTCTTCACCCTATTATCAACACACTCATTATCAATAAGAACTGAATTAAGTATCTGTCTACCACCCATAAAACTGTTTCGAGACTCGGATATCAACTGATCCAAAACCTTAGCCAAGATCTTGTATACACTCCCCACCAAACTAATAAGTCTAAAATCTCGAATATTGGAGACATCGTTCTTCTTAGGGATTAAGGCTATGAAAGTTGCATTAAGAGGTTTTTCAAACTTACTATGTTGATAAAACTCTTCAAATATAACTAAGACATCTCTTTCCACAACTCCCCAACAATGGTGATAGAAGGCCATTGTAAAACCATCGGGACACGAATCTTTATCCCCTTCCAACTCTTTGACAACTAGAAGAATCTCCTCCTTTCAAACTTCCGTTCAAGACAATCCCTCTCTATTCCCTCTATCTAATCAAACTCCAAACCTTCCATAAATGGCCTCCACTCCTCTGTCTCCTTGTACAAGTTTTTATAAAATTGTACAACTTGGTCCGCCATCTCTAATTCACCCTCATACACAACCCCATCCACCTCCAACATACTAATATGATTATACTTTCTCCGAGAATTAACCACCTTATGGAAGAATTTGGTATTGTTGTCTCCTTCCTTAACGCATAGCATCCTCGATTTTTGTCTCCACGAGACTTCTTCCAAAGAGAGAAGGTTCTATATTTGAGATCTCACCATAGCCCTCTCGCCCATCTCCACTTTAGAAAGGCCATACTCCCCTTCCTTAACATCCAATAATTTCAAGGCCTCCAACAATTCTTTCTTTTGACAACCTACCTTTCCAAACTCACTGCGGTTCCACTAAATATCTTCTTTCAAAACCTTTAGCTTCTTGGCAAGCACAAAACTAGGAGTACCTAAGAAGGAATATTGATTCCACCAAGCATGAACCCTATCTGTGAACCCACCCGTCTTTAACCACATGTTCTCAAACCTAAAAAGACTCTTCCCCCTCAATATCCCTCTTGCCTCCACTAATATAGGGAAGTGGTCTAAAATAGGACGAGGTAAAACCCGCTAGATCACAACCGAATAGTGATCCTCCCAATCATGAGAAACTAGAGCCCCATCTATCCTAGACATCGAAGGCTGATCCGAACCACTAGACCAAGTATAACTCCCTCCTTCCAATGGCAAATCTATCAAATTAAGCTCCTCAATGAACTCAGAAAAATTCTCCATAGCCGTAGTAAGGCACGATCCCCCAACCGTTCACTTGGGAATCGAACGATATTGAAATCCCCTATGTAACACCATGAAACTTCCCAAAGTTGCTGAATTCCAATCAGCTCATCCCACATCTACCCCCTCAAGTTAATATCATTCGGGCCATAAACCCCAAAGCATGCCCAAATAAAACCATCCCCTCACCCCGCCACCAAACCGACACGGAAAAGTGATCCACCATTACCTCCAACTTTTCTAAAGCCCTCCTATCTCACATCATCAAAACCCCACCAGCTGTTTGATCTGCATCCAAAGCCACCCAATCTACATAAGGACAACTCCACAAACTACAAACCAACTGTCTATCCATGCCAGCAAGCTTAGTTTCTTGAAGGCGGACTACATCGCAATACCACTCACGTAGTAGATTTCTAACTACCAAACATTTCCGCGAATCATTCAATCCTCGAACATTCCATGATACCATTTTTAACTTCATAAAAACTGTAAACTCCTTGCTACAATCTTAGTATTGCAGTCAAAGAAAACTATCTACCATCATAATTAACCGAAGAAATCAAATTCTTCAACTCACTCTTCCCTTTATCCTTGGAGACAACTTTTTGGTGGATTGCATCTCTCCTGTGCATCAAATTGGCAGCCTCAATCTCCCCCTCAAGCCTTTGTAAGAGCATAATACACATCTTCTCATGCCGACCCAAAGAAAGCCCCATCATCTTACTAAAACCAGAGATTCTATGTTTCACCCAATTAGAAATATTCAAAGTATTACCAAACCCCATCACCTCATTATTACTATTCAACTCATCCGACACAACCAACCCTAGGAGGATTAATAGTCATCAAAGGGGAGAAGCAATCCCCATCACCCAAGCCTATGTTTGCACTAATTGCATCTACCTCGGTCAATGCCAGCACCGATAACTGGTTAGCCTGATGGGAGGTGTCTATCCCCTGAACATCACTTGCACAATCAACCCGACCACCTTCATCTCCATCCTGAATACCCAAATCCATACATTCCCAACTCTCGATAGACTCGAAACATAATCGGATAACACAAGACCATTTGTTGCCCTATCACCCTCTGTTTCTGCCTTACCCGGTAGGATCGGAGGCTCATCGGCGTAAGACCCATCAAAAGGGACCCTCAACCTCCACCAATGTCTTCGCCAAGCAACCCATGTTCTCGGTTTGAGGAACAGGCATCATCTCCGTCCTCGTAAAGTGGGTTAGAGCTGCATCGGCGCTATCCGGTGTCGCCGATGAGTCCTCGACCTGAGACCCATCAGAAACAAGGCATTGGGTCACCGCCGATGACTTCGCGGGTCGACCTATCTTCTCGGTGTGACCAGCCGAGGTCTCACAAACAACTGAGCTCATCGCCTTCCTTGAGGAGTGGTTTCGCTCTGTGTCGGCCTCGACCATCGGCGCCGGTGACTCCTCGGCGTGAAGTCCACAACCACCTGTGATGCCGACCTCCCTCGTAGACCCAGCACGTCGACCCATTGCCTCATTCTAAGCAATAGAAGCTTCGTGAGATGCGTTCGGCTTCACAAAGCCTTGTAACCCATTTCAGCTTTACTTGGCCTCAACCCATAATTAAGAGTGGGTAGTATGGTCAATAAGAAGTGCAGTAAAATGACTAAAATCTAGTCCTTAAATGATAAATAGCAACAGTTTTCTTTTCCTTTCATCACAAAACATGTATGCAAGTTTTTCTTACTATGCAGGAAACCAGAAATCAGACTATGTTCCTCTGTTAGAATCAGCCAATTAACCAATTAATAGTTTGAGTATGTTGTACTTTTCTTATCCTTCTGCCAATGAGCTCTAACTCAAATGGCACTTCACTCACTCCTTCCAATGGGTGGACTGGGAAGGTGAGGTCATGAATTCAAAATTCATTGGGTGCATGTCTAACTCATCAATAACATAAAATAAAAGTTTTTTTCCTTTTTCTTTTATTGCTTAATTGCATGTAGGAAACTGCACCATGCAGTGCTGATTTTTCTTATCAATTACTATTATTTCTAAAATTGAATCAAATTCAGTTTTCTTCTATTTTAGTCAGAGAAGTTATAAACAGAAATGCATAAAAGTCAGAGTTCAAACCATAACTCAAATATACTTTTAAAAAATAAATAAATAAAGACCACCTTTCTCTTACTCACCTTTTTCTGATCAGCTACTGCTTTGAAACGCCAAAATATATTCTCAAGTTGTTCGTTGTCAAGCTCATAACCAAGCTGAAAAATGAGGAAGATTGAAGTGTAAATGCTTAACTGGAAAGAAAAGGAATATCATAAACCAAAAACAAAGCACAATGATGCAAACAGCAGAGTACCTCTTCAAGTCGCTTTCTCAAGGCATGGCGTCCACTGGGCCAGCAAAATGTATGAACCAAAAATTTATATTAAAATAGTGTCATTTCATATTAAAAATAAAAATTCTCAATAACTTTTGCTCACATACATGATACACCCATGGACATAACTAAAACAACCAACATAAATAAAAGTACTTTACTACATTATGAAAAAAAAAAAAAAAAAAGCAGAAAATATTAAGAATTAATGTCTATTTCTGCTAATGGAGCAAGTAATTGATAGTTGAGGATCATTTATTTATTATTTAGACAGGGTCGATAAGCTAATCCAAAAGAAGTACTAAATCAGAGGCAAATTTTTCAGATAAAAGATGAGCAGTTTGGAATATTTATTTAGTTCCCCCAATCTACTTTATGCTATTATAGAACTTTTTTTTGATAAGTTATGCTGTTACAAAACTTGAAAGGAAGAAATCCACCATAGTCTCAGAATGGTAACAAAATTTGGTGGGGATAACAAAATTATCTTTCTCTTAATGGGAACTAATGAAGTTGAAATACATGAACTATGGCTGATACAAATAAAAAATTTCCATAATGAAACACAGCAATACCTAAGTTTCCCGAGGACGATACCAGCTTCATTGGATCGCTCGTAACCAATATCTTCAGGAGCTATTATTTCATATGTGCCTTTGTGCTTAAGCATTCCATCCTACAAACAAATGGCTTTATTGTAATTAAAGTTTCAATTACAACAACCACCCCCCCAAAAAAAAAAAAAAAAAAAAAAAAGAGGAAAAATAAATTACAAATGCAGACAAACAAATATAAAAGTTTTGAGATATTTGTTTATAATGCAAACCTGATACACACACACATTAGATTATAAAATATAAGTTCATAACCCTAGTCCATTCCTATTTTGTGCAGAACAAAACTATTAATTCTTTGATTCCAATAAAGAAATAGGGATCTTGAACGAAGGAAAAGATTCTAGATGCTAAAAAAGGCTGGTATAGCTTTTGTCAATGTTATACCCCGTAACTTTTTCTCATTTTGTTGGATGTGCTTTTATCAAATCCACCGTTGGATTATATTGACTCCTTATATCTTTTGGCTTGCAAAATATCAAAATGATCATCATAGATCAATAACTATCTCATCTAAAATATATATATTAGATTAAATTTTAATTTTTTGTCATTAAAATCATACACAAAACATGAGTTTATGGATTGGATAGTAAATTAGATCCAACAATAACAACAAAGCCTTAGTCCCAAAAATTTTGGGTTGCCTATGAATCCTCTACAAATTAGATAGCATCAATAGGATGGTAAATAAGATCCAATTGACACAATATTTTGCATGCTTGTTAATCATAAACAGAACATTTAATCCAACAATTGAATTTTCAACATATAAATCCAATAAAAAGTTATTATAGCTTATTGTTAAATTTTTTAATAAATTACTCTTACTTATCAACAAAAAAAAAGTTATTATAGGGTGTAGCATTGACAAAGAGTTACACCAAGATTAATCTAATATAACCCATTTATATATATATATATAGACACACACACTTGACTGTAAGAGTTTGACCAGGCTAACCAATTTAATAACCTGTCTTGTAGGGCTGGCAATAAAAATTCAGAAGCCTCTAAAAAACCTGATATGAGTTTACTAACTTGACATACAGCCATAACCAGTATACAGTTGTAAAATTAATTTACCTACTTACTGGTTTCCATACAGGTTGAAGAGTTTCAAATCTCTAAATTATCCAACTAAATCCATCTGTATGACTACTAAACCCCCAAAAGCTAGTCCTTCTAAAACTATATCAACCTCTAACGCCCCTCCTCTTAAAAATTAGGGAAAAAAAAAAAAACACAGAGAGCCATAAAGAGGCCTCCTCATAAATTTTATTTCAGTTGTTCAATATAAAATGTAAAGTGCTTCAGATTTCTAGATCAATTTTGTTTTCCAATCATGAGCAAAACTTGATAGATAATAGATTGCTTTTCTAGCCACTTCCTACCAACTCTTCAAAATGAGCTATAACAGATAGGGTGCAGTCACAGAGATAATAAGTGATAAGTACCTGATGGATACCACTTTCATGAGCAAAAGCATTACGACCAACAATAGCTTTGTGTGGCTGCACATGCAACCCAGTGTACTCCTCAACCTAAACAATTATGCCTTGAGTATCAAAAGTGCATTCAACCAACAATGAAAAAATAGGTGTAATTTGTACAGTGAAGAAATTACCATCTTGCTTGTGATATAAATGTGCCGTGTATTAATTCCAGTATAAAGACCTCCCAAGACATCCCCTTCATGGCATTTTAAGATCATTACAACCTGCATATTTCAAAAGTATGTTAGAGCACTTTAAACAACAAAAGGATAATCAATGGCAAAGAGAACAATGAAACAATATAGAAGAATATGAAGAAATTAGCTATGAAAAAATCTTTCATGAAGCCACAACCTTATAATTGAACCCTTTCTCAAATAAATAAAAAATAAAAAAATAAAAGGTGGGGGGGATGGGGAGTTCCACTTTAGTTGTAGCTCATTGGCTTAAACAATTTATTTTAAAAGGATGAAAGATGCCAAAAACAAGACCTGGTTAGAAACCATAACAAGTCTGCATAATCTTATACAGCTTAGTTTAATTTGCTAATAAAGAATGCAAGATGGCATACGGGGAGACAGAAAACATATCAAGGTCCATTCTACACTAAGATCAGAAAAGTTATCAAATTTTGTGTTTGAACTGTTGGAATGTTGGGAGGTCAGTTTCAATGCCATAGAGGAGCCAAGGAGTGGCGAGCCTTGTGCATCATGTATGTGGTTTGAAAGAAAGAGACAGGTCTTTGATGGTGTCCTGCCTATGTCATCAATGAGTTCATTTTATGGACATTGTTTGATTGGATGTATGCTCTAGGCGGCACCCCTCAATGTCTTTGGTTAATTTTATTGATTCTCTTTCCTTTTGAGTTCTATTCTTTGAATTGGGCTAGTCTATATCCTTTGCCTTCCCTTTTCCTTTTCTAATAAAATTTTTACTTAAAAAAAAATTAAAATAAAAAATAAAATAAAATAAATAAATAAAAAAAGAGAAAAGACCTTCTATCATCATGAAGCCAAATCTTGTCTCCTTGATTATACTCTTCATGATAATCTTCATAAATTAGTGGAGAATCCCAATCTACGGCACAAACCCCTTCAAAAGTTTCATCCTTTAATTCAAGTGCACACATTAACTGATCCTCCCATATATGGTTCTCCCTCTTGCCTCCACTTTTAAAGCAACTATTATATGGAATGGCATGCTTGAGAAAATGGAGAGACGCCTGGCCAGTTGGAAAAGAATGTATGGCGGCTTCTCTTTAAAGGATAGCTTCCCAGAATTGTATAGCATTGCTTGTAACAAGGATGCTTCAGTGGCATAATTGTTGTCTCCCTCAAGAGATAGTTATCACTAGAATGTCAGTTTTGTTTGTCCAGCACAAGATTGGGAGTTGGAATCAATTGCAACGTTCTTAGATTTGATATATTCTGGTTTGATGAGAAGTAATGCAGCGAATCAGCTCTATTTGAAACCTTCTTCCAAGCAGATTTTTTATGTTTGATCCTATTATAGGGTCCTACATTCTAATACCCAACTCTCTTTTCCTTGGAATACCATATGGAAGCCAAAAGTACCAGCAAAGGTTAGTTTCTTCCTTTGGTCAGCTGCTCAGCTGCTTTGGGGAGGATTTTAACTGTGGATAATTTGAGGATTTTAACTGGGGTTGTGGATCTTTTAGCTAGCTGGCCTAGTAAGTTCAACAAGCATAGATCAGCAATTTGGGACATGATCCGTCATTGTCTCGTGGGTTATCTGACAGGAACGAAATGCTTGTACATTTGAAGGAAATGAGAGATCAATCTATAACTTGAAGCTACTTTTCCTCCAAACTTTATTTGGGTGGACAAATGCCTCAGGGCCTTTTACTTTTGTTTCTTAAGCTAATTTGCTTAATTGTTGTAATTTTCATGTTTTGTAGTTCTGTTTTTTGCTGATCCTTAGCACACTGCCTGTGTGCTTTTGTTCTTTGTGTTACTCTCTCTTTTCTTCAATTAAGTTTTATTTATTTATTTATTTTAAATGTTATATGGTTCCAACATCATGAAAGGAGTTTTCATTTTCTATTATCATACTCATCCTTGAGACTAACTTTCAGTCTGTGCAGTCGCCTTTTGAAATCTCTGTACTGGTTCCCACCAGTTCTCGTTGCTAAAGAACTTGTACAACTCACAACAAATTTTCAATCATACACCTTATCTCATCCATCTTCATCTGTTGGTCTTGATTTTTTCTAACCCCAAGACCTCTACCATGACCAACCATAGCTAAAAAGTTGCAACCTTAGACTCCAATCTAAATTATGTGGCTTAGATCTAGAATATTTCGCTTTGATACCATTTGATGATGGTAAGGAGAACCTAGATCTAGTGCAGGAGAAGGCTTCAAGGAGAAATTCCAACAACAAACAAGATTAAGGCAAAGAAAAAGATAATAAGATTGAAATTGGAACAACCAAATATCAATTTCTAGGCTCAGAGAGCTCAACAAATATTCAAATCACAGATAAGAAGAGGTTGCCTACAATGACTCAAAAGAGGCTATTTATGATAGCCTTTAGTAACCCTAGTATCCTAACCCTTTATCTTACATATAACAAGTTAATCCTGACAATCCAACTTCATTAAAAGTCATACGACCTTTTAAAATACTAATGACATTATGATAAATAAAACATAAATTAGATAAATAAAAAACAATGAACTAATGGGCCTTCTTTTCTTTTTCATTGATCTTAAAATCTCCTGCATCAAATTTCTATCTGACAACGGCATCCAAAATGCTTGTATACTTTAATTAGTGAGAATTTTTGGAAGAACAAGGGAGAAAGAGAGAGAGACATATAAACATGGACATACAGAAATCGGGATCAGAAACAAGATGCATTTGATTTTGAATTACTTTTTGAGGACATTGATCCAAGTGAATATGGATGCCCAGAAGCCTTGTAAGTCCCTAAAATATCTTCAGACATATGTGAGTAGCATATGCTCTATGGCACACCATAATAATATTGGAGGCATCTGAAGGATAGTAATTACTTAAGGCTGCAATGGGAAACGCTAATGCTCATATGCAAGGCCTTTTTAATGGGAATGAAAGTGACCTCATTTAATGACCAATTATAATTTGGTGTTAGGTTAGTGTACGACAAGAATCATGTTCTCATAAATTATTTGTAACAGCATTCACAAATAGGAAGCATAGAAACAAATTCAGGATATGGAAAGAGATTATACATATGTGGCAAGAGGACAAACCAATAAATAAATACAAAGTTTCATATGCATGTCAATTTTTTGTTAAATTGTTTGATATTCTATAGTTCTATGGAATAATAATTTTATCATTCAAGTACCCCTAATTTAAAACTTGGTCAAAATTTAGCTAATGAACTCTAACTCAAATGACACCTCCTTCCTTTGTAAAAGCAAGGTTGAGGGCAAGGTCATGGCTTCAACGCCCATCATTTGCAAGTGTAACTTACCAATAAAAACAAAGTATCTTGAACCCATTTTATATATTCAGTTACAAATATAATCGTAATCTCTAGTTAAATATGCACAATTCTAAAATATCATATATTTAGCTAGAAGTATTGGATAAGTTTATGTGTCTCCCTGTTACAAGTATCCATGCCACATAGAATTAGATATTCATTTTCTGCAGAACGTCACATGATTCAGTACTTACCTCCTCTAGTGAAGCATTCCCAGCTCTTTCACCAATGCCATTGATTGTCACTTCCAGCTGCCTCGCACCAGCACATGCCCCCTGAGCAGATGAAACAAAAAATGAGTGCAAATTTTTTTTTTTTTTCCGATGAATAAACAGAGCAAAAGAAAAGATGGACATACCGATACAGTGTTAGCAGTAGAAAGCCCAAGATCATTTTGGCAGTGAGTTGAAATAATAACATTTTCGATTCCAGGGGTATTGGCCTTTATATCAGAAATCAATTTCCCAAATTCAGTTGGCACAGTAATGCCCACAGTGTCAGGTATGTTTAGAGTTGTCGCACCAGCCTTTATAACTTCACCCAATATTTCATAAAGGAACTTCTTATCAGATCTGGTAGATTCAAAGAAACAAAAGATTGTTAGGTTTACTAATATAAGAGCATCTTCATATTGAAGAATACTACTCTATCCTATTTTACTATTTTAAAAAATTACTTTATCAATTATATCATACCATTTTACAATATTCCCTACATCCAAAAACTCTATTATTTTACTTTTTCATTAAAATATTATTTTTTAATCTTTCTTTATTATTTCTTTCATATCATCACTTTTTTTCAATCAAGGGGTGGAATAAAATTTTTTTTTTTAGAATTGTGCTACAGTACAATTCTAAGTTTAGAATTGTATTGTAGCACTATTGCAAAAAATTTTGCAATAATGAGGTATACCATTTTTTGATGCAAATGTTTTTTAACTATGAAATGCCAAAAAGGCCTTAGATATGGCATTAGCATTCTTCAATGCTAATGCTCTAATGAAGAATAAAGGCCGAAATACATTCTTAGTTCCTAAAATTTGGCCCATAAGCAATTTTAGCCCTTATGGAATGATGACGCATCTTTTACGTCACGTCATGTGAAGGACTAAAAGCAATCACTTTAAGTTTGTTAGAGACTAAATCACTCATGGGCTAACCAACCTAAAATTTAAGGACCAACAGTGTATCTAGGCAAAAAAAAAAAAAAAAAAAAAAAAAAAAAAAAAAAGAGCCAATGACCAACTATAGAGAACAATCATCATTGAGAATAGGGTTTTTCCTTTTTCTCATTTTTTGGTTTGCTAGAAGTCTATAATCTTATTGAGATTAAAGCACAACAAATAGCAACACATCAATAACTATATCAGAGTTTACAATAAAACAATGACAAATGAGAAATCAAGAAACCTCTCATGTACAAAATGAAAACCATTCACAATGAACATTTTTTCTTAGCTACCCCATTCACAATTGCCTACCAATCACCTCTCCCAAACCATGCAAAAGTGGGAGTCTTACGCACTAGGTATAACCTTTCTTTTTATTCACAATAAACTAACATGTAGAGAAAGTGTAGAAAACAAAGTCGAGCTAAGCGATTGAACACTTAAACTGATAAGACTGTCCCAAGAAAAAACAACATAGTCATTTTTCAATTATTCGGTTCTACTCTTTTTGCCCCAATACCAACCATCAATTGAAAATGGTTTCCCATTTCCATTAAAATAAGTGCAAAAGTTACCCATTTGCAAATTTTACAACAATGCAAAGCAAGTCCCTACTTTATCACATTTTTAGATCCGTTTGGATACAACTTATTTTTGTTGAAAACTAAAAACGCTGTAGCAAAATGATATTTAAATGTATAAATAGTACTGATGAGGACCTATTTTTAATAAAAAATGGCTGAAAAAGTGAAGATTATAGGACCCAAAAAAGATTGCACAGGTGTACTGTTCACAGGAGAATAGTCAAAAGTTGCTGCTTTTAAAAAAAAAAAAAAAAAAAAAAAAAAAAAAAAAAAAAAAAAAAAAAGTGATGTAAAACATAGACAGGACTTATCCGAACACTCTCTTAGCTAGAGTACCAATTAGAGCCCGTTTGGTCATGGATTTCAAAAATTGTTGTTTAAAATAATGTGAAAATTGTAGTTTAAAAAGTGTTGTTAAAATAAATGTTTTTAGTGTTTAAAAAATAAATAAATAAATAAATGTGTTTAGTATTATAGTTTAAATATCATGTTTCAATGTTCAAAAAATAGAAATGTGTTTTGTATTTGTGTTTGATTTAAAAAAAAAAAAAAAAAAAAAAAAAAAGGCTTACAAGGTGGACTTTGGAATTCGGTGTGTAAAGACAATGGGATAATTGTGAGAGGAAGAGATGAGACATACCTGACTAGGTGTGCCCTTACCATTTTCAAGATAATTACCCGATTGCCACTAATAGTCCTTGTTTTATTGTTTAAAAACAGACCAGAGATGATTTCAAAACTATGTATTTGAAAACCGGTTTTAAAACCATGTTTTTCAAAACCATGATTTTCAAACAACCTGTATTGAAAATGGATGATTAAACACGTTGTTCATTTTTTGGACACATATGTTCAGGGTTTAAACACTGAATGCGTGTGTTTAAACAGGATAACCAACCTGTGTTTAAAATCTCACTTTTTTCACAAGATCATTTCAGAAAACTGAAAAAGCAAGATGAAAAGCAAACCTCCCAGCATCTTCGGGGCTAAACTCGACGTCATCACAGCCCAAGCTCCTTGCAAAACTCACCATACTCCTTGCAATCTCAATGACCTGTTCTTTGGTCTTCCTCAACTTGAATTCCATGTGAATAGCACTGGTGGCAATGAAGGTATGAATCCTGGGTCGCTTGGCGTACTTGACAGCTTCCCAGGCTCTCCGAATATCTTTCTTATTGCACCGAGAGAGGCCACAGATGACCGGAACGTACCCATCGGCATCGACAGCATTGCCAACCTCCTTGGCAATGGTCTTCACGGCCTCGAAATCGTCGTTGGAGGCGGCGGGGAAGCCGGCCTCCATGATGTCGATGCCGAGCTTGGCGAGCTGCCTGGCAATGTCGAGTTTTTCCTTGGAGGTTAGAGAGGCGCCGGGGGACTGCTCGCCGTCGCGGAGAGTGGTGTCGAAGATGCGGACGTAGTTGGGGTCTGAGATGCGGTTGGGGATGTAATTGGGGCGGCGGCGGGGGGAAGGTGTGGGTGTGGGAGTGGAGTCTGATGGGGTTTGTTGGGGGTGGGAACAGGAGATGGCGGTTTTTTTTAAGGTGAAAGGGAATGAGTGTTTTAGAGAGAAATGAAGAGGAGAGTGGTGGTGGTGGTGGTGTGGAGTTATGGAGTTTAGTGGGGAAATGGAAGTTGTGGGTGTGGGGGAGAACTTGGGGTTTGAGATAATGGCGGCCATGGGTTAGAGAGAGACAGAGAGAGAGAGAGAGAGAGAGAGAGATTGTTAGTTGTTCCTGTTAAGCCCTGAAGGAGAGAGTGGGGGTTTAGGACATTTGGGTTTGGAGGATGGGAGTGTATCAAATGAATATAAAAGTAAAAGACCCTATCGGTTGCGTAGACAGTGACTAATACAATTCACCTTTCACGTAGCTTCCCATTTTTTTTTTTTTTTTCCATTGCTCACACTTATCACAATCGGGATTTGGATTCTCTCCATTTCTAATAGAAATGGAGAGTGTCTAGTTAAGGGACTAGATTCACTTAAAATAATTCAAAAGCTCAAACTATGCCACGTCAATTAAAATTAAAATCATTTAACTCTTCAAGTTTAACCGTGGTTAACAAACTAAAATCTCCAAGCTCAACCGGAGTTAAACTCTTCAAGTTCACTGAATAGAAAAGCTTATGTTTTACTTTGTGTTAACTCTATTGAAAAAGAAAAATGCGAGATGGACACTAAGAACACAAACCAGATTTATGGGGTTGCAAGGTAGACATGGGCGAACGGTGGCTCACTCCAAGTCGACGAGGTTGGGTCTGGTAGTGCTGTGCTCACTGGGGCTGGTGGCGGTGGCAGTGGCAATGGTCATTGGCGATGACTTGATGGGATCTGGTTTGGAAGATGAACTTGTGGATCTTTCTTCCAAATATTTATGATCCATCAAAATCATTAGGAAGAAATTTATAAGTTTCCTTAATGGTTGTCATGTCTAAAAATAATGCCTCTTTTGACAAAAACATTTGGCTTAAAGTTACTTAGTCCTGTGACCGCAACTTGGTACAAATACTGGAGAGAAAGATGACTGGGAAGGCTGGGACATGTGTCTTACCTTGTACTTTGAGAGAAATCTGGTTGTGAGAGTATCCAAGTTCTTCCTTAGATGAGCAAGTAATTTATTATTTTTATGAAAATGATGTCAGTTCTTGTTAAGGCTTTGGTGGTAGCAATTATTCACCGAATATATCATAAAGCTCCAAAAATCCCTCGTCCATGTCTGTTTTGATACTAGAGAAGGAGATAAACCTGGAGAAGATATTGGTAACCCCGGTTGAAGTTAAAGAGTTAAGCTTGTTAACCCCGGTTGAACTTGAAGAGTTAAGTGATTTGAATTTTAATTAACGTGGCACAGTTTAAGCCTTTGATTTATTTTAAGCAAATCTGGTCCCTTAACTGGACACTCTCCATTTCAAATTGAAATGGAGAGGATCCGAATCCTCACAATCGATTATTGTGAGTATTTGTTTTAAAATACTTAATATTCTTAAAAGAAAAAATAGTGGGTTAATTTCATATTAGAAAATAAGTGTGAATTATAAAAGTTTAAAGTTTGTGTTGTATATTCAAGAATTAAGCTATTTTGGATATATATCATTATTAATTTCTTTAAAACCTTCTCCCATCTCTTTTTGTGTGTATTAAAATATTTAATATTCTCAACAACAACAAAAAGTGTTGTAAGGTTATAATCTTTTCTTCTTTTTTTTTTTGATTCAATTACAAATATGCAAGTTATCTCAAAGTATGTGACAAAATATATGTTTTTGAGTAATTTTAGAACCTGAAATTTTTAACAATACAGCATACTATGCTAGTTGTTTGTCACTATTAGGCAAAGAGTTATTTTAGTTTTAGAACCACAAGTAAATCTACAACTTTCCTATGTGACATATTGTTATAAGTTGTCTTTCACTTTTACATTGACCGACAATTTTTTTTGGGTACAATTTATAATTAATTGAAAGAAAGAATTGTAACAAAAGTTGTGAATTTGTTTTTGTTATTAGATTTTTTTTGTAACATAAATTCACCACTTGCCAACTCAGAGTTGTGGCAAAGTTGCAGTCTAAATTTTTTCTATGTTTTTTTTTTTTTTTTATATATGAAAATTTTTCTATGTTAATAGAAAGAACCTTATGGATGTGTCACTGACTCAAGCCTACGAGTGCCAAGGAGACAGAGTTGTGGGCCTTGTGGCGGCGTTGAATTAGTCTAGGGGTTGGTGAAAGTGTAATCTTCAATTTTTATTTTACTTGTGTGTACTATTGGAGGATGAGACTTGAACCTGACTTTGCCCCCCTACAATGGAAACAATGGAATCACTATCCCACTAAGGTAGTGTTTGAATTCAACTTGTTCTGTTTCTGCGTTTAGTCATTTTATATTTCCTTTTTTTTTTTTTTTCTTTCTCTGCATGTGTTTCTTCTCTGGGGGACAAAATTATTGTTCATACACTATTTATAACTGTTTTTACGTCTTTTTACGGAACCCATAACCACTCTATTAAAAAAAAAAATTATTAAAAATAGATTACATGGTACTATTTACACATTTAAAAATATTTTCTTCAGATCTTTCAGTTTTCAACCAAATAAGTTGTATAGAAATAGACCTTAAAAGTGAGTAAACATTTTCCACTGTTTTATGCTTGTACTTTGTACAATGTTTTTATAATGACAATGTTCTTATCTTTTCATGTATTTATTTATATATAATGCTAAACTGTAGACGAGGCTTTTGCCATTTAACGAAGGTGCAGGGACAAAGGGCCGAAGTCTCTAACCTGTTCTTTTTAATAAAAACTTGCAAGGGTTGCACGCGTTGCCCTTGAGTGAAAAATTTTAGATAGAATTTTTATTTAAAGTAGTATTAAATCATGTATTTAAATTTAGAATAGTTATTTAATATATGACTCTCTATTTATTTAGTACTAGCATGTAATTCCAAAATATATGAATGTATTTAAAATTAAACAAAATTTTTATTATAAAAATATAAATAATTAATCAAATTATTATTTTTTAAAAAAACAAGTAACACATATTAATGCATATGTATAAATACATTTAAAATTAAATACATTTTTATCATAAAATATAGATAATTTATCAAATTTTTTTTAAAATTTTTTTCTTTTTTGGGAGATAAGATGATAGAATTTTATTTTTTTTGATAAACAGACGCTAGAATTTTATTCAACTGAATAATGGACCGTATTACAAGTATAAGTCAATCTGAACTAGCAAATTGACGTGGGGAAGCACTAACTACATGCAACAGTGCTCCCAAGAAAGCCAATTCCCATGCAAAATATCTTGTGGGCCTATGCTGTCCCTACGTCACTTTAAAGGATTTAAAAACTCTTAAAGAATTTAAGCACTGACTTCCCACTAAATGTTAGCTGACATTAACCTTTGGTACTCATCCAGGAATGCAATTGCTCCATCAAATATAATCTGGGGATGAACTTGAACGTGCTCAAAGTAAAATCTGTTTCTACCGTTCCATATTGCCCAAGCCGTTGTTGCTCACCTTTCCAGCTCTAACTGGTCCAGTTTTCTCCTCATTTGTTCAAATAGTAGGAAGAAGTCTATGGCTTCATTTCTGCGCTTTTGGGTTCTTCCGTTGGACGAACTCCACACATTCCTCGCAAAGGCACACTTGCAGAGCACATGGCTGGCTATTTCCGGTAAATATAATTAGTCACATATCAAAATTCTTACCTAAATTTAATACTACTTATGATCATTTTTTTTTCTAATTTTAATAAGATAGAATGCGTGGTGGTTTTTATTTTATTTATTTTTTGAGAAACATATGTTGATTTTTATTGAGTATATGTATTTTTTTTTTAATTTTATAGTTTATTAATATTATATTCTTAGTATTTTGTACTCATTAACTCAATTGACACAAGATTAAAAAACTTAAATAGTCACATGGCGCATGTTTAAGTGGATAATTATAGTGTAGTCTCCATATAAATTTAAACATGCGTAAAATTGGATTATAATTTCAAAATCTAATTCAACTTTCTCTAAGTTTTACCTAATAATATATATATATATATATATATATAATATATAATATATATATGACTTATAAATTTGAATTTTTTTAGTTCTATGATTATGTTTTTTATGGTTTATTATATTGAACACCTCGTTTTCTACACTAAATTAACTAATTTGGCACAAAAATTTAAAATTTTGGATTAGATGAGACACGTGGTGCAAAATTAAACTCTAATTGAAATTCAATTTTTACACTAAATTAACTTACTTGGCACAAAATTCTAAAATTTAGATTAAATGAGACACATGGCGCAAAATTAGACTCTAATTGAAATTCAATTTTTACACTAAATTAACTTACTTTGCACAAAATTCTAAAATTTAGATTAAATGAGACACATGGCGCAAAATTAGACTCTAATTGAATTTCAATTTGAAATTTAATTGAATTTTCTCTCTGCTTTACTTATTAGTATATATATATTATAATTTCTTAGAATCTATTTACTAAAAACAATATCTACTTACCAAAAAAATTATACTGAGAATGATAACAAATGTCATCATCTCCCAACAATAAGCAACTAAGTTTTGATAAAATATCATCACAATATTTAAATTTTCACAATAAATGATGATGTAGGGATAAGGGCCCAAAATTGTATATTGAGCCTTGGGTTTTGGCCGAGGGCGTTGATTGGTCCGAGGACAAATAAACAATAGTGAAGGTGTTAAGTTCAGAGTCCTAAAAGTAACATGCAAGTGGAAAGGTTAGGAAAGGTGATTTGAGGAGGATTGTCTCCTCGGATGAACGAAGCACAGATCAAATGTATATTCTATCACTCAAAGTGACCTTCCAAGAAATTCCATTGAGAGGGATGTGCATTAGAAATGTACTGGAAGAATGAGAGTTAGGAAATATCTAAGGAAAAGTTGCTGCCACAACATTGAATGTCCTACAGCTAACTTTTTAGCCGCATTTATGTGGAGAAGACCACTAAACAAAGTCTTTGCCTTAGCTATCATAACTCATAAAAAGTCAGAGAGGGTGTTTGATGGGACAAGCACTCGAGTAGTGACTCAAATAATCAACAAGTGTAGGATCAAGATCGTCCAAATAAAACTATATAATGTAAGAGATCCTCCATGGAGGGAGGATTGGAAATTTGCAAGAGAAAGCACTGTAACAACTTGAACTACATCCATAACCTTTTTCAATCAATATATACTAGAACATATCTCTTCGGATTAGGCCAAGGACAAATTTACTTAGAGAACTTCAATCCATCTTTGTTTGATTATCTTTTGAAATCCATTCTAATTGTTAAGTCATTCATTAGAGCTTAGTTCTCCAACTCACTCTCTACAAATTCATTGTAATGAGCCTATTAGGCTTGGATCCAATCATACTTTGGGCCAAGGATCAAAACACATCCCTACAATTGGCGCCATCTATGGAAAGAACTTGTGTGATAGTGAGTACAAAGATTAACTATGGTAGGATCAAGTCCCCATCAACAAGAATCCACGGGGTCCCAACGACAAGATGATTTCTTTAATCTTGAACGTAGGAGAGATCGAGAGGGTAGCGTGCACACTACACATACAAGTAGAAGCCACTCTCGAGTTGGAAGTCACGTCTCTCAAGAGCAAAATAACAGAGCCATGCAAAGGGAGATTGACCATTTAAAGAAGGAGTTACGCCATTCACGATGAAAGCGAACCCCCTCTAACTCTGACATTTTCTCTAATGACAAAAAGGATGCTAGTTATAAACAAAGGTCAAGAACCCCACCTAATGAATCTTTCTCCTACGATGAAGGGCACCATCACAAATGAAAGTATAAGAGCCCACCACGCAAAGGCTTGGGAAATGACATTATGAGCAAGGCATTGAACCAGATTTCCAAATCACCCTTCATGCACAAGATTGAAAGGGCAAGACTATTCAATCAGCCAACATTCATAATCTACAATGGTCGAATGGATCCTATGAAGCATGTGAGCCATTTCAACCAAAGAATGGTCATCCATTCCAAAAATGAGGCCTTGATGTGTAAGGTGTTCTCGTTCACTCTAGGACCCATTGCGATGAGATGGTTTAATAGCCTGGGGCAAACTCTATAAATTCCTTCAAGGGGCTCACCCAAGCATTCGGCTCCCATTTTATCACGTGCAAAGGGGTTCCTCAACCCTTAGATTCTCTATTATCCATGTCCATGCGAGAGGGTGAAACCCTAAAAACGTATTCGAACAATTATTGGGAAATGTTCAATGAGATAGATGATGACTTTGATAACGTGGCCATCAGCACTTTCAAGGTCAGCC
Source organism: Quercus dentata (assembly GCA_028216015.1). Taxonomy (NCBI): domain Eukaryota; kingdom Viridiplantae; phylum Streptophyta; class Magnoliopsida; order Fagales; family Fagaceae; genus Quercus; species Quercus dentata. Next base: position 45,541,978 of record CP116453.1, on the reverse strand, counting down.
TTCCAACTCGAAAGCACGCTTTAAGGAAGTCTCTGATTGGAAAACCTATCATCAATGTGTGCCAACTCATGGACTAGATTGACAAGTATAAAGGGGTCAAGGAAGACCAGCAGCAAGGGAAAGGTAAGGCCAAGGTTATCCCTCAAGAGATAAGGGATTTCGAGTTAGACCAATACAATAACAATCGACCTCGGAGAGACTTTGCTGGATAACCAGGGCCTGCCAATACTCAAATGGTTAATGCGGTGTTTCGAGAACCAATGCATCAGGTTCTTGAGAAGATCAAGAATGAGCCGTTCTTCAAATGGCCAAATAAGATGGTAGGAAACCCTATGAGACACAATCAAAGCCTTATTGCTAGTACCACCAGGACCAGAGACACACTACGGAGGACTGTAGAAAAGGGTCGAGAAAGACCAACAAGAAGGGAAAGGTAAGGCCAAGGTTATCCCTCAAGAGATGAAGGATTTTAGGTCGGACCGATACAATAACAATCGACCTCGGAGAGACTTTGCTGGACAACCAGTGCCTGTTAATACTCAAGTGGTTAATGCGATGTTTCGAGAACCAATGCATCGGGTTCTTGACAAGATCAAGAATGAGCCGTTCTTTAAATGGCCAAATAAGATGGTAGGAAACCCTATGAGACATAATCAAAGCCTTTATTGCTAGTACCACCAGGACCAGAGACACACTACGGAGGACTATAAAAATTTGTGGGATCATCTAGACCAACTAGTTCGAGAAGGAAAATTGAAGCGCTTCTTGCATCATTCCAGTGGTCTATAAGGTCAAGCAAATTCAGAACCCCGAAGAGACGCTTCTTTGAGACCTCATTTGGGAACAATAAACGTCATCTTTTCTCGCTCCCAGAATGACCAATTCTTGTCCCTCTAGAATGATGTCTGTGGCTCGGCTATCCGCCAAGAACTCTAATTCAGAGTCAAAGAGGGCTAGAGTGGATATCCAACCGATGTTGAGTTTTTCGGATGATGAAAAAATTGGAACCATTCAACCACACGACGATGCTTTGGTTGTCATGCTCGGGATTAGGGGGTATAACGTGAAAAAGGTAATGGTGGACCAAGGCGGTGATGCTAAGATTATGTACCCCGACTTATACAAGGGGTTGAACTTGAGACTCGAGAACTTAACAGCCTACGATTCTCCTTTGTTAAGCTTTGAAGGGAAGGTCGTCATTCCAAGGGGTCAGATTAGACTACCCGTGCAGGCTAATTCAGAAGTGGTGGAGGTAGACTTTATCGTGGTGGATGCTTATTCCCCTACACACCCATTGTGGCCAGGCCTTGGCTTCATGCCCTAGGGACTGTCTCTTCCACTCTACACCAAAAGGTGAAATATCCATTGGGAGGCCAGATTAAAGAGATTGTTGGGAGTCGGTTCACGGCTAGGCAGTGTCTAGTGGCTGCCATCTTACACCACTGAAGTCGGGTCCTTGGCCTCTGTAGAAAGGGGCTTATAGCAATCAAAAACTCTGGTGTCACCCGTCAATGGATCAGCTGAGGAGGCGAAATGTGAAGATCTAGAAATGGTTATTGTTGGTGATGATTCGGAGAAGTTCTTTCGGATCGAAGCTTAACCGCCTCCTTAAGAGAAGGAAGAACTAATAGAGTTTCTTAGGAGAAATGTTGATATGTACGCGTGGAACGCTTACGAAGCCCTAGGAGTGGATCCGAGCTTTATCTGCCATCATTTAAATGTCAATCCATCTTTCACCTCCCAAAAAGCAATCACCTTGGCACTCATTCAAAGATCATTCTAACGCTGTCAGAGACGAGGTGATGAAGCTTAAGCAAGCGGAGGCTATCAAGGAGGTTTTCTACCTCGAGTGGCTGGCCAATACTATGGTGGTGAAAAAGAAGAGCAGGAAGTAGCGAGTGTGTGTGGACTTCACGGATCTAAATAAGACTTGCCTAAAGGATCCCTTCCCTATGCCTAGGATAGACCAAGTGGGAATGCAACCATAGGCCATCCTCGAATGAGCTTCTTAAATGCCTTTTAAGGATACCATCAAATACCACTAGCCTTGGGCAATCATGAAAAGACAGCTTTTGTCACTTCCACTAGAAACTACTACTACAAAGTGATGTCCTTCGACTTAAAAAATGCAGAGTCTATCTATCAAAGGATAATGACTAGGATGTTGAACCACAGTTGGGTAAAAGTATTGAGATCTATATAGACGACATGGTGGTGAAGAGTAAAATGGTATCCGAGCATGTGGAGGACCTCGGGAACATTTTTGAAGTTCTGAGGAAATACAAGTTGCACCTTAATTCTTCCAAATGCTCTTTTGGTGTGGGGTCGAGCAAGTTTGGGCTACATGGTCACTCATCGTGGAATTGAAGTCAATCCCGACCAGATTAAAGCAATTAACAACTTACAACCATCTCGGAATCCCAAGGAAGTCCAGAAGCTAACAGGAATGATAGCTACCTTGAATTGATTTATCTTTTGATCGCTTGACAAAAAGTGCACTTTTCTTCCCGTTAATGAATAAGTGGAAGGGACTTGAGTGGACCGAGGAGTGTGCTTTAGCCTTCCAACAGCTTAAGGAATATCTCTCTCGGCCATCAATCATATCCAATCCTGAGATGGATGAAGTTTTGTTTGCTTATATTGTTGTGGCCCCTCATGTTGTAAGCTTGGTGTTGATACAAGTTGATAGTGGCGTACAAAGACCAATTTATTATGTGAGCAAGTCATTACATGAGGCTAAGGTCCGTTATCTACCACTGAAAAATGCCATTTTGGCGATGGTACTACACGTAAACTCCCCCATTACTTCCAAGCACACACGCTTGTTGTCCTAACCTAGCTCCGGCTCAGAGCTCTGCTCCGAAGTGCTGATTACACGAGGAGGATTGCCAAGTGGGGTACGATCCTAGGGGCTTTTGACATCAAATACATGCCTCGTACCTCTATTAAGAGCCAGGTCCTCGTAGATTTGGTGGCCGAATTTGTTGAATCCTCGTTTGAGAAAGAAGTAGAAACGCAACACATGGATGGAAAATCAGTTGGCCCAATCACCCCGCAAGAACCTTTATTCTGGAAGGCATATGTTGATGGCGCAGTGAATTAAAGGAGATCCGGAGTAGGGCTAGTTCTGGTCTCACCCGAGAAGATCACCATTAAGAAATCATTAAGATTGGGATTCTTGGCCACAAACAATGAAGTTGAGTATGAAGCTCTCTTGATGGGAATGGCCATGGTTCAAAGAATGGGCAGAAAAGCGGAAGAGATGTTCTCGGACTCAAGATTAGTTGTTGGCCATGTGAAAGGAGAGTTAGAAACGAAAGACGAGAGAATGCAAGGGTATCCGGATCAAGTCGGGCGTTTGTAATCGGGGTTTGAATCTTTCACCCTATTGCATATCCCTAGAAGTGGAAACATACATGCCGATTTCTTAGCCACACTTGCATCCTCATCAACGCCGAGCTTACCTCGGGTCATCCTAGTAGAGGACTTGTACAAGCCCACAGAGGTGAAGAGAGAGGTGGTCCACGTTCACCAAGTTAGGGCAAGACCCGATTGGATAGACCCCATAGTACTATTCTTAAAGAAGGATATCCTGCCTAAGGAGAAATCAAAAGTTGACAAGGTACGCAGAAAGGCTCCTTGGTTCTGGCTGTCCGATGACCAAAAATTATACAAATGCTCTTTTTCTGGACCATACCTGCTAAGCATACACTCCGAGACATCAGAAGTACTCCTAAAGGAGTTATATGAAGGGATTTGTGGAAACCACACTAGAGGCAGATCTTTGTCTCACAGAGCCATCACTCGGGGCTATTGGTGGCCAAATATGCAAAAGGAAGTACAAGAGTATGTAAAGAAGTGTGACCAATGCCAAAGATTCACACCAAACATACACCAACCGAGGGGAGTCCTTAATCCTTTGTCTAGCCCTTGGCCTTTTGCTCAATGGAGCTTGGACATTGTAGGCCCTCTCCAAGGCAACTAGGAACAAGAGATACTTGCTAGTCGACACGGAATATTTCACTAAGTGGGTTAAGGCTAAACCCTTGGTGAATATCGAGGATGTAGATGCTAAGAAATTTGTTTGGAAAAACATTATCACTCGGTTTGGAGTCCCTCGTACCCTCATCTAGGATAATGGCCATTAGTTCGATAGCAAAGCCTTCAGGAGATACTGTTGTGATCTTGGAATTATACATAGATATTCCACCCCAGCTTATCCCCAAGGGAATGAACAAGTTGAGACTATTAACAAGGTCATAGTGAACGGACTTAAGAAAATGTTGGATGATGTGAAGGGAAAGTAAGTGGAAGAACTGTCACATGTCCTCTAGACATATCGAACCACACCTTACAGGTCCACAGGGAAAACCCCCTTTTCAATGATGTACGAAGTCGAGGCTGTTATTCCTTTAGAGACTGGTTTCCCAACCACGAAAACAAGTTCCTTCAATCTGAGCAATAACAACGGGTTGCTAGAAAAAAGCTTAGACTTAATTGAAGAAAGAAGAGAAAATGCAATGGTCTAATTGGCATATTACCAACACAAGCTCAAGCAAGGTTATGATGTTAATGTGAAGTCGAGACCATTAGAGCCTGATGACTTGGTGTTAAGAAAGGTTCTAAGTATTGCAAAGAACCCAGCTTGGGGAAAGCAGGGGCCCAACTGGGAAGGGTCATATCGCATCACCTCAGTGGCTGGTATAGGAGCATATTTCCTCGAAGACCTAGATGAACATGTAATACCACGCCCTTGGAATGTAAACAACCTGAAAATGTATTATTATTAATGAAAGTTCCCTTTATCATATGCTCATTTATTGTGTAAATACATCGTACTTCCTATTATTATCTTTATAAGTGTTAAACAGAATCTTAGTCATGCCTGGTTCCTTGGACTACATGCTTTGGAAAAATTAACACTCAATGACATCTTTATAAGTGTTAAACAGAACTTTAGTCATGCCTGGTTCCTCGGATCACATGCTTTGGGAAAATTAACACTTAATGACATCTTTATAAGTGTTAAACAGAATCTTAATCATGCCTGGTTCCTTGGACCACATGCTTTGGAAAAATTAACACTTAATGACATCTTTATAAGTGTTAAACTGAACCTTAGTCATGTCTGGTTCCTCGGACCACATGTTTCGAGAAAATTAACACTCAACAACATCTTTATAAGTGTTAAACAAAACCCTAGTCATGTTTGGTCCCCCGGATCACATACTTGGGGAAAATTAACACAGTGATATCTATTGGCCTTTTACTAAGTGTTAAAACAGATCCAGGATTTTACCCAACTCCTCGGATTGATGGCTTTGAGTAAGTCGACGTCCTTATTTATTTATCTAAGTGGTGAGCAAGATGAAGGTTGTCTGCCCCTTTTATTTTTTACAAAGTATATATTTATCTCCATTAGATTCAACCTTCATTGCAGAAGGTTCAATTCTCAATACAAGTATGTGGTAAACCTCTTTATTGCTGGTACTTGATCAAATTGCTTAAATTGTTAGTAGTGTATTATTGTTAGTTTTTATTAAAGATAGAATAGCAATAGTTCAATGCTATTTGTAATAGTAATAAGCTTCAAAGCACATAAAGTAAAGGTACAAGAGATAAAAAGAAAAGCATTTTCATTAAACAGAAGAAGGAGTACATTGTATACATTGACAGAATGCCACTAATTAAAAATAATAATAATAATAATAAAAAAAAAAAAAAAAACAACAACAACAACAACAAAAGAAACTACAAGGTAAGTCTAAGTGCTACTTCTTGGCCTTGGGAGAGTCTTTTTTTTGGCTCGACCGGGAGGCAAGAACATACTTGGCCTCTTTCTCCTTTGCTTTGGCCTTAGCAACATCCTCGGCCTGAGGATCAATCTCTTTGGTCTTGGCCTCTGTCTCCTTTGCCTTGGCCTTAGCAGCATCCTCGGCCTCTGAAGAGGGCTTAATCTCTTTACCCTTGCCCTTGTCTTTGGCCGCTTGAGCCCCTTGGCATTGATCACCCGCTTGGTTGGGTCCTTTCGAAACCTCGGGAAGGAGAAGAGTAGCCTAAGTAGTCAAAGGCTGCCCTAAAGTCTTTGGAGCAAGGGTAGTGGGAGAAGGGATGGCACCTGAGACTTCACAAATATCCGGGTGATAGTATATGCTCCCAGGCTACCTCCACGCCGAGTCCAGCAGGGACTCCTGCAACATTAAGGGCTTCTGCCCATGTTACCATACAATAATCCCTACATACCTTGGCTAGCTCCTCGGTGAGCCTGGCTTGTGTTTCTTCCACGCCGAGGGCATAGGATGCTTGCTTTTCAGCTTCTGCTGCCTCCTTGGCCAACCGAGCTGCCTCCTTAGCCTTCAGTAGCTCTACCTTCAGCTCTAGCACAAATTGCCTTAAAGTGTCCAGCTCTATCTCGATCGATAAAGCAACTTGCGCTAGTCCTCGGCTTGAGTCCGGGCATTCTTTAATCCTACCTCAGCACTTCTTCTATCCCTCTCCTCGACAGATAGCTTGGAGAGCAATTCCTTGTTTTCCTCCTTCGCGGCCCCCAAGGCCTTTTCGATCTCGAGGTGGAGGTGGACCTCGTTCTTGGTCCATATCCTTGGCTAGAAGAAGTGGCTACTCCAAGGCTTCAGCTATATGGGCAGAATGACCTCTTTGGAACTCCCCGACAGAGGTGTTCCAAGGGATGGCAACCCCATCCACCTCCAATTGAGGAGACCAAATGCGGTGCTAAAGGCTCACCTCGGCCCCAATTTGCTCCTCTCGACTTTCCATAGAAGTGGCCCTCTTGTCCCTACGGTCTTTGGCCGTTTTTTTGTTTTGTTTAGTACCCTTCCGAGGGGCTACCTTCCCTTCCTCAAGCTCCCGCACTAGTCTCTTCTTCTTTAGATTTGGAATAGCTTGCGATCCGAGGTCGATAGGGGTGGAAAGGGAGGAGGGGGAAGAATAGGAGGAACATGGGACTTGGGGACTTCTTTTGAAGCTGACCCCTTGTTCCTTGCAGCCATGAGCTCTTTTAGGCCCTTATTCCCCCGATTCAATGCCATCTCGTCTTCCTCTTCTTCGAAGGTGATGTCTAGACGGGCAATCACCAGAATCGGGGTGTGAACACCTGAGTGCCTATCAGGCTCATCCTCGGCGTCCGAGATGTGAACTACTTGAACCCTTTAAGTCTCATATTCTTCAAAGTAAAATTTATCTATTTCCTCCTCGAGTGATAAGTAGGAAGAGGCAATCTCCTCCCTTGGTGGTGCTGCTACCTCGGGCGAAACCCGTTGAAGTGGTAGTATGACCAGTGGAAGGTCTTCTTAGGCTAGGAAATTTGGGATTGACACGTCAATCCATGCAAGCCGCGGGTCACCTGCTCTTATAGCGTGGCCTATTTCTTGATATATCTCCGAGATGGGCTTGAAGTCCAAGATCAAGTGGACGGCTCGCAACTACCTATCCTCACTTACAAAGATCTCATACCTCGGTAAATAGTTAAGAGCTGTAACGTTGGTCGGACTTAGCACAGGCGCTACGTGCCTCTTGTCCGCAAAAATAATCGAGGAGTAGAATATGGTCAAAAAGTTAAAATCCATCATCAAAGAGAGCAAAACGAAAGAGAAATAATAACATAGTTAGGGTTAAAAGATCTAAATCTCTTGCTAAGGAACCTAACTCTAAGGTATCCCACCTACACTCCCTCTCGGACGAGGCATTGAAGGCTATCATGCCACACTCCCAAAACTATCAGGTAGTCGTCTTTCATACCGTTATTAGATTTGGGGAGGCATGAGACGAGCCTAACGATAGGTGATCTGAACTTGAGGTAAAACCCCGCGTCAATGAGTGAGTGGCACTCATACATATGGACCACATCATGCCAGGTAAGCCCCAAACCCAAATGCTCATTTAGAGCATCAATCTTTGTCGGCCGACGCTGCCTAAGACCCTAAAAAGGTTGGGTGCGCACTTATGAGGACACTACCTATGGTTAATGAGGTAGTCTCGGGTTATTCTACCCATAGGGAGTGTCATTCCTCCTTCTATAAAAGCTATCATAGGAATGATGACTTCCTCCTCTTCTTTATGTGTTAATAATTGGTCCGGAGCATAATACCACAAAGCAACTCCTTGTGGTATGTGATATCCGGTCTTAAAGGCCTCTATATTTGCGGGGGAGTCTACAAGGTGCTTATACCTACCCATTTGGACAAACTACAAGGAATCAAATGAAGTTTCAAGGGAAAGAATATGAATTGGAAGGTCGAGGAGACCGGTCGAGAAGAAAGGAACCAAGGAAAAGAAGAAACTTACGGAAATTAACACTTATGGTGCCTCTAGTGCCTCTCAAAGGTTTAAATTTTAAAAGGGGAGGAGCGAGAAATCTTGAAGGATTAAAAAGAGTTGAAGATTTGAGAGTTGGGAGTCTCTGAAAAAGCCTGAGGACTTGTGAAATGAGGAAAGTGATTTCCCAAGGTGCCTTATATAGAGGGCGAAATTGAGTGGAAGTTATCCCGCTCAAAATCCAAGGAGAAATATCAACCGTTGGATCTGCGCCTCATTGTTAGATGTGGGGAACAAAGTGCCGCCTGGACCAATTAATGACGCCTCGTGGGCTTTGAAACGTCAGTGACAATTATGGGGCACGCAAAACGGCACTCCTACATGTGAAAGTCAAAGGAGAAAATAGTGTTAATTCTTAAAAAATCAAAACCCCATTTTTTCTCCTCGGATAAGAGGGAAAAACCGGAGTTTTGAGGAGCTATTGTAGGGATAGGGCCCAAAATTATATATTGGGTCATGGGCTTTGGCTGAGGATGTTGATTGGTCCGAGGACAAATAAACAATAGTGAGGGTGTTAAGTTCAAAGTCCCATAAATAAAATGCAAATGGAAAGGTTGGGAAAGGTGGTCAGAGAAGGATTATCTCCTCGGATAAATGAAGCACAGATCAAACGTATATTCTATCACTCAAAGTGACCTTCCAGAAATTCTCATCGAGAAGGACGTGCATTAGAAATGTCTTGAAGAATGGGAGCTAGGAAATATCTAAGGAAAAGCTGCTGCCACCGCATTGAATATCCTCTGACTAACTTTCTAGCCACATTTATGTGAAGAAGACCCCTGAACAATACTGCCTTGAATATCACAACTCACAGAAGGTCAGAGAGGGTATCCGATGGAACAAGCACTCGAGTAGTGGCTTAAATAATCAACAAGTGTAGGATTAAGATCATCTAAAGGGAACTATATAATGTAAGAGATCCTCCATAGAGGGAGGATCGAAAATTTGCAAGAGAAAGCACTGTAATGTGCTTGAACTACATCTATAACCTTTTTCAATCAATATATATTAGAACAGATCTCCTCGGATTGGTCCAAGTACAAATTTACTTGGAGAACTTCAATCCATCTTTGTTTGATTATCTTTTGAAATCCATTCTAACTGTTAAGTCATTCATTAGAGCCTAGTTCTCCAACCCACTTTCTACAAATTCATTGTACTAAGCCTATTGGGCTTGGATCCTATCATACTTTGGGCCAAGGATCAAAACACGTTCCTACAGATGACATATGCTACAATTGAAACTCTTCATCAAATTAAATACTACAACCATTTGCAATGAATATTTTGTTACACATACTTCCTTCTTTATCATTTTATTTTATGAGCCTAACTACGATACTTAGCTTACTTAATTTTTAATAAACACCTTTTTAAGAAATAAAAAAATAACAAAAATAAAAAAACAAAATAACAAAAGACATATGTCATTGAAGTTTCTATTAGATAAAATTATAAATCTAGAAGATTTAAACCTCTAATAAATTAGTATTCTCTAGGTAACAAATAGAATACCATAGAACATCATTTTTACTTTTTAAGTATGACTAACATATAAATCTCAAAATACACAAAGAAAATTTTTTGGACATTAAAATTTAGTGAGACATTTTAAATATTGCACAATGAAATATTCTATGAATCATAAGATTTTGTTAGGATTTAACTAAGAGAGTAATAGCAGAGACTATTTGCTTGTGTATAAAATATAAATGAGGAAATTATTCAACTTTAAAGTTGGGGGATGAAACTACTCCAAACATAAAGGGGGGAAGTACTTTTTCTATATATATATATATATATATATTGGTAAAACTATGTGTTTTTTTCTTTAAACAATGTGTTAAAAAAAAAAAAAAAAAAACCCCAAGAAAACTATCTATAGAACTATGAATTTTGGCTCAACAAATTAGCTAAAAAAAAAAAAAAAGTCAAGAACACAATAAATGTCACGATATTTTTTCAATACCTTTATTTTAGCTATGGTGGGCGCTGGTATAATATTTTATAATTTTATTTTAGAGTAATGCTACATCTACAACATTTTCACTACAAATCCTAGATGGTAAATTGTTATTGATTTTTATTTGAGATAACCACTTTAAACTATGCATTAAAAAAAAAAAAAACAAAAAACAAAAAACAAAAACCAACAAAAGAAAATTGTGTGAAATAGTGAATTTTTGGTCACCAAATTTGACTAAACCAAAAAAGAAGTCTAGAAATATAACAAAATATCACAATATTTTCACAATACTTATATTTTCAACTGTGGTAAATTTTGGTTTGATATATATATATATATATATATATATATATACTTTATTTATAGAAATGCTATCTCCATAGTATTTACATAACAAATTTTAAATGGCAAGTTATTACTGATTTATATATGGATCCACAACTGATATCACTTTTTTATCCATCAATAGTAGCTTACCACCTAGGTTTTGTTATGAAATTAATGTGAAAATGTTGTGGGCTTAGCAATTTTTTATTTGATCTACAAGAAATTAAGTTCTCAACAATTGTGAAAATATCGTGATAACAAGAAGTATTACAACATTTTTACAAAACTTTTATTTTCAGTTGTGGTTGATCATATTCTCATATTTTATTATTTTATTTCGATTTATAAAAAATCGACACCTTAATAATTGTGTATTATGAAATTTATTGTGTCAGTATAACAATATATATACTAGCTCATATAATATTACAAAAAAGAGTACAAACCAATGACTGGAAAAAAGAAAAAAAAGAAAGGACTAATGAAGTGATGAACAGTGCATATTGAATAAATCAAAAAGTAACGTAGCTACTACAATGGCTTTTACACATTCACCGATTTACACAATAAGTGTTACAACATTTTCACAAAATATATATTTTCGATTGTGGTGGGTCACAGTCTTATATTTTATTGGAGGTGGGAAGAGGAGATGGCAGCTTTTTTTAAGGTGAAAGGGAATGGGTGTTTTGGGGAGAAATGAAGAGGAGAGTGGCGATCGTGGAGGTGGTGGTGGTGTGGAGTTATGGGGTTTAGTGGGGAAATGGAAGTTGTGGGTGTGGGGGAGAACTTGGGGGTTGAGAAAACGGTGGCCATGGGTTAGAGAGAGAGAGAGAGAGGGAAGAGATGTTAATTGTTAAGCCCTAAAGGAGAGAGTGGAGGTTTAGGACAATGGGTTTGGGGGATGGGGGTGTATCAAATGAATATAAATGACCCTATTCAGTTGCATAGATAGTGAGTAATACAATACACCTTTCATGTAGCTTCACCATTTATTCTCCATTGCTCACACTTACCACAATCGAGTGTTATAAGGTTATGATCCTTTTTTTTTTTTTTAATCCAATTACAAATATGCAAGTTATCTCAAAGTGCATGATAAAATGTATGTTTTTGAGTAATTTTAGGACCCCAAATTTTTCACAATAGAACATATTATGCTAGTTGTTTGTCACTATTCGGCAAAGGGTTATTTTAGTTTTAGAATCACAAGTAAATCCACAACTTTCCTACGTGACATATTGTGATTAGTTATTTCTCACTTTTATATTGACCAACTATTTTTTATTCTACTATTTATAATTAATTGCAAGGAAGAATTGTAGTAAAAGTTGTGAATTTGTTTTTATTATTTAATTTGTTTTTTTTTTTTTTGTATAAATTCACCACTTTTTTTTTCTCCACAACTTGCCAACTCAGAGGTGTGGCAAAGTTGCATAAAAAAAGGGTCTAAAATTTTTTTTTTATATGAAATTTTTTCTATGTTACCTTATGGATATGTCACTGACTCAAGCCTTGGAATGCCAAGAAGACAGAGTTGTGGACCTTGTGGCGGCTTTGAATTAGTCTAGGGGTTGGTGGTGAAAGTGCAATCTTCAACCATTTTTTTTTTTTTTTTTTTTTGGGTGCATACTGTTGGAGGATAAGACTTAAACCTACCGTTACACTTTTACACCCTACAAGCATTGTGCGCATGAATTAATAGCTCACGAAAAAGTTTAGATTAAAGCGAAAGACCGAAAGTTGTACGAGGGGACCATATTTGCAAAATTTTGGACGTTTTCACTGTTTTATATTTGTACTTTGTACAACGTTTTTAGCATGACAATGACAATGTTCCTATCTTTTCATGAATTTATTTCTATATAATGCTAAATCGTAGATAAGGCTTTTGTCATTTAACGAAGGCGCAGGGGCAAAGGGCCAAATTCTCTTTCTAACCTGTTTTTTTAATAAAAAAAAGAAGCAGCAGCCAAAGTTTACATTTAGGTCCTGTTTGAATACAATTTATTTTGTTGAAAATTGAAAATATTGTAATAAAATAATTTTTAAATGTGTAAAAAATTACTATTCACTCTTTTTTTACTGTTTATATACCTTGGTACATTGTTCATGTCCCATAAACAGTGCACCAGGCACTGTCTTAAAAAAAAAAAAAAAAAAAGCTGAAAACGTGGACGCGCAACACAGATGCGCAGTCCAAACCGCACCTAAGGGTAAACGGAAGAATAAATCCAATGAAGCCATTGAACAGAGTATTTCCACCATTCATGTCAAATAATAATTGTCATATTGAGAAATGGACTTGCAAAGAATTTCATGTTGTCCATCAGAGTGAGTGCACTCTTGAGGCGTACACTAGTATTCTTGTAAGAGTTGTTTTTTAGGCTTTGGCCAATTAAAGATAGCCTTTGTAACAAACTCATTAGCCAATCCGCAACTTGCTTATGTAAGTGGCCCAAGTCTAATAAGCTTTTGTCAATGAAAAAATAGCCACAATCTGAGAGGTATTGTTTCCAAGAGTGTATTTTGAAGAGCTAGCCCAACCTTACTTTAAGCAACTTTTTTTTTTTTGATGGGATTTAAGCAACTTATTAGCCCTTCTAAATTTGATCATTATTCACCAAATATCACTCCGTTAGATTTTGTTATCAGAGCTTGAGATCCTTAGGAGATCAAGCCTTGCATTCCTCATATTCATTTATGTGCCTCACATTCTAATGGTCTCAGTCCATAAGATTTCTCTAGTGTCTCTGTCTTTGCCTCTCTACCTTATCGACACACTCTCTCTCTCTCTCTTGATTTTTCAGTGTTTTATAAATCATGCGCAAAGCGATACATCTCATGTCTTTAGTAAATGATACATGAAACAGTGCTGATTGGGATTGTTTCTGGTGGTAGTATGATGGATATGATGGAAACAAGGCACAAATAGTTAATTGTGTTAAGCAGTGTTTTCGTAATAAGAGCAATGGTTTTTTTTTTTTTTTTTGGCTGACAGACACAATAGTTTTTTTAGTCGGTGTCCTTGGGACTAACAAATTACGTTGGTTTGGAATTATACCAATACATCTCTTGGGAGATTTTTAACATGTTAGATATGCCACTTGTCATGATGGGAGAAAAATTAGGAAAAATTACTCTCTCAGTTTCTGCTTCTGTATATTGTATTAAATTAAATAGATACTGGATACATTGATTTGTTAACCAATTATCAATCACACAAATGAAGATCCAATGGGAAAAGTTTTTGATAGAATGTCATTTTTTACTTTCGTCGGAAAATCCTAAGAAAACAATTTCAGGAAATCTTAGCAAAACAATGTCTATCCCTAAAAGTAGCAATTATATTATTTAATGCTTGAAAAATAAGAACATTAAAAACTAGTCTAGTTTTTATTTATGGATTGTGTTAGCGGGCACCTTGTGTTACGGGCACTATAAGATACCCGTTAACAACAATTTTTTTGGCAGCTTGTGGCAATAACTACAGTTTGTTTAGCAGCTTTTGGCAAAAAAAAAAAAAATTTTTAATCTTTTTGGCAGTTTTTTTGACAACTTTTAAGGAAAATCTTAACAAGCACCGCACCAATGCTTGTTAACGTTTCCCTTCATCTATTGCCTTATCTTGAATCCTCTTTCAAGTCTCCTTCCTCAAAGACTTCAAGTAGTACCTTTGTTCCACAATTTGTGTCTCTTCTTTAGTCCACACTTTTTCAGTGATCCAAGTCAGATGAGTAAAAAGTAAGTTTTCATCCATTGTCGTACTAACAATTGATGGAGACACCCTCCAGTACAAATTGTCTGAAACAATGGTCAGCATTATAGAAAAAAGTCAACCTAAGTCCGATTAGAGAAATATGATCCCATCCAAGTGATTGAATGATTGGGACGGCACAGCTCCACCAAGTACACACCCAGCAAACTTACGTACTCTCTAATGTGCTTGCTCAAGTGTACTAGCCAATCCTTTTTAGATTAACATGCAATTCTGAGCAATCTTCAACTTTAGTATTGCTTTGGTGCATAATTTTGATCCCATTCGATCTTCACTACTCTTGGAAAGAAATTACACCTATGTAAAAGGGGCTAAAATTAAATTTAAAACATAGTTCATACCTGATATCAATTTATGCAATTGAATTTGAAAAAATGAGGCATGAATGAAATCTTGTATTTTGTCACCTTGTATGTTTCATATGAACCAAGCCTATATATATTGAATTATAGCCAAGATTTTTTAATGACATGATTAGTTGATCAACCAATAAAAATGAGTTCTAGTCCGATGAAACCTTATTTAAGATCAACTTGAAAAATCAATTTGTCAATTTAAGTATATGCAATACTGTTAGGCACTTTGAAACTGGGCTTAAGTGCCGTTCAGGAGAAATTGTTTCCCACTCGGCACTTTCTTTTAAAAAGGCCTTCTCTAACAATTCACCCATCATTCAAGCAAGATAAAAAGAATCCCGGTTCAAATATCCAACCAATTTCCAGCAGTTTGCCTATCGTGCAAACATCAATTGCTAATGAAAAAACATGACCGGTTTCTTCATCAATTTTAAAATAGGGGATTCGCTTGCTTTCCAAATTCCCTAAACTAGGGATATTGGCCAGGATGTTTCAAACTATGCCCAAATTAGGGGCAGTGTCCAAATGATAGTGTCTCCATTTACATTGATTATAAAAATAAAAATAAAATCACCTAACAAGCTAGGGGTATTCGCCCAAATGATCGCCTTTGATTTAAATTGTTCCGAAAAATCACTTCCCTAACAAAGAAATTGCAATAAAAGAAAAGGATGTAATTGTTCCTGCCCACAGAAATGGGAAACAATTATTTTTATCTCCTCTACCATTTTGCTTCTTGATCAACCCAGATATCTCTTCTTGAACCTTTGACCTTGAGAATTATCACCTAAGTGACTTGACACCGAGGGTGTGCAGAGAAGCAGTATATAAACATAATAATTAATGATGATGATGATGCATATCAGCTCAACTGTATTGAGGATTGAAGTTTTATTTTGTTGCTAAAAACTGCATTCATGACATCATCTGCTAAAAGACAATAATAGAACAATATTATACAATGGGTGGTTTTCGCAGTTTTTTTCTTGAATCCAAATATTTTCAACTGGTGGTAGAGGAAGGGGGTCGGTTTTTTTCGTTAAGGATTTTTGAGCGGAGTAGGTACTACATGAAGTCGGTCTTCATGGGTAAGAATGGGGCACAATGGCTGATGAAGAGTATAGAACAGATAGCTATTGGGATCAATCCGAAGTTTTTTTATACGTTCAGAGAAGGTGACTTAGCTTACACCCTCCAACGTAGCTCAAACTCTTTTGGCATGTTCTTACTCTTGACTAAGTTTAAAGTTGGCAGGTCTAGGAGGACCATTTTTATTCCAGAAGGCAGAGATAAGAATGGATGGAGGGTTTTTGGGTTAGAACTAAGGAAGTTGTTAGAACCTGACAACTATGTAAATGGTGGGTCTGGTTTTTCGAAGTTCGTAGCTCAGCATCATAAGGTTAGTTCAAGGGTTCAACCATTTAAAACCTTTGCCGATACGGTGCGTGGGCCTCAGGTGCAGGTCAAGGGCCGGAATCAGCCAAAGCTGGTCAGTGCCCATGCTAAAGGGACAATGATTTTAGAGGATAAGAAAAGAGTGAAGCAGAACCCAGCTTTTGAACAAAGGCCGGGGAGCACATCAGGTCCGACAATTCTTGGAGGAGGAGAAGTGGGTTCCCGGTGCATGAATGCGGATTTTGAATTTGGAGAGACAGATGCGGTAAAAGAAAAGAGGAGATCTCCGTTGAAAATCCATTCAAACTGGAATAAACGTGCTAATGGTAAAGAGCGTGAACTGAGGCATACTGACTGGACAGAAGGAGGCTTGTCTGTTAAGGTGAATGAGGAAGGAATTAGGCGTGTAGCTTGGTCATCTAATAAAGATGGACTGAGATATCCTTTTTGGGTTAATAGCAGTCAAAAGGGGCAGGTTGTGGGTCCCTCAAGGTCACGGGTTTATCAATAAGAGGAGTGTTACATGGAATAAATATAAAAGTGGTTTTAAAAGTCTTAAGTGGGTCGCACGGGGTGAGAAGCCCATTGTGGGCTTAGGCTCCTTTTGTGACACAAGAGGTCCAGAGAAGCCTGTGCTGGATTCTGGCCCAAATGGTGACACAAGCATGGGCTTTCCAAACTTTCCAAATATTCCAGAGTTAAACACAATCAGACTTGATATGGGAGATAGTTCTTCTTTGGCTAACCCGAGACTAACAACTCTTGACTCGGTGTTGGTGGCGAGCTCTAAAACACCGTATGACTCCAGTGGGTCGACTGAATCTAGGACACTAGTACTAACAACTGGGTTAGCGACGCCGGTACTAATGATCAAGGTTAGCGTCGCCGGTGGGTGTACCGAGGAGCGATGTTGATGAAAGGAGCTCCTCGGACACTCACATGCATGTGGCTTCGTCGGTAAGGGCGACGCTATCCAAGGATAAGGGAGTAGTGACTCACCAGCACTGGGCATCGTCGGTGGAAGTATCGGGGTGTATCGAGTTTCTTCTGAAGATGGGTTTCAGATTTAGCTTCGATCGAACAAGATTTTTTGGGCTTTTACATGTCTTTGTCGGGTGGGCTGATTTACGAAGGTAAGAGGTCGGTGATTCTCGATTTTGTGCCGAGATTGGTTGGACCTTCTTTTCCCGATCTTTTTCTGGAGTTTTTGAGAGCCGGGTCAATGGGTCTTGGAGTATCGGGTCAGGAGGCTAATTCTTTTTCTATAAGGAACGCCTAAGTCTTCCTAGGGAGGTCTTGCTTGTGGAGGATGAAGTGGATTTTTCTCTGGGTTTTGGTGCAACAGAATCGCCAGATTGTTTACCTCTCAAACCATTGCTCCGACTGTGCCAACAATTCCTAAGAGTTGGAGGTGGCCACCGAGGTATTCAATGTTGAGAATAAGTTAGATATTTCTGGGTAGGTGAAACACACGAAATTCACGGGTTCATAAATTGGTTGGTTTGACAACGACTCAACATAAGAAGTTGTGCATTGCTCTCTTACAAAGGTTAAAAACTGTGATGGAAGCAAAATGAATGTGTTACACAGGAAAGAAACGGGTAGCAAAAAAGTGGCTAAGTCCAAAAACAAGGGATGTAGAGAGTTACAAAACTTGATCTGTTCGGTGAATTATGACAGGAGATAGAGGGCGGTCTTGTCTTGGTGTTAGTAGTTGGGGTTAGTTTTGTGTTTATGAAGATAAAAATGATTTCTTGGAATGTTAGAGGCTTAAATGATCCTCGGAAACGCCTTGTGGTGAAGAATTTGTTGCGGGAGTGGAAGTGTGATGTTATTTGTTTAGAAGAGACGAAAATTGCTAGCATGAATAGACAGTTAGTCTATAGTTTGTGGAGCCGCCCATATGTGGATTGGGTCATTTTGGGAGGTGGTTGGACTGCTGGTGGTATTTTGCTTATGTGGGATAAAAGGGTCTTGGAGAAGGTGGAGGCTATGGTTGGTACTTTCTCGGTTTCGGTAAAGTGGCAAGGGGTGGGGGACGGTTTTATATGGGCATGTTCGGGGGTGTATGGCCCAAATGATAATATTGTGAGGGGTCACATGTGGGATGAGTTGGTGGGTATTCAGCGGTATTGGAGGATACCATGGTGCTGCTTTGGGGATTTTAATATTGTTCGCTTCCCTAGTGAGCGTAGGGGTGAGACTCGTTTGACCTTGGCTATGGAAAAATTCTCTAAATTTATTGAGGATTTTAATTTTATTGATTTGCCTGTGGAAGGAGGTAGATATACTTGGTCAAGTGGTACCGATCAACCAACGATGTCTGGATTGATAGGGCTTTGGTCACTCCAGATTGGGAGGACCATTTCCCAGATGTTATTCAAAGGATTTTACCCCGTCCTATCTCGGACCACGGTCCAATTCTTTTGGAGGCAGGGGGAATGGCAAGGGGGAAAAGTCCGTTTAGATTTGAAAATATGTGGTTGAAGACGGAGGGATTTGTGGACAGAGTTCAATCTTGGTGGACTCGGCATTCTTTTGTAGGTACACCAAGTTTCGTGCTTGCAAGAAAATTGAAGGCTTTGAAAGAGGACATTGTGCAATGGAATTGCCGAGAGTTTGGTAATGTAGTGCGTCAAAAGAATCAGCTTTTGGAGGAGCTGAAAAAATTAGACGCCAAGGAAGGGGACTTTGGTCTCACCGATGGTGAGAAAGGTCATAGGGCAGCTTTGAGGTCCCAGGTGGAGCATCTTCTTTCCTTGGAAGAAATTTCCTGGAGACAAAAATCTAGGATGTTATGTATCAAGGAAGGGGATAATAATACCAAGTTTTTTCACAAAATGGCTAATTCCCATAGAAGGTTTAATCATCTAAAGACCTTGGAGGTGGATGGTGTGGTTTTTGAGGAGGAATCCGAGGTTACTAATCAGGTAGTACAATTTTATAAAAATTTGTACAAGGAGACTGAGGGGTGGAGGCCCCTTGTGGAGGGGTTGGAATTTGATCGTATTGGGGATATGGAGAGGGGTTGGCTTGAAAGGAAATTTGAGAGAGAGGAGATACTCCAAGTTGTAAATGACTTGGAAGGGGATAAAGCTCCAGGCCCGGATGGGTTTATTATGACGTTTTATCATCATTGTTGGAGAGTAGTGGAGAAAGACATCTTAGCGGTCTTTGAAGAGTTTTTTCAACACTATAAGTTTGAAAAGTCCCTTAATGCTACCTTCATTGCATTAATTCCTAAAAAGAATGATGCCTTTAATATTAGAGATTTTCGACCTATTAGCTTGGTGGGGAGTGTGTATAAAATCTTGTCTAAGGTTTTGGCAAACTGTTTGAGAGTGGTTTTAGATCGCTTGATCTCTGAGACTCAGAATAGTTTTGTGGGTGGGAGACAAATTCTGGACTCGGTTCTCATTGCTAATGAGTGTGTGGATAGTCGAGGGAAGAGTAGGGTTCCCGGAGTCATTTGTAAACTTGATATTGAGAAAGCCTATGATCATGTGAATTGGAAGGCTTTGTTGAATCAGTTGAATAGAATGGGCTTTGGAGTGAAGTGGTGTAAGTGGATCCGTACTTGTATTTCCACAATTCAATTCTCGGTTTTGATTAATGGGTCTCCAGCTGATTTTTTTGGTAGTTCGAGGGGTTTAAGACAAGGGGATTCGCTATCTCCTATGCTATTTTTGATTATGATGGAGGTGTTTAGTAAGATGTTGAGAAGAGTGGAGGGAGTCGGCCCGATCCGTGGTTTTAAAAGTCGAGGGTAGGAGGGGTGGTGGAGAATGTGTTACTCATCTATTATTTGCGGACGATACCATCCTTTTTTATGGTGCGGATGTGGAGCAAATTCTTCATATTCGACTGTTGTTACTCGGTTTTCAGGCGATTACAGGTTTGAAGGTTAATGTGCATAAGAGTGAGATGGTTCCTATAGGGGAGGTTGATGATGTGCATGCTTTGGCTGAAATTTTGGACCGCAAAGTTGGAAAGTTGCCTATGTCTTATCTTGGTATGCCGTTGGGGGCTTCACATAATTTCCCTTCAATTTGGAATCCTATTCTGAAAAAATTTGAGCGGCATTTAGCTGGGTGGAAGAAGTTGTATTTGTCTAAAGGGGTGATAGCAAGACTCATCCGGTAGGATGGGATAAAGTTTGTGCGCCTATAGCCAATGGTGGCCTGGGGATAAGGAAGCTTACCACTTTCAATAAGGCCTTACTGGGAAAATGGTTGTGGCGGTTTGAGAAGGAAGAGGGTCGGTTATAGAGGAGGGTGGTAGTTTCAAAATATGGGGAAGAATGGGGGGGATGGACTTCTAAGTTGGGTAGGGGAGTTCATGGGTGTGGTTTGTGGAAAGGTATTCGCATGGGTTGGGAGGAATTTAGCAAATATTGCCGCTTTGTTATTGGGTTGGGGAATAGAGTGAGGTTTTGGCAGGATGGGTGGTATGGCGATCAACCTTTTCTATTGGCTTTCCCAAGGCAGTATGATATTGCCATTGATAAGAAGGTTTCTGTAGAAGCTTCTTTGTCAAGGCAAGGGGCGGAAAATAGAAGAATTTGGGATGCTCGTTTTATTCAGGAATTTAATGATTGGGAGATGGATGAAGGGCTGCATTTTCTTCATATATTGGGAGCTAATACTCCTCCAATGGATGTGGGAACCGGATGAGATGGAAGTTGAAGCCTAATGGGGTTTTTGACATCTGATCATATTATAACAAATTAAGGAACTCTCCTTCAACTATCTTTCCTTGGAAAGCTATCTGGAAAGTTAAGGCCCTTAGGCGAGTTTCCTTTTTCGTTTGGTGTGTTGCTTGGAATAAGATCCTAATGGGTGACAACCTGAAATTGAGGAAATTGGTTTTTGTGGACTGGTGTATTATGTGCCGTCTTTGTAGAGAGACGGTAAACCACTTATTTCTTCATTGTGAGATGGCTTATCGGTTTTGGAATTTTGTCTTTATAACTTTTGGCTTGTCTTGGGTTATGCCTAGATCGATCCCGGATATGCTTTTTGGGTGGTGGAATTAGTTGGAGAAGCACTCGTCTCAAATTTGGAATTTAGTTCCCTTATGCATCATTTGGTGTATTTGGAGGGAACGGAATCGGCGGACTTTTGAAGATTTGGATAATTCCGGTGATCAAATGCTTGCATCTTTTAGTGGAACTCTTTTTTATTGGTCTCGGACTTGGGGACTCACGACTAGTGATTCTCTCCCTTTTTTCCTTAGTTCTCTTTCTCTTTGTTATTAATTTGTTGTTTGGTTTTTCTATTTTTTTGTTTTTTTCTCTGTTTTCTTCTCCTTGTATTTCTTGGGTTTGCTCTTTGTTTTTCTAACATAGAGTAGCCTTTCGTATATATATCATTCTTACTTATCAAAAAAAAAAAAACACCCATCCCACCAAACATAAAAGAATAATTTCAGAATGACTTCATAATCTTTGTAATCTACACACATTTAGCTTTAAAACAACCAATCATCTCTATTCTCAAAATTAATCCTTCCACAGATTCAAGCGAAATTTCTACAAATAACACATTTGTATTGAAGTACAACCAAAATCCAATGACAGGCTGCTTAGGCCTATCGCTGAAACTTGTTCATAATAATGAAACAGCCATAAGTTAAAACAGCATACTTCATCCCACCTTTGTACAATCAACAAGAAATCACAGACCCATGATCCTGGCAATTTGATTGCTAGGCATCATGCAAATATGATGACTTCCCCCCATAGCTCCTCAAACAGACACAGTGGTTGTTTTGGCTGGAGTCTTAACTGGGGGCTCTTCCCTGAAGCCTAACATCTTATTTAATGCCCCAATATAGGCCTTGACACTAGAAACAACGATATCCATTCCTGCACCAATTCCACTGGCACAAAAACAAGGCAGATTTTATGTTCTATGAATCTGGACTTAAAAAGAATCAAATATGCCAACTAAAAAGAAAAACAATACGTATGGTTGGGTTCATGTTACACGTAATTTTAAGCAATGTTATATTATTCAAATATTTTTTTTTTTTTTGTTTTTGACATCTGCCGTTGGATTACATTTTCTATTTATAACATCCATAATTGCAAAATTTCAAGATGATCATAAATCAATAACTATCTCAACTATCAAATGTTTAAATTTTTTGTATTTTAAAATTATGCATAAATATGAGTTTATGGATTGAATAGTTATCAACATTTTATTGAAACAAAATTTGGCATTGGTATTAAAAATATAAAGAACATGTAATCCAATGATGGGATTTTCAAAATATCAATTTAAAATTTTATTAGATGGTGCAACATTGCTTAAAGTTACACTAAGAGTAATTTGATCCACACATGCGAGCGCGCGCACACACACACACACATATATATAATATGCCATACCTAAATGTCCGATGTACTGTTTCTCCAGTATAGGCATGAGTAGATGTGTGACTGTTTTCCCCACGTATTAGAACACGGGTGGTAGCAATTGCATCAATGCCTTCTGTGACTGCAATCATGGAGTACTCAAGAAGGGTTGCAGGTTCCTGAGTACAAGGGATAAAGTAGAATCCTTAAGAACACAACTCATGCTAGATTATTGAGAACAACCTCAGCAAAGATAAAATTTACAATATGAAAATTGATCAGCATCATAAGATACTAAAGTTCCTTCTATACAAACAGTTTTATCACTTGTATATCCCTTGACAATTTTTGGTTTATAAATTGCTAACAAATCAAGATTCAAAATATATTCCTCAAAATGATTTCTCTTTTAGATTACTTATCTTAACTAGCATCAATCCCATGTATACCACAAACTTGTCAAAGCAGGAACTTGGATCTAGATGAGAGTATAAGGGTCAATTTTGATGAGCCTCTTTTAATTCGTTTATTCAAATTTTTTTATTTTTTTTAAAATACAGCTGTATCTAGATAAAAGTGAGGCTTAGAAAAAATAGTACCAAGTCAAATAAACAAAATAAGCTGAAACAGACCCCAAGACAATCAGCTATTTGAATACCATAAATTTAGGTTCTTCATTGGATTCTTAATTCTTAATCCTATTGTTTCCCCCTGCCCCCATACTACAGGCTAGAGAGATGTAACCCCATGTAAGTGCTGTCTATGAGTCCTCACATAATTATAAATAATTAAAATAAACTTATGGATAATATGAATTTATTAACTTTCATCTCAAACCTTCACAATGAGATCAACAGCCTTGTAAGCTGAATCTACTGGCCCTGTTCCAACAGAACAAGCAACATGCTCTGTTCCATCAGCATCAATGAGTTTAACGGTTGCTGTAGAAAGACCCAGAGTTCCGCAAGTAACCTGTGCATAATGTTCATGTCAATTGAAGGGAATGCCGTCGAGCCAAATTAGACAATGAACAGAAAATTTGAAAAGTAAATTCTGGATTTACCTGCAGATCATGAAGTTTCCAAACAACTTCTGGCTGAAAAACTTCATCAGATACCAATGCTCTTAGGTCAGCATCAGTAACTCTCTGAGACATTGGCAAAAAAATAAGAGTGCAGATAAATAAGGAACCAGAAACAAGGATGCCAGGTACGTGTAAACATGTCTAAACAGTTATCTACAAAGAACTCAAATTATATTTCAAGTTTCAACAATAAAAAGACTTACCCTCTGTTTATTTCAGCAATGATATTTTCTAAAAAATTAGTCATTTTACAAAAAACATTTTTTATAAAACTATCTCATTTCCCTATGTTTGGTAGCAAGAGTTGAAAAACAATCTCCTAACCTCCCTTATTTAGCTTATGAGATAGAGTTGTTTTCCAAAAAAATTTAGTGAAAACAATCTCTAAAAATAAGTCATACTTTGTATATTGACCAATAATAGTTTTTCTTTGACTCATTTTTTTTTTTATGCTACCAAACACTAGAAAACATGGAAAACTATCTTTTCACAAGATTTTCCATCAAAACAAATAGAGCGTTAATGTTTTTAAATTTGCCCATTTCGAGAGAGAACGACACGATAATTTGTCATCATCTAATACTTGATTCTATGACACACCCACACTAACAGGCACTCCAAACCTAAGCTAGTACACTAAAGAATTCGTTACCTAAACATGATGCCAACTTCAATTAGTTCAACAAAGGATCAATTTCTTCTTATTTTTTCAAAGATAGTTAGATACAGGGGAAGGGGGGATTCAAACCACAAACATGACTCATGAGAGACCACAGTCCATAGAGGATGCCATTACCACTACGCTATCAATTGAAACCCCAAAGAATTAGGTAATATGATCCAAATTCCAAGAGTCTGTGTTATTTTTATTTATCAAAATATGTATGTATGTGTGTGTGTGTATATACACACACACACACATACATTCAAGATCTATGTGAGGCACACTTGGTATCTAGCATAGTCTAATTTACTTACTTTTGAATCTTACGTTGGATCTTTTTACTTCAATATGCTGATGGTTTTGTTTAAATTTGACTCTTCTAAAATATCTGGCCCAAAAGGAACTCCTTGAAAATTGAAGAATAAATGGATAGTTTTGGTTATTAATAAGTTATCTAGACATGGGTCTTGTGTCCTGGTTTGGTGATTAGTTATCTTATTCAGCATATGGCACAGTTCCACTACAAATAAAATTATCCACAAGCCTATACCTACACACTGTAAATTAAAAGAGAGTAATTCAAAGAATTTTCCAAGCTGTCAAGGAATTGTGGCATGAAACCTCGCATTAGCCATGATACTTAAGTGAGTAGGTTTGAGGCCTATGTATCTTGTAATTCCTCTACAGTAAATTTAATAAAGCCTTAGACAGTACTTCTAACCAATTTTTGAACTTAAAACCTGTTTATCAATCCTTGCATTCAGTAATGCCTTAAGCTTAATCTATCAACCAAAACCTACAAAATTGTTGCAATCCAGAATTTTGCAACACACTATACACTTCAGCAACTTTCTGCCTTGCAAATAAAACCATATCAGAATCTACTTCATTCACAAAGCCTTGTCACCCATTTCCACATGTTTGACCCATTTCAGCTTTACTTGGCCTCAACCCACAATTAAGAGCAGGTAGTATGGTCAATAAGAAGTGCACTAAAATGACTAAAATCTAGTCCTTAAATGATAAATAGCAACAGTTTCATTTCCCTTTCATCACAAAACATGTATGCAAGTTTGTCTCGCTATGCAGGAAACCAGAAATCAGACTATGTTCCTCTGTTAGAATCAGCCAATTAACCGATTAAAAGTTTAAGTATGTTTTACTTTTCTTATCTTTCTGCCAATGAGCTCAAACTCAAACGGCACTTCACTCCCTCCTTCCAATGGATGAACTGGGAAGGTGAGGTCATGAATTCAAAATTCATTGGGTGCATGTCTAACTCATCAATAGCATAAAATAAAAAGTTTTCTCCTTTTTCTTTTATTGCTTAATTGCATGTAGGAAACTGCACCATGCAGTGCTGATTTTTCTTATCAATTACTATTATTTCTAAAATTGACTAAAATTCAGATTTCTTCTATTTTCCTCAGAGAAGTTATAAACCGAAATGCGTAAAAGTCAGAGCTCAAACCATAACTCAAATATACTTTTAAAAAATAAATAAATAAAGACCACCTTCTCTTACTCACCTTTTTCTGATCAGCTACTGCTTTGAAACGCCAAAATATATTCTCAAGTTGTTCATTGTCAAGCTCATAACCAAGCTGAAACAAGAGGAAGATTGAAGTGTAAATGCTTAACCGCAAAGAAAAAGAATGTTATAAACCAAAAACCAAGCACAATGATGCAAACAGCAGAGTACCTCTTCAAGTCGCTTTCTCAAGGCATGGCGTCCACTGTGCCAGCAAAATGTATTAACGAAAAAAATTTATATTAAAATAGTGTCATTTCATATTAAAAATAAAAATTCTCAATAACATTTGCTCACATACGTGATACACCCATGGACATAACTATAACAACCAACATAAATAAAAGTACTTTACTACATTAGGGAAAAAAAAAAAAAAAAAAAAAGCAGCAGAAAATATTAAGAATTAATGTCTATTTCTGCTAATGGAGCAAGTGATTGATAGTTGAGGATCATTTATTTAATATTTAGACAGGGTCGATGATAAGCTAATCCAAAAGCAGATACTAGATCAGAGGCAAATTTGTCAGATAAAAGATGAGCAGTTTGGAATATTTGTTTAGTTCCCCCAATCTAATTTATGCTGTTATAAAACTTTTTTTTGATAAGTTATGCTGCTACAAAACTTGAAAGGAAGAAATCCACCATAGTCTCAAAATCGTAACAAAATTTGGTGGGCATAACAAAATTATCTTTCTCTTAGTGGGAACTAATGAAGTTGAAATACATGAACTATGGCTGATACAAATAAAAAATTTCCACAATGAAACACAGCAATACCTAAGTTTCCCGAGGACGATACCAGCTTCATTGGATCGCTCGTAACCAATATCTTCAGGAGCTATTATTTCATATGTGCCTTTGTGCTTAAGCATTCCATCCTACAAACAAAAGGCATTATTGTAATTAAAGCTTCAATTACAACAACCCCCAAAAAAAAAAAAAAAAAAGAGGAAAAAAAAATTACGAATGACATTTGTTTATAATGCAAACCTGATACACACACACATATCAGATTATAATATATAAGTTCATAACCCTAGTCCATTCCTATTTTGGGCAGAACAAAACT
Source organism: Quercus dentata (assembly GCA_028216015.1). Taxonomy (NCBI): domain Eukaryota; kingdom Viridiplantae; phylum Streptophyta; class Magnoliopsida; order Fagales; family Fagaceae; genus Quercus; species Quercus dentata. The sequence continues at coordinate 45,515,110 of CP116453.1, read as the reverse complement.
ATTAATTCTTTGATACCAATAAAGTAATAAGGATCTTGAACTAAGGAAAAGATTCTAGATGCTAAAAAAGGCTCTTATAGCTTTTGTCAATGTTATACCCCATAACTTTTTCTCATTTGTTGGATGTGCTTTAGTCAAATCCACCGTTGGATTACATTGTCTCCTTATATCTTTCGGCTTGCAAAATATCAAAATGATCATCATAGATCAATAACTGTCTCATCTAAAATATATATATATATATATATATATTAGATTAAATTTTAATTTTTTGTCATTAAAATCATACACAAAACATGAGTTTATGGATTGGATAGTAAATTAGATCCAACAATAACAACAAAGCCTTAGTCCCAAAAATTTTGGGTTGGCTATGATTCCTCAGCAAATTAGCTAGCGTCAATTGGATGGTAAATAAGATCCAATTGACCCAATATTTTGCATGCTTGTTAATCATAAACAGATCATTTAATCCAACAATTGAATTTTCAACATATAAATCCAATAAAAAGTTATTATAGCTTATTGTTAAATTTTTTAATAAATTACTCTTACTTATCAACCAAAAAAAAAAAAAGTTATTATAGGGTGGAGCATTGACAAAGAGTTACATCAAGATTAATTTAATATAACCCATTTATATATATATATATATATATATATATATAGACACACACACTTGACTGAGTAAGAGTTTGACCAGGCTAACCAATTTGATAACCTGTCTTGTAGGGTTGGCAGTAAAAATTCAGAAGCCTCTAAAAAACCTAATATGAGTTTACTAACTTCACATACAGCCGTACCCAGTATGCAGTTGTAAAATTAATTTACCTACTTACTGGTTTCCATACAGGTAGCAGAGTTTCAAATCCCTTAATTATCCAACTAAATCCATTTGTATGATTACTAACCCCCCAAAAGCTAGTCCTCCTATAACTATATCAACCTCTAACGCCCCTCCTTTTAAAAATTTTATTAAAAAAAAAAAAAAAACACACAGAGCCATAAAGAGGCCTCCTCATAAATTCTATTTCAGTTGTTCAATATAAAAAGTAAAGTGCTTCAGATTTCTCAATCAAAATTTTTTTTCCCCAATCATGTGCAAACCTTGATAGATAATAGATTGCTTTTCTAGCCACTTCCTACTAACTCTTCAAAATGAGCTATAACAGATAGGGTGCAGTCACAGAGATAATAAGTGATAAGTACCTGATGGATACCACTTTCATGAGCAAAAGCATTAGGACCAACAATAGCTTTGTGTGGCTGCACATGCAACCCAGTGTACTCCTCAACCTAAACAATTATGCCTTGAGTATCAAAAGTGCATTCAACCAACAATGAAAAAATAGGTGTAATTTGTACAGTGAAGAAATTACCATCTTGCTTGTGATATAAATGTGCCGTGTATTAATTCCAGTATAAAGACCTCCCAAGACATCCCCTTCATGGCATTTTAAGATCATTACAACCTGCATATTTCAAAAGTATGTTAGAGCACTTTAAACAACAAAAGGGTAATCAATGGCAAAGAGAACAATGAAACAATATAGAAGAATATGAAGAAATTAGCTATGAAAAAATCTTTCATGAAGCCACAACCTTATAATTGAAATCTTTCTTAAATAAATAAAAATAAAAAATAAAATAAAAGGTGGGGGGATGGGGAGTTCCACTTCATTTATAGCTCATTGGCTTAAACTATTTATTTTAAAAGGATGAAAGATGCCAGAAACAAGACCTGGTTAGAAACCATAACAGGTCTGCATAATCTTATACAGCTTAGTTTCATTTGCTAATAAAGAATGCAAGATGGCATACAGGGAGACAGAAAGCATATCAAGGTCCATTCTACACTAAGATCAGAAAAGTTATCAAATTTTGTGTTTGGACTGTTGGAATGTTGGGAGGTCAGTTTCAATGCCATAGAGGAGCCAAGGAGTGGCGAGCCTTGTGGGTCATGTATGTGGTTTGAAAGAAAAAGACAGGTCTTTGATGGCATCAAATGTCCTGCCTATGTCATCAATGAGCTCATTTTGTGGACATTGTTTGATTGGATGTATACTCTAGGCGGCACCCCCTCAATGTCTTTGGTTAATTTTATTGATTCTCTTTCCTTTTGAGTTCTATTCTTTGAATTGGGCTAGTCTATATCCTTTGTCTTTCCTTTTCCTTTTCTAATAAAATTTTTACTTAAAAAAAGAAAAAGGAAAAAAAAGACCTTCTATCTTCATGAAGCCAAATCTTGTCTCCTTGATTATACTCTTCATGATAATCTTCGTAAATTAGTGGAGAATCCCAATCTACGGCACAAACTCCTTCAAAAGTTGTATCCTTTAATTCAAGTGCACACATTAACTAATCCTCCCATATATGGTTCTCCCTCCCGGCTCCACGTTTAAAGCAATTATTATATGGAATGGCGTGCTTGAGAAAATGGAGAGACGCTTGGCCAATTGGAAAAGAATGTATGGGGGCTTCTCTTTAAAGGATAACTTCCCAGAATTGTATAGCATTGCTTGTAACAAGGATGCTTCAGTGGCATAATTGTTCTCCCTCAAGGGATAGTTTTTTTTTTGATAAATAACGTAAGAATATTATTAATAATAAAAAGATTGCCAAACCGAGTACATTGGGGATGTACTATGGGGGCACAAGTCAAGAAACAAAAGAACAACGGTCAAGAAACAAAGAAAAGGAAGAACAAGAAAAATGAGAAAAACCACACTCCATTCAAAGAGAGTGTGTAGGAAAAAGACTTAAGCTCCAGAAAAAGAGCGTTCACAACCCTCAAAACTTCTATCATTCCTTTCACGCCAAATGCACCAAATCAAGCAATGAGGCACCATTCTCCAAACATCAATGTGGTGATGTCGCACAAACTTTCCTTGCCAAGCCTCAAACAACTCAAGAACAGTATGAGGCATAACCCATTGAATACCAAACAAGCGAGAAAACCATGGACCACAACTCCCAAGCTATGGAGCAATGAAGTAGAAGATGATCCACCGACTCCCCACTCCTCTTACACATATAGCACCAGTCAAGCACCATCACTCGTCTTTTTACGAAGGTTATCTCATTGTTAAGATCTTACCCAAGGAAGCGTACCAAGAAAAGAACGCCACCCTTGGGGGAACCTTTGATTTCCATATCATTCTCCATGGAAAAGAAACAAAAGTAGGAGGGTAGAATGAGTTATAATAACCTCTAACCTCAAAACCTCTATTCCTTGCGGGTTTCCAACAAACCTTATCAGGACCAAACCCTCGCACCGTCAAAGAATAGACCAATTCCATAAACCGGTCAAAGGCTTCTTCTTCCCAATCTTGTGGTAGACGACGAAATTGCACATTCCAGTGAAACCTCCCAGCAGAACAACGCATAACTTCAGCCACCGAGGAATCCTTTAACCTACTAAGATGATAAAGCTCTGGAAATGCCTCTTGGAGAGTACCATCCCCACACCACACATGCTTCCAAAATTTCACTCTAGTACCATCCCCCACATCATAAACAAGGAATTTAGAGAAGTTCAACCAGCCACTCCTAATGTATCTCCACAGGCTGACTCCATAAGGACTTGTCACCTTTTTCGTACACCAACCACCCCAAATATTCCCATATTTTGCCTCTACAACCCTCCTCCATAAAGCATCAGTCTCCATGCCATACCTCCACAACCATTTACCTAGCAAGGCAAAATTAAAGTTCCCCAACCGTCGTATACCCAACCCCCCCCACCTATAAAGGCCTACAAACCTTGGCCCAATTAACTAAATGTATTTTAGGTTCACCACCAATCCCATTCCACAGAAAGTCTCTCTGTAATTTCTCCATACGCTTTGCCACCTTCCCTGGTAAAGGAAAAAGGGAAAGAAAGTATGTAGGTAAAGACGAGAGTGAGCTTTTAATGAGAGTCACCTTACCCCCTTTAGATAAATACATTCTCTTCCAACCTGCTAATCTCCTCTCCATTCTCTCTAGGATAGGATTCCAAACAGATAAATCCTTAAATTTGGCACCTAAAGGAAGACCCAAATATTTCAAGGGCAAAGAAGACTGCCCACACCCCAACAAACCCACCAAATCCTCTAAATTGTGTACCCCACCAATAGGAACCAGCTCAGACTTCCCCAAATTAATATGAAGCCCTGAGACCTCCTCAAATCTAGCAAGTATCGCCCTCAAATTAGCAATCTGAGAAGGTTCAAGATCACAAAAATCGTGTGTCATCTGCAAATAAAAGGTGAGACACCATCACCGATGAACCAGCCGTACTACCCTACCCACGAGAAAAACCTGAGAATTGCCCGGTGAAGCAGCCCACATCCAACATACGGCTTAGTGCCTCCATCACAATATCAAACAACAACGAAGATAAAGGATCCCCTTGCCGAAGCCCCCTAGAGCTACCAAAGAAATCAGATGGGCTACCATTGATCAGAATAGAAAACTTTACGGTTGAAATGCAATACCATATCCATTTTCTCCATTTCTTAGAGAAACCACAACGCTGCAAAGATATACATTAAAAAATCCCAGCACACATGATCATATGCCTTTTCCACATCCAATTTACATAACACACCGAACTCCCGACTTCAATCTACTATCAATACATTCAAGCAATCGGACGGAATCCAAAATCTGTCTACCCTTCACAAAAGCATTTTGTGAATCCGAAATAAGCCCATGCGCCACACTACGAAGGCGATTAGCCAACACCTTAGAGATAATCTTATAAATCCCGCCAACTAAGCTAATGGGCCGAAAGTCCTTGACCTCCACAGCATCCACTTTCTTAGGAATAAAGGCAAGGAATGAGGCATTAAGACTCTTCTCAAACACCGCTTGAGTATGGAAGTTGTAGAACACAACCATAATTTCTGTTTTCAAAACGCCCCAACAAGACTGGAAGAATGCCATTGAAAAGCCATCTGGACCAGGTGCCTTGTCACCATTGAAACCATTAATCACCTCAACCACCTCTTCTTCCTCAAAAGGCCTATCTAGCCAACTTGCATCTTCCACCGAGATACTAGCAAACTCCACATCATCTAATACGGGTCTATTAGCCACATTCTCCAAATAAAGCCGCTTATAAAACTGGAGATACGATCTGCTATAGCAGCCGGGTCCAAAGACAATACCCCATCCACCATAAGCCTCTCAATAGAATTAACCCTCCTATGAGAGTTAGCTATGTGATGAAAAAATTTAGTGTTCCTGTCACCTTCCTTAACACAAAGAACTCTAGATTTTTGCCTCCAACTTATTTCTTCCAACAAAGTAGCTTGTTCTAACTCATCACGGATTCTACCCATTTCTACCCTTTCCTCTGCTGATAAACCCCGACTCTCCTCCATATTCTCAAAAACACTTAGGTCCTTCCACAATTTTTTAATCCAAACTTCAACATGACCAAACACCTCCACATTCCATCTTTTCAAATCATTTTTTAAGAGCTTCAATTTATTGGCCAGAATGAAACTCGGTGCACCATGAACCTGATAGGAATCCCACCAAGACCGAACCCTATCCACAAAACCTTCATCCTTGAGCCACATATTCTCAAATCTAAACGGCATACTCCCTCTCTGGAAGGATCCACCCTCAAGGACAATTGGAAAATGATCCGAGCACAACCTAGACATCCGTCTTTGAGAAACTGTTGGAAACCTATCCTCCCAATCTATAGAAAACAAGAATCTATCCAGCCTAGCCTTCGAGACAACTTCTCTAGAATTTGACCAAGTAAAAGAACCCCCTTGCAATGGCAAGTCAATGAGACCCTGTTCCGAAATAAAATTGGAGAACTCCCGCATAGCAAGAGTGAAAGAATTAGACCTCAATCGTTCGGAAGGGAACCTAACCACATTGAAGTCCCCACCCACACACCATGGGACACTCCACCAGCTATTCAAGCCACAAAGTTCCTCCCATAAAAACCTCCTGTCTCTGTGTAAATTAGGACCATAAACACCAGAAAACGCCCAAACAAACTGATCTGACACATTTGTAAACTTACAAGAAACCGAAAATCTCCCCACCGCTTCCTCCATTTTATTCACAACCCGAGTGTCCCACATCACTAACACCCCACCAGAAGCTCCACAAGAACCTAAGTAAGACCAATCAACATGTTGTCCACCCCACAAGCTACGAATCACCTCTCTATTAATCAACCCCATTTTGGTTTCTTGAAGACAAACCACATCCCCCCCCACTTTCTAATCAAGTTTCTAACCCCGAGCCTTTTATCCCGCTCATTCAACCCTCTTACATTCCAAGAAATAATCTTCACATTCATTGATAAGACACTAGAGCCCGCTCAGAACTTACACTCCTTGCTTTATTTGGATCATACTCAACCTTCAAAGATGTCAACAGATTCTTCAACTCCCGTTGCCCTTTCTCGCCTGACTTGACCAACTTCGTCTAATCACCCTCCTCACGTTTCTTTTTATCTTTCTTTTTGGCCTCAATGGCTAATAACAAACCAGTAATCTGCTCCTCAAAGCCTCAAGGGATAGTTATCACTAGAATGTCAGTTTTGTTCATCCAGCACAAGATTGGGGGTTGGAATTGATTGCAACCTTCTAAGATTTGATATATTCTGGTTTGATGAGAAGTAATGCAGCAAATCAGCTCTATTTGAAACCTTCTTCCAAGCAGATTTTTTACGTTTGACCCTATTATAGGGTCCTACACTCTAATACCCAACTCTCTTTAATACCATATGGAAGCCAAAAGTACCAATAAAGGTTAGTTTCTTCCTTTGGTCAGCTGCTTTGGGGAGGATTTTAACTGTGGATAATTTGAGGATTTTAACTGGGGTTGGGAATCTTTTAGCTAGCTGGCCTAGTAAATTCAACAAACATAGATCTGCAGCAATTTGGGCCATGATCCCTCATTGTCTCGTGGGTTATCTAGCAGGAACGGAATGCTTGTACGTTTGAAGGAAATGAGAGATCAATCTATAACTTGAAGCTACTTTTCCTCCAAACTTTATTTGAGTGGACAAATGCCTCGGGGCCTTTTACTTTTGTTTCTTTAGCTAATTTGCTTGATCAGTGTGCTTTGGTTCTTTGTGTTACTCTCTCTTTTCTTCAATGAAGTTTTATTTATTTATTTTAAATGTTCTATGGTTCCAACATCATGAAAGGAGCTTTCATTTTTATTATCGTTCTCATCCTTGAGACTAACATCTGGTCTGTGCAGTCACCTTTTGGAATCTCTGTACTGGTTCCCACCGGTTCTCGTTGCTAAAGAACTAGTACAACTCACAACAAATTTTCAATCATACGCCTTATCTCATCCATCTTCGTTTGTTGGTCTTGATTTTGTCTACCCCCAAGACCTCTACCATGACCAACCATAGCTAAAAAGTTGCAACCTTAGACTCTAATCTAAATTATGTGGCTTAGATCTAGAATATTTCGCCCTAATACCACTTGATGATGGTGAGGAGAACCTAGATCTAGTGTAGGAGAAGGCTTCAAAGAGAAATTCCAACAACAAACAAGATTAAGGCAAAGAAAAAGATAATAAGATTGAAGTTGGAACAATCAAATATCAATTTCTAGGCTCAAAGAGCTCAACAAATATTCAAATCACAGATAAGAAGAGGTTTCCTACAATGACTCAAAAGAGGCTATTTATGATAGCCTTTAGTAACCCTAGTATCCTAACCCTTTATCTTACATATAACAAGTTAATCCTGACAATCCAACTTCATTAAAAGTCATATGACCTTTTAAAATACTAATGACATAATGATAAATAAAACATAAATGAGATAAACAAAAAACAATGAACTAATGGGCCTTCTTTTCTTTTTCATTGATCTTAAAATCTCCTGCATCAAATTTCTAATTGACAACGGCATCCAAAATGCGTGTATACTTTAATTAGTGAGAATTTTTTGAAGAACAAGGGGGAGAGAGAGAGAGAGAGAGAGAGAGAGAGAGAGAGACTTATAAACATGGACATACAGAAATCAGGATCAGAAACAAGATGCATTTGATTTTGAATTACTTTTTGATGACATTGATCTAAGTGAATATGGATGCCTGGAAGCCTTGTAAGTCCCTATAATATCTTCAGACATATGTGAGTAGCATATGTTCTATGGCACACCATAATAATATTGGAGGCATCTGAAGGATAGTAATTACTTAAGGCCGCAATGGGAGACGCTAATGCTCATATGCAAGGCCTTTTTAATGGGAATGAAAGTGACCTCATTTAATGACCAATTATAATTTGGTGTTAGGTTAGCATATGACAAGAATCATGTTCTCATAAATTATTTGTAATAGCATTCACACATAGGAAGCATAGAAACAAATTCAGGATATAGAAAGAGATTATACATATGTGGCAAGAGGACACACCAATAAATAAATACAATGTTTCATATGCATGTCAGTTTTTTGTTAAATTTTTTGATATTATATAGTTCTTTGGAATAATAATTTTATCATTCAAGAACCCCTAATTTAAAAGTTAGTCAAAATTTAGCTAATGAACTCTAACTCAAATGACACCTCCTTCCTTTGTAAGACCAAGGTTGAGGGTGAGGTCATGGCTTCAATGCCCACCATTTGCAAGTGTAACTTACCAATAAAAACAAAGTATCTTGAACCCATTTTATATATTCAGTTACAGATATAATATTAATCTCTAGTTAAATATGCACAATTCTAAAATATCATATATTTAGCTAGGAGTATTGGATAAGTTTATGTGTCTCCCTGTTACAAGTATCCATGCCACATAGAATTAGATATTCATTTTCTGCAGAACCTCAGATGATTCAGTACTCACCTCCTCTAGTGAAGCATTCCCAGCTCTTTCACCAATGCCATTGATTGTCACTTCCAGCTGCCTCGCACCAGCACATGCCCCCTGAACAGATGAAACAAAAAATGAGTGCAATTTTTTTTTTCCCGATGAATAAACAGAGCAAAAGAAAAGATGGACATACCGATACAGTGTTAGCAGTAGAAAGCCCAAGATCATTTTGGCAGTGAGTTGAAATAATAACATTTTCAATTCCAGGGGTATTGGCCTTTATATCAGAAATCAATTTCCCAAATTCAGTTGGCACAGTAATGCCCACTGTGTCAGGAATGTTTAGAGTCGTCGCACCAGCCTTTATAACTTCACCCAATATTTCATAAAGGAACTCCTTATCAGATCTGATAGATTCAAAGAAACAAAAGATTGTTAGGTTTTCTAATCTAATGAAGAATAAAGGCCAAAATACATTGTTAGTTCCTAAAATTTAGCCCATGAGCGATTTTAGTCCTTGAAGTTTAAAGTAATCTCTTTTAGTCCCTAACATATTTAAAGTTATCATTTTTAGTCCCTAAAAAACTTAAAGTGATTGGATTTAGTCCTTGCAAACTTAAAGTGATCACTTTTAGTCCTTATGTAATGATGACGCATCAGTTATGCCACATTGTGTGAGGGACTAAATGCAATCACTTTAAGTTTGATAGGGACTAAAATCACTCATGGGCTAAACAGCCTAAAATTTAAGGACCAACAGTGTATTTAGGCAATAAAAAAGAGAGCCAATGACCAACTATAGAGAACAATCACCATCGAGAATAGGCTTTTCCTTTTTCTCTTTTTGGCTTGCTAGAAGTCTATAATCTTATTGAGAATAAAGCACAACAAATAGCAACACATTAATAACTCTATCAGAGTTCTCAATAAAACAATAAAAAATGAGAAAGCAGGAAACCTCTCATGTACAAAATGAAAACCATTCACAATAAACATTTTTTCTTAGATAGGCTACTCACAATTGTCTAACAATCACCTCTCCCAGACCATGCTAAAGTGGGAGTTTTGTGTGCTAGGTACAACCTTTCTTTTTATTCACAATAAACTAACACGTGGAGTAAGTGGAGAAAACAAAGTCGAGCTAAGCGATTGAACACTTAAACTTGCCAGGACTGTCCCAAGAAAAAACAACATAGTCATTTTTCAATTATACTGTTCTACTCTTTTTGCTCCAATAACAACCATTAATTGAAAATGGTTTCCCATTTCCATCAAAATAAGCACAAAAGTTACCCATTTGCAAATTTTGCAACAATGCAGAACAAGTCCCTACTTTATCACATGTAGCTAGAGTACCAATTGGTCAATATCTTATAGAATTAGTCATAAACACAAATCTTAGCATTTTAAAATTTCACTTTTTTTTTCACAAACCCATTTCAGAAAACTGAAAAAGCAAGCAGAAAAGCAAACCTCCCAGCATCTTCGGGGCTAAACTCGACATCGTCACAGCCCAAGCTCCTTGCAAAACTCACCATACTCCTTGCAATCTCAATGACCTGTTCTTTGGTCTTCCTCAACTTGAATTCCATGTGAATAGCACTGGTGGCAATGAAGGTATGAATCCTGGGTCTTTTAGCGTACTTGACAGCTTCCCAGGCTCTCCGAATATCTTTCTCATTGCACCGAGAGAGGCCACAGATGACCGGAACGTACCCATCGGCATCGACAGCATTGCCAACCTCCTTGGCAATGGCCTTCACGGCCTCGAAATCGTCGTTGGAGGCGGCGGGAAGCCGGCCTCGATGATGTCGACGCCGAGCTTGGCAAGCTGCCTGGCAATGTCGAGTTTTTCCTTGGAGGTTAGAGAGGCGCCGGGGGATTGCTCGCCGTCGCGGAGAGTGGTGTCGAAGATGCGGACGTAGTTGGGGTCCGAGATGCGGTTGGGGATGTAATTGGGTCGGCGGCGGGGGGAAGGCGTGGGTGTGGGAGTGGAGTTTGATGGGGATTGTTGGGGGTGGGAACAGGAGATGGCGGTCTTTTTTAAGGTGAAAGGGAATGAGTGTTTTGGGGAGAAATGAGGAGGAGGGTGGTGGTGGTGGTGGTGTGGAGTTATGGGGTTTAGTGGGGAAATGGAAGTTGTGGGTGTGGGAGAGAACTTGAGGGTTGAGAAAACGGCGGCCATGGGTTAGAGAGAGAGAGAGAGAGAGAGAGAGATTGTTAGCTGTTAAGCCCGAAGGAGGGAGTGGGGGTTTATGACATTTGGAGATGGGGGTGTATCATATGAATATACCTTGTATGAATCTTCGTCACTTTTTTTCCATCACCCACACTTTCCACAACGGAGTGTTGCGAGGTTATAATCTTATATTTTGTTGATTTTATCCGATTACAAATGTGCAAGTTATATGTTTTTGAGTAATTGTAAGACCCAAAATTTTCACAATTGAGCATATTATGCTAGTTGTTTGTCACTATTAGGCAAAGAGTTATTTTAGTTTTAGAATCACTAGTAAATCCACAACTTTCCCCTGTGACATATTATAATTAGCTGTTTCTCATTTTTACATTGATCAACCATTTTTTTTTTTTGCTATTTATAATTAATTGCGCAAAAAAAAATTGTAACAAAAGTTGTGAATTTGTTTTTGTTATTAGATTTTTTTTGTTGCATAAATTCACCACTTTTTTTTCTCTACGACTTGCCAACTCAGAGTTGTGGCAAAGTTGCATAAAAAAAGATCTAAATTTTTTCTATGTTTTATATACAAATATATATATGAAATTTTTTCTATGTTACCTTATGGATATGTCACTGACTCAAGCCTACGAGTGCCAAGAAGACAGTGTTGTGGGCCTTGTGGCGGCTTTGAATTAGTCTAGGGTTGGTGGTGAAAGTGTAATCTTCAATTTTTATTTTACTTGTGTATATTGATCCTACCCTAAACTCTTATATCGAAAAATTATTAGGTATATTCAGAGTATCATAAATACGTAGTCTTTCCTCTCACATGAACGATAAATCACATTATAAATTTAATTAGTGAGACCTATTATTCATGTGAGAGGAGAGAATATGTATTTATGGTATTCTGGAAATACACAATAATTTTCCTCTTATACCCTATAAGCATTTATAATTGTGAAGTAATAATCGCACTAAAAATATGCGGATGAATTAATAGCTCATGAAAGCAAAAGTTAAGATCAAAGTGGAAGACCGAAAGTTATATGAGGGGACCATATTTAGAAAATTTTGGACATTTTCACTGTTTTATATTTGTACTGTTTTATAATGACAATGACAATGACAACGTTCCTATCTTATTCAGCCCAAAAAAAAAAGATTGTTCCTATCTTTTCATGTATTTATTTATATACTAGTCGCTAACCCGTGCTATGCACGGGAATCTACCTATTTGTAAGGTAAACTAAAATAATTTTATAAAATTTAAAATTGATTAAGAAACTACACCATTTGCTCTTGTATGACTTCAATTTGTGTTACAATTTCGGATAATGCAAAAAAATAACTCAAAAATTCAGATATTAAAACTTCTGAAAGATCAAAAAATATTGAAGAATCGGATGATTCACTGCTTAGGAATTATTGAAACAAAACAAAATATATATGGCTAAACAATAGAGAAATATAAGAGAAAGATGAGTTACATTCAAAAGAATAATTTCAATTATTACAAACTTTTTTATCTTGTAAAAAAAGGCTAAAGAGAGTTTGGTGGTTCATATACAAAAATTACTTTTTAAAAAATATATGAAAAATAATAAAATAATTTTTTTTTAATAAAATAGAGGAGAAGAAAATAATATAAGAAGAGTTCATACCTCTACTCGGCTTTTATAGTGTTAATGATTTATTCGCCATTATTCTTTTGATTGAACTACCCTTATCGCTTGGTGTCACGATCCCAATATACCCAATTCTATGTTCTGCCATTGTTTTTTCTCCTTCCTTTGAGCGTGTGAGGTTTAGAGACACTTGCTGGTCTATATATATGCCATGTAGAATATGATATGTTTGGGGATTTAGATAGACTCAATCTTTCTAACAACTTTTGAACTTCACATTTAAGATTTCAATTAGTATTGGGAAAATTTATAAATTAACAATGTTTGAGTTTAAGTTTGAGTTTGAGTTTGAGTTTAACTTGGACTTGTTAGAAAAATAGCACTACTTGTTAAGTTTGAATTAAACAAAAATAATTTTGTTTAAAAAAAAATGATAATGATGAGTTTGAGTTTAAATTGGACTTGTTAGAGAGATAGAGTTTCACTCCTTATTAAGTTTGGATTGAACAAAAATAATAATTGTAAGAGTTTTAGAGATTTCGGTTATATATATATATATATAGAGAGAGAGAGAGAGAGAGAGAGAGAGAGAGAGAGAGAGAGAGAGAGAGAGAGAGAGAGAGAGAAAGAGAGATAAAGTTAAAACTGTTATAAAAAAGCAAATAAAGTAAAACACTAACTAAAACGTATTGCTGTAAAACACAAATTGAAAAGTTTATAGTGCATTCTAAAAAAAAAAAAAAAAAAATTATAGTGAAATATTGAAACGTATTTGTAAGAACCAAGTGCAGCTCTTCTGGACCGTAGGTCACTTGGGCTCACAACTTATTTGTAGTGGGCTTAAGTATTTCCCACAATGGGTGGTTCTCGACAGAGAGACTCAAAGTCACACTCAATTTACACTCTTTCCTTCACTGTTTTCTCTCAATTTTTCTCAACCCCTTCTTCTCCCAACTTTCTTCTATTTATAGTCAAGGTTAGTGGGGAGATCATGATTACAATCACCGTTAGTGCTACTTGAAGGTCCAAAAGATTATCTGGTTAAAGTGGTTGTTTAGGTGAAAGGGCGGTGCAAAGATTTATGATCTTGGAACTTGGTTCCATTTTCACCGATTATGTTCGCAACTCACGTTCCGTGCATATCATGTCCTTCCCGGATATGACTCATGCGCTCTCTACCGGGAAAGATCAACCGGTTAACTCGAAACTTAATACCCAAAACTTGTTTTTACTCTAAGGCGCTTTCAAGAAGGGCATAAGGTAATCGAACTTTCTGGCTGGGCCTGCATCCAAGGCTGGTATGGGCTTGGGCCCGGGGCCTAGATGGGTCTGGGCCCAAGGACAGTGTGGGCTTTTGAAGCTCGGTGCCGTACAATAGCCCCCCTTGATTCATACTCGGTTGTCAAGGAGAATCAAGGAGCTGCCAGGGCCTTTTGATCCCGGGAATCTTCTAGCCTGGGACTTCTGGCTGTCACTTCTCATTAATACTCATCTCAAAAGACGCGCCGTTTCGCGGCGCCAGGCGCAGTCGTCATTATTACCTGACGGTTCGTGAACCGGCGCGCGCGCGCAAATCGGTTACGCTTGGCATTCGTTGGGTCGCTCGTAGGTCAGTGCCTATTTATTGCTTGATTAAGCGTTTCTTCTTCCCCCATTTCCTTTGGCTCTATAAATAGTCCTTCTCCACACAAAGATTCCATTTTTCCTTCGCCTCCGATCTTTAGTGCCTACTCTCTGATCACATTTACGTGTGCTTGCTTGCTCAGCGTTTTTTTTCTTCCTTAGAACCCAAAGTAAGTCTTTCTTCCCCTTCCTGTTCCTTGAGCTTTGTTTCTTTGAGTTCATTCTTGTAGTTTTAGGCTTTATAGATGGGTTATTCTTACCTTTTAGATACCCCGGCTGCTTTGGCCACTTTTAGGAGTAAATTTAGTATTCCCGGTGACGTGGACGTGGCCTACTACCATAAGAGTGATATGGAACTCCACCGAGGGCAGGGTACAGCCTTCTTTCCTTTGATGTCCATTTTAGAAGGTGGGGTTAGGTTCCCGTAGATCCCCTCCCGATAAACACACTCACCTACTATGGGTCAGCCCACCAGCCTTCCCCCAATTTTTACCGGGTAGTTAGTTGTGTCACCAATTGAACTAAACCTTTAACTTACAATTAGACCAACATGATATTAACCAAATGTACAGCCTCGTGGGAGCAAATCCACAAATTATTACTTAAAGACGAGGGATGCTCGGTGCGGGCTGATATCGTGCCTACCCGATTGAACAGAACTCCGCCGGGAGTTCGTCAGTCTTGCGGCAATTGGTTTGCCGGGGAGATCCCTTGCCCCCTCACACGGCGTGAAGTGGGTTCGTACCATCCCCTTCTTATAATTGTTTGAGTAAATTTTTTTTTTTTTTTTTTTATTATTGTTAAAAGCTAATCGTCACCTGTTCTTTTGCGGACGGCAAAGTGTTTACTCATGACCTCAGAGCCGTCCACACCAGGGACTTAAACTTCGTCCTCCGTTTCGAGATCTATGTGCATTGGGACGGGCAACTCTGGGCCTCACACCTGATCCTCGGCGTGGAACCGGTTTACTCTACTTGGCAGCCTTTCAAGCAGGCGTTGATAGTTGACAGCCCCCTGCTATCGTACATAGACGTCCGGTACGTGAATTTCTTGCCGCCGAAGCTTACAACCGGGGAGGCGAGGGAATTTGGTCGGCGGTTCACTGTCGCGGACGAACTAGTTCCCCTGCGAGACGATTCCGCGGAACGGGTCTCTCGGCGCCTTAGAGAGAGAGCTCACGAAGCCATACAACAAGGGGATCAAGCCCAAGAGCAGCCCCATCCCGAGGATCCACCCGCCGAGCCTCAACAGCAAGTGATAGAAGCGGCTAACTTGCTAGCTCAAGCAATCTAACCCGGTGCAAGAATGGTGGCAAGGAGAGTAATGACCCTTGACAGGTTCGTGCCTGGTGCCCGGCCAACCAACTAGCCCCCGCCTACTCGGGATCGGGGTCCAGCACCTCAACCTCCTCCCCCTCCGCAGTCCGGACGGGCCCGTAAGAAGCGTAAAGTAACCGAGCAGCCTTCCACGGGCCCGGGATGCTGTAGTTCGAACTCCTCCCCCGACCAATCGGCGGAATCGTTATCCGCGAGCCGCCAACCGGCCGGCACGGGGGGCGCGTCCTCCTCCCAAGTGGCTCCTGCGTGGGAGCCAAAGTTCCTTCTGGACGGCAAGCCATTGCCCTAAACCGCCTCCATTCGGATGTGGGATAAGGGCGAGGGCGGCCGTATTGCCCAGACTTTGGCTGGAGCTCTCCAACTCCCCGAGGACATGCATGCTTTCGAGGATGGGTCCGAGGAGTCTGTGGGGCGCCGGTTAGAGTGGCACGCCATTGCAGTAATTCTTTTATCTCTTTACTTTTGTATATATATAGATTTCCTTTGGTTTCTTTGTTAACCCCCGTGTTTGCTAGGCCGCTCAACTGGCTCATATCGTGGCTGCCCGGCACGGGAGCTTGATGAGGAGAATGAGCGCGAGAAGGGGCGCGGGAGGCAAAGCAATAAAACGGCTAAGGAAAAGTCAAGATTGCTTGAGGTCTGCTTTGAGAAGAAGGCTGCTTTGAGAGAAATACCGGGCACTAGCTGAAAAAAAGAAATGCAGAGCTCTGACCAAGCAAAATGAGGTGGAGCTCAAACTAGCCGAAGCCCTCGGCCTCAACACTTCCAATGCCGAGGAGATAGCCGATCTTAGGGCGGGCTTGGCGGCTGCGGAACAAAAGTGGTACGATGTGGGTTTTGCCAACGCCGAGAATTCTGCAGAGCCGGTGGTGACTCGAGCTCGGCATATGGGTTTCGAGGCCGGGTGGTTTGCCGCTCTGCGAGCAATGGGAGTTCCTGAAGACTCGCCGCCGAGAGACCCCGGCCAGATTCCCTTTCCGAACCCTACACCTGCCGTTCAGGACGCCCGGTTGCTCTTGACGAGGAGGAGACGGCCAGTATGAGGGAGTTGGTTGAGCAAATCGACTCTCACGCCGAGCCCGAGGAACTGGAGGCCACGAGCATACCTACTGTGCGGGAACTTCTTGATGAGGCCCAGCCTTTTTCCCCGATCGTCCAGCAGGAAGTGCCACCACCGACTCAACCTCCCACCTGATTTTATTTTAGCTTATTTTTATTTCATTTTTATTTGCCTATGTCACCGGGATGTGGTGATTGAACCGTTGCTTTAATTTATTGGTTTTATTTGCCCATGTCACCGGGATGTGGTGATTGAACAATTGCTTTTACTTGTTTAATTGGTAGTCCGTTTTCTTTTCCCGTTTCAATTTGTTGAATGAAATTATATCCGTTTGTGTTTTGCTTGAATTATACCAGTGCTATGGCCGCTTAATAGAATGGTACCCCGAAAACTCACAGTGCGGCGCTGTGGGGTAATTTGAGAGCGCTATTTGGACTTAGTTTTTGTAAAAGGGTTAGGTTTTTATCGGGTTTTGGTTTAACCGAGAATTGAGTTTCCGTCCTTCGAGCATTTGTTTGCAAAGTTTCCGTTTGTCCGGATATTTGATTTTAACCGAGAATCAAGTTTCTGTCTTCATAGATTTAATTGCAAGGTTCACACATGCTCGGTGATTTTGACCGAGCCGAGGGTCGGGTTTGTCCTTAAGATTTATTCGTCGAGGTTTTCACCGCTCGGCGATATTGATCGAGCCGAGTCGGTTTCGCCCTTAGGATTTGTTCGTAAGGTTTTCACCGCTTTCGGCGATATTGATTAAGCCGAGGGTCGCTTTTCGTCCTTAGGATTTGTTCGTAAGGTTTTCACCTGCTCGGCGATATTGATCGAGCCGAGGGTCGGTTTCGTCCTTAGGATTTATTCGTAAGGTTTTCACCGCTTTCGGCGATATTGATCGAGCCGAGAGTCGGGTTTCTGTCCTTAGGATCTGTTGGCGATTCTCTTGGTGCGCGACTACAGGGTCAAAAACAGCAAGGACAAAAAAGTTCATCATACTCTTAATCTTAATAGAATACAAGTTTTGGCTTACATCGATGGTTAAGCGTAGAATTTCTTCAGGTTGTTGGCGTTCCATGGTCGGGGGAGCGGCCTCTCTTCCAGGTCCTCCAAGTAGTAAGCCCCCGCACTGCGACGGCTGTGACTCTGTATGGTCCCTCCCAACTCTGAGCAAGCTTCCCTGCAGCCACGTCCCGCATGTTCCCCACTACCCTTCTTAACACTAATTCCCCGGCACTGAATTCCCTGGTCTTTACATTTCGGTTGTACCTTTGCGCCAGCTTCTGCTGATACTCGGCAAGACGTGCGGTCGCGGCCTCCCTTCATTCTTCTAGCCAATCCAACTGCTCCATCATAAGGTCGGCGTTCATGCGGGTCAAACCCGGCGACCCGTGCCGCATAAGCTCACCTCGGTTGGTATCACTGCTTCGCTCCGTATGCCGTAGAAAATGGGGTTTCCCGTGGATCTCCTGGGGTCGTGCGAAGAGGCCCACAAAACACTGGGTAGTTCTTCTGCCCACCTTCCTTTCGCTCCATCCAACCTTCTCTTGAGCCCGTTCAAAATAGTCTTGTTTATGCTTCACTTGGCCGTTGCTGCGGGGTATGCCGGGGTTGAATACTTGTTCTTGATGCCGAGCTCATTGCAAAAAGGTCCGAAAAAGCGTTCTTTGTCGAATCAGAGCCCGTTGTCTGTCACTAGTGAATTCGGCACCCCAAACCTTGTAACTATGTTTTTCCACACAAACTTTTTCACGTCAAGATCCCGGATATTGGCCAAGGCTTGACTTGACCCACTTTGTGAAGTAATCCACGGCCACCAGTACAAAACGGCGGTTCCCCGTTGCTCGGGGGAATGGCCCGAGGATGTCAAGCCCCCATTGTGCAAATGGCCACGGGCTGCTGATAGGATTTAGATGTCCTGCCGATGATGGATCATTGGGGCGTGCTTTTGACATTGTTCGCAACTCCGAACGTATTCGGCGGCGTCCTTCTCGCATCTGTGGCCACCAAAACCCCTGTGTCATTGCTCTGTGTGCTAAAGATCGTCCCCCGGCATGCCCGCCGCATACTCCTTCATGCGGCTCGCTTAGAAGCTCCTTGACTCTTTCGGGATGCAGGCACAAGAGGTAAGGGCCCGCGAAGGACCTTCAGTACAACTTTCGGTCCGAAGACAACCAGTACACAGGGAGCCATTCGTCGAATCTTGTTGGCCTCGGCCTCATCCTCTGGAACTTTATCTTCGGAAAGAAAGTCTATGATCGGGTTCATCCAGCATGGTCCAGCCACCGCCACCTACGCAACCTTTACTCTGGCCCGGTCGAGGGCGGTCTTCACACAGATGCTTGGCTCCCTTACAAGTTCAATCGTGATAAGTCTCGGGGTGTCCTCGGTGGCCGATGAGGCTAACGTGGCAAGTGAGTCGACATGCTTGTTTTGCGACCGGGCTACATGGGATATCTTTACCGTTCCAAACTGACCGATAATTTGCTTTGCCGTACTTAGATAAGCTTTCATTCGGGGATCCCGAGCCTCGAAGTCCCCAGGTGATCGATAAACAACCAGCCGAGAGTCCGAGTAGATTTCCACGTCCCTGGCGCCCGGATGCACATCGCCCTCGGCCCGGCCAGCAGGGCCTCATATTCGGTTTCGTTGTTCGAGGCTTTGAATCCCAATCTGAAGGAGTGTTCCAGTCGCATACCTTCAGGGGTGATTATGACAATACTAGCCCCGGCCCCCATAGCATTTGATGCGCCATCCACAAATAACCTCCACGAGCGAATCTTCGCACTACTGATTACCTGGCCTTCATTCTTAGGTGTAAATTCCGCGATGAAATCAGCGAGAATCTGCCCTTTCACCGAGCTTCTAGGTCGGTATCTTATGTCAAACGATCCCAATCGAGTCCCCCATTTAGCAATCTGTCTTGTGAAATCGGATCTCTTCAACAGTGATTGCAATGGATACTCGGTGAGGACGAACACTGTGTGTGCCTGGAAGTAGTGTGGTAACTTCCTCGTGGTGTGTACCAAGGCCAAAACCAACTTTTCAAGAGGCAGGTACCTTGTCTCGGCATCGACCAAGGTCTTGCTCATGTAATACACCGGCATTTGCACTCCCGGTCCCTTAGTAACACAACACTTACGGCATGATTGGTGACTGCAAGGTACATAAACAGATCCTCCCCGGGCTCCGGGGCCGTCAACCTCGGCGCCTTTGCCAAATATTCCTTTAGTTCTCGAAAAGCTTCATCGCAGCTCTCGTCCCACTGAAACCCCTTCCACTTCTTCAGAAGTTGATAGAATGGCCGGCAGCGATCGGCAAACTTGGAGATGAATCGGTTCAGGGCGGCCAACATCCCGGTGAGCACCTGCACCTCCTTAGGGTTGCTCGGTGGTTTGAGGCGATTGATGGCCTCTATTTGGTCGGGGTTAGCCTCTATTCCCCGAGTGGAGATCAGATAACCCAGAACTTGTCACCCCCACTCCGAAAGTGCACTTTTCGGCATTAAGGCGCAGCCTGTGTCGTCGTAGTATCTCGAATACTCCCAGAAGGTCTTCGGTATGCAGCGACTCTTTTCTACTTTTTACTACCATGTCATCGATATAAACTTCAACCGTGCACCCAATTTTTTCTCGGAACATCCTTGTCATCATACGCTGGTAGGTGGCCCCGACATTCTTCAATCCAAACGGCATGACCTCGTAGTGATAGTTTGCGTTCGAGGATATAAATGCTGTCTTCTCTCGGTCCTCGGGTGCTAAGGCAATCTGGTGGTAGCCTTGGAAGGCGTCCAGAAACTCATTCTCGGTGCCCGTCGTGGCATCCACCACCGATCAATCTTGGGCATCGAGAACGGATCCTTGGGACACGCTCTGTTTTTAAATTGGTGAAGTCCACGCAAACTCTCCATTTACCGCTCTTCTTCTTCACTACGACAGTGTTTGCTAGCCATCTCGGGAAGAATATTTCTTTTATGACCCGGCTTCCTTGATCGCTGGACCTCCAGTTTATGCATCGACGTGTTCCTTTGATGCTCTTCTCGGCTTCTGCTTTTTCGGAGGAAATGATGGGTCCACATTGAGTTTGTGAACAATGAACTCCGGGTCTCACGCCGGGCACTTCATACGGGTTCCACGCGAAGACATCTATGTTCGCAACAGAACAACAACATCTCTACCCTTTCCCGGTCATTCATGCTCGTACCTATCCGGAAGTATTTGTCACTATCTGGGAGAATTCTTACCTTGAGCACCTCCTTGGCAACGTCCGCCCCATTTTCCTGGGGTATCTGTAATTGCTATGCAGTCTCTTTCTTGGCGTGCTCGGCTTGGCCGAGCTGTTCCTTTTCCCACCGGACCGCGGCTACGAGGCATTGCTTCGCCACCTGTTGATTCCCCCTTACCTCTACAACTCCGTACTCGGTAGGAAATTTTACTTTCACGTGAAGGGTGGACGGAACAGCCCCCATGGCGTGAATCCACGGCCTCCCCAAGATTGCGGTGTAAGGTGCGAATGATCGGACTACTATGAACGTAACTACAACTTCCTTGCCCTCCATGTCCACTGGGAGAGAGATTTGCCCCTCGAGAATCACAATTCTCCCGTCAAACGAGACCAATGGTGTGTTATACTTCGCCAAATCCTGGGTTTTTAACCCGAGCCCTTCGAAGAGGTCCGGGTACATAACGTCAGCCCCGCTACCCTGATCAATCATCACCCTCTTCACCAAGAATCCGCCTATCCGGGCTGTCACCACCAGAGCGTCGTCGTGAGGTTGGATGGTTCCTTCGAAATCCTCTTCTCCGAACGAGATGTCTAGCCGTCCAACTTTCTTTTGCTTCTTGGATGATTCTCCCTCCGCGCAAGCCACTGTCATCACCCTCCTCGCCGCTGTTGCCCCTCTCGGTATAGCATGAATGACGTTGATTACCCCTAGGGAGGTGGAAGGGGATTCCTTTTTCATTGGGCGCCCTGCTCGGTCTCCCGGTCGGTGGAATCTGCTACAAACTCTTTCAGGTGCCCTGCCTTTACTAACTGCCCGAGATGATCTTTCAATACCCTACACTGCTTGGTGGTGTGCCCCTTGTCTCTGTGATAGGTGCAATATAGGCTTTGGTTCCTCCGAGATGGGTCGCCTCCCATTTTGTTCGGCCATCTGAAGAATGGCTCGTTCCTTATCCGTTCCAGTATCTTGTGCACGGGCCCTTAAAACAACACATTAACCCCTTCGATCCGCACCTCGGGTTCCTGCATTTTGAAGTCCCTTTTCGGCTTTGGCGGCAAGATGCTTTGCCGAGATCTCCCCGTAAAAGGGGCTTTCCCCCTGCTTTGCAGCCGGTCATCCTCTAGGCGTTTGTACTCCTCTATGCGTCTCATCGGTTGCCTCATATCCTCCGGGTCTCTCCTTGTCGGCGACTCCCGCAGTTCAGAATCCTCGGGGAGCCCCATCCTGAAGGTGCTAGTCGCAATTTTCTCGTTTCCCCCACCAATCTCATTGTAGAGTTCCCAGATGTCGGTGGCATAACTCCGAAGGGTTTCCCCGACCCTCATTTTCATAGAAAGCAATGCGTCGATCGGTTGTTGCACTCGGCTGCATGTTACGAACCTGCTTTGCCGAATTCTGAATCAGCTCGGTGAAGCTGTGTATAGAACCTTTCCGCAACCCATTGAACCATCTCGGTGCGGTGGAGCCGAGACTAGAGGGGAATACTTTACACATCAATGCATCGTTGTGTGCATGCAAAGACATCATGTGGATGTAATGACTGACATGCTCCATGGGGTCCGTCCTCCCCTCATAGGAATTGAATGGTGGACGCGTGAATCTGCTCGGCATGGGTGCCCGTTCAATCTCATCAGAGAATGGAGACCGGGCTGCCATCCGTAAGGCCCCTCTCATGGCGTCCATCGCGGCGTTGTGGTGCCGCCGCTCCTCCGGCAACTCTGACCCTTGGTTATCATATCCATGCGGCCGGGAACAGTCCCTTCTACCATGCGTCTCCCGGGAGTGTCGATGAGACTCTTGAGAATGTGATCGGTCTCGGCGTCGTTGTGTAACGGATCGGCCGGAACCTTCCTCGCCACGGTCTCTCCTGGGTTGGGGGTTGCGGTTCCTTTCGTGGCGCCAACCCCTTACTTCCAGCAAAAGTCCATTACTAATCTGCGTAACCGCTCCAGCTCCCGGTCTCTATCATCATGTTGCCGGCGTGCTGAGACGCTTGAAATCGTCCGGTGCGTCTGGGCCAATCCTTCTCCCAATCCGGACATTTCCTCTCCTCTTGGATGCTCCCTATCCTCCGTCGCTTCGCCTTCTCTCCCTCCACGTTGATCCCCGAGAAGATCCTGCGGGAATTGCTCGGAACGTGCCCCCCCCGAACGCCCTCGGACATCTCCCTTGCTTGAGTCTCACTCAAAACCACAGCCAGAGGAGAGCCCCACGGTGGGCGCCAATTGTAAGAACCAAGTGCAGCTCTTACGGACCGTAGGTCACTTGGGCTCACAACTTATTTGTAGTGGGCTTAAGTATTTCCCACAATGGGTGGTTCTCGGCAGAGACTTAAAGTCACACTCAATTTACACTCTTTCCTTCACTGTTTTCTCTCAATTTTTCTGAACCCCTTCTTCTCCCAACTTTCTTCTATTTATAGTCAAGGTTAGTGGGGAGATCATGATTACAATCACCGTTAGTGCTACTCAAGGTCCAGTATTATCTGGTTAAAGTGGTTGTTTAGGTGAAAGGGCGGTGCAGCATTTATGATCTTGGAACTTGGTTCCATTTTCACCGATTATGTTCGGCAACTCACGTTCCGTGCATATCATGTCCTTCCGGATATGACTCATGCGCTCTACCGGAAAGATCAACCGGTCAACTCTGGAAACTTAATACCCAAAACTTGTTTTTACTCTAAGGCGCTTTCAAGAAGGGCATAAGGTAACTGGAACTTTCTGCTGGGCCTGCATCCAAGGCTGGTATGGGCTTGGGCCCGGGGCCTAGATGAGTCTGGGCCCAAGGACAGTGTAGGCTTTGGAAGCTCGGTGCTGTACAGTATTGATAAAGTATATTTATATATATACTGATGAGGTATTTTACTTTCAATTTCTATTTTGACATATGGGACATGCGCATGTATACAAAAGATTTACTCTCTTGCACCATATACTTATCACGTCAGAAACTGGATCATGCCAATTAACCAGAAGTATAAATTAGGATTGCTTCTTGAGACCCTTCAGAGAGAACTTCGCTTCAAATATAACTAAATCTGCTTTTCCACATTGTTTGACTTGGATATATTATTTTTGTTATAGAATTTTAGTTGAAGTAGAATTTTCGAGGTCTTAAGACATATATCTAATAGAGTTTTACTTAAACTAAACTATTGTAACACTTGATAAGATAATTACACATTAAAGAGAAATAATAAATATATAAGATATAAAATCTAAAATAAAAAGAATTTAAAATAAAAATAAAATAGTGGTGACGTGGAAAATTGTGGGAGCTTGAGAGGCTTCGGTTTTAAATAGAATTTTCGAGGTCTTAAGACATATATCTAATAGAGTTTTACTTAAACTAAACTATTGTAACACTTAATAAGATAATTACACATTAAAGAGAAATAATAAATATATAAGATATAAAATCTAAAATAAAAAGAATTTAAAATAAAAATAAAAATAAAATAGTGGTGACGTGGAAAATTGTAGGAGTTTCAGAGGCTTCGGTTATATATATATATATATATATATATATAGATAATGCTAAAACGTAGATGAGGCTTTTGCCATTTAACAAAGGTGCAGGAGCAAAGGGCCAAGTCTCGTTCTAACCTGTTCTTTTTAATTAAAAAAAAAAAAAATTTTAAAAAAAAAAAAAGAAAGAAGCAGCAGCCAAAGTCTCTATATTTTTTTAAAGCTCAAATCTATTCAAAATTTTATTTAAAAATAAAAAAACTAAACTAAACAATTTTCTTATACGTGTTGTTAATGCTTCTTTATATAAGAGAGTTTGTGTATGTATGTATATATATATATATATATGCAATGTTTGTGTATTATTAATAGAGCCAATTGAACAATAGATGCAATTGATGCAATCGTCTAAGGCCCCCATATAAGAAAAGGCCCCCACTTGTAAAAAAAAAAAAAATATATATATATATATATATATTTATCTATGTATTTTAATTACAAAAAAAAACATTAAATAGATTTATTGGTCAATAAAATGCATTAAAAATGTCACATTGTATCCCAAAATGCAGAATACTACACAACAACAATGCACACAACTTGATAGGACAAGACTGCACAGTGCACACTGTGCAGTCTTGTCCACAAGCCCCAACACATCACAATGCCTAAGCTAAGCTGGCCCCCACACGGCCGCACACTAATTAATGAGTTATCACATTTTTTTTAATGCAAACTCTTACTTTATCAATTATTATAAATTATCACACCAATTAATAATTTGATATATATTATATTAACTCATTTGTATTATAGTGATACTAATTTATTGAACCATGTAATAAATTAATTTTTATTTGTGCAGATTTAGACTTTAAAGTTTAAAAAAGAATCCACTTAAAATTTTCGCCTAAGGCCCCCAAAATTGTTGAGTTGGCCTTGATTATTAATTGACATTTACATATGCATGTAAGAGTTTTTTTACGTGTAGTCAACATCTATCTATCAATTATTTATCTATTTATCTACTAGCATCATGAAAAATGCTTTGCACGTACGATGAGGTTTTTTATTTATTTTTTTTGTGTTTAAAACACGTGTGATGAGAATTTTTTTTTTTTTTGGTTTAGTGAAATAATATTTAAAAGTGAGATAGAGATAATATCTTGATTTTTAGGATTTTTCTCTACATGAGAGTTGATAAAAAGTTTGAAATTCTAAAACTTATAAATTTTTTAAAAAATAATAAATTACTCTTTTAAATAGTTTTTGTTCTAAAATTTAAAATTATCTAACTAAAAGATATGGGTATTTTAGAAAGTTTAAGAATTTATGTAAAGATATTTTAGTACACAAAATGATGAAACCCAAACAGAAAAATCTTTTACTAATAGTATAGAATAGATAGATGTAAGGACCAGATTTGAGTCCCTAGCCTAGACGATGGATGGTCCTAGGCCCAAAAAGCCCAAAACAATGAATTTGTAGAAAATGGGTTAGAAAAACTGGGTTAAAATGAGTTAAATAACAAATAAAGTGAGCTCCATTGACAAGAATAGGAAAGTAGATTGAATTAATCCAAAGAAAGTCGTCCTTGGCACAGTTCGAGGAAGTCAATTTATATATATTTCTCACAAGTTTGATAACAAAGTTGGTTCCCGATTGCTACAGTGTTTCTTTCTTGATTTCTCGATCCCCTCTCCATTGAGGGTCTCTTCTATTATATAGTTCTCCTTAGGCAATCTTGGTCATTCACTTGTTGATCATCCAAGCCACCACTTAAGTGCTTATCCCATCGGACATCCTCTCGGTCCCTCTATGCGTTGGGGTAGCCAATGCAACACTGTTCAAGGATCTTCTCCACATTAATGCAGCCAGAAAGTTAGCTACAAAGCGTTTAATGCGATAGTAGTAGCTTTCTTCTTAGATATTTTAGGACTCCTCCTTGTCTTGTGTTCCCGTAGCGCTTATCTGTATCAACATAATGTTCTTGGGACGTTCCCCCGGACAACAGACCACCCCTACGGACCTCGGCTTTAGTTAGGCGAGGAGGCATTCATCCTTGGCACAACCCCCTGAGCCATTATGATCAAAACCGACTTCTTTATTTGCTAACATGGGCTCTCTTGACAATGTTTACCATCCTCGGACACCTTCCAATCCTTAGCTTGGGCCTTAGGCCCATTATATACATAAATAATGAGCTCTTGGGCACCATACCCCTACAATAGCCCCTCGAGATTCTTCTTTTTGGCTCCTCGGGAAGAAATGAGGATTTCGACGTCACTATAGTTGCCTTGTGCTCTCTGCATCCCACCTCTGCTAGTGAAGACGCCTTTTCAACGGCCCAAGGCACGCTTCTGGTGCTTTGGCATTCAAGACATACCTTCATTAAATTCTTACAGCTTCCTGTTCCCCACGTTCTACAACATGATGCAAATCCAACAAATGATGTTTTTGTTGGGTACCGAGCGGGAATTTTCCCGCTTCTAACCCCCTCCTTAATATAAATACCTCTCAAATCAACTTCTCATCTCACTTTAGCATTCATTCCGTCTTAGCGCATATAAATTTGAACCTGCACACTTTTCCAACTCATTTGAGCCCTTACAAATACCAAAGGCCTGTCCAAGGACACTTTTATTCTTTCAGTAGTCTTCCCGATCACTTTCACGGCACAACCCCCAATGATCACTTTCATAGAGGGTGGGATGAGGATTCCCATGGGCACTATGACCAGAGATTACCTTAGGGCTCATAGGTTAGCCTCCAACCAATGTGTCCCAAACGTATTTAGGATTTTAGGAAGCATAGATGCCTTTAATGAAAAAATGGGTTTAGGGCTTACCCACCATGATGTTAATGGGTTTACAACCTCCACCATTTGAAGGGGCAGGGGTATTACTTAAAGTCTATTGGCAGGCGTGGCGCTGATGTGGCGATTAAAATATTATTTGACATTTTTATATGCCACGTTAGCATTTTAATTTTTTATAAAAAGCCATGTCAAATAATTTAAACCAATAAAGAAAATAAATTAATAAACAAAACTTGACACCAAAAAAAAACTCAAAATCAAATACACAAAAAACCCAGAATTTTTCTTGAGAAACAAACACATAAAAAAACTCAGAATCTCTATCTCACCTCCACAGAAACCCCAAGACCCTACTACCTCCTCATCTTCTTCGACGCCACCCAGCTCCACAACAAGTCGGAGCTCCAACTCAAAACCCTCCACTGCATATTCTCTCTCCTTGCCCAATCCGCCTCGTCACTCGGCACCAGTCCCCAAAGCAATCGTAGTAGATGGACCAGGGCAATTTCTTGCGACTCGCCAAGTCAATGGTCAATTTCGTCTAGGCCAAGACCAAGCTCAACGTTGGTCCGATTCATTGGCCTCCGTTCCTCTCCACCAGGCAATTGGGCTTCATCGTGGTTGCGACCTTGGTTTGGATCCCTTTCACGATCAAAAAGATCGTGAAAGGCGAGACCTTGCTTCCGGATCCCAAGCTTTGGCTCACCGGCTCGGTTTTTGTTTACTTCTTGAGCTTTCTCTTTGGATCTGGGTTTAGTGAAAGAGATGGTGGGTTCTGGGTTCGACCGGGTTTGCTTGGATTTGGGCTTTCTCTTCGGCTTTGATTGGTGATCGTTGGTGGGTTTGACTAGGTTTGATCAGATCTGGGTTTAGAGAAAGAGATGTTGGTGGTGCTGGGTTCGACTGGGTTGGTTGGTTGGTTAGGATTGCAAGGTTTGTTGTTGTTGTTGGTCTGATCGGTGATTGTTTCTAGACATTTGGGGTTTAGGGTTTGCTGGAGATTTGGTTTTGGCGTTTGTTGGGAATTTCGCATTTTGAAATTTCTTTTTATTTTTTAAGTTATTAACTTGTTATGGTATTCAAAATTTCTTTGATTATGGTTTGGTTTGGGAGTGGATGAGTTGGGTGCTTTCTGGGTTTCTATTCTTTGGATGGTTTGGTTTAGGTGTGGTTTCGTGTGGGTTTTCCTGTGTTTGCTCTTGTTCATGCTCTTTGATTTAGTGATGTTCATGTTCTTTGATGCTCATGTTCTTTAATTCTGGTTTTGCTCTTTGATTAAGGTTTGATGTCATTGCTAAGTTTATTTCTTAATTTAAGAAGAACAATGAAGAACAAGTTCTTATGTTCTTAGATCTCAATTCATTTTGTTTTTAATTTTTTTTATTTAATTAAAAGTAATTTAGATGCTGATGTGGTATTTTTTAATGTCAAAATAAAATTCTTTTTCTGTTAGTTGGATGACGGTAAAGACTTAAATATCACGTGTTAATTGGTTTAGGGACTAAATGTAGTAAAATGAAAATATAAGGACCAAAATAGAAAAAAAAAAAAAAACCAAAATATAAGAACTAAAAACCAAAATAGAAAAAAACCAAAATATAAGAACTAAAATGCATTTACCAAAAAAAAAAAAAAGAGCCAATGACCAACTATAGAATTAGTCAATATCTTATAGAATTAGTCATAAACACAAATCTTAGCATTTTAAAATTTCACTTTTTTTTCACAAACCCATTTCAGAAAACTGAAAAAGCAAGCCGACAAGCAAACCTCCCAGCATCTTCGGGGCCAAACTGGACGTCATCACAGCCCAAGCTCCTTGCAAAACTCACCATACTCCTTGCAATCTCAATGACCTGTTCTTTAGTCTTCCCCAACTTGAATTCCATGTGAATAGCACTTGTGGCAATGAAGGTTTGAATCCTGGGTCTTTTAGCGTGCTTGACAGCTTCCCAGGCTCTCCGAATATCTTTCTCATTGCACCGAGAGAGGCCACAGATGACCGTAACGTACCCATCGGCATCGACAGCATTGCCAACCTCCTTGGCAATGGTCTTCACGACCTCGAAATCACCGTTGGAGGCGGCGGGGAAGCCAGCCTCGATGATGTCGACACCGAGCTTGGCTAGCTGCCGGGCTATGTCGAGTTTTTCCTTGGAGCTTAGAGAGACGCCGGGGGATTGCTCGCCGTCGAGGAGAGTGGTGTCGAAGATGCGGACGTAGTTGGGGTCCGAGATGCGGTTGGGGATGTACTTGGGGCGGCGGCGGGGGGAAGGTGTGGGTGTCGGAGTGAAGTTTGATGGGGTTTGTTGGGGGTGGGAACAGGAGATGGCGGTTTTTTTTAAGGTGAAAGGGAATGAGTGTTTTGGAGAGAAATGAAGAGGAGAGTGGTGGTGGTGGTGGTGTGGAGTTATGGGATTTAGTGGGGAAATGGAAGTTGTGGGTGTGGGGGAGAACTTGAGGGTTGAGAAAACGGCGGCCATGTGTTAGAGAGAGAGATTGCTAGCTGTTAAGCCCTGAAAGAGGAGGGTGGGGTTTTATGACATGGGGGGACTGGGGTGTGTCATATGAACATTCCTTTCACTCAACCTGGCCGCTGCTAGTTGTTAAGCCCTGAAAGAGGAGAGCGGGATTTTATGACACGGGGGGACGGGGGTGTGTCATATGAATATTGCTTTCACAGACCCGACCGCTTTTTCTCTCTCACGCACACGAGTGCTTTGAGGATATAATTTTGGAGAAATTACATGTATGTAATATTTTTACAATAAATTTTAAATATTACATTGTTAATGATTGTTATTATTGGTGTAAAAAAGTAATTTTAGTATTAGATTCAAATTTGAATCTAAATAATTAACTACCTATGATTTATTATAAAAATATTATACACATAGAACCTCTTGTGATAAAATATATGTTTTTGAGTAATTTTAGGACCCAAAATTTTTCACAATAGAGCATATTATGTTGGTTGTTTGTCACTAGTGAAGAGGTATGTACATAATATTTTTATAACAAATCATAAATAATTAGTTGTTACTCGTTCACATTTAAACCTACTACTGAGATTATTTTTTGTTCCCAACAATAACAATCGGTAATAACCCACCATTTAGAGTTTGTTATAAAAATTTTGTGGATAATAGCATTGCTCTTGTGACAAGTAAATCCACAACTTTCTTATGTGACATATTGTGGTTAGTTGTTTCTCACTTTTATATTGACTAACATTTTTTTTTTACTATTTATAATTAATCGCAAGGAAGAATTATAGTAAAAATTGTGAATTTGTTTTTGTTATTAGATTTTTTTTTTTTGTTGCATAAATTCACCAATTTTTTTTTTCTCCAAGACTCGTCAACTCAGAGTTGTGGCAAGGTTGCATAAAAGAAGGGTCTAAATTTTTTCTATGTTAATAGAAGAACCTTATGGATATGTGTCACTGACTCGAGCCTATGAGTGCCAAGAAGACAGAGTTGTGGGCCTTGTGGTGGCTTTGAAATTTTGACCAACTATAGAGAACAATCATCATTAAGAATAAGGTTTTTTCCTTTTTCTCTCTTTTCTGGTTTGCTAGAAGTCTATAATCTTATTGAGAAAAAAGCACAACAAATAGCAACACATCAATAACTCTATCGGAGTTCTCAATAAAACAATAACAAATAAGAAATCAGGAAACCTCTCATGTACGAAATGAAAATCATTCACAATAAACATTTTTTCTTAGCTACACCATTCACAATTGCCTACCAATCGCCTCTCCCAAACCATGCCAAAGTGGGAGTTTTGTGCACTAAATACAACCTTTCTTTTTATTCACAATAAACTAACATGTGGACAAAGTGTGTAGAAAAAAAAATCGAGCTAAGCGATTGAACACTTAAACTTGATAGGACTGTCCCAAGAAAAAACAACAGTCATTTTTCAATTATACTGTTCTACTCTTTTTCCCCCAATACCAACCATAAATTGAAAATGTTTTCCCATTTCCATAATTCCATCAAATAAGTACAAAAGTTACCCATTTGCAAATTTTGCAACAATGCAGAACAAGTCCCATTACAACAAATCTGACTTTTTCAAGGGTCAAAACCCTTGAAAAATGTATTAAAAAACCTTGAGAAAAATTATTTTAAGAGTCCAATTGACCCTTGATAACCTTCAAAACCGTCGAAAATGAATTTCGAAGGCCTTCGTGACCCTCAAAACAAGTGCTCTATCATATTTTGAGGGTCAAGAGACCCTTAAATAACCTTTTACCAAGGTTTAAAAAATTTACATTTACAACCCTCGATAAATAAAGTTATTTAAGGGGCCTCTTAACCCTCAAAATAAGATTTTATTTTATTTAAAAAAAAAACCATAATCATGCACAAAAAAAAATATATATATATATATATATATATATATTTCGAAGAAACTAAATATTTATGATAATTGAGTATAACTAACAGCACGGTTATGAGTTAACCAAGGAACAAAACAGCAATAAATTATAGTCATTTAAGAAGATATAATCTGACTCATACAGTGGAACTCAATAACATAACTAAGTAGCCAACAAGAGAAATTACTCATACAGTAATGGTACCTAGTAGCATCAATATTCATGTGATCAAATGATCCATTAAATATAACCTAGGAAAGTGATAATTGTATTATAAAATAAAATAGAAATATTCCAAAATCCAAAAACAATACAACTAAAAAGGAAAACAGATGGAAGAACTAAGGAAGGAAAAATGAAGAAACATACTTGAGCCATTATTTCATATGTAAGAACAAACTTTACAGGGCCACTAGTTTAATCAAACTCGCTATCGGGGTTTAAACCCGGCCTAGGAACAACCACCCGAAAAAGCAGAATCTTGAGAGACAGAAGAGTAAGTTTATGAACCATTCATCAAGCAAAGCCTGCAGACAGGAATTGAAATATTGTCAATCACTGTGTAACATAATAAATACTAATAGAAGAGGTACGACAGTCATGCTTCATGAAATCCTAGGTGTTTTGCCATTCCAAGTCCTGTTATGGAGTTCTTACACGGCCTTCACTCACCTTCAACTTCAAGTCTTTCCAAGTGCTACGGGTTTTAAAGTCTTATTAATTATTAGTTACTAGTCTAATGAAATAACCCTACATGGAAGCGTAAAAATGGTTGCACATGCGAGTACTGACCCATGATTACTCAAGGTGAACTCAAGTGTAGCATAAAATAGACCAGTTCAAAATGACTTCAAATAATAAAATTTTACTCGATTTTTCATAACAATGACAAATTGGAACATAACTAAAATACTTTATTTGTCACCATCCCATAACTAAAATAGACCATAGTTTTCTTGAACCATACTCAAATAAAGTTTAACAGCACTAGTTTATAATCTACTAGCCAACCATAACAAAGATAAATCTCAATGCAGCAAAAGATGTATAATTCACAACAACCTTATATAACAGAACTAATATTGAAAAGACAAAAAGAAATTATTACCCCAAATTGATGTCAACATAGTCACAAAAAGGTTCCACTCTCTTTGCAGCCTCTAACAAAATGTCTGGATCATTTGCACAAAATTGGACAAACAATGGCCGATCCTCCTGCAATTAATAGCAAAGTAAAAAAAAAAAAAAAAAAAAAGTATAAATTTACAGAGGTAAATGGATAAAATATTAGTTTTAAATACCTTGCAAGTGGTAAATTCCTGGTCATTGTACTTTTCACTCTCGGTAAAAATGCGAGAGTGCAACATGGGCAAATAAGCTGCCTCGGTAATGGCCAAGGACACCACTATCTTGCCTAATACCACAACTGAAAACATAACTGATATTAGGGCTATTATGTGTTCCATTCAAGTGGAACACCACCAAAACTTATCTTACACTGTTTGGCAAGCTTGAACCAAGACGCAGAAAATTCTCAAGCATGATTCGTAATAAAATTGACATCAAGAGGCAGAAAATTCAAAGATTGTATTAAACTTCTTGAACTCATTCTCTAGTAGAGAAGGTGTGACATTCAAAGGGGGGGTCTTTTTTGTAGATGGAATAACCTTTGGCTGGCCATAAAATGCAAGTATACATATTAACTAGATTAATACACCCATACAGAGTAAACAACAACAACCATGATGCGGATCATAATTGACAACCGATCTGAGTAAATTTTAGATTTACGTTGATAAAAAGGGAAAAGGACAATTTTCCAAAATTTATGACACGACATGCCTCCAATAGTTTTTGTTGCTTGTGCCCCAAAGGTTTGAAGGAATTGTTATTTCATCACTATGATAATACATTCTCATAATCTAATCTAGACACTCTAGAACTCCCTCAAAACTAATTTTGGTGGTGCAATCTTCCATTCCAAAAAAATATGATATAGTACATACTTAAACTCAACCAAGAAATTACCTTATCTTTAGGAGTTTTTCCAATTGCATTGCGTAGGATCTGTAGTGCAGCCTTGAAATTCAACAACCGGATCTCAAATGAGTAGCTAAAAGCCATATTTTTGTGAAAGAGAATTTCTGATGATGAATGAGCTTGAGACTCTCCCTAGAAAAATTAACAAGAAATGATAGATAAAGGAACTTTCCAGATTAATGAAAAACCTTATTCATTTCTATTGCAAAATTATAATTTAATATCATAAGTACAATCAAATAACTTAAGAAAACATGCACAATAACTTATCAAGAGAAACAGAATCCATATAAATCTACTTGCACTGAAATAGCTTACATAACTATATTATCGGGTTTGAATTGTCTCCTTAATGAGAAATCAATGTATCCATTGGGGAAACCTATACTATAGCTGATCCTTAATGAGAAATAGATTTGGTTCCAACTAAGTAGTACCTCCTCCATGTGCTTGAGGCAAGATGGTTTGTACAAGCTTGGATGCTCCCATCTGGAAACCAATGGATTGACTCAAATGAATTAAACAGGACTTCATTCAGCTAGCGCAAATCACCAGTGCAATATGGTAGAGTGAAAAACCTGAGTTGCACACTATATATTACAATAGACATGATATCTATTGTATTTTTTTAATTCCTAGTGCAATATGAATTCTTACTACTATAACACAAGCAGTAAGTTATTGTTCCTCTCCCAATGCCTCTTAGACCTTTATGATCAATCAAGTGAATGGCCTTCAAGCCCCGCAGTTTCTTTTTGCATAAATGGTTTGAACGTCCACATGAAAAAGGCATTGCAAACACAATCAAAGACATTACTAATAGCACATTGGCAATACAAAGCCCACGAATTCTCACATCAAGTCACCGATGTATAAATAACATCAATGTAATATGAAGAATTTGGATATAAAGAACAGTACCAAAAGATCTTTTTATCATCCTTAAAAGATTCAAAATTCACAATCTAAAGCCCTGAATACTTCCATTCTGAACTATCATTAAAACCCAAAATCATCATCAAGTGAGTAGATCTGAATAATGCAATAAATCCTTAGCTATAGAAATTCAAGATCTAGATCAAATTCCAGGACTTAATCTTTCCACATAGTGCATCCTCCAAAATCCAAAATCTGTGCCATCGAACATTTCTATTCCAGACGCCTTTCCTACTTCCTTTGTCAATGCTCCCACTCAAACCCAACCCTAGGCTTTGATACCAATTATAGGGAATTAAACCAAAATTCTTAACCCGTGAGAAACAAAAAAAAAAAAAAAAAAAAAATAGAAAAAACGCACGCTAAAGAAAAAACAATCACATGCACAAAACAATATTTACATGGTTCAGCAATTTGCCTACGTCCACGGAATTGTAGAGATTACACTATTATCAGGGAAAAATACAAAGTGCAACAAAGACAGTTTTTCTCTCTCTCGAAAACTATAACAACAAAACCCTAATCACCAAAGCTACGTTTTCTATATCCTGTACACAAGATTCACAATGGGCTATTTTCCCAAGGGCAACGCCCCTAGACCCCTAATAGGCTTGTCCATGAGCGCTCCGGCTTGGACCTATCGGCCCAAGCCTCCACTCCATGGAGTAAACCTCGAAAAATCTCCCATTAAAAATCACGCAATATTATTCGGGTCGGGTCATCAATCGGATCAAACATAACTAGGCTCCACAAAGCCCAACACTTGAAGGGCTCAAATACATTGGGTAAACTAGGCTTGGAGGGTTTTTTGTTATTCGAGTACTCCAACTTATTCACTAATGGATCGATTTCGATTCGGAGGGCCATGGAGGGGTTTTTCGCCGAGTTCTTCGGTTTCCTCTTCGATAACACGTTTTGGTGTTATTTTATGTTTGCATCTCTCTTCCCTTACTCTTTAAACTTTATATTTATTGTTGCTTGCTTGCTTGTGGCTTAGAGAGTAGTTCCGGTGATTGCGCTTCATTTACTCTTATTCCACACTTAGATAAGTTAGAGTAAAAGAAATTAAGGCGTAATTTAAAATTGGGGGTCTAAATAAGCATTAGTGTTTCACACTAATTTGAGCTTACAATTGTATTTTTTTTCTTATCAACTACTTTTAGTGTTTTGGCTACACCAAATTGCAAAACTTTTTAGATAGAAACAAAACTTAATTGTTCTTATCAACTATTCCTCTACAACTTTATAATTTCTTTAGATAGACACAAAACCTTAATTGTGGATATCAAGTTATCAACTTCTCTTTCTTTCTTATTTTTCCTCTTCACTTTATGAATTATCTACAATTTTTATCAGCAATTTTAAGTATTAATTTATCTACTTTTAAAATCTTCAATAGATACACTTGTCTAAGTTTTAAAAAATATGAAATTCTATTTCGACTAAAACCATGATTATTGTTTCCGTATATATTTGCTAAATATTTGCAGCATTATAGTTAGCCAAATAAGCAAAAGAAATTGATACTAATGTAATTTGGATAAAGGAGACTTCTACATTTGTTGGACAATTATTTCCTCCAGTTTTATAATTCCACTCAAATAAAATTTCTACCGTTTCACTTGAAAAAATCCTATTTATATTCTTTCGGTAAACGCATTAGTTCCACCAGTTTTGGTGGCTTCTTTCACTTTCTATCGGTTATATGTTCTACATCTTATTTTGATAAACAACTTATATGTTCTACCTCAATCTAATCATGTTATAATATTCACTTTAATTAAAATTATTTTTATGTTACAGAGATTATCCTGAAGCTTTGAAGCCCAAGCTATGAAGTTTCATAACCTGAAACTTACCCTTCAACTTGTTATCTTGAGTGCAAGTCCACACAGATGCTATTATATAATTATATCTGTTCCATTGAAGCTTTAAGAGAGTGGAGTACTTCAAGTCTGGATGCTAATCTTAGAGCACCCACAGCAGATGTGGGATATGTGCCAAATGCTAAATATTTGGCACATATCCCACGCTAAACACCATTTGACCCCATTTATCAAATGTTCTAAATGCCATATTTTTTGCAATATGCTACAGTAGAGTCACAAATTTGCCACGGTACGATAAGTCGTGGCATATGGATTTATTAATTTTTTATTCCTCTTTCTCTCTCATATCTCTTTCATCTTCTCCTTCAGCTATTCAGTATTCACCGCCTCCATCTCCATTCTCCCATACTCTTTCTTCTTCCCTCTTCCCATTCATGAATATGAGCCACCACCGATTTCCTCTCTACCATCACTGATCTATAAAATCTCCTTCACTGGTTATTTTTTCCCCTTTTGCTCGCTCTCTCCTCTCTGTTCTATCTCGGAGTCGCCTATCGGCGTGGGTCTGGTTGTGGGTTTGTGATTTACGATTGTGATTGGCGTGGGCATAGGTCTCTGGGTTGTGGGTTTGTGACTTCGGATTGTGATCGGCATGGGTCTTTGGGTTGTGGGTCTCTCCTCTCTATTCTATCTTGAGTCGCCGATTTGCTGTTCATTGTTCTCAAAGTCGCCAATTCGCTGTTCTATCTCTGAAGGTTTCATCGATTCACCGTTTCTCTAAAGGTTTCACCGATTCGCTATTCGTTGCAAATTTTTCTTCCTGCTATTTGTCAAGCGGATATGTGGTTGTTTAGCTTTGCATTATCTTGTATTTTGGTTTGTTTGTTGCTGAGAATTTGTCCCCGACTTGCGTATATGGGTAATCAATCTTGGTTGTGTAGTTAGATACTCTTATTTGGTTGTTGGGAGTTGTTTGCTCTATTGCAGCTATGGTTGCTTTTCCAGCTTTTTGCTTAATAAAATTCACTTGATTATCAACAAAAATAAATAAATAAATGAAATATGATGGCAGTGTTCAAAGCTATGTCTGCTATATGTGATGTTATTTCCATGTTCCAAAATGGATGGACTTAATAATCTATTGAGTATAATTTTTGAAATATGGATGATTTCCTATTACTAGTCCATTAAGTGGATCAACCTTATTCTGTTTCTTTATTCTTTCAAACATACATGCCCTTTTGTTACATTTTGTAAGATCAATCACAATTTTACTTAGGAAAGTTTTTGCCATTTCCCCTTCTTATTATGTTGCTTCTTGTATTCCATTTAACGGTCATATATCAATAACTTTATTTGTTTTTTAATACTTGAGAATCACTCATTATCATATACTTGTCTTTAACATACTAAAAAATTGTTTGTGAAGATTTAGATGATTTATTTATGTGGCAGTTATTTCTTGTAATCTAAAATAAATAGTTAAATATGAGTATTATGTAGCTAGAGAGCTCAATGATGTGTAACCTTGCAAATTTGATATCTTAGAGTCATGGCAATTACAAGGAGAGTCATGAAAATTTTTGGTTTTGTTTATTTGTCTCCTCTTCTTTATGAAGTTGCCATTAAAACTTTTGATTTGGTTTATTTGTTTCATTTTGTTTTTATGAAGCTACCATTAAAACTCATTGGCTATGTTGTTTTGTTGTGTTAAGTTTAGTATTAGCCAATTGTTTTGTTGTGTTAAATTTAAGTACCATTTGTCATCAAGGAAATGGCAAGCTCAACTATGTTTAATTCAATGGGTTCTGTGTGAGTTAATGTTATTGGATATGAGTTATTTGTGTAAGTTTTCTATGGACTACACTGGTAGTTTAGTTCAGTTGAAACAACTTCAACTTGACAGGTTGGCTTTTAGATTGCATATGTTTTTGGCTTTTGATATGAGCCTTGGTATTTGGTGTTATCCGGGTGCATGCGTTACTTGTCTGTTTCTATATATAAATGAGTTGTGCTCGAAACCTGTTTGTGCTTGAGTTTTGTTATCTATCCTTGTGGTTTGTTCGGACTCAGTATCTTTTTGAGTTCTTGGTTTCTGCATAGGTCTTGTTTTGATCGTTTCGAGTTCTTTGATACAGAGACAGACTTCTTTTGCCCATTTGCTCTCACTCAAAGACAAGTTCAACGTGGTTTTTTTTTTTTTTTTTTTTTTTTTTTTTTTTTTTTTTTTTTAGGTGACAGGTTCTAAGGTTTTTGTTTGAAGTCCCCAGGTTCTGAGTTTTTTTTTTTTTTTTTTTTTTTTAATGCTTAAGAAAATATTAATTTTTAAAAATATGACAGTTGAATTAAGAGGATTGTTTGAAAATGTTACCGTTAGAATTGATGAGATTTGAAAATATGACCGTTGTAGGAACAAATATTACCGTTAGGAACAAATAATAAAGAAAGAATAAAATAAGAATTAAAAAGAATTAAGAAATTATATTTAAATGAAGTGATAAAAATATAAAACATCCGATAAATGAGATATTGTAAAATGATGTGGTAAAATAATAAAGTAGGCTTTTCGTATGGCAAAATGGCATAATTTTTGCAACAGTTGCTACGGATGCTCTTATATTTTTATATGTGGATCTCAAATTTATGCCACAAGTTTCCGGTTATTTTTTTTCATTTATTTAGTTCATCATTTGTTTTATTGAGATTTCTAAATATTTAATTTTTAAAAATTATTTATGAAAGGATTATAAAAAACCAAACATGATATCGCTTGTTCCCCACCCCCAACCCTAATTTTTATGGAGTAAAAATGTTGCTTTGAGACCCATTCGACATGGCAATGATTTCTTACATTATAAAATGTTGGTAGGATTGTAGAGAGAGGAAGATAGAATTTAAGATGAAGAATTATATAGATAACTTCTATATGAACATTAAAATTTTGTTAGAATGGCAAAAAAATAATTTAATTATTAGGACTCTAAATGATGTATTGGTATTAATAGTATTTAAGGTCCATTTGGTTAAGTGTTATGTGAGTTTAAAAGAGCATTTTTATTAAAACTTAAAACTTTATTTTGCAATCACAACTCCTCATAGCTTATATAACAGCTTATACACACACACCTAAATCCTCGAAAATGTGTTAAAACACAAGAGCAGTTTAGACCCCCGAATTAAAAATTACGGCTTGATAAATTTTACTCTAACTTATACTAAGTGCGGAATAGAGTAAATGTGAGCGGATAAACAAATAAACTACTCTAAGTCATTATCAATATAACATAGCAGTAATATGATAGCTAAAAGAGTAGGAAAGAAGAATGCAGACACAAGATAACACGCCGATGTGTTATTTAAGAGGAAATCAAAGAACTAGGTAAAAAACCTCTCCGCCGCCCTCCAAGCGGTAATCGATTCACTAGATAATTAGTTGGGATACATGGGTTAACAAAAGACCCTCCAAGCCTAATCTACCCGATGCACCTAAGCCTTCCAAGCTCCTACTTCAACAAGGCTTCTCGGAACCGTTTCTTGTCTAGCTCTCCGGATCCCGCAATACGCCCGATTGCATCCGCCAAAGCCTAGCTTCTTCCAATGCTTCCCAAGAGCACCAAAACCTCACCGAACACTCTGAAAGGGTGTGGTAAGTGTTTGGGCTATCAACCTCTCAATGGTCCGGAAATGGAGAGGTAGGAGTTGAGGAAAATCCACAAGTATTTGTGTAGAGGATTGTGGGTATAACAATCTCTAACTCTCAAAGTTTATGGCTAGGGTTTTCTCTCGGAAGCACTCCTCAACATCTG
Organism: Quercus dentata; assembly: GCA_028216015.1. Taxonomy (NCBI): domain Eukaryota; kingdom Viridiplantae; phylum Streptophyta; class Magnoliopsida; order Fagales; family Fagaceae; genus Quercus; species Quercus dentata. The sequence goes on along the minus strand of CP116453.1, from coordinate 45,474,982 downwards.
TGGGTAATAGGGGTATATATAGTGTAGGCACAGAAAGTGTGTATCAAAAATGACAGTCTAGCAAAACAGAATGTTTCGCAGGTATCTCGCAGGAAGGCCTTACCCGCGAGACACTTGCGAAACACAGTTGTCTCCATCCTATCCTCACTCTTCGTATTCTAGTCATGTGCAAAACACATGCATCACTTCGCAGGATGCTTACTCGCGAGCTACCCGCGAAAACACTTCAATCTTTAATTTGCCTTGAGTCTTCACACTCTCTTTCTCTCACACACAAACCCTACAAATAAAATCCCACAAATAATACAAGGTACATAAAATTGAATATAATTACAATCAAATTTGACACAGAATAAAAGCCAACAAAACGCATAGTTGTAAATTACAACTTTACAACACCCTTAATATTTTGTAGTAATTGTTGTAAAATGCAAGTGGACTTTTTTACTAAGGCATGTGAAGATCTCATATTTAATCATCTCAAGCAACTTCAAGTCACACATAAGATTATCTCTTATTCCTTTTTTGCTTACATAATGGGCCAAGAATGTTAAATAGTGCTCATAAGCCTCAAATGATGTGTTTTATCTCCTAAAAATGCTTATTTATTTTTCAATTTTTTCTCTTCAAAATAAAGTATTTTGGTCTAGGAGTCATTGGTATAGTTTATTTTAAGTAATTATTCAGTATTCCTGAAATACAATTATAATATTAGGTCATACTACTATATGCATAAAAATAGTTTACACTCTCATTAATTATCTAAATAGTTACAATAAATCAAAATCTTTTGCCAAGAATTTACTATAAATAAATATATATTTCCTAAATTATAAGAAATTTAGATTTCTACTTCATCTAAAATTAAATTAGCAAGAGTTTCAAGTAATATAAAATAAATAAATAAAATATTTATTTTGATTGTTTTAATTATATATCATTATTTTATGTTTTAATTAATATTTAAAATTTATATATTATACACCATGTTTACACAAAGTGTTAATATAAATATATATATATATATATATATATTATATGACGTAATAATAATATTAATAGTCTTTATCATGTGGCTTACTAATTATTAATATAGTTTTGACTTTTTACATATATCTTTTTAATTAAGCCGTGCATTATACTAGTGTGTGTATGTAAAATAAAAGTTGGACTTAGAAGTCATGTTACGTTAAGTGACTACACTAAATTATAGTAGTATTTTAGATAGACACAGAATAATAATTATTCTCATCAACTTTTTTATATATTTCCAGTTGCATTGGCTATGGATCAGGCTACTTCTATTTCACTCGGGCATTACAATCTAGCTTAACCCTTCATGAGTTTAGCATTTTTATTAGCAAACTATAGATATCGTGGTACTCACTTTGTAGGTGTCAGAATTTTTCGGGGTTTATCAAATCTTAAACTACAATTAGTAATTTTTGATTTGTTGTAAATTTCCTTAGCGCCTTGCAGAACTTTTTTATCCAATCGATTTGATGCAACAATAAAACAGATTGGGTCGGGTCATGGACGCCCATGCCTAACTTTGAGTTTATGTTGTTAATTTATATTTCCTTCTTTTCGATTCTTCATTTACGTTACTTTTTAATCTTTCAATCTCTTTTTTCTCTAAGTGCAAAATTGCATAGCTCTAATATCCTTTTTTTGTAATAGGATTTGAACCCATGTTCCTGAGGTTCTTGAATTAACATTTTTTTGTATATTTAACTTGCTTATTCTTTGTAAGAAATTGATTTTATTGCAAGTTTTTATTTTATTTTATAAAGTCTATGGTAGCTACTTGTTTTTTTGAGGGTTTGGTATTGGTATTTCATTGGGATTAAAAACGTGTATGTTGATGTGGGCCGTATGGCTTGTATTGTCAAGCCCATGTCAACACAAGTTGACCGTGTTATATTAGGAGACTAATGTGGCCGACTTAACATATATTTCTATATATATGTTATTAGTTACGGCAATAGTGATTATTACAAATAACCTAGCAAGTGCAGCCGTGTGAGAGAAATTCCTAAAAACCTAGCAGCCGCAGAAGAAGAAGAATAGAGTTTTCTTGTCTTGTGGGTGAGAGAGAGTTAGGGTGTATTGGGATTTGGATTTCTTGAGAGTGTTATTGTGCACTATTGTATCTCCCTAATTTTATAGTGAAATTTCTCCGTCGTCTCCGTGGAGGTAGGCAATTTGCCTAACCACGTAAATTCTTGTGTTCTATTGTGTGTGCTTGTTATTTAATTTCTGCTTATTTACTGTTATTGATTTGAGTCTTGAGGTGCTATATGCACAACAAGTGGTATCAGAGCCAGGTTAGGATTCAATCCTTTGAATACAAAGAAGATGTCAAGCACAAAGTATGATGTAGAGAAGTTTTGTGGTAAGGGAAATTTTCACTTTGGCAAAGGCGGATGAAGGATCTCCTAATTCAACAAGGAGTTCATAAGGCCTTGCTTGGGAAGGAGAAGAAACTGAAACGATGAAGGATGTAGAATGGGTAGAGATGGATGAGAAAGCAGCTAGCGCTATTCGTCTTAACCTAGGTGATGAGGTCATTCACAACATCCTAGAAGCAAAGACCGCAAAGGAGGTTTGGGAAAAACTAGAAGGTCTTTATATGAGAAAGAATCGACGAACAAGTTGTACGTGAAGAAGCAACTGTATAGTTTGCATATGAAGGAGGGTTCTGATCTGTTGGAGCATCTCAACACGTTTAACATGTTGAACACCCAACTGTCAAGTTTTGGGGTGAATTATGAGGACGAAGATAAAGCGTTACTCTTATTAGCGTCGCTTCCTACTTCTTTTGATCATCTAGTGACTACGTTGATGTACGGGAAAGAGACTATAGTACTCGAGGAGGTGACTAGTGCTCTCTTGTCACATATAAAGATGAAGCAAGACGGTAATGGTTCTCGGGCTGATGGACTTATTGTAAAGTTTGAGTCAAGCAATAGAGGTAGAAGCAGTCAAGAGGACGGAACTCCAACAGAACAAATCACAGTCTAAATCACGTGCAAAGAAAGATGTAGAGTGCTTTTATTGTCACAAGAAAGGGCACTACAAGAATTAGTGTAAAGAGTTGAAAGAGCATTTAGAGGAGAAGAAGAATGGAAAGAAGCCCTAGAATCAGCTAGTGTTCTTTGAAGAAACATCGAGATGATAGTGAAGTTGGTGCATTTTACTTTCGGTTTCATCAAGTAACAATGTTCTACTGGAATCTTGGGTTTTAGATTCAGCATGCTTATATCATATGACTCCAAAGAAAGATTGGTTTGACACGTATAAGCCTTACAATGGTGGTATGGTCCAAATGGGTAATGATGCTACATGCCCGGTTATTGGGATTGGTACCGTGAAGATCAAGATGTTTGATGGAGTTGTGAGAGTTCTTAGTAATGTCGGACATGTTCCAGGATCTTAGAAAGAATTTAATTTCTTTAGGAGTGTTGGATGATTTGGGTTATTCATACTCATCAAAGGGTGGAATCATGAAGATTACCAAAGGTGCTTTAATGGTGATGAAGGGACAGAAAATAAGCACGCTTTACATTGATTGGGAACACAGATTGTAGGAAGAGTTGCGAGTCACCACTCCGGTGGAGTCCAAAGATCGACGACACAAAATTATGGCATATGCGACTTGGCCATATTGGTGAACGTGGTATGTTAGAGTTGCACAAGAGAAATTTATTGAAAGGGGTGAAGACATGCAAGCTAGACTTCGCAAGTATTGTGTGTATGGGAAGCGAAGATAGAGTCGGTTTCAAGACAGGCTCTCATACAAGTAAGGGTGTTCTTGACTACATTCATTCAGATGTTTGGGGTCCATGATCGTTTCTTCTCATAGCGATGCTCGAGTATTTCGTCGATTTCATTGATGACTACTCTAGAAAGGTATGGATTTATTTTATGAAGCATAAGTCGATGTGTTTGGCATATTTAAAAGGTGGAAAGCACGGGTTGAGAATCGACTGGCAGGAAAATAAAATACCTTAGAACAGATAATGGACTAGAGTATAGAGATAAAGAATTCATAAGATTTTGTGAATTAGAAGGCATTACTCGTCACTTCACGATTAAAGGAACTCCACAAAGAGAATGGGGTTGCGAGAGAGAATGAACAAAACCTTAGCGAAAAGAGAGCGGATGCATGAGATTGAATGCGGGGTTGCCTAAGGTGTTCGGCGGAGATTTAACACAAAGCAAGCTTCATTATTAATAGATCTCCATCTTGACCATTGATTTCAAGATTCGAGAAGAGGTTTGGTCGGGTAAACCAGTTGATTATTCGAGTCTAAAAATCTTTGGTTGTCCAAATTATGTGCATGTGCAGAGTGGAGAGCGTTCTAAATTGGATTCGAAGTCAAGAAAATGTGTATTTCTTGGTTTTGAAAAAGATGTTAAAGGCTACAGGCTTTGGGATCCAATCTCAAAGAAAACGGTGACCAACAGAGATGTCATATTTGATGAAACCTTTATGTTAAAATAGAATGAAGCAAAGACATGTGATGATAGTCCACGGGAGAAATTAACTGTTGAGGTGGAGCTTGATGAGAATAGTTCACCTAATGATAAGGGTGATGTTGAGATTGATCCACAGCAGCAACAAGAAGAGTCTTATTCAATTGCTAAAGGTAGAGAGAAGCGGGTTTACAAAGCACTACAGAGATATGGCTTTGAAGACATGGTTAGTTTTGCTCTCGTAACCAGCGGTGGAGATCCATTCACTTTGAAGGAGGCTACAAATAGGAAAGACAATGATAAATGGCTTGAGCAATGTCAGAAGAGATGGAGTCACTACAGAAGAATAAGACTTGGGAATTAGTGAAATTGCCCAAGGGAAAGAAGGCTATTGGTTGCAAGTGGATATTCCGTAAGAAAGAAGCATTGTCGAGAAAAGGAAGGTGAAAAATTCAAGGCACGGTTAGTGGCAAAGGGTTACTCACAGAGAGAAGGAATTGATTATAATGAGATTTTTCACCAGTTGTGAAGCACACCTCAATTCGAGTAATCCTAGGATTTGTGACAATGCATGACATGGAGTTAGAGCACTAGATGTGAAGACTGCATTTCTCCATGGAGATTTAGAAGAAGAGATTTACATGCAACGTTCCAAGAAGGCTTCAAAGAACCTGGCAAGGAAGATTATGTTTGTCTATTGAAGAGATCATTATATGGCTTGAAGCGAGTCTCCCAGGCAATGGTATAAACGGTTTGATTCATTCATGGTCACACATGGGTACATGCGTTGTGAGTATGATTGTTGTGTTTATTTTAGAGTACTTGCGATGGCTCTTATATATTTCTTGCTCTATATGTTGATGACATGTTAGTAGCTGCAAAGAGTAAGCAAGAAATTGTGAAGTCAAGTCTTTGTTGAGTAGTGAATTTGACATGAAGGATCTTGGAGCTGCCAAGAAGATTCTTGGGATAGAAATTCACCGAGATAGAAGGGCTGGTAAATTATGGTTATCTCGGAAGGGATATCTTAAGAAGGTGTTAGAGAGGTTTAGTATGCTTAATGCAAAACCTGTTAGTACACCACTTTCTGCCCATTTTAAACTGTCCTCACAGTTGTGTCCAAGTTCAGATGAGGAGTCAGATTATATGTCTAAAGTGCCATACGCAAATGCAGTTGGGTGTCTTATGTATTTGATGGTGTGCACAAGGCCTGATATTTCTCATGCGATCGGTGTGGTTAGTAGGTATATGGCAGATCCAGGCAAAGAACATTGGAATGCATAAAAGTGGATCTTTCGATATCTTACAGGCACTCGTGATTTCGGTATCCTATTTGATCAGAGAGCTAATACGTAAGCTGTGGGTTATGTGGATTCCGACTATGCGGGGGACCTTAATTCTAGTAAGTCCACAACAGGCTATGTGTTTAAGTTTGCTGGTGGCCCAATTTGCTTTGAAGTCGACACTACAAGATGTAGTTGCTTTATCCACTACTGAAGCGAATATATGGCGATGACGGAGAGGCGGAAAAGAAGCCGTTTGGCTTAGTGGATTGGTTAATGAGCTTGGTTTCAAGCGGGGATAGCATGGTGCTACATTGTGATAGTCAAAGTGCAATTCATTTGGCGAAGAATCGGGTATGTCGTGCAAGAACAAAGCATATTGCTGTGCGGTATCACAAGATCGGAGAATGGGTTTCGTCTGGTGATATTTCTTTGTCGAAGATTCTCACTAGTGAGAATGCCTCTGATATGTTAACAAAGCCAGTTCCCACAAACAAGTTCAAGCACTGCTTGGACTTGATTGGTGTTTGCGACTTGTGAGCCCTAAAGGGCTAAGGTGGAGGCGATGGAGGAGTTTGCTAGTGTAGCTTGATCAATTCAAGTCAAGGTGGAGATTTGTTGATGTGGGCCGTATGGCTTTTATTGCCAAGCCCATGTCAACACAAGTTGACCGTGTTATATTAGGAGACTACAGTGGCCGACTTAACATATATTTCTATATATATGTTATTAGTTACAACAATAGTGATTATTACAAATAACCTAACAAGTGCAGCCGTGTGAGAGAAATTCCTAAAAACCTAGCAGCTGCAGAAGAAGAAGAATAGAGTTTTCTTGTCTTGTGGGTGAGAGAGAGTTAGGGTGTATTGGGATTTGGATTTCTTGAGAGTGTTATTGTGCACTATTGTATCTCCCTAATTTTATAATGAAATTTCTCCGTCGTCTCCGTGGAGGTAGGCAGTTTGCCGAACCACGTAAATTCTTGTGTTCTATTGTGTGTGTTTGTTATTTAATTTCCGCTTATAAACTGTTATTGATTTGAGTCTTGGGGTGCTATCTGCACAACAGTGTATTTTAAGGGTTTTAATTGGTAACGTATATTCTTCTATGAATATAAATAAAATGTGAAGAATAAAAAATTTTAAAATAACATTTCTGATCACAATAATATGGAAGTACCCTTTTTTTTTTTTTTTTTAATTTGAATTATCAAAAGACTTTCCAAAGGTGAGGAAATTCATGAAATAGAAAATTTTGGAAAAACATTTTAGAAGGTGAGGGTACTCATGAAATACCCGGTCTACACCTAAAGCTTTTTTATTTTAATTTAAGGGTACTTTTTTTTACTTCTTGCTGTTACGAGTACTTCTTTTACAATTTTTTTTTTTTTTTTTTTGGGAGAATGTACTTCTTTTACAATTAGACATCTATGACTCTAGACGATGATATGTACTTCTTTTACTATTAAAAAAGATGGTTGTCTTATTAAGCTATAGACAAAACAAATCAAATGTTTACAAAGTTGGTGGAATTATAGAAATGAAAAACTTCTTTTAATATTGAAATGATGGCAATCTCCTTGAAAGACATTTGTAAAGTTTAGGATAAACTACAAATTATACCCCTAAAGTTTGGGAGTATTTGGATTTTACACCCTAAAATTTCAAAATTTGGATTTTACCCTGAAATTTAGGGGTGTTTAGATTTTACATCATAACATTTCAAAATTTGGATTTTACCCCTTAAATTTTAGGGGTGTTTGGATTTTATTCTTCTAAAGTTTGGGAGTGTTTGGATTTTACATTTTAAAATTTCAGAATTTGGAGGTGTAAAATCCAAACACTCTTAATCTTTAGGGGGGTAAAATCCAAATTCTGAAATGTTAAGATGTAAAATCTAAACACCCCCAAACTACGGGGTGTAAAATCCAAATTCTGAAACTTCAAAATGTAAAATCCAAACACTCTCAAATTTTAGAGGTGTAATTTGCAATTTACCCTAAAGTTTATTACTTAAATAGTTAAACAATAAATGAGTCTCCTTTAATTACTCCTAAAAAACACCTCTCATTTTTAATCAATAATTATTTATTTATATATAAAAAAAGAAACCTCATGTGGGAAAGCATGAGGTTCTGCCAAGTAGCACATTGTATGACATTCTTTTCATTTAGGCTTTCACCTCATCTAAATTTAGCATTTATGTCAAACTATTAAGTAATGACAAATGTATTTATTTCAATCTATTAATAAAATTCAAAGAATTTGTGTACATTTATAACTTTACATGCTTTGAATTGATACGAGTGGATCTAAAAAGTCATGGGAAATGTAGAAATCAGAAAAACTTTTCAATTTTTGCATAAAACTATCTTCAATGTAGAATTGCAAGAGTCGATTCAATAAATTGGATATATACTATTTGTCTCCACATTTGTCCAATATAAATCTCCATTTTCATTGGACTTAAAAATTAAACTTCCATAATTTTCTCACAATATCTTTGTTTTTCTTTCTGAGAGGTATGTTAATTTTCAAAATATTACATTCATCTCAAATATTTTGTTTAGATTTTATGTATACCTTTTTACTTATGTAGCATTGTAATTTATTTAGGCTTATTTTTTTCATATTATGTGCCAATTTATATTTTTGGTCTTCTGTATGATGCGTATACTTGGTAAGGTTCTATTTTTGGTAACTTTTAGTTCAACTTCAATTTGGAGGTTAAATTGTGATATTATTGCATCACTATGGCATTATTTTTGTTGTTGTTGTATCATGAAATTTTATAATTTTTTTTATAACTAATTGATATATAAAACATAAATAATACAAGAAAGACACCTAGGAAACAACAGGTTTGTAGGTTAAAAAAACAAATCAACCAATCAATATATATATATATATATATAAAAGTAGAGACCTCATGAAAGAAAGCATGAGATTCTGCTAAGTGACGCATTATATGCAAAGATAATCGAAATATTCTCTAGTATTACATCGTAGATAATAACAAATTAAATATTGACTTTTTGTTTCATTTGGTTTAATGCTTCAAGATTTTTCTAATTAAAAAGTAAATATTTTTTTGTATCTTTTGGTTCAATGTTTCAAAACTTTTTATCCTTCACACATACACACAAAACTCTTTGTGTTTTAATTCACCATTTTTACCTTTTGCACTTCTACCCTTTATATATACCTACTCCTAGCTCTTCATGTCATCTCATGTCAAATATACACAGACAAAAAACGATGTCACTTACATTCAATCTTTTGATGACACCTACCTAGCTCCAACATTGTTATTTCATCTAATCTTAACCCGTATGAATTGACTACAACTAAGGAAGGAGGCCTTGCATTTTATATTTAGTGACAACGGCAATTACGATTTTGATATTAAGGTCGGACTTTGTGGATTTGTGAGTTTTGTAAATGATGTAATTGACTATGGGTGTTTGAGATATGTATTTTGTTTTGGCATTAAGGAAAAAGAGAAAGACATTCTATATCAAATTTAATTCTATAATATTCCTTCAATTTTTTTTTTCTCATTCCTTCAAGTGGATAATTATAATGGATATATGTATACAATTTATAATTGTTGCTTTTTATGATGAACTCATTACTAATAAAGCTCTATAATAATTATGCTATAACACTTATACAACATTCTCCAAAACAATCTTGCATATATAAAACATTACAACATTATCTATGCATCGTACAGTAATTTACTAGTTACCTTAATTGGTTTATAACTTAATGCTTAGAAACTACACTATTTCAACCACAACAAAATAGCAATTAAATGTTGAAGCTTTTTTTTTTTTTTTTAATCCCATTAAATTACTCCTAAAAAACAATGTAGAGAACAAATTTCCAATAATATTTCATTATCATTACATTAATCCGATAACCACTTCATATAATTAGATAGATATTCCAAAATTATTTACAAGGTGCTAGCCAATAGATTGAAGCAAATTCTCCCTGATATTATCTCTCCAACCCAAAGTGCCTTTGTACCGGGCCACCTCATCATTGATGATGTCTTAGTGGCTTATGAGACACTACACACCATGCATGGGAGGAAAAAGGGAAAGAAGGGATCCCTAGCACTTAAACTAGATATCAGTAACGCGTATGACCAAGTTGAATGGAATTTCCTATGTGGCATTATGGAGAAGTTGGGTTTTCTAGAGACTTGGGTGGATAGAGTGATGGGTTGTGTAACTACCGCTTATTTTTCTATTCTTATTAATGGTACACCTTATAGTAATATTTCTCCATCTAGGGGACTCCATCAAGGAGATCCTCTCTCACCTTACCTTTTTCTCTTATGTATAGAAGGTTTTACTTCACTATAACAAAAAGCTGAAATGGAGGGGCGAATTAAAGGAGTATCTGTTTGTAGAAGAGCCCCACGAATTACTAACTTATTGTTTGCGGATGACTCACTTCTGTTTTGCTAAGTTAAAAAGCAAGAAGTGAAGGAGATTACAAAAATCTTAAAGATGTATGCTAGTTCTTCGGGGCAATGCATCAATCTGGACAAATCATCGGTGTACTTTAGTGGCAATACTCCCATGGAACAAAAAAATTAGATAAAAGCTGCTTTGGGAGTCAAGGAAGTGGACTGGTTTGACACTTGGGTTTGCCAACGTTGGTGGGTCTAGCAAAATATCACACATTCTCCTATATTAAAGATAGGGTTTGGAAAAAGCTCCAAGGATGGAAGGGCAAAATGCTATCTAGAGCAAGGAAGGAAGTGTTAATAAAGGCAGTGGCTCAATATATTCCCACATATGCCATAGGGGTGTTCCAACTACCCATAAGACTATTTGAAGAATTGGATGCAATGTGTGCCAGATTTTGGTGGGGACAAGTGGGGAATGAAAGAAAAATTCATTGAAGGAGCTAGAGCAAACTCACTGAATCCAAGAAGATGGGGGGAATGGGTTTTCGAGACCTACGTTCCTTCAATTTAGCCATGTTGGCAAAGCAAGGGTGGAGACTTATACAAGAACATGAGTCACTGATGTATTAGTGTTTTAAGGCCTGATATTTCCCACGATGTCAGTTCATGGAAGCCTCGGACTCACCAAATAACTCCTATGTGTGGAAGAGTATTATGGCAGCAAAGCTGATCTTAAACAAGGGTGTTGTTGGAGGGTTGGTGATGGAGTTAACATCAAGGTTCTGTCAACAAGTGGATCCCTAACCACCCAACAAATGGAGCGATTCACCTCCAGACGAGATAGGAAGGGACTGGTATTTTTTTGAACTTATTGACCCGGACCTGAAATGGTGGAGAAGAGATCGTATCACTGCACATTTTCACAAGGATGATGCGGATGCTATATTGCGATTACCCTTGAGTCACAGACATACCCCAGACGCAATAGTTTGGTTACACAATAAAAAGGGAGTATAGTCTGTAAAATCGGGCTATCATGTGACGAGACAAGTTTTCAAAACAGAGGATTGTGCGAAAAGCTCCTCTGGACCGAAAGGAAGTTAGGTATGGTCTAAAATATGGAAGCTTCATGTGCCAAATAAAATAAAAGTTTTGGGTGGAGAGCTTGCCACAATATATTGTCCACCCGTGACAATCTTGTGCTGAGGAAAATAGTTGAGGATGATGGATATATGCTCGGTTCAAGGAGGGCTGAAACAAGGATCCATGCTTTATGGGAATGTGCAATGGCGATAGATGTATGGTCGGGCAGCATGATCAGACTACAAAAATGCGGTCAAGGGCAGCAGGATGTACTCCATTTATTTCAAGAATTGCAGGGTAAATTATCCACAGCTGAGTTTGAATTACTTTCAGTTTAATCTTGGATTATCTGGAACCAAAGGAACACGGTGGTATATGGAGGTAAGTTAAAGGAAGCAAGGTGGCTAAATAAAAGGGCAAAGGAATTTTTGGAGGACTTCCATCATGCACAGGGACAAATACGGACTCTAGTAATATGTCCAGGTGATAATGTATGGCATCCACCTCCAGAATCTGCCTTCAAGTTGAACTTTGATGCTGCGATCTTCTCGGAGTTGAATTGCTCAAGAGTTGGGGCGATGACTCGGAATGAGAGGGGCAAGGTCATGGCTGCAATGTGTCAAGAGCTCCACAGGTTGTAGACAGTGAAGAGGCCGAAATACTAGCATGTAGAAGGGCAATGGAGTTTGCGAGAGAGGCAGGATTCACAGAATTGGTTATTGAGGGAGATAATGTCAGTGTTATGAAATCAGTCTCGGCTTCAGGGGCAGACCAATCAAGGCTTGGTCATATCATCCAAGATATCAAATGGCTTACACAAGGTCTTCGAAAGGTGTCCTTCAGTTACGTGAGGAGGGTTGCTAATTCCATGGCACATGGGTTAGCTAGATACGCAAAATATGTAAAGGAAGACATGTATTGGATAGAGGACAATCCCCCACCTGTGCTGGAAGCTTTGTATTATGATCTTTCGCATTTAAATAAATGAAAGTTCAGACCGTTTTCAAAAAAGAAGAAAAAAAAAAACTTAAAAAAAAAAAGGTAATGCTACGACTACAAATTATTTTACAATATTTTTACAAACTGTTGATGTGACTAGCTTCTTATTAGTTTTCATTTAGAAACCACTATTAACATTACTTTTTCATTTACCAATAACCATTTATCACATCAATTTTTTGTAAAAAGTTTGTATCTCTAGCATTACTCTAAAAAAATCTCAAAAACTTTTACTTTATAATTGCAAGTGAATGGGAATGGTGAGAGTTGAGTTTTAATGAGGATGATCACATCACTTTAATATTTATTTTGGAGTTATGTTTACTAATTAGGGTTTGGCCTTTGGTCTAGTTTAATTCAATTTAGTCCATTTCAGTCCTTTACTCCATTTCGGTCCACTTCGATCCATTTTGGTACATTTTAGTCCACATCGATACACTACTTAAGAATTGGAAAAGACAGATTTTGTTTGAGAGTACTATCAATTATTTGAGTGTTATCAATTGTAATTATATGATAAGTTTTTATTATCATGATAATCTCCTTAAGAGAATAATAAATTTGAAATTAAAAATTTTAGTTGTACCAAAAGAAATTAGGAAAATATAATGCATATATAATAACAATAGTTAGAAGAATATGGACCCCTTCAAAAAAAAAAAATATCAATAAAAAATACAAAAAAAATTATAAAATTATATATTTGTAAAAATAGAGAGATAGAAATTACTTTTAAATATTGTATAATTTTTAAGGAGAACATATTATTTACAATGAAATTTAAAGAATAATTTATAGATAATACTCTCATTTCAAAATAATTATATATTCTCATGTGTTACATGGACCTGTGACTAGTTGTTAAAGAAAGCACAAGGTGAGAAGAGAATCCACGACATCATATTTGCAAGGCAAGGTTTGCACATGTCCCACTTGTTTTTTGTAGATGACAATCTACTCTTTAGCCGAGAGGAATGGCAATAGATCTTGGACATCCTATATATGTATTGTCAAGCATCGGGTTAGCAAATTAATATGGAGAAAGATTTTTTTTTTTTTTTTTGTGTGTGGGTAAATTGCATCTTACATTCCTAAAGTTTAGGAGTAATTGGATTTTACACCTTCAAGTTTCAAATTTTGGATTTTACCCCTATGAAGTTTGGATTTTACACCCTAACATTTCAGAATTTAGATTTTATCCCTAAAATTTGAGGGTATAAAATCCAAATTCTGAAACGTCAGTATAAAAATTCAAACAACCCAAATTTTAGGGTTTAATTTGCAATTTACTTTTTTTTTTTTTTTTTTTTTTTTTCAGCAGGAACAATGAATTAAGAGAAAACGTAAATTAGTGGAAGAAGCTGGCTTTATATATTGTTCTGCGTATATTACTGGAAGATAAGAGTAGAATATATTTTACGGATACATGCTTAGAAAAGCAATAGATATTAGTTAGTATGGAAGTCAAAGTTCAATGGCTGCATGAAATTTAGAAAATTTCGAACATTTCGCTGTTGTGTTTATTTTGTATTTAATCATAAAATGGCAAATGACCAAAAATCATAACAATGTAAATGTTTTTGTTTTTATTTATAAAAACGTTCTGTAACCTTATTGTGATTTTTTAATTAAGCTTAAAGGGAATTGGGATACATATTGAGGAGGAATTATTCAATACTCGGGGTCAATTGTGTCATCCTTGCACCATGCCGCTGTGTTTTAATTGGTTAGATGAAAGTGAAATATTATGTTTATAATATTTTCATAATAATTCTAGGTGAAATATTGTTACTAGTATGCAAAAAAATAATTTCAGACTCAAGTTAGATACAAAAACAGTGGTTGGCTCAAATTATTCCTGGATCAAATGAAGGCAAAAAAAAAAAAAAAAACCTCTTAACTTTGTGGGATTTTGAGAAGTGGTTTGTCTTACCCTTTTTTTTTGGAGAAGTTGATTCCCAAACTTGAACACGTGACTTATTTAATTGTCCCTTTTGATGGAAGATACTTCTCATTGTACCGTGCACGATCATTAGCAAGCACAATTCTTGCTGAGAGTCGAAAATTCATTGGTTTATCTTAAGAATTTCTCTCTCTTGCTCTTGAATCAATAACCACAAATAATGCTAAGGCTATCACTTGAAGTCCTCTCTCGACAATATCCTTGTGGGTTTGATATGGTGCCATTTGAAAGGAACCTAGGTTTCCAGTTCCATCGACATCTGATGGTTTTAGGTAATGATTTATGTTCATCGTCTTCCTTTTTTAGTTATGAATAAATGTTGAGCTGTAAGATTTGGTTTGTTAACGTCTTTTATAATGCTTGTGCACCGTGATTTTTGCTACCCATATGTATTACTGGTTTTAGCAACTAACAGTTCAGAATAACATTGTTCAGAATAACTTGGGAATTTCACTGAATTTCATTCCAAGTCTTTGTAATATGCATGCATAGTTCAGGCTTAGTTCGAATTCAATCTTTCCAAGAATGACTTGAGACATATCGCATGCATCATCATGTTCTACTCCCAATTTTTAGCAGTTTATTTGTTCTGCTGTTCTGCATAATAATATGTTTTTCTTGGTTCTTGTTTTATTTGGCTATTGTATGGTTTGACTTATTGCTAACAATTTTTGTCCTTTGAAGTCAGGGGAACTACGTTCAAACTTTTTTTTTTAAAAAAACTATTTATAATTATTAAATATTTGGAAAAGCATTCCTAAATAAAAATAAAAATTGATCCATTGACTAAGTGGTTATAGATTCAAGATTGCAATTTTTTTTTCTTGGTTTCATTTTTTATTGTTAAATTTGCTATTATATCCCTTAATGTTTTAGACCATTTGCGGTGCTGAAGACTCATTGGTTCCATTCTTTTTTATCCATTCAGGTAGGCAATTCTGTAAATTGATATTAAAAATAAAAATTTTAAGAATTTCACTATCCTTACTAATTTATATGAAAAGATTGTCATCTAACATAACTTTCATAAGAGATAATAATTTTTTTTTTTTTTTTTTTTGTATCTATTTAAAACAAACTAGACAACTTTGTATATATACTCATTAAAGTTTAAAAAATAATAAGTTCTCTTTAAAAATTAATAGAAAATATATACACATCAAAGTTTTTTTTTTTTTTTTTTGAGAATATATATACATCAAAGTTGATACCTTTGTATCCATCTAATATATTTATTTATGAATCCTGACTTTGTCTAGTATTAGAATATATATATATATATATATATATATATATTAGTTAAGGTAGCCGTGGAAAAAAAAAAGTAGTGATTAAAGTCAATTTTAGATTTTATTTGTATCACTAAATAAAGATATAAATCATTTGATTTTTAAAGTACACAGAGATTTACATTAATAAAAAAATACATTAATTTTAAGAATTTTGATAATTAAGTCATAAAAAGTTAATCTCATTTGTATAAGAATTTTGATCAACCACAAAATTATAAGGTAGCTATTTAACATATAAATATCTATTTTACTATAATAGTTTTTTAGTACCTATTTGTTAAAGGCAATATATCCACCATCTAAAACTTAAAATATATGAAGAAAATTTTTGGAATGTTAAAATTTAGTGAGAGTAATTTTGATATTACACAATAATAAAATATTTTAAGAATCGTAAGCTTTCATTAGAATTCAACTAAGAGAATAACAATATGACATATTTGCTATTTTCTAAAATATTAAGGGAAAAATTGCTTGATTTTAAAGTCTAAAAAGGAATCATAAACTACCCCAAACATAAAGGATGAAAAGTGTTTTTTTCCCTAAGTTTTTGTGTGTAAAATTGTGTCTTTACTTAAAATTGTGTGCAAAGAAAAGAAAAACAAAAAGTCAACTCAAGAAAATTATACGTGAAAATAGTGAATTTTTGGCTCAGAAAAACTAATCAAACCAACAAAAAATTTCTAAAAACACAACAGAATGGCACAACATTTTCATAATACTTTTATAATTTTGTTATATTTTATTTTGACTTATAAAGATTTGACATTCAGTAGTTTTGAAAATATTATGATAACAACAAGATGTCTTAACATTTTCACACAAAAATGTTATGTCCATGACATTTTTACAACAAATCATAAGTAGTAGGTTGCTACAGGTTGTTGTTATTGGTGGGCAAAAAAATAGTTTTATTGGTAAGTTTAAATTAAAACTAATAACAATTTACCACCTATAATTTATTATGAAAGTGTTGTGAAAAATATTGTGGATGTAGCACTTATTTTTTACAATACCTTTATTTTTAGTTGTGGTTGGTTCTAGTATAATATATTATTATTTTATTTTGACCTATAATGAATTAACACGTCATCAATTGTGAAAATATTGTGCTAATTTGTTGTGTTAATATTTTATTATAATGTGAAACAATGCGAATTGGACAAACCAAAAATAATATAGCAAATCTATTGAAGCTTTACACATTCACAAGAAAAAAAAAAAAAAAAATGAGCAGCCAACGAAACTATGAAAATTGAACAAACCAAAACCACTATAGCAAAGCTACCGTAGCTTTTCTCATTCACTTGTGTTGTGAAAAATGTTGTTGTTGTATCATTTTCTTTCATAATACCTTTATTTTTAGTTGTGTTTGGTTCCAATATGATATTTTATTTTGACCTATAAGGAATTAACACCTCGATAATTGTGAAAATATTATGACAATTTGTTGTGTTACTAATTTATTATATATAAACCGGGTAACTACTAACTAACAGTTCATATGTCTATAAAAAAAATTAAAAACAAAAAAGTTCAACTGACGATGTTACTACGAGAGATTAAAAATAAAATAAAATAAAATAAGGGCCAATGAACAGTGCGAGTTGAATAAATCAAATACACTTTGTAGCTATAAGGAAATGTTGTTGTTGTATCATTTTTTTTTTTTCATAATACCTTTATTTTTAGTTGTGGTTGATTCCGGTATGATATTTTATTTTGACCTACAAAGAATTAACACTTCAATAATTGTGAAAATATTATGACAATATATTGTGTTATTAACTTATTATATATAAACCAGGTAACTACTAACTAACAGTTCATATGTCTATAAAAAATTTAAAAACAAAAAGTTCAACTGACAATGTTAATTACTACGAAAAAAAAAGGCCAATGAGCAGTGCGAGTTGAATAAACCAAATGCACTATAGCTATAATGATTGGCTCTTTTTTTATATACTAGTAGGGGTTGCACGTGCAAGGCACGTGTTGCCCATTGAGTGAGAAAATTTAAGAGAGAATTTTTTTTTAAGTAGTATTAAACTAAGTATTTAAATTTAAAATAGTTATTTAACATATAGCTATCTATTTAGTATGATAATTTCTTAGGAAAATGTATTTGGTATCAAATGACACCATGTTAGTGGTATCAAAATCCAATAAGTGTGAGACATGTCAACAAAAAATAACTAATACACTAACAATTGAAAGACATGTGTTAGTGGGTAGTTTTATTTGCACACATATATCTTGTTTATTGGATTTTGATATGGATGACGTGGTATCATTTGATGCAAAATATTTTTTCATTTCTTAAAACCTATTTACTAAAGACAGTATTTACTCACAAAAAAAAAAAAAATCTACTAAGAATGATAACAAATGTCGTCATCTTTCAACAATAAACAACTAAATTTTGATAAAATATTGTCATAATATTTAAATTTACGCAATAAATGATGACATATGCTAAAATTGAAACTTTTCATCAAATTAAATACCTACAACCATTTCATAATTTTACTGTGACATATGGTGGGCTCTAGTATGATATTTTATAATTTTATTTTAGAGTAATGCTACATCCAAAATATTTTCACAACAAATTCTAGGTTGTAAATTGTTATTGGTTTTTAATTGGGACAACCACTTTAAACTATGCATTAAAAAAAAAACAACAAACAAAAAACCAACAGAAGAAAATTGTACTTGAAACAGTGAATTTTTGCTCACCAAATTTGAATCTGACTAAACCAAAAAAGAAGTCTAGGAACACAACAAAATGTCACAATATTTTCACAATACCTTTATTTTCAGCCGTGGTAAGTTTCAATTTGATATATTATTATTTATTTTATAGAAATGCTATCTCTATAATATTTTCATAACAAATTATAAATGGCAAGTTGTTATTGATTTTAAAATGGACCTACGATTGATATCAATTTTTTATCCATCAATAGTAGTTTACCTATAATTTTTTGTGAAATTAATGTGAAAATGTTTTGAACTTAGCATTTTTTTTTTTTAATTTGATCTATAAGAAACTGAGACCTCAACAATTGTGAAAATATTATGATAATAACAAGTGTTACAACATATTCACAAAACATTTATTTTTAGTTGCGGTTGGTCACAATCTCATATTTTATTTCGACCATTAAGAAATTAACACCTCAATAATTGTGAAATTTGTTATATCAGTATAACAATATATATGCCAGCTCATATAAATATTTTTTAAAAGAAAGAGCACAAATTGATAAAAAAATATTAAAAAAAAGCCAATGAAGTGATGAACAGAACATATTGAACAAACCAAAACGCACCATAACTTTTACACATTCACACAACAAGTATTACAAAATTTTCACAAAACATTTATTTTCGGTTGTGATAGGTCACGATCTCATATTTTATTATTTTATTTCAGCCTATAAGAAATTGACACCTCAATAATTGTAAAATTTGTTGTGTTAGTATAACAATATATATGTCAACTCTTATAAATATTTAAAAGAAAAAAAAAGCACAAACCGATGACTGAAAAAAAAAAAGTTTTGTCAGTATAACAATATATATGCCTGCTCATATAAATATTTAAAAGAAAAAAAAATTGTTGTGTCAATATAATAATATATATGCCAGCTCATATAAATAAAAAAAAAAAAAAAAAAACCAATGAAGTGATGAAGAGTACATATTGAACAAACTAAAAAGTATTGTAGCTTTTACACACTCACACAACAAGTTTTACAACATTTTCACAAAATATTTATTTTCAATTATGGTTAGTTACAGTCTCATATTTTATTTGACCTATAAAAATTGACATCTAAATAATTGTGAAAAAATTGTAAAATTTGTTATGTCAGTATAACAATATATATGCTAGCTCTGTAAATATTTAAAAGAAAAAAAAAAATCAAACCGATGACTGAAAAAAAAAAAATATATATATATATATATATATATATATGCATGTACGAAGTATGTTTGAACTGAGCATCATGCAGTCTCCTCCTTTGTAGAGTCTCTCTGGTTGCCTCGTCTACAACGCCTTCACCTTAGTTGTGTCTTCTCTTCACCATTCCTCAGACCTCCTTTGTTCTTTCCATCTTCCTCTTCACACCCACATCTACTTCTCCTTACTTTCTCCCATGGCAGATCCATACTTACACAAATATAAAGTAAAAGCCAATGGCTCATCCGGATTCCCTGCTCTCGCAGGCCCAGGTTCAGTGGGTAGATTGTCACTATGGTCAAGTCCAGATGGAGTATACCAACTCAGGTCGCCCCCCTCTACCTATTTTTTTGTTCATAAAAAAGAGTAAAAGCCATCTTAGCAAAGGCATTTTATTCCATCCATGGTGCTACTTTCAATGCCAAAGATAATCGAAAGAAGGCTCTTGGACTTGGTCCTAGGACTACTGATGGCCATCATTTGATCTCAAAGAATGCTCTTCAGGTATGCCTTTTTGTGATATGGACTTCTCTATTTCTGAATTTTGGATCCAAGTCTACAACTTACCATTTGATTGGAAGTCCCCTGAAAATGCTATTAAAACTGGTAACATTGTAGGTAGATATTTAGAAATAGATAATTCAAATGGTGGGTTTATGGCTTGGGAAAATTGTTGGGTTGTAAACGAGTCAAGCTTTGTCGAGTATTGAATGTTCAAGCTTAGTTCAACAATAAATATAAAATGTTCAAACTTGGCTTGAACTTGAACCAAGCCTACAAACTATGTTTGAGGTTTAGCTTGCCAAATAGTCCAAAAACTTGAGCTCGACTTGGTTTTGGCTTGACTTAATTCATTAGTCAAGTCGAACTTAAACTAAAGCTTTACATTAAGCTTTTGAGCTCAAAATACAATACAAGTACATTATTAAGCCCATTTAATTTAGACAAGTAGTCCCAAGTCCCAACTTCCAATTAATTAAAAGGTTTAGTAATTAGATATTTGTTTTTTTTCCAAGCTCATATCAATTATATTACTAAGCCCATAAACTAGCATTAGCTCGACAATTTTTTATCAAGCCCTATTATTCATGAACTCATTCATGAACCTTTTTTTTTTTTTCTTGAGCTCAACTCATTTATTAAGCAAGCCTAAGTTTAAGGCTTAAGTTTCGCTTAGTTATAAATAAACAAATATTAATGAGTTTTTATCAAACCAAGCCTGAGCTGTTTTTATGAATGGTTTGATTTATTTAAAGCCTAACTAAAGTTGGAATTGATGTTACTCAGCCACTCTTATGTGATTTCTATCTATACTGATGTGGCAAGCTCGGCCACACTAAATCCCAATGCTTGATTCCTGAAGCCTCCATAAAAAATAGTAGCAAAGCTCACATTGGGCCAAAAGATTATGGTCCATGTTTAGCAGTTAATGTTGTAGAACATAAACCCCTGACCTTGCTCTAACTACTAGATGAAGAAACTAAGAGCACTAGCATTGGATGTGTTAAATGCTAAATTTGTAGCATTAAGCACACCAAAGATAATAATAAAAATAAATAAATAAATAAATAAAACCCCTCCATTTAATGCCAACATCTTTTAGCATTACCTACAGTGCTATAAATAAAAATCACAAGGTGACGCATTATACAGAAAGGTGCAAAATTTGAGAAAATGTTTTCGATGCAGTACATATTTCAAATGATACTAAACATGAATTAAACTGTTTACATTCAGAAAGAAATTCACAAAATCTCTTAGTTATGAGTTTCCCAAGTGACATAAAGGACTAGCTTAATCCTCTTTTTCCCCAAGGCACTGCATCACCATATTAGTTTTACACGAGCTACTTTCTACATATAATGTTCAAAGAAGCTCATCATCCAACTTCCAAGTAATCTAAATGCACACATAAACAACCCTACAGGTTAGCTGAAAGCTACTGTGATCAGTATGTCCTCAGAAGCTCTAGAGTCCACAAACAAACAAACCAACTGCTTTCTCCACTTCTCAAATCTACAATTCTTTTCTTATTTTTGGCCTTGATGAGTTCATAAAACTCTTGGATGTGAGATGTCCAATTTGAACATATATAGGAGTTACATATCCCAAAGGTCCTAAAACCTGATGGAAGTAGCCAGTCATGAATGTTAATAGATAATGTGATAAGTGCGTAAGTATTGAGTGTTCAGACAGCAGAAAATAAACAGTTAACATTAATTGTTTTTATTACTCATATTGTGTTGAAAGCAGGCGTGTTGATTAACAAAGAGGTTCAATTAAACCATTTTTCACATATCCACTGAAGGCCAAAACCATCCTCTAAATTGGACTAGTCACGTAAAATACAGCCCCCAAGCACAAGCAACAATAAAGCTCTTTTAAGTGTTGGTTATGGCTGTTTAGCAACAAAAAAAAAAAAAAAAAAAAAAGTGTTGGTTATGGCTAATGTACCCAAAGCAATGGCGGAGCTAGGAATTTTTCCTAGGAAGAACCAAGCTAAGTATGGAAAAAAGTTTCATAACTAAAAAAAAGTTTTATTCAGAAATTAACATTAACTCTAAAGTTTTGGCTTATGTTTTTGGGTGCTATACCAAAATAATTTATAATTGATTCTTTATAAGGACAAGAGCTTTGACTATATTGAAAACACCAACAAATGTTTATTGAACTATAAGACTTTTGACAATTTATAATTGATTCTAAAGTATTTTTAAGTAATCTCTTTATGTGCAGTCAGACAAAACCAAACAATTGAAGTTTAAATTCGTATCTACAAAATAATTATACTGCTACTTCAAATATAATTATATATATAGAAATACTCAAACCATTTTATCAAATAAACCATAACAAGCCAGCCACCATTATGAAATTTAAAAAATAAAATACAAATTGTAAATTATAAATGATGGTAGCTGTTAACCACTCTGTACATATAATAAACATAATAAAATATATCAATATATTACAAATATCAATAAAGTAGTCAATAAACAACTAAACATAAAATCCTAAACTAACCACAGAAACTCAAAAGGGCCAAAACAGACCAACAGAGATAGATACCACCAGGGGGCCATGGCCCCCCCCCCCCTCCCTGGAAGTGTCAAGGAGGTTCAAAGTTATTTCTCTCTGAATGTGGATAGAGATAGGAGTGACTCTTTGTGTGATATTTTGGGGGGTTCAGTATTACTCCTAACTTGGGTAGATATTTAGGATTTCCTATAAGGCATGCTGGTTGGCAAGGTGGAAAGCTAGGCTTCTATCCTTGGCTCTTAGAACTGTCGTAATCCAATCCAATCCACTTACTCGGCTAATCATGGAACTGTCCTATTGTGCAATTTGTTGCACTACCTTCTAATTTACTTAATACTCCATTAATCGTGTTAATAGGAACTTTCTATGGGATCCTCTGATGATTCTATTAGCTATACCATTCTCTATGCTGCTAACAATGAGGACAAGCTGGCTTGGGGTTTAGAGTATGTATAAGCCCATTGGGCTTTAAGCCCACTATGTTTTTTTATATTTCTTAGAACCACTACTCCATCCTTCATGTGTATCTCTGACGCCACGCTATTAGAGTCTCTAGACTACAAAACCACAAGACCACTACCGCTATCACCATTGCTCTATTCATCTCACTATTGCTACTACCCAATCAAGCAAAAATCAGTCCAAACCTCACGAACTAGTAGTATATTATTATTTGAGATATGTTTATGGAATAGTTTTGTATATGTTTCACAAGTTAGTGTTTGGTCCACAAAGATATGGACTTGGGTCTTGACAATTGGTCACATTCATATGGATCATACAATTTCGACATTAGAAGCCATGTTCGAAGAATTCTTTGTTGTTCTTGCTAGTTCCTTGTATTCATGGTTCGATCCTTTCCACCATTTCTTTGTGATAGCCAAGTCAGCATCCTTGAGATATACTGTTTTGATGCCAACAGTCACTGATTCTTTTTTCGTGTTTTGCAATGATATCGAATAAAAAATAGAACAAGAAACTCATGCCATAGATCAATGATGAAGATCACACTTATTACAAGGCAGCTCCTACATAGGTTCAAACTTCAAAGACATCATCCTTTCTTTAAATATTAAAAAAAAATAAAATAAAATAAAAAACCAACAGTATCAAATATATGCCGCTCACAATTTAATATATAAATTGTGCTTGTTTATATTGCGCAGCATAGCATCTGCATTACAAGGGATAATCATAAAAAGATACTGTCATTTCATAAAAATTATAAGGTATTTAACACATTTTTCACAAGTAACAAAAGTCTCGAACTTTTATTTTTTATTCAAGATATGATTTCACTTATCCTAAGTTATCACTATCCTTGAAACTTGACCATAAGTTAAAAGTTAAAACCAATCAAATCATAGTGACTAATCACATCTTAGAAATCTCAATGCTTGTAGACCACTTCATTCACTTTATTTCATCTCCAACACATGGTCACTAGCCCCCAAGTTAGCACAAGTAGTGCAAAGTGCAAACAAATAAGGGTGAACACTCACACACTTGAGAGCGAGAGCACAAACAAAGAGACTAGAGTCATCATTTAGTGGTGGCCTGATTGAGACTTTTGGAATCAACACACTCAACTTACGATCTATATTTTTCTATTGTACATGAAAATTTTAAACAACTCTACAATAAAAAAATAACTTTGTTTGGGTGAATGGTTTACTAATATAACATTTTTCTGGTTTAAGCATTGAATTAATACATTTATACTCCAATTCGAAGTCATAGATTTTTAAATGATTAAGTCAAGTATTTTTATTGGCTTAAAATAAAATGTCTCATCATAAATTGAAAGAACTTTATTTTTTTATAAGCTCTCCTCTGCATAAACAAAAGATTTCAAGCAGTATCTCCTGCTAATAAGTTTGATTAAATACTTTGTCTTTTCATAAATATGTTTAGTAGGATGATTTGAACTCTATACACTCAAATAACAATTTTCTGTTAACAATATATTTTCTTTCAAAATCTTTAAAAATAGGTTCTTGGACGTAACATATTGTGATTATTGTTTTATCAATTTTCAAACATCAACTTGAAAATTATGGGACTTGTATGAATATACATGGTTCTTTTGAAAAAAAAAAAAAAAAAAAAAAAAAAAAGCGCATTAACATAGCAATAATTTTTAAATTTTGTGACCCTAGCTAAGAGGCATTACTCAAATTGTAAGCTTTTTAACATAAAACTACTCATACTTCTAAAAGGTCATTATTATTATACACACTTATTTAATATATATATATATATATATATATATATATATATATATATATATATATATATATAGATATTGAGTATCAATCAATTTATAGATTAAATAGTGATTTTATCTCAAAGGTGTCAAATCATTCAATTTTCAATTTTATATAAGAGATAAGAGTTAAATCCTTTGTTGATGTGGGCCATGTGGCTTGAATTGCCAAGCCCAAGTCAACGTAAGTTGATAGAATCCCAATTGTAATAAGAATCCATTAGCCGACTTAACATATGTATCTATATATATATATATATATATATATATATATATATATATATATAAATATATATATATATATATGTGATTAGGTGCGGCAAAGTTGATTGAGAAAAATAAGAGAGAATTCCTATAACCTAACAATTGCCGCATAAGAAGAAGAATAGTATTTTTTTGTCTTGTGGGTGAGAGAGAGTTAAGATGTATTGGGATTTGAGTTTCTTGAGAGTGTTCTTGTGCATTATTATATCTCCCTATTTTTTATAGTGAAATTTCTCCATCGTCTCCGTGGAGGTATGCGATTTGTCGAACCACGTAAATTCTTGTGTTCTTTGTGTATGCTTGTTATTTAATTTCCACTTATTTACTGTTATTGATTTGAGTCCTGGGGTCCTATCCGCACCACAAGTGGTATCAGAGCCAGTTTAGGATTCAATCCTTTGAATACGATAAAGATGTCAAGCACAAAGTATGATGTAGAGAAATTTTGTGGTAAGGGAAAATTTTCTCTTTGGCAAAGGCGGATGAAGGATCTCCTAATTCAACAAGGAGTTCACAAGGCTTTACTTAGGAAGGAGAAGAAACCGAAAACGATGAAGGATGTAGAATGGGTAGAGATGGATAAGAAAGCAGCTAGCACTATTCGTCTCAACCTAGGTGATGAGGTCATTCACAACATCCTAGAAGCAAAGACCACAAAGGAGGTTTGGGAAAAACTAGAAGGTCTTTATATGAGAAAGAATCAGTCGAACAAGTTGTATGTGAAGAAGCAATTGTATAGTTTGCATACGAAGGAGGGTTGTGATCTGTTAGAGCATCTCAACACATTTAACATGTTGAACACCCAACTGTCAAGTTTTGGGGTAAATTATAAGGACGAAGATAAGGCGTTACTCTTATTAGCATCGCTTCCTACTTCTTTTGATCATCTAGTGACTACGTTGATGTACGGGAAAGAGACTTTAGTACTCGAGGAGGTGACTAGTGCTCTCTTGTCACACATAAAGATGAAACAAGATGGTGATGGTTCTCGGGCTGATAGACTTATTGTAAAGTCTGAGTTAAGCAATAGAGGCGGAAGTAGGTCAAAAGGACGAAACTCAAACAGGAACAGATCGCAGTCTAAATCACGTGCAAAGAAAGATGTAGAGTGCTTTTATTGTCACAAGAAATGGCACTACAAGAATCAATATAAAGAGTTGAAAGAGCATTTAGAGGAGAAGAATAATGGAAAGAATCCATTAGAATTAGCTAGTGTTGCTGAAGAAATATCAGATGACAGTGAAGTTGGTGCGTGCGTTACTTTTAGTCTCATCAGGTAACAATGTTCTCTTTTGGAATCTTGGGTTTTAGATTCAATATGCTCATATCATATGACTCCAAAGAAAGATTGGTTTGACATGTATAAGTCTTACAACGGTGGTATGGTCCAAATGGGTAATGATGCTACATGCACGGTTATTGGAATTGGTACCATAAAGATCAAGATGTTTAATGGAGTTGTGAGAGTTCTTAGTAATGTCAAACATATTCCAGATCTTACTCGTCACTTCACGATTAAAGGAACTCCACAACAGAATGGGGTTGCGGAGAGAATGAATAAAACCTTAGTAGAAAGAGCCGGATGCATGAGATTGAATGCGGGGTTGCCTAAGGTGTTCTGGGGCGAGACAGTTAACACAACAAACTTCATTATTAATAGATCTCCATCATCAGCCATAGATTTCAAGATTCCAGAAGAGGTTTGGTCGGGTAAACCAGTTGATTATTCGAATTTAAAAATCTTTGGTTGTCTAGCTTATGTGCATGTGCATAGTGGAGAGCGTTCTAAATTGGATTCGAAGTCAAGAAAATGTGTATTTCTTGGTTTTGAGAAAGGTGTTAAAGGCTACAGGCTTTGGGATCCAATCTCAAAGAAAACGATGACTAGCAAAGATGTCATATTTGATGAAGCCTTTATGTTGAAACAGAATGAAGCAGAGACATGTGATGATAGTCCATAGGAGAAATTAACTGTTGAGGTGGAGTTTGACGAGAATAGTTCACCCAGTGATAAGGGTGATGTTGAGATTGATCCACAAAGAAGACAACAAGAAGAGTCTTATTCAATTGCTAAAGGTAGAGAGAAGCGGGTTCACAAAGCACCACAGAGATATGGCTTTGAAGACATGGTTAGCTTTGCTCTCATAACTAGCAATGGAGATCCATTGTCTTACAGGGATGTAGAAGAGATGGGGTCACTACAGAAGAATAAGACTTGAGAATCCTCTAGTATGTTAACAAAGTCGGTTCCAACAGATAAGTTCAAGAGTTACTTGGACTTGGTTGGTGATAGCATCTTGTGAGCCCTTAAGGGCTAAGGTGGAGGTGATGGAGGAGTTTGCTCATGTAGCTTGATCAATTCAAGCCAAGGTGGAGATTTGTTGATGTGGGTTGTGTGGCTTGACTTGCCAAGCCCAAGTCAACGTAAGTTGATAGAATCCCAATTGTAATAGGAATCTCATTAGCCGACTTAACATATGTATCTATATATATGTGATTAGATGCAACAAAGTTGATTGAGAAAAATAAGAGAGAATTCCTATAACCTAGCAAAGAAAATGCATAAGAAGAAGAATAGTATTTTCTTGTCTTGTGGGTGAGAGAGAGTTAGGGTGTATTGGGATTTGGGTTTCTTGAGAGTGTTTTTGTGCACTATTATATCTCCCTATTTTTTATAGTGAAATTTCTCCATCGTCTCCGTGGAGGTAGACAGTTCTTTGAATCACGTAAATTCTTGTGTTCTTTGTGTGTGCTTGTTATTTAATTTCCGCTTATTTACTGTTATTGATTTGAGTCCTGACGTGCTATCTTCACAACATCCTTAATTATCATTCTGAATCTAACTTAAACATAAGGTATTTTTCAAAGTAGGAGTGAATCAATGGACAAGACATTGAAGTGCAAACTATAGACCCTGTCTTTACCACTTTCCATCCTTCCTTTCTTTAGTTCTAGTCTTGTTTCCTCATCTCTCAAAACTTGATAACTCATAACGTTTTATCCAAATTTCATATTTGCTATAGAAATGAAGTTATTAATGGTCAGCATTTAACAAGAGAAACAAATTTAGAGAAATTTGGAATGTGTGTTTTACATAGTTTCCATCATTGCATGAGCATTTATATGCATCATAGTGACTCAGGTTATCGTGCCGTTATACAGTACAAAAAAATAAAACTTGCTTTTCATTTTGGAATGTGTTTATTTGTATGTTACGAAAGGCATCTTATGAAGCACCTTTAGATTTGGTAAGCATTCTCTCCCTCTCAACATGAATGCACGTGCATAAACAATATATATATATATATATATATACGTATGTATGTATGTATAATCAACACTGTCAATACCCTCTCATTGAGATGGGAAACGGTCGACCACCCGTGACATCAACGTGCAAATGAGCAAAAGGAGGCAACGGGGACTTTCCCTCCTTTCCTTTGTTCTTTTGAAGAAGAGAATGTGTGGTGTGAATGAGTGCATGATTGTGAATCCTAGATGCAAGTTTCTTTTTGTCTAATTTTTTTAAAGACAAAAATACTCTTTATACCTTCTAAGTTTAGGGCCACTTCAAAATCGGTTGCTTAACTTCAATGGTTTCAATTTACAATGATGTCAACTTTTTGTCCAAAATGACGTCGTTTATGGATGAGTTAATGTCAAGATATAATAGCCAATATATAGTGTAAGTTGCAAGGTATGAAAGTTGAGGAACTGATTTATAAGTGACCCTAAACCTAGAGGGTGTAAAGTGAATTTCAACATTTTTTTAAAAAGGTATTTTATGAGCTAAGAAAACTATACCACCCAAGAAGATGTTTGCTATGTACGTTGCTCGATTGTGAGACACTCCAGAAGTTGGAAAATGAAACAAGTGCTTGAACCTAGAAAGATCAATTTAGGATCTTACATATCTTTGAATAACAATAATGAAAACCAACTAGCATGGGTCATTAATGCTCTTATGGTCTTGTTGTAGAACAAACGACTTGAAGGACAAACTAGTGAAGAAAGACTTCCCAAGAATCAATCTAGATTCTAGATAGAAGGGTAACAGTGTAGTTTAGTACAATTGTAATCACCTCATTTTGCAACCATCAAAATCCATAATTTTTTAAACCTTTTTAGCACTGGAGGTAAAATGATAGCTTTACGTAGGCATTTTTTTTATTATAAACAAATAGTAGGGAGATCGAACTACAGAGACCAATTTCCAATTTCCAAATGATTCTAATACGATTGGACTATCCCTTTGGCTTTAACCCTTCTTTATTGGTTTTCAAGTTCAACTGACATGCGATGCTTTTAGGTAATGAGTTTTGTTGATTTTTTTTTTTTTAAATGAATAAATGTTGAGCTATAAGATATGGTTTGTGAACGTCATTGATCATGCTTGTGCACCATGATTTAAACTACTCACAATATTTGTTTAATATATTTTGAATCATTGACAAAACGTTATAACTTTATTTTATTTTATTTTTAAAAAATAGTATAAGTTTAAATTTATTGTTTATCCTTAAAATTTAGCCAATGAACCATTTTAGTCCATTATATAACTTGATTAAACTAAAAATTAATACATCATTTTATAGGAACAAAAACGACCACTATAATTTATTAGGAACTAAAATCAAATTTATTGAAGAGTAAAAGCGATTTATTGAATTTTTTTTTTACACCAATTTTATCATTTTAAATTTCAAAAACTATAATCATTCATAAACTTTCTTTTAATGATTTTTTTTAAGAAAGTTTCAATCTATAGCATCCGTTCATTCAACCAACAGAAACTTTACTGGGTTGAGTTAACTGGAACCCACACTTTCTTTTAATGATTCATTGAGTTTTCCTTTTTTTTTTTTTTTTTTTTTTTTAAAGAGGGTATTTTGACCCACAATGTACTGCCAAATCATGGAATGGCAAGGTATACGTTGACGGACAAAAGAGAATAATAATTAGAAGAGCAAAAAGAAGGAAGGAGGCCAGCAGTGCAAGGCACTCTGAAATGAGAAAAAGTGCCGACAAAGCATTCCTTTATTCTAAAATCAGCAGATACCCAAACAGATAACACCACTTTCTTTTTACCTTCTCCTCTTCTTTTTATTTCCTCCCAACAAATCTAAAAACAAAAAATAGAATATATTACTAATTTTAAAAAAATGTCAACTTACTAAATCATCCACGTCTATTTTTAGTCACGATTTACTTGATAAGTCAGATGATTTATATTTAACTAATACGTGTGAAAATACAAATTACATCAATTAAGTTCGATCATTTGTCATTTTAGTCCTTTAAATTTCATATTTGTTATTTTGGCTTAGTAAGTTTTCATTTCATGTCGGTGTTAATTTGTCCTTCATTTCGTTAAAAACGTTATCATTAAGAAAGATTGCTTTTTTTTTTTTTTTAAGTGGAAATTTTAATAAATTATTTTGTCTTAGAAATTTATCAATTTATAATAGAAAAAAATGCAAACTTACATGACCAAAATACCACAAACAAAACTTAAAGAACGAGAATGAAAATTAACCAAACCTAATTGTTGTAATTTGTATTTTGGCCTAAATATCTCCGTGAATCGCCATGTAACGAGTTAAAAAAGGATTTACGGGAGTGGAAAAATTAATATTTTCTATTTTAAGACGTAGAGAGAAAACGTGTGTGTTGTGTGTGGTATAAGTAATTTAACCCGGATGCCAATAAAAGGAAATGTAAAAAGGAAAAAACAGAGAGCCACCCCGCGTTGCCTCTCTGTCTTTTTCCTCTTTACATAAGTTTTTGGTTTTCTTTCTCTCCCAAAAGTCCTAACACTCGTAACCAAAAGATAAAAACAACTTCTCTCTCTGCTGTTGTTGTTGTTGTTGTTGTTGCTGCTGCTGTTGTTGTTGTTTTCTAAAAACGCAATCTATAGCTGGAGAGACAAAGACACAGAGAGAGACAGAGACAGAGAGAGAAACAAAAAAAAGGTATATATTTATTGTTGTTGTTTTTTTTGATTCAGTCCTGTAATTTCGGGTTCTGATCTAAAGCCTAATTTGGGTCCTGTTTTTTTTTTTACCAATCTGTCAATTCTCTTCGCCATTAATTTCTCTATTTTATCCTTTCATTCCCAGGATTCAATTTATTCCCTATATATCTTTTGCTAATTTTGTTTAATATTTCTCTTCTTTTTTTTCCCAAATTTGTTGAGTAATTCATCAAATTTGGGATCTGGGTTTTGCTTATTTTGCTTATAATTTTGGGGAGGCATTATTAAAATTTTGAAATTTGATTGTGGGTTTTGGTTTATGGAGCGTGGAGATTTTCAACGTCGAAGTGGTTTAGTGGTAAGGATTAATGGGTCTCTCTTTGTTTTTCTTTCTAGGAGATTAGGAATTTTGAGATTCTATGTTGCTTTTTTTGGGATTTTGATTCTGTGTTCAAATTTCTGGGTTGTGAATGACTTGCGTAATTTGCATTGATGTGGGAGTTGTTTCCTTATCTTGGGTTATGTTTTTGGAAAATTTTCACTTTTGTTTTTGTTTTGCTTTCCTTTTTTTTTTTTTCTTTATTATGGTAACAAATCCTATGATTAAATCCTAGCTAGTTCAATAATTGACCGGATTTACATAAAATAAAATTAATATGATTAATAATTAATTCCTAATCATTTCTGGGTTTTCCAGATTAAGCACATTATTGCTCTGCTTTCTCATGTTATATAACTTTTTTTTTTGTATTATTATTTTTGTTTTTTTATGATATTCAAATTATTATTTCTTCTGCCTTGGATGTGTTAGTTGTCTCTATGTGATAATATCTGCTTTTAACAAAAACAACTTGAAGACTGTGTGAGAACATTAAATTTTTTTTTTTTGGGGGTTATTTTTGTATTGTAATTGTGGAAGATTGCATATTGGCTATTTCCTGTATTTTGTTAAATTATTGTTTTTAATAATAAATGAATGTTTACAAAACCAAGGTGGATTCATCGATTTTTTTTTTTTTTTTTTTTTTGGAAAAACAAACAAACACACACACACATATAAGGGAGAGGGAATGAGGTTCTAACACAAATGCTGTAAGATAGGTTGTTTGCATGGAATTTAGTCTCTTTTGAATTTATATTTTTTAGGTTTTCTGCTTTCCAAGCTAATAACCCAGTTTTTTGGATTAAATAATTCAGCAGTTGTAAGCCAACACTGCATACAACATCGTAAATTACTGGCCTTTATCCTTTATCACCATTCTAGCATCCTGTTGGCATATTGTTCAATATCATTTGCATATTTGTTTTACAATTTGATTGTTAAATTAAGATGTTAAATGTTCAGTGAATATTTGTGGCACCATGCAGGCACATGCGCCTCCTCCTGGTTACTTTGTTCGACTGGATACCACTAGTGCTCAAGAGAGTCTAGATTTGAGGAAGAGAGTCAGAATGCGTAGGTGGCTCTGTTGTACGTGTCAATCAGAGGAGGCTTACCAATCAACCGAAAATGAGCGTTTGAAGAGCCCCAAAAATTATGCAGATGGTATATTGTTTTTGACTCTCACTATATGCTTGTGTAAATTTGACCAATGGAAAAAGTAAAACAATATATGTGTACTGATTTGGTTATAGTAATAGAAGTTAAGAAGTAAATTAATTATTGGTTCCATCTGAAATGTCTTCGTATATCCTATTAATTGTAACATGTGTAGATATGTTTCTCTTCCCAACAGTAAGTAGAAACTGGAGGCCTGAAATATTGATCTGAATTTTGAGAATTGTAAAGTTGGTGGGGCTACCTAGAAGCTTTAATATATAGAACTAATAATGCATTTATGCTCTCTAGGCCACAGCCACAGCCACCACACAGCTTCTGTCACCGTTATAATTGCTAGTTGCATTATTTGAATGCCATACTGACTGTGCCATGCCACCTTTGTCAAATCATTGCTCTACAGCTAGACATTGTTTTCTTCATTTTTTTTTTTTTTTTTAGCGAGGATTTATTCATGTAACTTCCCTTCTAAGTTTGTTAATTTCCCGTTCCCTTCTAGATTAAGACCTTTTTGGAATACTTACGTCAGTTACGTGAGAAATCTGAATGTAGTATAGGAATTAAAATATCTTCCTGTTTGTACTTTGAATTTGAAACTAATAATTTTTTATTTAAAAAATTTAGCAAAGAGGGTGTTCACGTCCTATATCAACGTGATTGTTATGGGAGCTGAACTCCCTCTTTGATAAATTGCTTGACTTCATCATTAGTATTTTCAATAGTGAAGTAACTTGTATAGATTGATGTGCAATATTATGAATTTTATGTGGAATGAGATATAAATTCATCTGTAATAATTTCTAGTCTCTGCCATGCATACTCACTTTTGACAGATCAGTAAATAATATGTAATCTTATGTTCTTTACCACTTGTATCTCATCTTCTTTGATTTAGGGCACCTAAAAGCCTCTAGGTGGCAGCTCCTGTCAAACCTGAAGTGCAAAAGCCAGCACCAACAATTGAAGTGCCTGCATTGTCTCTGGATGAACTGAAAGAAAAGACTGATAATTTTGGATCAAAGGCCTTGATTGGTGAAGGTTCATATGGAAGAGTATATTTTGCAAACTTGAATAATGGAAAAGCTGTGGCAGTTAAAAAGCTTGATGTTTCATCTGAGCCCGACACAGATTCTGATTTTTTGACACAGGTGTCTCTAACATAAATATAGAACCAGTATCTTATCTTTATTAGTAAAGCAATTTAGTTTGATATTTTATTTTCCTTTTAGTTTGTTGACATATCTGGCTGCATTGATATTCTTGATAGGTTTCCGTGGTTTCAAGATTGAAGCACGAAAATCTTGTTGAGCTCCTTGGTTACTGTGTGGAGGGAAATCTTCGTGTGCTTGCATATGAGTTTGCAACCATGGGATCTTTACATGACATATTGCACGGTAGGCAAAGCCAGCTTTTCCTATTTCAAATCTACAATTGGCTTTCACTCACCTGAATTAGTATTGTAGAAAGTGTGATTTTGATATGATTGGTATTAAAAAATTACAGGTAGGGAGGGGGTGAGGGTATCATCTACTTCCTTAGTAGATTTTATGGATCTCTTTACATTTTAATTTTGAATTCATTAGGAGACTCTATCCTTTAAGAGTACTCCCCCATTTTTTAATAAAATTAATTATGACTGTGTACAAAAATTACAGGTAGGAAGGGAGTTCAAGGGGCACAACCTGGTCCGACACTTGACTGGATGCAGCGGGTTAGAATTGCAGTTGATGCAGCAAGGGGATTGGAATATTTACACGAGAAGGTTCAACCCTCTATAATACACAGGGATATCAGATCTAGCAATGTGCTTCTCTTTGAAGACTTCAAAGCCAAGGTTGCAGATTTTAACCTTTCAAATCAGGCTCCAGACAATGCTGCTCGCCTCCATTCTACTCGAGTTTTGGGAACCTTTGGTTATCATGCTCCAGAGTAATGTTTCTGAAACTCCATTCTCTTGTGCTTATACTTTCATTGTTATTTTCCATGAAGTTATTGTTTAGATAGTTTAATGCTTTGGTTATATGGTTTTTGTGTACATTTTACTGATTGATGCAACCCCAACATACTTGTGAAGGATCAGTTTTCAATGTTTCATCAGACTTAAACCATACTATTACAGCTATTATTATTTTCTTTCCTCTTTTTTGTTTTAATTTTTTCATTTTAAATGCTCTAACTAATGCCAATGAGCTCTTATCTTAAATGGCACCTTCTCTTCTTGTTAGAAAAAGGTGAATGGTAAGATCTTGGGTTCATGACCACCGAGTGTTAGTGTAACTTACCAATTAAAAAAAAAAAAAAAAAAAAAAGAACTGTTAGGTTGGGAAATATTTTCTGAAACATGAACCATTTAGGTAATGCTTGTCCTGAATTAATGCCAGTACAGCTGTTACCTTGAAAAGCAAGTTGAGCATCGGTGCGATGGCAAGTGCCTTTGAAACATCTAAGGAATAGGACAGTCTTTTAGCCCAGCAGAATATTCTAATAGAAGGCAATTTACAAGGGATCAAATTTTGTTGGTTGAGTGCACCTTAGGACCACGCTTATGGGGTCACTTGTTAATATCTCCCTGGCTTCCTTTTTGCTGAGGAGCACAATCCAAAAGAACAAAATAAATAATACATCAATATTTATAATAATCTACTTTGTTTTTATTCCAATAAGCAAACAAATATATATCAAATATAGGTAATGCTAAAGCTTTTTTGAAATTATCTTGAGAGAATTCTTTGGATCTTCAATTGGTAGTTTACATTATGATGACACTTATTCAAAATCAATTTGGTCGCCATATTAAAAGAGCCCAATCACTTGATGGTGTTATGTAGCATAAGTTAATTTTAAGAATGTTTTGAATGGCTTTCAGTAGTCCAGACGGGGCATTTATCTTATAGACTTTATACTGTCGTAATAGTCATATTCAGCACACTGACATTGTGTTAGATACTTGCACAAGCTGGAAGGCTATATTTTTCTAATAAATATATCTCTCATCACGGATCTAATTGTTAGTTTTGGCAAAGTTTTAGCCCTCCAATTGTTCTAAAGTGTATGAAGCAGCTGCTTTTCTACACCACAATGATATTTTTAGGCATTCTTAGTATATTAGTATGATCACCATGCAGAATACTTCTTTAAAGGCAATACATGGAGGTAGAATTGTTTATGACGTAAATTGATGGCTGCTTTTCGTTGTTTATTAGAGAGATAATATTGGCTAGGAAAGATTTTGTATAATTTGTCCTCTTAAAATGATTTTGCAGGTATGCAATGACTGGACAGTTGACTCAGAAGAGTGATGTGTACAGCTTTGGGGTTGTTCTTCTTGAGCTTCTGACTGGGAGGAAACCTGTTGATCATACCATGCCTCGTGGACAACAGAGTCTTGTGACTTGGGTGAGTTTGTCTGCCTTGTTCTTTCAGTGTGATTATTTTTATTCTGTTTCTCTGGTATGTCTTTTGTCTACCTGCTCTTTCAAATTTGGTATGGTTTTATCATGCAACTCTTTTTTATAGGCTACTCCAAGGTTGAGTGAAGACAAAGTTAAACAGTGTGTGGATCCAAAACTGAAGGGAGAATATCCTCCTAAAGGAGTTGCTAAGGTCTCTCTCTCTCTCTCTCTCTCTTTCTCTCTCTCTCTCTCTTCACACATGCACACACATCTAAACTCAAATCTAATTTTCATTAATAAGTAGTAGCTTACAAATGTGGTCATGCTTTTTGTTTGGGAATGCAGTTGGCAGCTGTGGCAGCATTGTGCGTGCAGTATGAAGCTGAGTTCCGGCCAAATATGAGCATTGTTGTCAAGGCTCTCCAGCCACTTCTGAAGCCGATTGCCCCAGCTCCAGAAACTTGAACAAATCGATTCAGTTTTTTCCCTTGTGTTGGAATTTTCTGCCTATGCACAGTTTGGTTTCATTTGTTTTCTGATTTCATCAAATTCTATATTTATCTTTTTTTTTTTTTTTATAATTTCTCGTATATGAGATTGGATGTGTAGGATTGGACTTGTTCCTTCGTGCCATTACTAACTGCTGTCTGTTGCTGGTATGCACCTGGGTTTTGAAGTCTATGTAGTCATAAATTGACTATGGGGTTGGGTGTGGAAGATGTGTTTCTCACTGGATATTATTAGCTGCCTGTTCATATTTGTGGTATAAATGGGCTCTCCTTGCAAGTATTTGTTATCCTATACAGGAATATGGTTGGAGTCTAGGCTCGATTCCAGTTGAACTATTCATATTAACAGTCTTTGCTTATTTCTCACTTCTATATCTTGACAACAAGAACACATTGGATCTGAAATGTATGTTTAAAAAATGAACCAGTTGCTAGTGTCAGAACGCCCGGTGCAAATAGCTACCAAAATGTGCTCTAAAGCATAATTAATGTAGAGCAGTTATATATGTATAAACGAATCCTATATTCCTATGTGATGGTTTAAGAGCCTCATTTAGCAGTTATATATGCTTATAAGTTACTGTCCCTGAGACTTTCTCTTGAACATGATTTATGTAAGCACGTGAACCGAGGCAGGTCTTAGCAGCCAATTTTTTTACTCTTTCTGCTTAGAAATCTTATTTTAGTTTCCATCCCGTTCAGATAATCATATACAGTTTCTCCAGATAAACCCTCATGACCTGGCAGGTCCATTAATTAAAGCTATTGCAATCGTCTTCAATAAAAGAAAAAAAAAAAAGGAAATTTTATATATATAACTTACCTCTGGATGTTTTGAGGGGAAGGAAAGGTTTATTCTGGAAATTCGGTTCTAAATTTAAACACATGTTTTTAGTTTTTAAACATATTACACGTATTTTTACACTTTTTTATCCGCACGTGTTTTTAAAAAAATTGAAAACTATTCTTTAAACACACGTGTCAAACGGGTCCATAAATCTTTCTTGCTCCACACCTTGTTGACTTGGAGTTTGGTTTTTAATCTTTTTCCCATGTTCTAATTTTTTAGAAATACTTGACCTTTGTAATTTAAGAATTTAATGTATTGTTACCCGTGTACACCCCTGGTGTACTGGATCTTTGATCAATACAATTTCGTAAATTCTTACCTTTATAATGGTTTGGGAAACAAAAGTATAGAATAAAAATATATTGGATTAATTTGCATTTTGCCCCTTAAACTATAGGATCAACTTCAATGTCTATGAGGGTTCAAGTGATAACCTTATAGTAATAATATTTTTTTACCGGGTGGGGTCAGTTGCCCGTAAGAGTTTGATTAATAGTTAGGAATTAGGATTGTTATACAAGATATTCTATGACATGCAACTAACCTAAGTGAAGTTCCCATACGTCATAAAAATAAAAATAAAATAAAAAGATGGCCAAAATAAACAATTAAACTAGCCTTTTTAAATATAAGTTTGTTGAGGATGTTTTGTGACAAGGGCCAAATATGCAAGAACGGCCAAAATCTCTCCTTGGGTTCATTATAAGTAATTGTGGAAAGTCAAGCCCAAAATCCCAAATGTATGATGAACAAAGACTAATGATGTTTTAACAATAGAGAAAATTGAAATACCAATGGCAAAAATGTAGGAAAATACTTAAAACCAATAAGTTTGAAACTTTGACCCATGGCCAGCAAGAAGAGGAAATTGAGAGAGGTCGTGAGAGAGAGGAGGGTTCCTCTATACCAATATTTCCACCCCAAGCTTTAGAATTGTGAAAATGTCTGCTAGCTGAGTGTGCTTTTACTCTAAAGTTTCAGCTCCGAGGGTAAAAGCATGACTTGCTTGTTTTGAATCTGATTAGGGCATTTTGTATTGAATTTGGGGTGCTCTTAGTGATTGATTTTTTGTCAATAGAAGAGGCTTTGAACCCCAAATGTATCAATTAAATAGGTTATTGTTAGATTTGCTTTAAATGGGTAAGAGAGTTAGCATGTTTTTTTACATAATTTGGGAAATAAAATGGTTTGCTCTCTTTGGTTGATTTAAATTAGCCATTTCAAAGTATTAGAATGCTCACCGTAAGGGCTAGCAGCTAAAGTTGGCCAATGAAAGTCAACCATGTTTTAGAGGCAAAAATGTTAGTCTTGAAAACTTGGGTTACAAACAGCAGGAGCATAAGATCTCATTTGAGGTGGAAATTTTAGGCACAAGCCCTCCTCCATGAGCTTGAAGTGCTACCAACATCCCTTGCTACTTGGTGGCACACATGGACTTTATTCATGCAAAAAGTCTAAAGAAAAAAAAAAAAAAACTGACCAATACCTCCCAAACCACACTCCCTCAATTCCCTAATATGTTACATGGGCTTGGGTCATGCTTAAAAAAATAAAATAAAATACTAGCCTTATCAAATGCACTTCGCACATGCGATGTGACTTTTTATTTTTTATTTTTTGATTTAGTGTTATAATTTTATATTCATTTTTCTCTTTTAATTCAATGCAAAATCCACATTAACCATTTATTGCAAAAATAACACTCTCCCATGGTTCCACCCAAATTGTAAAGGTGTATAAACCGAGTTCTTAAAAGGAAAGACATACCTAAATATAAATACAATCACATTGATGGTAATGATTCTTCTCCTAAATATAAAAACAATCACATTGCTGGTTATGATTTCTCTTCTATATTTAACTTTAAAATTGTGTAGAAGACAAAAGTACACTTTTGAACCAAAACAACTAATAGAATGACTTCTAAAAAAACCCTAATAAAATGAAATATAACCAAAAGAATGGAAGATAACAACCTGCCTATATCTAGCCTAAACCCTTACAATAATAATTTCAATGTGTCAATGGAAACAAACCTTTTTGAAATTGGAGAAGGTGATGAAATGAGTAAAAAGTTGAGACAATCTAAAAAACGTCTATGCAAAGAAACTAAAAGGATACATGTGGATATATTTATATAGATATTATCCTTTGAGCACACGCTCACGCACGTGCTCAGAGGACATCTTATTTTTTTTTGGTAAATATTAATAATTTACATATATTATAATTTAGGAATATATATTTTTATTTTTTAAACGAATAAAAATAGATAAACTTTAGAGATAAGAAGTAACTGCAATTTCTTTTTTATAATGAAGGGAAAAAATCCTAAATTTTAGAAGTTCTCTTTTTAAGTTCAAAATGAAATTTTTTATTTAACATTTATGATCCTATTTCTAAATAAAGTTACTTTTATTAATGAGAGTATTTTTGAACCACATAAAAGTCCAGTTGAAAGAAGTGAATCCTCTTTTATACAAGATAGACTAGCCTTTGAGCACGTGCGCGTGTATTTAGAGGCTTTTTTATTTTTTTGAGTAAAAGTTAATAATTTGCATCTATTATAATTTAAAAATATAATTTTTTTAATTTTTCAAAAAAATAAAAAGGATAAATTTTAGAACTAAGCAGAAACTGTAATTTCTTTTTTGAATGTGAAGGAAAAAAAAATTCTAAAAAATTTTAGGAATTTTCTTTTTGAATTCAAAATAAATTTTGTTATTTAACATTTATGATCTTATTTCTAAATGAAATTACCCTTCAAATGAGAGTATTTTTGAACCACATAAAAATCCAGTTGAAAGAGAGGAATACTCTTATATATAGTACAAGCCTCTAAGCATGCGCTCACACACGTGTTCGGATGCTTTTTTATTTTTTCGGGGTAAAGGTTAATAATTTGTTTCAATTATAATTTATAATTTTTTTCTCAAAAAATAAAAAGTATAAACTTTAGAGATAAGTAGTAATTGTAATTTCTTTTTTGAACGTGAAGGGAAAAAAATCCTAAATTTTAGGAGTTCTCTTTTTAAATACAAAATAAAATTTGTTATTTGACATTTATGACCCTATTTCTAAATGAAGTTACCATTTATTAATGAATGTATTTTTGAACCACATAAAAATCCAATTGAAAGAGATGAATCTTCTTATATATAGTATAGACTAACCTCTTAGCATGCGTGTACTTAGAGACTCTTCTATTTTTTTGAGTAAAAGTTAATAATTTGCATCTACTATTGTGGGGCCCGGCCCAAAAATAATGGGCTAATTAAATACAGGCCCATCCGAGGAGCGTCATTTCCGAGGAGGAGTCATAACCAAAACATTATTCAAGCCCAATTGCGGTAAAATAAACCTGTCCGAGGAGTAACATCTCCTCGGACATCACGAAGTCCGGATCAAAAGCTCGCCTCAACCACTGCAGCTCGTCCTCCGAGTATATAAAAAGAATAAAACCCCAAAATATCTCCCCGGAAAGTCACGCCACCACATTAAATGTGCCACAACCACTCTCTTGGCCGCATTAATGAGAAAAAGACCCTTGAACAAGATACTACCTTGGCCACCGCAATTCACAAAGGAGTGATAAAGGCATCTGATAGGACAGGTGCTCAAGTGGGAGCTTAGATGATCAACAAGTGTAAGGTTCGAGATAAGAATGAGAGAGCTATATAATGTAAGGGAGTCCCTCAAAGAAGGGGACGGAAAAAGCGTATTCAAACATTCAAGAAATAGAACTTTTTGTGGAGTATCCATTCTGGTATTTTTATACTTGCAGCAACATTCTCCATACCTTAGGTCGACTAGGTTCACTCAAGCTAAGTTCTTTGACCCATCCTCTACAAGTATTCATTGTGAGTTGTATCTTGGGCCAGGACTCGATCAAAAGGGTTTGGGCCAGGAAATCGTGCAACTACAATTGGCGCTGTCTGTGGGAAGAACTACAAAGATCGCCTAGCACAACGGTCGAAGTATGGCGAGAACTAGGCCCACACCAGAGAACCCTCACCAATCAAACTCCCAACGCACACAACCCGCCAAGTCCCGGAGGCAAAATAACCCCGTCAACCCAGGCGGCGGGGGGAATCGTGAGGGAAGTGTGCACACTATTCGGACGAGCCAAAGTCACACTCGGACAAGCGATCACGTGTCCTAGAGGCGAAATAGTCATCAAGCCATGCAGCGGGAGATAGATGACCTGAAAAGGGAGTTACGACGAGTGCGGCGAAAGCGATCCCCTCGACTCGAGACGAGTCTTCTAATGCGGAGGATGCAAGTTACCGACGGAGGTTAAGGACTCCCCCAAGTGAAACTTTTTCCTACAAAAGGGAACCACGCCCTGTGCGGAAATATGAGAACCCATCCAGCAGAGGGTTCGAGTAACGATGTTATGAAGAAGGCGTTGGACCAGGTATCGAGATCACCCTTCACGTATAGAATTGAAAGGGCTAAGCTGCCCGACGCTTCAACCAACCGGCGTTCGCCATTTATAATGGCCGGCGGACCTTGACAACATGTGAGCCAGTTTAACTTAAAAAATGGCAATCTACTCCCAAAATGAAGCCCTAATGTGCAAAATCTTCCCATCCGACTTGGGATCAATGGCGATGAGGTGGTTTAACGACTTGAAGACAAACTCCATAGGCTCCTACAAGCAACTTACTCGGGCTTTCTGCTCCCGTTTTATCACAAACACCAGAGTCCCTCGACCCCTTAGTTCATTATTGTCCTTATCCATGCACGAGGGAGAAATCCCGAAAGCATACTCGGATAGATATTGGGAGGTGTATAACGACTTAGACGACAACCATGATGATGTCACTATCAGCACGTTCAAAAGCGGCCTTCCCACCGAGCATGGCTTGAGGAAATCTCTCATTGGTAAACCAATTGCCGACGTTCATCACCTGATGGATAGGATCAACAAGTACAAAAGGGTGGAGGAAGACCAGCTGCAAGGAAGGGGAAAGGAGAAGGTCAATACTCCCAAATCAAGTGACTTTAGGTAGGAACGGTATAACCCTAGCCAGTCGAGGAGAGACTTCTCGCGACAGTCGGGACAGAGCCACCCACAAACAGTGAATGCCGTGTTCAAGGAGCCGATAACAAAGTCTTTGGAGAAAGTGAGGAACGAGCCCTACTTTAGATGGCCGGGAAGATGGCCGGAGACCCTTCAAAACGTAATCAGGGACCTATCTCATCACTATCATCG
Source organism: Quercus dentata (assembly GCA_028216015.1). NCBI lineage: Eukaryota > Viridiplantae > Streptophyta > Magnoliopsida > Fagales > Fagaceae > Quercus > Quercus dentata. The sequence goes on along the minus strand of CP116453.1, from coordinate 45,432,418 downwards.
GGACCATGGGCATACCACCGAGGACTGCGGAACCTATGGAACCACCTGGATCGGTTGGTCCGAGAAGGGAAGTTGCGTCACCTTCTGCACCCCTCGAGTGGACATCCCGGTCAAGCAACGCCCGAGTCTCGAGTGCACCTACTTGAACGATACATGTTATCCTCGCTGCACCAGGAAGAACAAGACCACCCATTCCCGTGGGTAATAGTCAGAGATCGGCTCTACTTCGAGGACAGCCAAAGGGGCCCCAAAAGATCGAAAAGGCGAAGCTCTTTGATACTGGGATTCTCGGATGAGGATAAGAGGGGAACTATTCAACCTCACGATGACGCCTTGGTGGTTACGCTTAGAATTGGAGGCTTCGATGTGAAAAGGGTGCTAGTAGACTCGGGAAGCGCGGTAGAAATAATGTACCCTGATCTATACAAGGGGCTGAACCTCAAGCCTGAAAATTTGGCGACTTATGATTCCCCCTTCTCGGCCGAAGGGAGGATGGTTATACCGAAAGGGCAGATCCAGCTACCCGTGCAGACTGGGTCGGAGGTGGTGGAGGTGAATTTTATTGTGGTTGATGCTTATTCCCCTTACACCGCGATAGTTGCCAGGCCGTGGATCCACGCCCTGGGAGCCGTATCCTCCACACTCCACCAAAAAGTAAAATACCCATCCAAAGGGCAAGTAGAAGAGATCCGAGGAGATCGGGACGTAACTCGGAAGTGTATGGTTGCCGCCATCCTACATCGGCCCGTTGCCGAGTCCTCGGCCCCACAGAGCTCATAGCAACCAGCCTCCTCGGCAGGGCAAGGGGATGAGCTAGCCGAGGAGATCAGGTGTGAAGATTTGGAAAAGATCGCAGTCAACAACGACCCGGACAAGTTTTTTCAAGTCGGCTCCGAGTTGCCCACTCAAGAGAAAGAGGAACTGGTCGGATTTCTCGGAAGAAATGTCGACGTGTTTGCGTGGGACGCCTATGACGCCCCGGGGGTTGATCCTAGTCTCATTTGTCACCACCTTAACGTCAACCCGTTTTCCACTCCGAAGAAGCAGCCCACCCGACGCCCTTCAAAGGAACACGCTAGTGCCGTGAGAGACGAGGTGGCAAAGCTGAAAAAGCAGGGGCTATTAAAGAGGTCTTTTATCCCGAATGGTTGGCAAACACGGTGGTAGTAAAGAAGAAGACAGGGTAAGTGGAGGGTCTGTGGACTTCACGGACTGAACAAGGCGTGCCCAAAGGACCCATTCCCCTACCCCGAATAGATAGGTTGGTGGATGCGACCGTAGGCCATCCTCGGATGAGCTTCCCCGGACGCCTTCGGGGCTATCATCGATCCCCTTGCGCCGGAAGACCAGGAGAAGACGACTTTCATGACGCCCATCGAAAACTATCACTATAAGGTGATGCCGTTTGGACTAAAGAACGCAGCTCAACCTACCAGAGAGGATGATGACCGGATGTTCGAACCACAGTGGGCAAGATCATTGAGGTTTACATAGACGATATGGTTGTGAAGAGTAAAAAGGTGTCCGAGCACGTGAAAGACCTCGAAGAAATCTTCGCTATCTTGAGAAAACACCGGTTGCGGTTGAATGCTTCCAAATGCTCATTTGGGGTTGGGTCGGGAAGATTTCTGGGGTACATGGTAACCCATAGGGGAATAGAAGTGAGCCCCGATCAAATCAAAGCAATAAACAGCTTACAGGCTCCTCGGAACCCGAAGGAAGTGCAGAAGCTCACCGATATGATTGCAGCATTGAACCGGTTTATATCACGGTCGGCGGATCGATGCCGACCATTTTACCTACTGATAAATAAGTGGAAAGGGTTTGAGTGGTCGGAAGAGTGCGTTCGGGCTTTCCAGCAACTTAAGGAATATTTGTCACGACCCCCATCATGTCCAAATCCTGAGGCGACGAGGTGTTGTTTGCGTACATCGCTTGTAGCTCCCCATCTTTGTAAGCCTGGTACTGCGATACGGGATGATAATGGGGTGCAGCGACCAGTATACTATGTAAGCAAATCATTACATGAAGGCGAGGTGCGATATCGCCTCTAGAAAAGGCAATTAAGCGGTAGTACATGCCACCCGGAAGCTCCTCATTATTTTCAAGCGCACACGGTCATCGTTCTCACCCGACTTCCCTTCCGAGCAAGTGCTTGAGCGCCGACTACATCGGAAGGATCGCCATGTGGAGTGCGCTTTTGGGAGCCTTTGATATTAAATACATGCCCAGATCCTCCGTCAAAGGTCGGTCCTCGCGGACTGGTAGCGAGTTCGCCAACCCTCTATAGAAACAATAACCGAGAAGAAAGACACGAATGGAAAACCAGTTGGTGTACTTTCGGCAGAAAGGCCTTACCTTTGAAGGTCTTCGTGGATGGCGCAGCCAACCGAGAGGATCCGGAGTTGGGATAGTTTTAGTGTCACCAGGCACGGTACCGCCATTGAAAAATCACCGAGGCTCGGATTTTCGACTCACGAACAATGAAGCCGAATACGAGGCCTTACTCCAAGGGATGATGATGGTTCAAAAGCTGGGCGGAAGAGTAATAGAAGCATTCTCGGACTCCAGGTTGGTTGTCGGACAGGTAATGGGTGAGCCGGAAGCCAGAGACACTAGGATGCGGGGAGTATCCGGGACAAGTCAAACGCCTGCAGACGAGTTTTGAGTCATTCAATCTGACGCACGTTTCCGTAAGTGTGAACACTCATGTAGACTCGCCGGCCACTCTTGCCACGTCCTCGGCGCATGACCTGCCACGAATAATCCTCGTAGAAGATCTAATCGGGGCGAGTCCCGTCGGACAAAAAAAATCGCCCAAGTCCATCGTTAGACAAAGTCCCAGTGGATGGACCCCATAAGGAATTTCCTCCAAGACGATATCTTCTTTGGAAGAAAAACTAGAAGCCGAGAAGATACGTAGAAATGCTCCTCGTTTACGGCTATCGAGGACCGCAAATCGTATCGGCGCTCCTACTCGGGACCGTACTTACTCGCGTACATCCGGGAAGAGTCCGAGTCTCTACTTGAAGAGTTACATGAGGGGATATGTGGAAGTCACACCGGAGGAAGATCGCCGGCGCACAGGGCACTCACCCAAGGATACTTGGTGGCCGAACATGCAAGAGAGCCCAGGAATACGCTAAGAAGTGCGATCGGTGCCAAAGATTTGCCCCGAATATCCACCAACCCGGAGGGGTTCTCAACCCACTCTCCAGTCCATGGCCGTTCGCACAATGGGGTCTTGATATTGTCGGACCCTTCCCCAAGGTCATGGGGAACAAGCGATACATAATAGTCGGAACCGATTACTTCACTAAATGGGTGGAGGCTGAACCTTTGGCCAACATTAGGGACGTCGATGCCCGAAAATTCATCCGGAAGAACATTATCACCCGCTTTAGAACTCCACGAACACTCATTTCCTACAATGGTCTTGATTCGACAAGAAAAATTTTAGGGAGTATTGCCGTGAATTTGGGATCATTAATCGATATTCCACCCCCGCATACCCCCAAGGAAATGGGCAAGTCGAGGCCGTGAACAAGGTCATAGTGAACGGATTGAAGAAAAGACTGGATGAGGCAAAGGGGAGATGGGTAGAAGAGCTCCCGCACGTCTTGTGGACCTATCGGACAACGCCGCGGCGTTCAACCGGTGAAATCCCCTTTTCAATGACTTATGGGGCTGAGGCCGTGCTCCCAATCGAGAACAACTTCCCCACACCGAGGTCTAGCTTGTTTACCCTAAGCGATAACGACGAATTGCTGGGCAGAAGTCTAGACCAAGCCGAGGAAAGAAGGGAAAAGGCCACAATTCACATGGCCTATTACCACCAAAAGTCGAGACAAGGGTATGATGCCAACGTCAAGTTGCGACCTTTAGGTCCGGGTGATCTCATGATGAGAAAGATTCTCGGCAGCGCGAAAAACCCCTCTTGGGGCAAGTTGGGGCCCAATTGGGAAGGACCATACCGTGTCACATCCGTGGCGGGATAGGCGCTTACTACCTAGAAGACCTGGATGAAAAAACCGTACCTCGACCATGGAATGTAAATAACCTTAGAAGATATTGTTATTAATGAAAATGGCTTCGCCCATGTTTTGTTTCATGATTATCCTTTGCCTGCTGATCTATCTACGATTATTCATAGTTTTAAACAGAACCAAAGTCTTGCATGGATCCTCGGACCACGGACTTTGGGGAAATTATTACTCATGACCATTTATACAAGTTTTAAACAGAACCTAAGTCCTGCATGGCTCCTCGGACCACAGACTTAGGGGAAATTATTACTTATGGCGACTATTCATAGTTTTAAACAGAACCAAAGTCCCGCATGGCTCTTCGGACCACGACTTTGGAGAAATTATTACTCATGACAATTTATACAAGTTTTAAAATGTAGAACCTAAGTCCCGCATGGCTCCTCGGACCACGAGACTTAGGGGAAATTATTACTTATGGCGACTATTCATAGTTTTAAACAGAACCAAAGTCCTGCATGGCTCTTCGGACCACGGACTTTGGGGAAATTATTACTTATGGCGACTATTCATAGTTTTAAACAGAACCAAAGTCCCGCATGACTCTTCGGACCACGGACTTTGGGGAAATTATTACTCATGACAATTTATACAAGTTTTAAATGTAACCTAAGTCCCGCATGGCTCCTCGGACCACGACTTAGGGGAAATTATTACTTATGGCGACTATTCATAGTTTTAAACAGAACCAAAGTCCCGCATGGCTCTTCGGACCACGACTTTGGGGAAATTATTACTCATGACAATTTATACAAGTTTTAAATGAACCTAAGTCCTACATGGCTCCTCGGACCACGTACTTAGGGGAAATTATTACTTATGACGACTATTCATAGTTTTAAAGAACCAAAGTCCCGTATGGCTCTTCGGACCACGAGACTTTGGGGAAATTATTACTCATGACAATTTATACAAGTTTTAAATGTAACCTAAGTCCCGCATGGATCCTCGGACCACGACTTAGGGAAATTATTACTTATGGCGACTATTCATAGTTTTAAATGAACCAAAGTCTGCATGGCTCTTCGGATCACGAGACTTTGGGGAAATTATTACTCATGACCATTTATACAAGTTTTAAACAGAACCTAGGTCCTGCATGGCTTCTCGGACCACGGACTTAGGGGAAATTATTACTTATGACGAGTATTCATAGTTTTAAACAGAACCAAAGTCTTGTATGGCTCCTCGGACCACGGACTTTGGGGAAATTATTACCCATGACAATGCGGGAAACCATTGCCTGAGGGAAATCGTTTCAAGGTGTCTTGCACCAAAGACCGTTGCAACCCTCATTCAAATTCACTACAAGACATCCTCCTCACCTTGACCATTTATATCGTTATCGGTGTTAAAAAAAAAAAAAAAAAGAGAGGAGGATAGTGCTAATAAAAATCCTTGAAAATGAAGGAAAAGTTCTGTATTAATATCCCGAGATCATTACAAAAAGAGAAGTCCGTACAAGAAGGTGCAAAAACAGGACGACTCTCGTTCAAAAACAAAAATAATATATACAACAACAACATAAAAAGGAAATATAAAAATTGAAAAGCCTAAAATCTAAGCCTTGGCAGGAGGATCTTCTTTCTCCTCTGGCCGAGGAAGAGGAGCCTCGATGGTAGAGCCCGCAGTTGAATCCTTCGAGTTGCCAGGCATAGGGACGGCATCCGGCACCATCAGATCCTGCTCGCCGCCGCCTGGGCACCGTCGAGATTCTCTCGGATCTCCGGAGAGAAGAAGATGTTCTCGAGCACCTTAACGCCGAATCTGCAGGAACTCCCGCAGCATCAAGGGCGTGAGCCCATGAGGTGCTTTGCAGAATCCCCGCACACCTCGGGGATCTCCTCGGACAGCCTGGCCTTCGTTTCTTGGACCCCAAGTCGGGCGAGCAACATTCTTTTCAGCCTTCGCAGCCTCTCGGATCAACCGAGCCTCCTCTCTAACCCGCCGCAACTCACCCTCGATTTTTGCGGAGAGCGCGATCTTAAGTTCCAAAGATTGCCGCTTTTCGGTGGCGAGGTTGATCTGGGTCGAATAAAGCTCCTTGCGCCGATCCTTCGCCTGGGTCTCGGCACTCTTCAGACTAGCCTCGGCGCTTTTGCGCCATTTCTCCGACTCCTTGAACTTCTCGGTAAGTTCAAGGTGATCCTGCCCGGGGACCCCAAGGTTTTCTCCATCTCCGTCCGAGACTCGGCCTCAATCTCACCCAACTTCACTATCACGACAAAATTCCTCACCCACAAATACCTGCTGAGTAATCAGAATCGAAACAAAATCGGTTCAAAATTTGGCAGGTTAAATAAATCAATAAAACAGTGAAAGGAGTACTTACCATCGCAAGATCCCTTTTAAGGGATAAGAAAATCTCGGCCGAGAGAACCGCCTATAGGCCTCCATATCCCGAGGGAGCAAAGAGAGGTTGCTCTAAGGCCTCAACCACATACCCCCGCTCGGCCCGGTTGTCCTCTCGGATCGACGAGTTGTAGGGGATAGCAACCCCTCCAACTCCAACTTAGGATTCCATGTGCGCGGGCGGCGCGCACAAGACCTCAAAGACGGTTCTCCTCGTCCCTACTTTCGGAGGAGTTTGCCCTCTTGCTCCTCTCCCCCTTGGCGACCTTTTGCTGCTTAGCGGGGCCGGGTAACCAGCTCACCCTCCTCGGGAGTGTCGGCCAACCTCTTCTTTTTCAGATCGGGGATCGCTTTGAGGGCAGGATCGGTAGGGACCGAGGGGCAACAGGAGGCGGGTCCTGGGTTTGCGCTTTGGCAGCGCCTTCGAGGATCGGCCCTTGCCTCGGCTGGCCATCAACTCCCTCGAAAGACTTTCCCATATCACCTCCTTCTCCGTCCGAAGAGTCTTCCGAGCAAGTTATAATAATTGGGCCACCAACCACGGAGTTGCGGTCCTGCTCTCCTTCAGGATCAGAAAGCTCTACCACGGGGTCTTGCTGAACTTCCTCTTCGAAATAAAACTCGCCTATTTCTTCCTCAAGGGAAAGACGAGATGATTCGGTGTGCCCTCAATGGAACAACAACAGCAGGCTCTTCCGGCGGAGGTAGTTGCTCGGCTATATGGGGATGCCGAACGCCGGGTAGTACGACCGGTGGAAGGTCACGTTGAGCTAGGAACCCTTTTTTGGTTAGGTCAATCCTAGCCAACCTCGGACCGCCAACCCTTATGGCGTGACCAACAGCTTGAAAAGAGCGGCTTAGAGGTTGATAGCCCAGAACCAAATGAGCCGCACGTAGCTGTCCGTCCTCGGCAACGTAAATCTCCGACCTCAGAAGATAGTTCAGTACCGCACATTCACGAAGTTTATCCGGGGAGCGGTGTGAACTTTATCTGCCAACATCCAAGAAAAGTGGGGTTAGCACATGAAATTTTCCAAGTGTAAGGGAAACAAGAAAGATAACCCCCCAATGGTAAACCCTATCCCCAAAAGGATTGGCCCTAAAAGACGCCGCACCTAGGGTTCCCGCCCTGGTCGGACAGTGAATACCGTCGAACCACTCCCCCGAAGCAATAAGAAAGTCATTCTTCACGGTCTTATTGGAGATTGGAAGACAAGAGATCAATCTAACCACCTCGGATCGGGACTTGAGATAATACCCTCCACTCTCGTTGCCACTCTCGTGGCGATGACACTCGTCATGCATAAGCCACGTCGTGCCAAGTGAGGCCTAGATTCAACCGCTCGTCTAAGACATCTACACAACCTAATATCCCGAACATATTAGGGCGCACACGATGCGGCGTCAATCTATGGTTGGACAGTACTCCCTTGTGATCATACGCGTGGGAAGTGTCATCCCTCCCTCTATGAAAGCAATCATGGGGATAGCAACTTCTCCTCGCCTCTCTCACAATACTCCCTCAAGAGGACAAGATCTTTGCAACCTCACACCCGGGGGAATGTGGTATTTTGCCCTAAAGGCCTCCATAGCGGCCGGAGTGTTTACTAATCTTTCGAATCTACCCATCCGAACCATACTGAAAGAATGAAAATAAAGACCAAGGGAAAAATAAAAGTCCGAGGAGGAAATCGAAGCGACAAAGTGAACGAAACTTACAGATATCTTCCGAAATGCCCAATGAGGAAATCGGAAAGCTCTTCTATGGAGGGCGCCTCGCAGAAATGACGACGAAGGTCCGAAGGAAGGATGTGCTTAAGGATTTCTGGATGCTGGAGTTCTCTGGAGGTCTCTGTTTCCGATATATGCGGATAAAAAAGAGAAAAAGGGGAACCAGACCGGCGTCTTATATAGCCAGGAAGAGAGAGAAAAGATCGACTTCACCTAAAAAGTCGAGAAATAGTGATGGCCGTTCGATCCGCATTTCACCGTTGGATGAAGGGGACAAGAAACCTCCGGAAGTAAATGGCCGCGCCTCGTAAATTGTAGCGCATCCAAAAGTAATCGCCCGCACGCACGCCCCCAGGCCTTCCTTACCTCCATCCTCTCACAAACATCAAAACCCCGCTTTTCTCCTCGGAAGGAGATAAAAACCGGAGTTTTGAGGGGTTATTGTGGGGCCCGGCCCAAAAATAATGGGCTAATTAAATACAGGCCCATCCGAGGAGCGTCATTTCCGAAGAGGAGTCATAACCAAAACATTATTCAAGCCCAATTGCGGTAAAATAAACCTGTCCGAGGAGTAACATCTCCTCGGACATCACGAAGTCCGGATCAAAAGCTCGCCTCAACCACTGCAGCTCGTCCTCCGAGTATATAAAAAAGAATAAAACCCCAAAATATCTCCTAGAAAGCTGCTGCCACCACATTAAATGTGCCACAACCACTCTCTTGGCCGCATTAATGAGGAAAAGACCCCTGAACAGTACTACCTTGGCCACCGCAACTCACAAAGGAGTGATAAAGGCATCTGATAGGACAGGTGCTCAAGTGGGAGCTTAGATGATCAACAAGTGTAAGGTTCGGATAAAAATAAGAGAGCTATATAATGTAAGGGAGTCCCTCAAAGAAGGGGACGGAAAAAACTGTATTCAGCATTCAAGAAATAGAACTTTTTGTGGAGTATCCATTCTGGTATTTTTATACTTGCAGCAACATTCTCCATATCTTAGGCCGACTACGTTCACTGAAGCTAAGTTCTTTGACCCATCCTCTACAAGTATTCATTGTGAGTTGTATCTTGGGTCGGGACTCAATCAAAAGGGTTTGGGCCAGGAAATCGTGCAACTACAACTATAATTTAAAAATATAATTTTTTTTTTATTTTTCAAAAAAATAAAAAATGATAAATTTTAGAGCTAAGCAGAAACTGTAATTTCTTTTTTGAATGTGAAGGGAAAAAAATTCTAAAAAATTTTAGGAATTCTATTTTTGAATTCAAAATAAAATTTGTTATTTAACATTTATGACGCTATTTCTAAATGAAATTACCCTTCAAATGAGAGTATTTTTTGAACCACATAAAAGTCCAGTTAAAAGAGAGGAATCCTCTTATATATAGTACAAGTCTCCGAGCATGCGCTTATACGTGTGTTTAGAAGTTTTTCTATTTTTTTGGGTAAAGGTTAATAATTTGTATATATTATAATTTAGAAATATAGATATATATATATATATATATATATATATATATATATATATATATATATATATTTCAAATAATAAAAATGATAAACTTTAGAGATAAGTAGTAACTGTAATTTCTTTTTGATCGTGAAGGGAAAAAATCTTAAATTTTAGGAGTTCTCTTTTTAAATACAAAATGAAATTTGTTATTTGACATTTATGACCTTATTTCTAAATGAAGTTATCCTTCATTAATGAGGGTACTTTTGAATCACATAAAAGTCTAATTGAAAGAGGAGAATTCTCTTATATATAGTATAGATGACGTGTACAAATTTTTAGGAAAAAGATGAGTCATATGTGTATACACTAATTGTTAGGAAAAAAAAATGTGTTAAAGTTTTAAATTTAGATATATTAATAGGAAAAAAAAAAAGGAACCATTAAGTTTTGAAAAGAAAAAAAGAAAAAGAAAATCGTGTCTTAGTAGGAAGTTAGGGCCTGGTAATTTTTTTTTTTTTTTTGTGGCTTACTTCAGTTTCTTTTTTAACTAAAATCTCCTTTTATTTTAATGAGAAATTGCCACGTCACCCACTAACTAAATAAAATGTGGAGATTAAAACCCACCACCACTTACTATTGTATATTTAAAACAAAATGACATTTCTAAATAAAAAAATATTGGAGATAAATCAAACTTTTTTTTTTTTGAAAATCTAAAATTTCGAATCAATTCTAAAGGGTAAAACGTGGAATTGCAATTTTTTTAATTTAGCTAAAATTTAGGATTTTTAAATTATTAATTTTACATATCTAACTCTATTAGGAGTTCAAACATGGGAGAATTTAAGGGAACTTTAGGCATACAAAATTAGGAGTCCAAAAATAGGAAGCCTCTTAAATAGTAGTATAGAAAACTAGCGTCTAAACATGTGCAACAGCTCTTTTTTTTTTTTTTTTTTTTTTTATGTAAAAGTTAATAACTTGTATATATTATAATTTGAAAAAAAAAATTTATTTATTTTTCAAACAAATAAAAATGATAAATTTTAGAGACAAGCAAGAATCGTTATTTCTTTTTTGAATGTGTGTTTAAAAGTGGTGTAGTGTGATAGGTCAAAAACGAATTGACTCCTTATAATAAATTAACCAATTAATTTAACCAAGTGAATTAATTAAGTTAATTAACATACAAATGCGTGGTAGTACAAACAAATCACCAAATAACTAATTATGCAAATGGAAAATAAATAACACGGTAATTTGTTTATGAACGGGGAAAACCTACACGGCAAAAACCTCACTGGGTGATTTTCGTGTCACCACTCCCGAAACTCCACTATTATTAAAACAAGTGGTTACAAGTAAAAGAATCCCAAGTACCTTACCAACCTACAGTTGAACATTTACCCCAATAACCAATTGGACTTGTTCTGCAGTGATAGTTCCTCCTTTTAATGCACGACTCCCAAATACGTGACTAACCAATTGTGCGGATCCTAGTACGTGACTTCAATCACCAACTAAGAAGATTGTTAGCTGCAAAATTATTCAGTTCATCTACATGATGAAAATCAAGAAGATGCTTGGTCACAAAACCCTACGATACACATACACAGCAACTTCTTCAAGAGAAAGAGATGAACTAAGGCAAGAACTTAGTCTCCGATCACAATTTGCTTGAATAGAGTTTGCTTAATGCTTGTGCAACTTGTGAACACTTTGATGACCCTTAAAACAATCCTTTTATATGTTTACAGTTAGGAGAAACGGAGGCCCAAAGACACATCTACGGATCCCAATAAAAACAGATCAAAATTTCTGTTTTTGTGAACCTCGACAGATAGAAGTCATCGAGCATCTGTCGAGCTAGCTGTCGAGCCACGAGGCTGAAACAGCTTCTTAAACCTTGGCACATGCTAGCTGTTGAGTTAGCTGTCGAGCTTTAGTAATTCTGCACTTTCAGCTTGTTTTCTTGGACAGACTTAAAGGCTTCAACACTTGATCTTAAAATATGGTTTCTTGAAGTATTTAAACACATCCTAAATCTATCCAAATACAAGTAAAGTGTGTTTTGTCAAATGATAAACCAATTACATAAAATAGTGACATCTGTTCCTAACAAGTGAATCACATATGTCCTAACATAGTGATATAGAGAAAAGTTTGGGTCTGAAAAATAAGAACATGAGAGGAAAGAAGGCTAAATTTTAGGAGTTCTCTTAGTTTTTTATTTTCTAAATTGGGAGTGTTTTACTTTTATTATGATGATAAAGGAATAAAAAATGCTAAATTTTAGGGAATAAAAAGATGAACGTGAAGGATAAAAAGATGAACGTGAATGGAAAAAAAATAAAAAATTAGGAGTTCTCTTTTTTATTTTAAAATGAATTTTGCTATTTAACATTTATGACCCTATTTCTTAGAGAAGTTATCCTTCATTAACGAGAGTATTTTTTAACCAAATAAAAGTCCAGCTCAAAAAAAGGAATCCTCTTCTATACTACTATTTAAGGGGCTTCCATTTAAGCAGGGGCAAAATTTGGTAAAAATGCTTCAGTTAGATTCTAAAGTCTTAGGATTTTATGTATTTAGAACTCTAATTTGTAGTGTTGGCAAACCATTATCAAAACAATGTTTTAGAAGTGTTTTTATTCTAGCTCAAAGTTGTGATTTTATGTAAAGTTGGAATTGAGTTAAAGTAGGAAGCATTGTGCCTTTTGGCCTGGCTCGATCGATCGAAAGACAAGCTCGATCGATCGAAAGACAGGCTCGATCGATCGAAACTCGGGCAGAATGTTTTTCTGCAAATTCGTCCAACTCAGCCCTAAGTGTTTTAAAACGTTTTTAGGGTTTCTTATTTGTCCTAAGTATAAAAGGCAAACCCTAGCCACGTTTTAGTGTTGCTCATAATTGCGGTTTGTGTAAATCTCTTGTGAGATCTAGAGGAGCTTTCCTTTACACAAACTTAGGGTTTTCAAGGAGAAGATTTATCTATGCCTTGATGATCAATTCAATTGCTGCCATTGAAGTTTAAAGAAAACACAAGCGGGTGTGCTTGTATCCGGTGGTGAATCCAAGAAAGAAGGAGTCCGTGGATTCGGAGCTTGTACGTGGTCGTGTCGGTAAGTTCTCTTGGTTGGTAGTAATAAGAAGTCGAGCGTGGGGGTTTGTAAGTCTTATTGTATGAACTTCGATTCTTTCAAGATAGTGGATTCAAGTTTACCTTGAGGATAGTTAGGTCAAATCCTTCCCGTGTTTTTTACTGGTTTGGCTTCCTAGGTGATCATATCTTGTGTTATTTATTTTTCGCTGGTTTGCATAATTTGATCTTTATTATTGTGATAACCTAGACTTGTTTAATTGAACTAAGTAACAACTTGGCTAATTACCTAGGTTTAATAAATTGTTTAAGGGGTCTAAAAACTATCAAGGGGTATCGGAGCGGATAGCTCTTTTGTTGTTGATCTTTTGATCACCGAGTTGATCCTTGACCCCTTTGTTATGGACTCTTGGAAATTCTTTCTGCGTATTCATCAACTTGCTTACTTTGTGTATTTGTCTCTTGTTGAGTTTGTTAAATCTTTCCTTGAACGTCTTGGTCTTGTCATATGTGGTAATAATTATTTGTGTTATATTGCCTTAACCGCCTTAAAGGCATGTGATTCTTGTCTTTGGTATTTGGATAGTGGTTGTTCCAGGCATATGACAGAAAACAAAGGATTATTCAAGATCCTCTTTGAAGGAAAGATTGGGACAGTCACTTTTGGAGATGGAAGCAAATCTGTCATCAGAGGCATTGGAACTGTAGACATCCCAGGTTTACCGGTCTTTAAAGATGTTTGGTATGTTGATGGATTGAAGGCAAATTTACTCAAAGATCGATCAGTTGTGACAATGGACTAAATGTTCTCTTCACTAAGTATGAATGTGAGATACTTGATGGAGGAGGTGATTGTATGTGTGTTGGTGTAAGGACAAATGAACAACTGTTATGGATTGACACCAAGCATAAGCAACAAGTGTTTTAGTGAAAGATTGATCAAGTTTATTTGTGGCATCAATGGTCAGGGCATGCAAGTCATAAGCAATTAGAAAAGATTTCCAAATGTGATGCTGTTATTGGTTTACCTAAGTTTGAGAAGATAGATAAGTACAATATGTGGACCATGTCGGATAAGTAAATAGATAAAGTCTAAACATCCGTCTGTGGCTAGTGTTCAAACTTCAAGACCTCTGGAGTTACCGCACATTGATCTTATGGGTCCTGCTCGAGTTCAAAGTTTAGGAGGAAAGAAATATATTCTAGTGGTTGTGGATGACTTTACCGGATATGCTTGGGTTGTGCTTTTGAAAGATAAAGCCGAGGCTCCCGAGAAGATGATACATTTGTGTAAGAAATTGCAGGTTGAAAAAGATACAATGGTAGCCAGAATCAGAAGTGACCATGGAAGAGAATTTGAGAATACCATATTAGCTACCTTCTGCAATGAACAAGGCACACATCAAGAATTTTCATCACCCAAGACACCTTAACAAAATGGAATAGTTGAACGGAAAAATAGGGTCGTTCAAGAGATGGCACGTGTCATGTTGCACAATAAAAAATTGCCAAAATCTTTACTGGGAGAAGCGATTAACACTACTTGCCATACACTCAACCGGGTGTATTTCGGACTGATTCCAAGAAGACTCCTTATGAACTTTGGAGAGGAAAGAAGCCGGTCGTTAAGTATTTCAGGATATTTGGCGTTGATTGTTACATTCTACGTAATAAAGAGCACCTAGAGAAATTTGATGCAAAGAGTGACAAAGGATATTTTCTAGGGTACTCCTCTACTAGTAGAGCATATAGAGTGTATAATCTGAGAACCAAAACTGTCATGGAATCGTCAAATGTTGTGATCAATGATGAAATATGTCCGAAAGCACATTCAGAAAGTACTACTCGGGTTCAAGATAAGCCTATGGAGGTTAATGACTCTCTTCCTGTTGATTATGTTGGGAAACATAGTGATGAGGAGCTAATGGTGTTGAATGATGCAATTTCTGTGCCATCAAATCCTGAACCATCCACTCCAGTTCATGAGACTCAACAGGTTCAACATGAGTTTAGTCCTTCATCGTAAAACAGAAGAAGTACATCCATATCTCTAGTTAAAGGTCCTTCCTCTAGAGTAAGGCTTAATCATCCCTCTTCAAATATATTGGGAAGTCTGAATGACAACATGAGATTAAGGTCAAAAGCCTTAAGTGTAATTACACACTCATGCTATCTCTCCCAATTTGAACCGAAAAAGGTAGATGATGCACTTCAAGATGCTGATTGGGTAAACTCTATGCATGAATAATTTCATCAATTTATTCGGAATGATGTGTGGGAATTAGTTCCTAGACCAAAGGGTGTAAATGTAATTGGAACTAAATGGATCTTCAAGAACAAGTCAGATGAACATGGCAATCGTTATCGAAAATAAATCAAGACTTGTTGCTCAAGACTACACACAAGTGGAAGGGATTGACTTTGATGAGACCTTTGCTCCGGTAGCAAGATTGGAATCCATTAGGATATTGTTGGCTATAGCTAGTCATCCGAACTTCAAGCTATATCAAATGGATGTTAAAAGTGCTTTCTTGAATGGAATGTTTGCAAGAAGAAGTATATGTTGAACAACCTAAAGGATTTGTTGACCCTCACAGATCGGATGATGTGTATAAGTTGAAGAGAGCACTTTGTATGGTTTGAAACAAGCTCCACGGGCTTGGTATGATAGATTGACTGCATATCTTCACGAACATGGCTTCAAAAGGAGATTTGCGTACACTACTCTCTTCATAAGAAAGGATAAGAACAGTTTTGTTGTAACTCAAATTTATGTAGATGATATTGTTTTTGGTGCTACTAATGACTCTCTTGCTCATTCTTTTGCAGATGAAATGAAGGCAATATTTGAAATGAGTATGGTTGGCGAACTAACTTATTTCTTGGAATTACAGGTGAAGCAAACGGATTCAGGGGTCTACATCAACCAAGCAAAATATGCAAAGAATCTAGTCAAGAGATTTGGACTGACAATGCTTGCCCATGCTAGAACACCAATGGCCGCTAATACAAAATTAACAAATGATCCAT
The DNA here is from genome assembly GCA_028216015.1 of Quercus dentata. NCBI lineage: Eukaryota > Viridiplantae > Streptophyta > Magnoliopsida > Fagales > Fagaceae > Quercus > Quercus dentata. Next base: position 45,416,701 of record CP116453.1, on the reverse strand, counting down.
CAGGTGAGTCTCTTGATGTTACATTATACAGAAGTATGATTGGATATTTGTTATATTTAACTACTAGTCGGCCTGATATTGCATTTAGTATTGGTGTTTGTTCTAGATTTCAATCTAACCCTAAATTTTCACACTTAAATGCTGTCAAAAGAATAATTAAATATGTTGCTGGAACTTGTGATTATGGATTATTTTATAGTAAAGAGTCTAATCTATCTCTTGCTGGTTTTTCTGATTCTGATTGGGTTGGTAATGCTGATGATAGAAAAAGCACCACCGGTGGATGTTTTTATGTTGGTGCTAATCTTGTTGCTTGGATGAGCAAAAAGCAAAATTCTGTGTTCTTGTCAACTGCCGAGGCGAAATATATTGCTTCTGGAAGTTGTTGCTCACAACTTTTTTGGATGAAAAATGTTTTAATCGATTATGGGATATCCCAAGATACCATGGTGGTTTCTTGTGATAACTTTAGTGCTATTGACATATCTAAGAACCCCTGTTCAACATTCTAAGACTAAGCACATAGAGATTAGGTATCACTTCATTAGGGATTTTGTGGAAAGAAAGATTGTGTGTCTTGAGTATATTCCTACTGAACGTCAGAATGCCGACATTTTCACCAAACCTCTTGATAAAAGTAAGTTTGAGACTCTTCGTCAAATAATTGGTGTGATTCTGTGTCCCCGATTTGTCTTGATCTTCTTGGTCCTTGTGCTTCATTGCTCTACCTTTTGTGACCATTGTTCTTTGGTTTTGTTTTTGTTTTTGTTTTTGTTTTTCTAGGATTTGCATAACATAACATTCATGCATTTCATTCTAGGTTTTTTTTTTTTTTTTTTTATTTTAAATAAAAAAAAAGGAAGAAAAAGGAAGCACATTTTGTTTTGTACTATTCTTCTTGGTTTTTGAGAACAAGGTTGGTCAATTTATTTTCACATAACATGTCTTTTGTACCTTGCTTAACTTTGATGAGCTTATTTATTACACTTTACTAGTTGAAACTTTGTAGTGCATGTTGTGTGGGAAAGATATTTATGGTTTTTTGATTCCTATGTCTTAATCTTGAAGTCACATGTTTTTAAATGTTTGACTTGAACTTTTAGAGAAAGACATAAATAACCATCTCACCACTGTTCACTAGCCAATCATGAACACCTTAGTGCATATCATAAGATTTTGTGCTCGAGAAAGTGTAGCACATGCACAAAAAGAACATAAGGTGAAGCCTCGGGTTAAATTGCTTAATTCTTAAAATCAAAATTGGTGTGTACTATTAGGCTTAATGCGAAACTCACATAACTTAAAATTGGTATGTATATTATGAGGCATAAATACAAGAAACTTACATGATTGCAAGCTTATGATCTAGGAGATGTGGGAGCTATATGATGTAACTTTTTTCGTGATAGTCTCTTTTAAATTCTTTGTGATGAATTTTGTAGACTTTGTGATTGATTTCTATTCACATATCACCTCACATGTATCTCAAGTTTTTGCTAGTTGCACATACTACATGAGTTACTTTTTGCTAAACATTGTACATGTTATTGTGTGTGTTTATGGTCCGACCAACCAAGTTTTGCAAACACTTTGAATTTTGTGCAAAATTAATTTGTTGCTTGAAAATTTGTGGAGAATGCAAGAAATTTTGTTTTGGGAATTTGGGCTTAAAATTCTTATTTTGAAAATCATATCATCACATACTCGTGCATTTTTGTTCTTAAATTTTAATGCTTTGAGTTAATTCTAAATGTTTTTCAAAAACTGTGTTTTTTCCTCAAAATTTGGTGAGCCTCTGCCTATTTCAATCGATCCATTCTGTTTTTCGATCGATCGAAATTTTTTTAAATTTGATAGAGAGAGCCTCTGTCTGTTTTGATCGATCGAAACTGATTTTCGATCGATCGAACTTGTTTCAAATTGTTTTTATAGAGTCTCTGTCTATTTCGATCGATCAAGGCTGTTTTTTGATCGATCGAAACTCGTGAAACATGTTTTTTAAAAAGCCAGATTGGACTTTTCAAAGTCACTTTTTCAAAAAGTTTTTCAACTTTTCTCTCTCTCCGACTTGGCTAAAGGCTCCACCATCAATTTTTTGTCGTTTTCCTCCAAGATTTTTGCAAGGTTCTTGTCCTTGAAGGCCGGTAAGTCTCTTTTGCCCTTCCTTTTGCATTTTATTTCATGTTTTCATGCATTGGTGTGGGTATTTTCAGCACTTTCAATATATTGGGGGTTTTTGATGATTCAAACCTGTTTTGGTGAAATTGATCAATGAGTTTTGTTCCTAGGATGCTATAATGATGATTCTTGTAGTTTAATTTGACCAATTTTGTGGTTTTTGAAAAATTGGAAATTCTAGGGTTTGAAATTGTTCCGAATTGGGGATTTTTGTCTAATTGGCTTAAATTGATGAAAGTGGCTTGTCAAATTGATGTATTTGGTCATTATTTTTGTAATTCTATCATGTGTGATGATCAATTCGTCAATATTTTTCAAATTGATCAAGTGGTTTTCCAAATTTTGGGGTTTTTGTGTTAATATCTCAATGTTCAAGTCAATTTTGTGAATTTGAACTTTTTGTACTTAATTCACTGCATTAGAACATGCATCATACCATTTAAATTTGTCATGCATCATATAGATTTTATTTCTATATTTTTTTTGTGCTAACTTGCAGTCTGTCCTTGGTTTTGTGTTTTTGTTATTTTGCTCTATGTTTTGGTCCTTATCTTAGCACCATGCCTAGGAAAACTAGAGCTAATAGGACCCCTTCCACTTCCTTTGTGTCTCCCTCTAGGGTTGAGGAGTTTAGGAATGAGAAGTGTTGAGAGGCCTTTGAGAATTTGAACCGTAAGCGTAAGATATGGGCTGAGTGAGTCGTGGTCTTAGATGAGCTTGATCCTGCCATTATGGCCAATTTTGAGTCTAGAGGTTGGTTGCCTCTCTTAGAGATAGATCATCCACCCTCGACCGCCCTGATTAGAGAGTTCTTCTTAAACCTCTCTTACCACGTCTATGATTCCAACACCCTTGTTAGGAGTTGGATACGAGGTGTTGAGTTCACCATTACCCCTAGGGTAGTGGCCGAGGCTCTTGGAGTTCCGGTTGTTCGGGAGCCTAACTATCCCTATGATGAGTCACCCTCATTAGATGTTGTCATGTCATACATCACTGGGTCATCTATCTAGTGGGGTTCTGATCCTCGGATCACGTCCGCTGAGCTTACTAAGATGGCCTATCTTTTCTTTAGAATAGTGTGTCATTCTTTGTGGCCTATTTCTCACTTCCACACCATCCCTTTAAAGCGATGTGTGTTTTTGTATGCCTTTGTTTCTGGAGCGTCTATCAATTTTCCTCACTTGTTCTTTCGTTCTTTGAATGGGGTTCATAGGAGTTCTGCCGTAGAGCATGCGCCGATTCATCCTATTTTCATTCATAGGATTTTGCTCTTTTTAGGTCTAGATGGTTTTCCGTCGGGTGAGCCTATTCATGTTGTTGCTCCCATAGGTGTCACCTTTCTTCGTCGTAGGGCTGCTCACTTGAGAGTTGCTCCTTCTCGTCCTAAAGGTGCGTCATCTAGTGGTGTTCCCCCTCCTCCCTCTTCTACAGGTGTTGATGCTGCCGAGACATCAGTCTTCTTCTGCTGATGATGATGATGTTCCTCCACCGATCGCTACGGATGATTCGGACATTCGTCGCACGTTTGATCATGTCTTGACCGTTTAGGCGGCTCATGGACAGATTTTGGTGGACATGCTCGATGAGATCCGTGCCTTGCGTGCGGAGTTGGCGTAGTTTAGACCACTTCCCTTTTAATGATGGATTCTGTTTGCCCTTTGGCATTCCGTCACAAAAAGGGGGAGTACTTTGTAGAATTTTTGCTTTCAGGGGGAGTTTTATTTATTTTGGTTGGACCTTGTGGAGTTTAGATTGTATCTAGGTGCTTCACTTTGTTCTTTACATTTTTAGCTCTTGCCATGTTTTTGATGGGATATTCATGTTAGGGGGAGTTTTATGTTTTGTTGGTACTTTATATGTTTCTTGTTTCAAACTACTTATTGATTTATATTTATGAGCTATTCATTGATATATGTCTTTATTTGTGTGTTATTTGAAATCAAGAAGTTATTTTGTTTACTTGTATTGTTTCCACACATGCGGTTATGCATTTTGTTTAGTGTTTCAAGAAATATACAAGTTGATTCAATTGAGCTGCTGTCTATACTTGCAACTGATGGATAGTAGTTAGGATTGAATTTGTTTTATGAGCATTATTTTGTAAAGGGCTTTTTATTTTTGTAAACTTTGAGCTTCTAGTTGTGTTTTCTCACGGATTGCCAAAGGGGGAGTTTATTAGGTTTTAAAGTCTTAGGATTTTATGTATTTAGAACTCTAATTTGTAGTGTTGGCAAACTATGATCAAAACAATGTTTTAGAAGTGTTTTTAGTCTAGCTCAAAGTTATGATTTTATGTAAAGTTGGAATCGAGTTAAAGCAGGAAGCATTGTGCCTTTCGGCCTGGCTCGATTAATCAATAGACAGGCTCGATCGATCGAAGCTTGGGCGTAATGTTTTTCTGCAGATTTGTCCAACTCAGCCCTAAGTGTTTTAAAACGTTTTTAGGGTTTCTTATTTGTCCTAAGTATAAAAGGCAAACCCTAACCACGTTTCAGTGTTGCTCATAATTGCGGTTTGTGTAAATCTCTTGTGAGATCTAGAGGAGCTTTCCTTGACACAAACTTAGGGTTTTCAAGGAGAAGATTTATCTATGCCTTGATGATCAATTCAGTTGCTGCCATTGAAGCTTAAAGAAAACACAAGCGGGTGTGCTTGTATCCGTGGTGAATCCAAGAAAGAAGGAGTCCGTGGATTCGGAGCTTGCACATGGTCGTGTCGATAAAGTTCTACTGGTTGGTAGCAATAAGAAGTCGAACGTGGGGGTTTGTAAGTCTTATTGTATGAACTTCGATTCTTTCAAGATAGTGGATTCAAGTTTACCTTGAGGATAGCTAGGTCAAATCCTCTCCAGGTTTTTTACCGGTTTGGTTTCCTGGGTGATCATATCTTGTGTTATTTATTTTCCGCTGCTTTGCATGATTTGATCTTTATTATTGTCATAACCTAGACTTGTTTAATTGGACTAAGTAACAACTTGGCTAATTACCTAGGTTTAATAAATTGTTTAAGGGGTCTAAAAATTATCGACTTCTTTAACTCCCACGTAAAACACTATCTATAAAATAGGACCACACTCTCAAGACGCTCATATTGGTTTTTAAATTCAAATTGCTTCTTTTTCAATACTCCAATTTTCTCAATTATGTGTTAATCTTCTTTTCACCATTATCATCGTTTTTTCTATTTGCTCTGCTCAAATTTGCTACTGCTCAAAAATGTGTATTTCAATGCACATTGGTCTTTTCTATTTTGGTTTTCTAATTCATCAACAACTTCTTATATTTTAGAAACAAATCAAATATTTTTGTAAAATAGACCTTCTATTTAAACCTCACCTTTAATTTCTTTCACATATTTCTTCAAGGAACATGCATTGGGTCATTTCTTTCAGATATTTCTTCAAGGACTGGGGTATATTTCTTCAAGGAACATGCATTGAGGAGTCTATCTTTAAGATTTTTGTATCTAAACTTCAAAGAATGTGCAATGGAGTGTGGATCTTCAAGATTTTGTGTGCTTTGTCCTCCAACTCCAATGGACTATTTGGACTTTGGAAGTGTAGTCAATGGTAAAAATGTAAGTATCTTTGATGACCTCTATTTAGATGCCTCATGCGTGTTAGGTTCTCTATATTACAGCAAATTACATTTGCTTTTATGAGTTGCCATTCAATTATGTTTGCTTTTATGAGTTTCCATTCAGTATTTTTTTTTTTTTTTTTTTTTTTTTTTTTTTTTTTTTTTTGTATTTGGTTTCCTTACTTTGTTATCATTATCTTTTTCATATTATTATCTTATCTTATCTTTTTTAATATTTTCTTTTCTTTTATTTGGTCAGTTTGATGTGTGTTTAATATTTTCTCTAATTGCCAACGGCCTTGTAGCTGACTTGACACCTCCCCATGCACAAAGTGTTTGAGGGTTTAAGGGGAAAAGGGTTCAAGCTGCGAGATTAGCGACATGTTGCAATTATTTCTCAAAAAAAAAAAAAATCTCTAATTAATATGTCTTTTTTTCTTACCAAAATTTTAGGTTTAATTTTTTAAAAACTTATCCAAACTTCATTATCTTTTCTTTAAAAAAAAAAAAAAAAAAAAAAACTTAAACTAATTTTTTAACTTACTAAAATTTTTCCAGTTTAATTAACAAAAATTTAAAACAGTAAATTAACAAAAAATCAAAACAAGAAACCTACAAATAAAAACTCTTCACAATAGATAGATACAAAGATTTTATAAAAAATAATAATAATAATAATACTTCCCACATGTTACTTTTGTTTTTGTTCAAAATTCAACATCTTTTTATCAAAAAAAAATTAAATTCAAAATTTTTGGGAACAAAACACCTCAGTCCTCACATTACAAAAACTCCCAGTAGTAGATTTATACACCAAAAAAAAAAAAAAAAAAAACACTACCGACGTTTCTAAAAACCAAATATAAAATTTAGGACCAAATCTAATGTGTAAACGTGGAATTGCAATTTATTTATTTAATTTAGCTAAACTTTAAGAGTTTTCAAATTGTTAATTTTACATATCTAACTCTATTAAGAGTTTAAACATGGTTATTTTGGGCATACAAAATTAGGAGTCCAAAAATAGGAAGTCCTTTAAATAGTACTCCAATATCTATACTGTTCATAAGATGATTTCTCTCTTTGAACTAGATTTTTATGTGGTTTAAAAATACCCTTATTAATGATGAGTAACTTTTCTTAGAAATAGAGTCATAAACGTCAGATAAAAATTTTCATTTTGAATCTAAAAATAGAACTCCTAAAATTTAAGATTTTTTTCCCTTCATGTTCATGTTTTTAATATCTCTAAAATTTAGCATTTTTTTCCCTTTTTTTATCTGAATAAAAATAAAACACCCCCAATTTTTTTTTTTTTTTTAAAAGCACACCCTTGTCATGATGGTCCTCTATAAGTATAAATGCTTGAGGGGTATAGAGGTAAGAGTCATGGTTCAAGTCTCTAGGAGGGAGGGTTCGTTTGGTTGGAGTGGTGGAAAAATGGGAGGATAGAAAATGGTTAGAGAATGGAAAAGTGGGCAGATAGAAAAGATTTTAATTTCTCTCATTTTTATTTGGTTGAGAGTGGAAAAGTGGAGGGATGGAAAAAAATGAGTTTAAATAAGTTTACTCATATACCCTCATTAAAGAATGATGCCAAATTAAAACAAAAAAGTGACAAATAACCAAAAAAAAAAAAAAAAAAAGCAATCACTTAAATTTATTAAAAAAAATAAAAATCATGTCTCAAAAAAAAATCAAGTCTAGTTTTTTTTTTTTTTTAATAAATATCATGCCTAGGCCAGAGAAAATCAAAAGCAATAAAAAAATAAAAAATAAATAAAAAAAAGAAGAAGAAGAAGAAGAAGAAGAAAGAATTGACGAAAAAGGCAACATTACTGCCCAGGAAAAAAAATAAAAGAGGCACGCCCAGACCCTAGAAAATCAAAAGAAAAAAAAAAAGTATAGAAAAAAAAGAGGCAACGTTACTGCCTAGAAAAAAAGGAAAAAAGAAAAAAAGAGAGGCAACTAAATGAAGCCTATAATATGCACATGTACATGGGTATTTTTGTCAATCAAGAAAAAAAATGCATCCCCACTCAATTTTCTCCCTATTTTGGAGAGAAAACATTTTGGTAGGCCTAGGAGAAAATACCTGAGCCCCACTATTTATTTTCCTTCCTCTCCACCTAACCAAACACACTTTAAAAAGGTTTTCTTTTTCATTTTCTCTCCAAAACTTTCCATCCACCTTGTTTTACCTTCAAACAAACACACCTTTGAATTTGATTAGAGTAGAATTTCTATTTTGTATATAAAAAAAAAAAAACTGAGAAAACTTCTCTTTAAAAAAAAAAAAAAAAAAAAAAAAATCCTAAGAGAAGTCCTTACATTTAGCTTTTTTTCACCCCACGCTGATCATATTTTTCCTACCCAAACTTTTCTCTATACCATTATACCACTTTCAAACACAATTCAAAAAAGAAATTAAAGTTACTGCCTAACTCTAAAGTTTATCATTTTTATTTGTTTGAAAAAAAAAAAATTCAAATTATAATAGATGCAAATTATTAACTTTTATTAAAAAAAAAAAAAAGTTTATGAGCAGACACAATGTGCACTGCTTAGAGGCTAGTAGAAGATAACAACCTGTTTATACCTAAACCAAACCCTTACAATAATAATTTCAACATGTCAAAGGAAACAAACCTTTTTGAAATTGGAAATGATGATGAAGTGAGCAAAAAGTTGAGACAATCCAGAAAAATATGGTGTATGCTAAGAAACTAAAAAGATACATGTGCCAAATATTTAAATAAATATGGTGTATGCTAATTTTTAGGAAAAAGATGAGTCGGTTGTGTATACACTAATTGTTAGAAAAAAAAGTGTCAAAAATTTGAAATTTAGATATATTAATAGAAAAAAAGAAAAAGAAAAAATAAAAGGAATCCGTAAGTCTTGAAAAAGAAAAAAAAAATCGTGTCTTAGTGGAAAGTCTTTTTTTTTTTTAATGTGTCTTAGTGGAAAGTTTGGGCCGTTTGTTTTTTTTTTTTGAAAATCTAAAATTTAGGACCAAATCTAAAGTATAAAACGTGAAATTGTAATTTTTTTTTTCAATTTAGCTAAAATTTAGGAGTTTTTAAGATATTATTTTACATATCTAACCCTATTACGAGTTCAAACAGGAAAAAATTTGAGGGTATTTTGGATATACAAAATTAGGAGTCAAAATAGAAAAGGTCCCTTAAATAGTAGTATAGATATAAATAGATGATACATGAATTGGGTCCATAGGTCAAACTCGGTTAAATCGGATTGGTAGAAAATGTGTTGCGAAAATAAGTATCAATAAAGTTTAAATTTTATTTTTTTGTCCTATATTTACCCCAAAAAAAAAAACTATAAAATATTACAGGATGTTCAAATTCTAGAACTCCTTTTGATCATGACCTGTTATTATTTAGTCTATTTTAAAAGGAAAATTAATGTTCAAATTGATCATTTGCAATTAAAAAAAAAAAAAAAAAAAAAAAAACCGTTCAAACTCCACACCCGTAGTGCGCAATCACCCGCACGTGCAAGCCAAACGTGTCAGGTGCGATCATCCAGAGCTTGTATATAAAGGGGTTAAAGCAAAACCCCTTCAAGACTCTAGACATTGAAAACAAACCAAAAGCTCTGTCTCTCTCTGTCTATCTCTCTCTTTCTCTCTCTCTCTCTCTCTCTCTCTCTCTCTCTCTCTGTGTTACAGTTTTGGCATTTTGATATGGATTCTGATACTTGCGTTGGATTCAAACGAAGAATCTCTGATACTGGAGACAAACGACAGAGTGTACCTCCACCACAGTCACCGCCAAAACCCTGTACCAATCCCAAGGAAGTGGAAGAACTTGAGCAACATGTATCTGACAACGACAACGACAACAACACCAACAACTTGAGTTTCCTCTCCGACTCCAAGAAACCCAAGTGTTCTTCTCATTCTGAACCTCCTTCTTCTGAGATAATAATCAATGAACAAAATCAAGAACTGGGTTTTTCTTCCGCTGCTGAAACTAGTCCAAATGTGTTGGATTCTTTGCCTTCTGGGTGTGGCTCTTTTGTGAGAAAGGTTGAGGATTTTGGCCAAGAAGAGCCAAAGAATGAGAATTGCGAGGTGGGTGTTGTCTCTGATGGCGAGGCCAAGCAAGAAAAGTTTGATTTTGTTGAAAAGATTGACGATGGAATCTTGGTTTCTGGTTCTGCCGGCAAAGAAGAGAAGGACTCTGCTATTGAAGGGAATGAAGATAAGTTGGGGAAAAAATTGGAACCTGAAAGTCTCTTGGAAGTGAAAAAGAAGAAACTTTTGAAGGAGCTTGAAGTTGCGTTGATGGCTGAAGATAAAACCAATGCTGAAAAGGTCTCTGATTTTGAAAGTTCTTTGAAGATTGAAGTGATTGATGAAACGGCATTGATTGAAGTGAATGATCAATGTGCTGCAGAGAAGAAAGGGAACAAGAATGGGAAGCAAGAAATGGATGGAAAGAAGGCGAAGCGGTCACGTAGAAAGGCGAAAAAGGCTTTGGAGATGAATGGAGGAGGGAGGTCTAAGAATGTTCTTGTGAGTGGTGAAACAAAGAAGAGTGGTGATGGAACCAAGAAGGTATACTCTAGGAAGGAAATGGAGGCCTTGAGGTTTGCAAACATTGCAGAGCAGCGCAAGATTTGGAAAGAGATATACAATGGGCTTGGGGCTGTCGTGGCAAGGGAGTATGAAGACCTGGCCAGCTCTAAGCATGCCCGCGTGAATTTTGATCCTCGAAACCGCCTCGGGATGAAGGCAGGGCTTCTCCCATTCTCGGTAAGTTTTGTTATTTCTTTCACTTTCTTTGTTGTTACTTATGGATTTTTAGTTCATAGAATTTTATTTGATGAATGAACTTTTGATGTGGATCTTTGTATTGATTCCCCAATAACTCGTAGAATTCCTTTCTTGTATCTTGTGACATTTGAAGTCTTTATTTTTGGAAGAGTCTATGCCATCATTGCCAATTTTGCTGGCTTGAAGAATTGCGAGGATTGTGGTTTCCATGCAATATCATCGTGACAGTGAAAATTCACTAGCTTGAAGAATTGTACCAGATTGTGGTACAGTTTGTGATTAATTGTCTAAAAACATTTAGAGGTTAAAGTAAATATATGCGATATAATGTATTCCTGGCGGCACACTTTTAAAAGAAAATTTATTCGTGGCAGCATCAAGAATGTGCACTTGGTTCTTCTTTTCTTTCTATACTGATAAAAGCATTACAAGCCATGTTCAAGAGATGACCTTAGATGTCTAAAATCTAATAGTTGCTCAAAATTGGGAACACAGTTAAATTAAAAAAAGCATGTATGAGATAATCTTTCTTTTCTGTGTAATGTAAAGGAACATAGCTTGCTCTTGAAGGCCTAAGTTTTTTTTTTTTTTCCTTCTAAATATTCTTAGATATCGTTCTCTGCTGTATTGTTGTAAGGTATACTATTATATTAGTTTCCATTTGATGTTAAAAGAATTTCCTGCATTGCCTTTAATTTTCTTGGGAAACCTTTATTCTAAATTAAATCTATTGTGATATTAAATTGATGCAAAGGAATATCACCTGGTTTTGAGGCCATCCAGTGGTCCTATATTTACTTTTGCTTGTGTAGTTGGTTTCAACACGATGCTTAGGCAAGGGATCTATTAAACATGTAGAAGTTTGGGCCCCTTGTATCCTGAACATGCTGGAAGTTTAAGCCCCTTGTATGCAATCTGTTTGATTGCATTGGGTATCCTTTTGTTTGAGTAAAAACATACCTGTGTAGTTTGTGTTTGATTGCTTTCAAATCCCTTTCTTTTTATTAGTTTTGTTGTCCTATGGATTTTTTATTTTTTATTTTAAATCCCTTCTACCCCAGTTCATTTTGTCTTTTAATTAGTCATCATTTTATATTTCAATTAATCACATAGCAATTTTTTTCCTGGCTTATTTCAAGAAGAGAGTATATTTTGAGAATTGCAATCAAACGGGCTGTTATGCATGTTATCTGTAATCAACATTCAACCTTCTAATTTGGCTATCCATAAGAGATGTAAGCAGCATTCTCCATCAGATTGTGTTCTGGGTAATTGGTGTACCATATAACTGGTAACCAGTTCCATTCTGCCTTCCACAATGATATGTCTTCTTGGTAACACACACTCCATTTGTTTTGGCAGAAATTCCACATTCTTTTGGTGTTTAGTATTATGAAAAATTCAAATCAACAGTAAAAATACTTTTTAGGACTTAAAACGTTTTATGGAATGGTATATACTCAATGGGCCCCCATGAATAAACTACGCTCCAAAAAAAAGCTCTTCAAAGGATGTGTGCTCTCTCTTATCTTTGCACCCTTTCTCTCCATGGTCTGATCCTTGACTGTTGTTGACCGACAACTGATTTTTCCCCAAATAACCTTTTTTTGCTCAATCTAATCGCTTCCCTACTTAAATTTTCCTGTAGATTTTTTTTTTTTTTGGGGGAGGGGGGGTGGTGGTGTTGTGTTGGCTTGAGGCTCCCAAAAATAAAGGAAGCTTTTTTTTTTTTTTTTTCTTCCCTGTTTGGAGTCTCTCTCTTCTTATTTTTGGATGAAAGTCTTTGTTCATATAGTTATTTGGATATTGGATTACAAAAAATATGAACGGTTTTCCATGCGTGCCAAACAACAAGAAATGTTTCCTGCCTTATTTTCAAGGTTATGACTGAATATAGGAAAACAAGTCATTTTCCAGAAAAATGTTTTCCATCAAAACAGAGGTATAAATTGAAGTACTCAGGTGTTCAAAACAAGTTTTAGAACTGGCTGCCCTTTTTCTTTTCTTTTTTTTTGTTTTTTTTTTGGGGTGTGGGGGGTGGGGGGAGGTTGAGTTTAAGGTGAACTGGATTTACTTCACCTTGTCATGCACCTAGGTGAGCCATGGGGTGCTCATTGTGAGACTGGAAACAAAAGCTGCATTGTGCATGTTATGAATCTACCTTCTGCTTGATTTAATCCATAAAGTGTAGCCAAATTGATGTGCTAATTCCAGAGGTCTTTGTCAAAGTATTTGGATCTTTATTAGGGTTTCTAGTGGCTTCATTTTTGCATTTACTTCTTGCTGCTGCTCAAGTTTTGTAATTGGTTCGTTTCTCAAAATATCTTTTGGGTTCTGTTTTCACTTAAAAAAAAAAAAAAGCAGGTTACTGTTTAGGATCTTTGACATTTATTTTTCTTTGATCATGACAATGTCATGGTGATTTTATATTTTTATGAACAATCCCCTTCTCTTTCCATTCTTGTATCCCATTCTCTTAATTATGCAATTGCTTGCACACTATTTATTGTGCATAACCAGCTTGTTTTTGGTCTGCGTATGCTAAGAAAGTTAGTCTTTCTCTGAGATTTTCCTCTTTCCTGAAAGACACTCTATCAGTATTTTTTCCCTCTTAAAAACATGTTGAGAGTCAGACATTTCTAAGAGCTTTTCTTCATTCACCCTTTCTCACTTGGTAGTTGGCCCTAATTGTGTCGATTTGATGGTTCTAATTCTATTGTGCACAGGCGTGGTTGCTGCAAGGGGAACAAATCACATCTTCGTGCTTTGAAGAATGGCCTACAGGAATCTGCAGAAGACCTTATGTGCAACATACAACATATCCCTCATAGATCCCTTGATTTGTACATTTGGGAACATTATGGTTGTAGTATTCTGCTTGTGTACAGTCTTGTGCATTGATATTGGAAGATTTAGGTTTTGGTTTCTAGAAAACATACTTTGGTCATGTGGATGATAATATGTTACATTCTTTTGTAAAGGAAAAGTAATAAAGTGAGCTCAATTGTTTGTCTAATTCATAGATGAATTGCAGATCATTTACCTGTTCACTGTTAGTTGCATAAATGTCAAGAGTTGAACACTTCATTTCCCCTTATTTCCTCTAGACAAGACATTTTGGTTTTCAGGACTATGTGACATTGCTAAAATTTTATGATGCTTTCAGGGGAAGCATGTCCTGAAAATATGGATAGTGATATTAAAAAGATGGAGAATATGGAAACAGAAAGTCTGTCTCCTTTGGATCCTGCATGTAGTCACATAGTTAGTGGTGAAGATGGCTACACAGGTCCAGAAGAAGAGTGCAGTGAAGATGATGACAGTGATGAAGATTATGCAAGCATTCAGAAACCTGCCTTTTTGGTTGAAGGAGAACCCGATTTTGATTCTGGTCCTCCAGAAGATGGATTAGAATATCTCAGGCGTGTCAGGTAGATTCTCTCTCTTTCTTTGTATTTTTCTCAATAGACTCTTTTTCTTTGAAAAGTAAATCAAGGCTGATACCTGAGCATTGATGTGGAGCTGGTCTGTGGTTGTGGTCAAAAGTGGGCCCTGCATTATTTGGCGTGTGCTATATTTCTGCACCACATGGCAAGATACGTTCCAAATTTGGCCTCATATTAGCAGATGCGCCAAGTTGATTCTGAAAAAGTCACACACATCCAAATATTTTCAGTCTCTCTCTCTCTCTCTCAGTCTCTCTACCTCTCGTTGTGTTTGGAATAGGAGGAATTGGAGTATTTTCAATTTTGTTTTTGCTCTTTAGGGGAATTGGGTATTTCTTTCTTTCCTTTTCTGTTCATGGTTAAATACGAAGGTAGGAAATATTAAAATCATAATCTTTATATACTTTAGCTGCAATTTATTCCAATGGTGGATGCTTCCTCCCAGATCTCATATAAGATCAAATCCAAATGAAATTTTTTACAAATCCTTCCTGATGCTAGTGTAGGAAATGGGAGATTGCTATTTCTAACGAGTCATGAGCCATTTACCTTATTAAAAACCTTAGTCCAGAAAGGAGGCCAGAGAAGGAAGGGAGGCTTGAGGGGAGCTGAAGGGGCTACATGTTGCTACCTTTTCATTTTATCAAGCTACAAATTTTAGCTTTAGAAGTCAGGGACTTATTTAGCCAAAACAAAGTGGGAAGCCTTCTATCATTCACCTGAAGGTGGGGAGGATAGGAAACCCCTGTGTACATACACACATTAATAAATAAATGCAATTGCTTGGAGAAAGATGTTGGTTCTTGATGAAGGTCAAGTGAGATATTCAATATCTAGAATTGTAGCTTAATATGGCATAAGTGGTTGAGGTTTAAGACACTGTTCTTATGTGAAATCTATGGCTGCGGTGTATGGAGAAGTATGTCGAGAGCTAGTTAGTTAGCGAAGGAATTCAGATTCAGTGTTAGTCTTTGGGTGGATTCTTGTAAATGATAAGGGGTCTCTCATTTAGAATTTTTTTCTTTTGATAGGCAATGTAAAATATTATTAAAAAGGTAGCCAACCCGAGTACATTGGGGATGTAGTGTGGGAGCAAAAATTAGGAACCAAAATTACAATAATCAAGTAGAACAGGAAAGGAAAAACAAGAAGAATGAGACAAAGCTACACTCCAATCAAGGAGAGTTTGCAAGAAAAAAAAAAAAAAAAAAAAAAAAAAAAAACTTAATCTCTAGCATAGAATGTTCACATTCCTCAAAACTTCTAACATTCCTTTCACGCCATATACACCACATCAAGCATTGCGGCACAAGTCTCCAAAAGTCTATATTGCAATGTCACCTAAACTTACCCTGTCAAGACTCAAACAATTGAATAACCTTATGTGGCATAACCCAGTGAATTCCAAACAAACAAAATACCAATGACCACAAATCATATGCTATGGGGCAACGAAGAATAAGACGATCCACCGATTCGCCACAACTCTTACACATATAACACCAATCAAGAACAAGAATATGCCTTTTGCGAAGGTTATCTGTTGTTAAAATCTTACCTAAGGAAGTAGACCAAGAAAAGAAAGCTACTCTTGTAGGAGCCTTCAATTGCCACACCATTCTCCAAGGAAAAGAAATGAGTGTCGGAGGGTAAAAAGAAAGATAAAATCCACTCATTTAGAATTTTTTCAAGACATTGGAATGATGAAATCATGTTGTGGCTCTTTCTCCTGCAATCATATGGAATTCAAGATTTACAGCTATCAATTGGCGTTTATGTTCTTTTTCTACATATTCCCGTCTGCTGAGTTGGGAATTCATTTTTGAGTCATTCTTTAATTTGGCATGTGCTTATGGTGTACATCTATCCTGGACAATACAAGATGACTTCCAGCACATTATTTGCCCCATGGCTGCCTGAAATTTTTCTTTCATTTTAAACTCTCACCTCAACACTGGGTTCTTTGCAAAGCTTAAACCACTTTTCCCAAGGTTCATTCCTATACACTAGTGACTGATTTGTGCACTCCAAATTGGTTGCTACAGGTGCACTTAATGTTATTCCTTTTCTTTTTTTTTTTTTGAAAGTACCAAAATTTTTTATTGAAAACAAAACAGACCCAAGCACACTGGAGATGGACTAAGGGAACAAAACAATCAAGAGCCCAAATTACAAAGATCCTGCAAGTCAGAAATTGCAGAACATGAAAACGTTTGTAAAGCTAAACTCCACTTGAGCAAAGTATGAAAGAAGAAAGATTTAATCCCGTGAATAGAATGCTCGCATCTTTCAAAGCTTCTAGCATTCCGTTCCCCCCAAATACACCACATTATGCAATGTGCACAAACCTCCACAAAGCAATATTGCGATATTGGCTGAACTGGTCCTGCCATGAACATAACAACTCAACGACCTTTTGTGGCATAACCCACTGGATTCCAAACAAGCTAAACACCATAGACCATAACTCATACTATAGGGCAATGAAGAAGCAGATGATCTACCAATTCCCCACATTTTTTGGCCAAACAACAGCAGTCTATGACCATAGTTCTCCTCTTCTGAAGATTATCTATAGACAAAATTTTACCCAAGGCAGCTGAACATGAAAAGAATCCCACCCTAGGAGGGACCTTTGCTTGCCGCACCATTTTCCAAGGGAATGATGTGATGGTAAAAGGGGATAAAGTGTGATAATATCCATGAACCTTAATCCCTCTATTCTTAGGATACTAAGATTAGTTGTGCTGCAACTAGGATTGCCCAGCAAAATTTTTCAGCATCTTGAAATTTTTAGAAAACAGTTACTTGATTATATTTAGTATTTGTAAGACACTAGTCATGTTGAAAATTCTGTGGTTTGGACACTTGAGGACGCCATACTTGAGCCCAATGTATGTTTTGATGATTATAATTTGGGCCCTAAGTGGGAGCTAATTTGAGGCCTACTGGCTGGAGTTTACTATTCATGTAACTGTAGCAAACAGTGTCACAGTGCTGAAATTTATATGTTTAATTATTGCGGGTACATCAGTGAGGGATTTGGGGCCTTCTAGTAATATTTTACTTATTAATTATGCATGGTCCAGATTTGTTTATATCAATGATCAAGATTGAGTGTTATTTGGCTTTGTAATGGCTTGTATTGTTAATATGTTATCCATGTATTATCTGAATTGTATGGCTACTTTTGAGTGTCTTCAGCCCTATAAAGTGCAATGTATTCTTTCACTAGGATTTACTTCTAACCCACTAGTGTGATGCTAGTAGTTATCCTGTGCTTTTCATTGAATTTTTATGATTCCAAGCATGTGTAATCAAGTCTGTAATCCCTTAGTTTGGCCAGCCAAGATTGCAAATCTGAAATCCTTTACAAACCCTAACCCCAATTTCCTAAACACTAGATTTTCGCCTTAACATCCTATGTCACATCCTTAGGATTAAGATCCAAATTGAGGTCATTGAAAGTGAGTGTGGCATTGTGCATGTAGGGGCTATGCCTACCGTATGAAGATTGTGTATAACAGTGGTTTAGTGCCTGGCATGGTGCATTAAGCTTGATTCTAAGATTGAACTACAGGCCAGAAAGTCCATTGATGATTGGTATCCTTTGTTGCTTGCTATAGTTTTCACTCTTAGCATGTTGTGGCTGCATTGTGGGGTCCGTTTGAACGTTGGCTTGAGGTGGCTGACCTGTCAATGTGAGATGCCAACTTATTTGAAGAATTTTTGAATTTCTAATATAGTGTGATTATTGGTTGAGGCTTCTAGTTGTGTTCCAATGGTAGCACTTCTTTGTGGCGTGAGTGTATTGCAAGTGACTACATGAATTATTATGAGTAAAGTATAATGCTTGGCTTGGTGTAGGAATTCCTCTGTCATTGCTAAGGTTGCATTAGTGTGGCAGCTGGTCCTTTTTATAAGGGAATTTGACATAGTAGGAATTCCTGTTTTAGGCTATTATATAGATTAAAAATTTATGATCTTAGTCTCAACTTGGTTGAGCAATGGGAAATGATTTGTTCCCCAATCCAAGCTGGTTGGCTTAGGAGTTTGGAGGCTTCCTCAATCACATTCAACAGGGTTGAGTTCTTCCCACTTTGGGGGAGTTGGTACAGACACAAGATATAGGCCTTTAGTTACGCATACTTGTGGAAACATATACAGAGTGAGGACGGCCCAATTTGTAGCCTTATAGATAGAGGTTGCTAATAATTGGGCCAAATGTGCAATCACTTAATGTTTAAGATTTATTTCATTTATGTAATTGGTTATTTTCTTTCCTATTTGGTTTAGGAATTTAATTCATAATGTTATTTTCCATATCTATTAGGGTAATAAGTTTGGAACTAATTATGGAACATAGGGTTTGTATTGTTTTACAGTTTGATTGATTAATAAGATTTCTTTTGGATTTTTTTCCCAATGGCTTGGGCTGACTCCAAGGTTATCTTTTATTTTTCTATTCTTCAATCATGTTAAAAACTGATGTAATACAATGAGCTTTGATGCCAAAAGTGACAAAGGGCAAAACCAAAACAATATTGAACCTTGGCATAGATTTCCAAACTTTCTTCTCGAATAGAAAATAACTTTACTTAGTAAGAAAAGGAATTAAATTCTTAAACCAAAAATAGGAAAAGAAAATAATTAAATACATAAATAAAATAAATCCTCAACATTAATTGATTAGGCCTTAGGCCAAATTATTAGCAATCTCCATCCAAAAGGCCATTGGTTGGGCCATTTTCTTTTCATGTGTAATTAGAGACCTATATCTTATGGAAGGTACATAACATATAATAAAAAAAGTTATGAAACTCTACTGGTCTTAATATTTTACTTATGAAAAAGAAGAAGTTAAAATAGTATATATAGTATATTTTGCCTATTAACTCAAATGGATTGTATAATTGCACAAAGTTTTTAAGTTTGAATTTTACATATTTCAATTTCTTAAAATTTTATATAGTAATTGTGAAAACAATTATCAATGGGATATATGATAATAATCTAGTCATGTAAAGTTTAACATAACATTTTATAAAGCTCTCTTATGATTTATAATAAATAGCATTACTATGACAGCTATGATCAAAATAAAGTATTTGGTTCAATAAAAAATATCCAAAAGGCAAAGACCAAAAGTACAAAAATAGGACATAATCTTTATATGTGTCTTGTCATATGTCAACAAAAAATTGTATAGTTCAACACCTTAAGAATAGTGTTTGTAAAGTAAGTCATTAGTTCATGTCATTTTCCTTAAGATCGAGGGGTTAATTTTAATGATTCATATATTTTAAGCCTAAAAAAAGTTATGGATTACAAATTGGTGTTATATGTGCAAATGTAATGGTGAATCTGTAGATAACCTATTGCTACATTGTCCTATTTCTTCAAACTTGTGGTCCGTGTACTTAACCTTTGCATTTTTCTTTTCTTTTTAATAAAATGTTATTACTTGTCCACAAAAAGAAAAAAATTGGTTGAGTGATGTGGCTGCTGGTTTGATTGCCAAAATATGTGCATTGTTAGGATAAAAAAGGAGCAAGATCAGCACATGGGAATACACTTCCAATCGGCAGTCAGAGTGACTTCATCACTAGTTTGCCAATCAACATTATGAAATCCAATGGGTCACTTCTTTTGAGGGAAGCTTTCTCCAGTTGTCATACGCATGTTGGAATCTTGATTGACTGAGCATGGGCTTAGTTGTAACTGAAACACATGTTGGATTGAGTTGGTCACATGTCTTGGAGTTAGTTAGGGAAGTTAGTTACTTTCAGCACTTATTAATTAGTTGGATAAGCTTAGTTAGGGTTAGTTCACGGATAACACATTAATCACGTGTATATTCTTTAGCTCAATTAGTGGGCCAATGGGAATGAGCCATGTGTGTGGCCAATGGGAATAGGTATGAGTTATATAAATTGAACCATGTTTCCTATAAAAAAAAAAAAAAAAAAAAAAGAACCATGTAACCCCTCATTATCATGAATTAAAGAATAATGAATGTTGTTGCCTTTGTGCATGTTTTCTCTTGGAGGTGGTGACTCTCTTGAAGTGGACATATTCTCATGCAATTATCAATCACTCATGCAAACCATCATCCATCCAAAACCCTAGATCAGTCCTAAACATCCACTTAATCCATCTCTAACCCTAAAACCATTATCAACCATCAAATCCACCACTTTAACTTTAAGGTCATTCCCGAAATCCTATGGCCTTAGGCATCAAATTCTAGCTTCTCAATCATCAAGAATCATCAACAAACCCTAATCCCTAATTGTGTTCCTTACATGCACATACTTTAATGTGTGTTTGAGTTTCCATGGTTCCTAGATCTCAAATGTTCTGGTCTGGGTATTCTTTTTTTTGCATGCATTTGGATATTCAAGTTGCTGCATATTTTGTTTGACAGAAAAAAAAAATTGGATGAAGGACAGGCCAGAACTTCCAAAAATGTAATTATATTTGCTTATGGGGACAGCATGGAGTACCCTTCTTTGGGTCATCTTCTGGGGCCATGGATAGGGAACGCCACCACCTCTCTACTTCCCTCTTTTTCCTTACCCAAAAGGAAGAAAATGTAGTCTGACTGTTTTGGCTTTGCTTATCTTTTTCATCTTCTTCCTCTTGGACAAGTGAGCAGGCATACAAGTTCAGTTTCTGTAGGAGATTCCACACAGTTCAGATGAGCAACCTAAGAGGCAGGCACTATTTAAATTTGTTGGCATCCGCATTAGGTGGTGATTAGTTGACCATGTAGACAATAATCCATTACTAGTATGGATGGCTATGTATGTTTCTTTTGAAGTTTTGTCTAGCTCCAAACATTTTGGCCTTTGTGGATCTGGTTTTTAATTTTGATCACTGCCAACCTGACTGCACATCTGATTGGGGAATTGGCTTTGCCAACTTTTGAGGGAAATTCAATCTAATATTAATTATATTGAGCTTGGATTTGAGTTGGATCAAGTTATACACTGAAAGAACTGGTTGCATAACTTACCAATAAAAAAGTTGAAAACTAAAAGTACTGTTTAGGTCATTTGCACAATTTATTGTTCAAGCTGTAAGGGAGGGGGCCCTAAAATTAAAAAATAAAGCACCTAATCAAACATTCACAACCCTGCCTTGTTCTGCTTTATTGAATATTGATCATCCTTGGTCAGGGAGTCATTTGGAGAAGTAGCATCCTCTAATTTGTGCAGAATTTGGAACACATTCCATCAGAAAACCCTTGTTGGTCAGAGAGATTTATTGGATCAAGAGGTCCACCAAATTTATTTTTTTATTTGTTTTTTGGGGTGGATCTTATATGTTATATGTTGTTTAACACTGAAATTATATCAAGCTAAGCAGTTTTCTCTCCTGTTTAGGTGGGAAGCTGCTCAGATTCCGAAAGTGAAGGTGGCAAAGCTTGATAGAAGTAAATTTAGCAAAGAACAGAGTGTTTATATGCCCCAGATTCCTAATATTGCTGAGTGTCCAGACCATCTGCTACCGCTGAAACAATGGGAGGATGCGTTTCTTGCTGATTTTACAGAGCTGCGGCTGGTATTTTTTTCCTTGCCTCAAGCACACTTAGTGCTTGGTTGATTGTGTTATTTTCATTTTTGTTGTGCGTGAAACTAATTATTCGTATGACAACATTTTGCTTCAAGTTGATGCCTGTATCTCTTTATTTCTTAATATTATGTGATAATTACCATTGTAAAACACAATTGGGGTTAACTAGAAGTTACTCTCCTGTGGTTGGGGGAAATCAGAAACACCTGCATAAAGTTAGTAAAAACCCCAGAGTTTTGAAGTAAAATGAATTCATCATATTTTCTGTTTGAATTGATAGGTTTTACAATTTCATTTGCATGTTTCAGATTAAACACGAAATTTAGCCCTCAGTTAGCTCTTTGAATAGACAAAGCCATTACAGAGTAGGCATTGAGGCCCAAATGAATGATAATTTTGTGTTTGAAGTGACATGTGTCACAGAGGAGAATCCATCAATTGTGACTAAAAGTATGAGGATTTTATTTCTGCTCCTGACAACAGTTTTAGTGATTGTTTCTAAAAGACGGGAGGTAATTTTTATTTGCTCCTAACTGCAGGAAGGTAATTTGTATTTTTCTTAGTTATTTTATTTTATTTTTATATTGCGCAATATGGCATAATGGGTAGAAAAGACTCGCCTTTTCAACAAACTCCATCCACACATGCAGCGTTCTATCTCAAGTTGATTTTTGGAAATAACGTGAGGAGATTGCCTCCTATTACTGAAGGAAGTGAACAATTTTATCATATTCTTTCCCCTGTTTCTGCAAACACAAAAACTGCATTTTTGTGTGGAAATATTTGAAATAGTTAAATACATGCCATTGCTTAAAATTTATACATAACTCATAACTGGCAATTCTCCTAATGAGTTTTAGGTATGAAACTGCTACATTGTCATTTCTATGTGGAGAAACTGACATTTGTTTTTTTAATACTTAAATTCTCTTAATATCAGGCCCTGTCGCATCTTGAGGGTTCCGATGAAAACATTTCTGGAAAGTTGCAACCAGCATTTGTTGTCAATGAAAAGTGTCATTCTGGCCAGCAATTTCAGGATATGGTTTTTGAAAATTTTGATAACCTTGTGACTGAGACAGTCCATTCCAAGCAGCCTCGTGATTGCTCTGGTTCCCAAACCTCCATTGATCAGCCTTCTTTGTTGACTGTAGAGGACCAAGCTTCCTCTCTACCTTCGGAGCATTCGGGCCCAAAAACTTCTGCAGATGAAAGTTCTGGCCCTTTGTTGTCAGAAATCTTAAGAATGGACTCTCTAGCTCGGGTGTCAACATTGAGGAAACGCATAAGCTTGGTGGAGAACATGAATACTCTGTCAAGAAATGATTGTGTGTGGCTATTCACCCTATGTGCAGTAGTTGATACTCCACTAGATGCTGATACTTGTGCCTCTCTTCGAGGCCTGCTTCGAAAGTGTGCTACAGTACGAGCTGCAAAGTCTGAACTTGATGATGAGGTTGTAATGCTAAATATTTTGGCTACAGTTGCAGGCAGGTATTTTGGGCAGTCGGGAAGTTAAAGCTTCCTGGTTAATTGTCTCCGCTTCATGAATAATGGACTTCAATTTATTTATCAAGTAGAGAGGAGAGATGATATATAAGAGAGTTTCACTTGTATTTTAACTGGGGAGATGTGTGACCTTGTTAAAGGAACTGAGGATGAGGCATTTTGTTTTCTTACTCGGTTTGTTTATGGAAAAAAAAAAAAAAAAATTTGTTGTCTGCGAAATGCAACTAGTATTAGAATGTTTAAACTTCATACCAAAGAGGGCATCCTAAAGGACACACATGGAGATCGTTAGGTTCACATTACACATCTTTGACCATATGTGGAGTCTCAATGATTTTCCATAGTTATTTGACAATACTATGCCTTGTAACGAAAATAACACATGTGGCCGACTTTCTATTGAAGATCCATAGCGGACCTCAAAAGCCGATAGATTTTGATGAAGATCTACATGAACCGTGCCTTATAATAGGGCATCCAAGAGCCAATCCTCTCTCTGCATGCATGTACAGAAAAATCTCATAAAACAAGAGGGATATTAGTCTACATTAAAAAAAATAATTAGAGTGTTATATATTAATTCCTATAAAATAATTAGCAAACATCTTACAGTGCAAAATTGTTCAACAACAATATGGTCATCTTCGTTTTGAATTGATTTAAATTCATACCACCATATTATATAGCTACTTGTGAGAACTATACAAACTTATAAATCAACTCACCCACATTTGAAAGAAGGATGGAGATATGAAGACGAAAAAGATTGAACCAACTTTGGAAAATTTGAATTACTTCTTTTAGTTACAATAGGTCATGTAACTACGAATATTTGTGAGTGATTTTATGATCAAAGGGTAGATTTGAATAATGTTCCTTCAAACCAGTTTAGAGGTAAATTTTGTCCTCTATCCTTATATATTATAAAAATCTCATGAAACAAAAGGGGAATTAGGTTATATTAAAAGAAATAATTAGAACATACTAGTGCTTTATATATAGATTCTTGCAACATATAATTAGCAAACACGTTACAGTGTAATTTAGCTCAACGACAGCACTAATGCACTATCCCTTCATTATGGATTGATTTAAAATCAATACCAAGAAATTTGGGAGAACTATATACAAACGGAGTTGGAAAAATGGAGATGATTAAGACGAAAAAGAAGTTAACAACTAGTCTACCCATGTGTTTTGCACTAATGCCAAAAACAAAAGACTATTGTTGATATTTATAGCATACAAGTTGTTGCGATTAAAATAATGCAAACCCAAGTGTAAATTATCAAAAGTAATGATATCTCAATGAGTTCGAGTTTGAGTTCGATCTATAGGGAATAACCAACACTAATGTAAAAACTTCTATCATTAAGCAGAAAATAAAAATATATAGTTGTTTGTGTATTTTTCATTCAAAAATGGAGCACGGTAATATTACTACAATTAGAAATAGCAAAATAAATTTGAGAGAAATTAATGGAGAAAACCACTAGGTATTCAAAGAACCACCTAATTCTTTGTCATATGAACTTGAATTATTTTCAACTCAATTCGGGTAGAGTGCCAACTCGTCTAATCAAAAGATAAAACAATAAAATACTCAAACAAAGTGTAAAGTAGATTGAATGTGAGTTTATTAAGCAAGTAATTCCATTGACATGCTACAAAGGAGACCAAGCATTCAATATATTCTCAAATTATAACGAATCATGGAGTTCGATCATTCTATATATTTAAAGCTCATATTAAATCGTAAGAACTTTTCAAACTGCAATGATTTCAAATAGTAAAACCTCAATCTCAAAATTCAATCATCAATTAATCCATATAAAGTACATAGAAAATTCAAAGAACTCATAATAAAAAATGTTAGGTTTCATCTCTAATCCTAGCTAGAGATTTAGCCACTTATAGTTATGTAAGATAAATCCACAAAAATTCCATACACCTAAAATAAATAAACAATAAGATAATAAAAAAAATGTTCTAGGTTTTTTTTTTTTTTTTTTGGCCTCTATAACCTCAATCTTCTCCAAAGAAAAAGGGGGAATCCCTCAAATTTGGGATGTCAATCCCTTAATTTTGAGTTTTTTTTTTTTACTGTCAACTTTCAGACAACTTTTGACCTCAAAACGTTTGATTCCGAATTTGTGGTGAACTATAATGTCAACCTCCAGGATTTTTTTTCCAACTTTAGCTTGAACAAAAAATTTTTTTCTTGCCTTTTTATTTTATTTTATTTTTTATTTCCACTCATCTTTGACCAGTTAAATGATTCAAAAGCCATGTCTCAATTGATCTTGACCATTGGATTCCCTTATTTGCTTAATGTTTGCATGATTAGCTGATTATTTTTTTAATATCATACAAAAGGAAATTACACGTTTATGAGTATATTTTAGAGAAAAATTTCAAAATTCCACATTTATGTGGAAGTGCAGGAATAAAGAAAATATATATGTGATAATGCTTACTAAAACTAATATAATAGTATAATTTTAAGCAATTATCCCTAATGATTGAAATTTGAAGAGAAGAACATCAAAGTAAGCTATGAACATGTAATTTATGAATAAAAAAGTTCTTAAGATTGTATTTTCTTTGTGCCACAGAGCCAATCAATTGCAAGCCAAAATTTTGTAAATTTAAATAACAAAAAAAAAAAAAAAACTAAAGTAAGCTGTAAACATAGAATATGTTGATAAATAATGCTTAAGATTGTGTATTATCTCTGTGCTAACTTTAGTTTTGAATGCTTATTTGCGATGCAGTTATTCGTTAGTTCTAAATTATATTTTTTAAAATTATATTTGTTTGGTTTTTCATATTTCAAATCAATTAGGTTAATACCTTCTCAAAAAAGAAAAAAAAAATCAATTGGGTTCATACTAAAATTTATAAATAAATAAATATATATATGTCACGTCTCAAACTCAAAAGGGTACAAAGCAAGAAAAAAAATCTCAAAGTTACCTGTAGATTTTTCCTTTTTGACAATTTAATTTAATTAAATCATATCAAGTACAACATCAAGAATTATCATAATAATTCCATTAAAGATACTCCCAAAGTAAGTCAGGGTTCTATGCAATAATTACAAGGATCATTGGTCACAAAAAAATGGAGGTTTGAATAAATAATTACACATCATTAACTTATCCCATCCGTGGAAATAAAGTCATAATCACTATCATATACAAAAGACTGAATCAAGCCTACTCTAGGATATACATCATTTAAATATCTCCATCACAAAAGTCCAGCCTCCATTAGTAGTTAGTCTAACTATTGGTAGCCACAAAAACTTGTCTCAAGCCTACTCTGAAAAGTTTGTAAAAGAATGGGATAAGACAAAGTCCAATAAGTAGCATAATTAGTTTTTAGTGTAGGCGATGGTTGAATTCTAGATCTCTTATACAATCATCAGAAATTTTATCGATTGAGTTAACTAGAACCCAGTTATTCTATCAATTAGGACATTTTTCCCACCATAGAACCCAATCCCCTCTCTTCTTTCAACCTAATTCCCGCTATTCAACACCCACATCATCAAACTATACTCCTCCAATAATCTCAGCAATGAACAAAATTTCTCTCTAACTTAGTTGGAAGAAAAACTCTTCAAATTTCTTATATATTTCTTTTTTTGTTATAAATTTTGAAAATCTAACCGTTAAATTTTTATGTTCTTATAGTTTTAATATACATATCAAATTTCGTTCAAATAAGATATTTTTCACTATTTGATCAATAAAATTATTTTATATATATATTTTTAGATCACAAAAATTTAAAATTTTAAAATTTATTTGATAACATCCAATTAATCTTTGATCTCCTTAAAAATTTTGTAAGTATATAAAAAATATAATAAGAACCCATAATCCAACTATTAGATTTTTTTAATTTACAACTAATATAAAAATAGATAAATTTAAAATTTAAAACGTTTCTCTAAGATCAGCAACTATCCCCGCTACCGTATCAAAATTAACTCTTCAAAATAAATACCCAAGTCCAACCCGGTTGCCCATACCGATATGTGGGTATCCAACTAGTCCGCCATTCTGCAATCGCAGTCACAGGCAATGGTGAATACAAGATCAAACTCGGTCTCTGCTAAAGCTCCAGACCCAAATGAATCACCAAAACCGGAAATAAAGTATGAGAACCCCACGATATCCCGAACCCGCACCACCTCCGTCGTCTCTTCCTCACTCTTCAAATCTGTAAGTATCTTTGCTTTTTTTTTTTTTTGTTTTTTTTTTTTTGTTTTTTGTTTTTTGGGCTTAAAATTTGTTGTGCAGGTTTTACTGAATGATTGGTGGCTGGAGAAGCCTGCTAATGGCAAGGGTTTAGCTGTTGGAGGGTTTGCTTCTTTAGAGTAAGAGGGCTTTTCACTTTTCACTGTACTCTTTTTTTTTTTTTCTCAATGCTATCTTTGTGTGATATTTGAAAAAATTTGAGAGAAATGAAGAGAACCCAGATGGGATTTGGATGTTGTTTAAGTTTTTAGAGTAGATGTAGTTTGAATTATGGATTATTATAAATAAATAAATAAATAAAAACTCTCATCATTCCCTGTGAGAAAATGACATTTTTTTATGGATTATTAGGGAGGAGCAAGAGGGCTATCTGTTTTATATGAATGTTCTTTAGTAAAATCAATTGGGAAATTTTTTTTTTTGTTGTTGTTTCTTTTTTGATTTTATGATTCTTTGTTCCCTTAGAGATGTTTTATGTGATGGGTTCCAATTAATTGGTAAAGTGTTTGATGGTTGAATAAGATATTCAAGGTTCAAGAGCCTATATCAAAAACTGATTAGTATCTTGGTCTCATGATAAAAAATACAATTATCAAAAGCGGACACTATCGGTTGAAACTCTTTCATAAAAATAAATAAAAAAGTTTTATGTGGGAGAAGGAAATACAATTTGGGTTAGAGTTTATTGGCAATTTTCATCAAAAAAGTAGATATTTTGTTGATACTATAAAATTGAACAGCCCCACAAGAGATTTACACTTAGCATTTGTTTGGATACCAATGAAAAATAAAAATTATTTCACTATTTAGTTTATTTTTACTACTATTTATGGGCTCTACTGCACTTTTTGGTACTATTTATGGTCTCATTGTACTATTTAAGCTAATTTTTACTTTTATCTACAGTATTTTCAGTAATAAGTTTTTAGTTTCGGCAAAATAAGCCGTATTTGTACGGACCCTTAAAAAAAAAAAAAAAAAGTTTAGTGGATTTCCTCAGCCGATGAATGTTGGCTAATCATATCATAATTGCAAAATTATTGTTATTTTTTAGATTGTTGTACAAACAATCCCTTGTTTATTTGATTATTCTTGAATCCTTTGAGTTCCTTTACAGGAGAGTAGGAACAAGAATTTTTCGCTCTGCTGCAATTTCCAAGAGACATGATACCGTCACCCTTGAGACAGCAGATGGCATCAGCATTACAATCTGTAATTTCATAAATAGTTCTCGAACGCATCAAAATGGCTTTGGTTTGGAGGTATGTAATTCCTTGTTGTTACATTACTGGCTGCATGATATGACTTTCATCTTGGGTATAATTACTGTTTGAAAATTGAGCATGACTCAAGTGAGATGAAGACCTACTTGGACTAGTATTATAGGCTGGTATGAAAGGTTTAATAAGTAAAAATGGAACCATGCTATTAAGGGTTGGACAGTAATTTTTTTTTTCCCCGTTGGCTATATATCTGTATTATTATTTATGTCTGTAAATGTTCTTGCTAACATGTTCTTTTAACATAAGTTCAAATTCTTAATTCTGATGTGAAAGGTATGCAATCATTTCCGGTTTGGATTTCCTTATAACTGGGAGGAGTACGCTGTTGGTTGTTCTGGTGACAAACATAGGGCTTGACTTCTAATGAGTTCAACATGTCTTCAGGTGACAGTGCAAATAAAAATTTGCCATTTTCTTTCAATGATCTCCCAGTGACCAGAATACGTGATCTCTTACTGCCCTCTTTTGGAGACCCAGAAAATTGTTTGCTAACAAAGAGCATTTTCAATGATATACTTGGAAAATCCAAGGGAAAAAATGTGGATTCTAGGTCAGATGAGACCCCAGTTAATCAAAGAAGACTAAGGTTTATATTAAGTTCGACAATGATAATAGTATTTTGAATTCAAGGGATCTGACAAAAGAAGAACATCAGAAAGCCAGTTGTCATTCTGAGATGGCCACAAATGTCCTCGCCTCAACTAGAGGTGTTTGCACAAGAAGCATGACTAGATTGAAGAATTCTGGGGTGAAACATGAAGTTGTTTCATCAAACTGTCATGGTAAGAGTACAAAAAGTGCTTCAAACGTGAGTCATCCAACCAACTCATTTGGAGAGGATGGTGTAACCTTAGTAACTGCTGTTAAACGTAAAGTAGGAAGACCAAGAAAGAGTCTGAGCTATCTGAACAAATGATCTGTAAGGAAAATTCTTAACCAGTTACTGAGAGCTGTTAGTTGAATTACTTTGCAAAGAATGCTGCAAATGTATAAGAGAATCACACCTACATATCAGTTAGTAATATAATGTTTCAGTTAAGATATCATATTATGTTTTATTTGACTGCTGAGTTTTTTGCAGGAAATACTGCAAGCTGCTTATTTTTATTGTAGAATTCTCTTGAAGTAAGCTATCCTGAATTGTTTAGGCTTTGCCGAGACAAGGAGGTTAGTGTGGCTAAGCTTATGAAGCTTGATAATGGAGTCCTTTTTTCGGATGTAAGTTTCTTTAGGGGTGTGCATGCTCATGAATTAGAGGCACTGGCTGGTTTCATGATACCATATATAGTGCTTCGGTGAAAGGGTTTGGTGAGGATAAGATGTGTTGGAAACTTGATAGAGAGAAGGGCTTCCTGGTTAAAGACTATTATGGTCTCTTAGTGGGCTCTAATGACTTTTGCTTTCCTTGGAAAAGTATTTGGAAACAGAAGATTCCTTCTCAAGTAGCTTTCTTTGTTTGGACTGCTGCTTTGGGGAAGTGCTTAACGATTGACAATTTACGAAAAAGGAAGGTTTGGATATTGGATTGGTGCTACATGTGCAAGTGTAATGGTGAATCGGTTGATCATCTTTTTCTTCATTGTCCGGTTGCAATGGATATGTGGGCTATGGTGTTCGGATTGTTTGGAGTGAGCTGGGTTATGCCGCAATTTGTAGTGGGGCTTTTAGCATGTTGGCAAGGCAGATTTGGTTGTCATCAAAATGGGTATATATGGTTGATGGTTCCCCATTGCTTATTTTGGTGCCTTTGGAGAGAGAGAAAATAGTAGGTGCTTTGAAGATAAGTAGAGATCAATATCGGACTTGAAGCTATTTTTCTTTAGAACTTTAATGGATTGGTTGGCTGCATTGCAGAACCAATCATTTTTATCTTTTCTTGATTTCTTAGATTCTTGTAATTTTTGTTCTTGATTGTTTGACCCCTTATACACTCCCTGTGTACTAGGGTGCTCCCCTTTTTTATATCAATAAACTTATTACTTATCAAAAAATTAGTTGTAGGATGGCAAAGACTTGTTTAGTCATTTTTTCTAAGATATCTTGAATGGTCTTAAAACTTCATATTTTAGCTCATAGGATGTCATTCTTTGTCATTTCATTGTAAAGGTTTCTATTATCTGGTTGATGAAGTTGTTCACCATTGTTTTGATGGAAGTTTTGTCTTTGCCTTTCGTTTGCAATAATTGGCAAGTGTTGATGTGGACGGGACATGATATTCATTTTACCAGTTCCCCGTCAGCATTTAAGTCTTCTAAGAAGGAAACACCAACACATTTAGTAATGAACTATGCCCAAAGGGAGGAATAGTAACTTCTTATTATAATTTCCTAAACAAACATTTTGTGGGATTCCAATGTCAAAATTTGTAGCCTATCTAATGGTTTATTAGGTGTTCAAATAGGTGATAAAGTTTGTCAAGACCCTACTTTGTTATATTGATACACCAAAACCCTTCAAAGCAGATGCAGCTCCACAAACACTAGCATTTCTTTTTCTTGGCCATAGACTAGCTTTATGTGAAGTCATGAAAAGTAATAATATCTTCAATAGTTCATTTTGTATAAAGTTGAGTAGTTTTTACTGACAAATTTGCTGCCCCTTCAAAGTACTTTGCTATAGAACATATTACAATTTGTACTTAGAATCTCCAATGTGCAACAAAGCCTAGGTCTTTGGTAAATTAGAAGGGCAATTACTGCTAGATTTATGGAATGGTTCAAAATTTTCCTCAAGCCATAATCTGCATGGTCTTTGAGATAGAATACAAAGTTATTTTATTCTAGAAAACTTTTGGCCAATCAAAGATGCATTACAGAATTGGTCCTAGATATGATTGTGAAGGCAGTTCCAGCTGGTATTGAGGCTTATATGAGTCTACTTGTATTACATCATGGTTGATGCTAGAGCTTCTCTTATGTATTGTGAATTGTGGTTATCAATCTCTCCAAGGGTTTAATTTTGTCGATTTTAGAAATAATCAAGAGTGATTATTGATTCATTTGTTAGGGAATTTGAATGTTCTTGGCATGGCTAATTGGTTGCTAAGAAACCAATGGATGATCATTTTTGTAAGTAAATAAGGCTTTAAGAAGAAGAAAATGTAGGGCTTAAATCAAACAAAAACATATTTGTGTGGAAACCTTCTTTGTCTGAAGAGGGAGAAAAGCACAGGTTCAAGCCAATCGAATAATCTGCTATGTTGTTGAAAATGATTACAAAGGTGTATGTGTTTATGAGAGAGAGAGAGAGAGAGAGAGGGAGAGGTAAGGAAAGTATTAGAGGGAGATTTAGTGTATAGCAAATCTGTGTTGGAGCTGGTTCTCTTCATCATCCAATAAAGATGTGCTGCGTTTTTATTAGACGTTGTTGGGTCTTGAAAAAAAACACCCTACGGACATGGTACTCCATGCACACGTATGTGTATTAGTGGTCTTCAATAAGAATTCGAATTTGGTAAGGATGAAATGTAAAACTCATATTTAACATCATTTAATAAGAGATTGTCACATCAACTTTTTGCATAAAATTCAATTCATCCTACCACACCTAATAACATCTCAATAAATTCTCAATTTGGTTGGATTTATGTATGGATATTAGAATTAATTGGGTGTAGTTATGTTTATTCTTAAATATGTGATAAGATGATGTAGCATGTTAAAATTGAAGAGTGTAAACTTGAGTTTTACACTCCATACTTGTAGAATTTAATCTCATAAATAAATAAAAACCCTCATCATATGCTAACGTAACATATCTTTAACCATACATGGAATCTCAATGGTGTGTTGTAGTAATTTGACAACACTATGCCTTTCAACAAAAATAACAAAAATAATACATGTCGCAGACCTTATCATAATGGTCCATAGCAGACCCCAAACCCCCTCATACATGCTCCGCAAACCTACTTGAAACATTTTCAAAATTTCCCCCCATTTTTTACACACTCTATATTCAACATTTGAAATAGCAATTGCATCTAGCGTGAATGAGCCCCTCACAAATTACACAACGCGCTTGGTCAAGGATCCTGCATTTCCAGTCACAATTTATTGAATTTCTACATGAACCATGCCAATGTTGGCTTAGTTGCGAACAATTGAGGCCACTCTTACATACAGGAGGCAAGTATTCCCCTGTAAGTGCTATTTCATAAAACAAAAGGGATATTATATTAGTTTACATTGGAAAATAATTAGAATATACTAAGTGTTATATATTGATTCCCACAAAATAATTAGCAAACACCTTACAGTGCAAAATTGTTTGACAAAAATATGATCACCTTTGTTTTGAATTGATTTAAAATCATAGCATAGCTACTTGTTAGAGCTATACATATTTATAAATCAACTCACCCATTCTCTATTAAAAAATAAATAAATGAACCCACCAACGTTTGTAAGAAGGATGGAGATGATGTGTACGAAACAGATGTAACCTACTCTGTCAATGTTTTTCACTATTTTGCACTAATGCCAAATAAGGAAGACTATCACTGCTATTTATAACATAAATTGCTATGTTTCATCCTTAAATCTAACTAGTCACAGAAATAGGTGTAACATTTTAATAAGTTATTCACGGGAAGTTCGAGTTATATATCTAATGTACTCTTCAAAGGTGCTGAAAGCCCAACTGAGACACTTTATTTTTTATTTATTTATTTTTTTTTAAATTCATTAGTTTTACTACATTGCGAGAGGGATAAAGCATGGCTCTTTACAATTAGCTATTTTTCTTTAGCCTTATAAATTTCTCAAATATCTTCAAAAGCCACCGATGTGTTTAAGGCCATTCTCATAAGTGGGATGACACCTTTTTCGATTTACGTGTCAAAACAAATGTCATTTTCCAAAAAAAATATTTGAAAAAAGGTGCAAAATGCAAGTTTCAAAGCCAAAAAAGGGGTAACAAATAAACACAACATGATTGGATAGTGGATCAAAACACAATATTCAAAAATCCTCTAATAGCAATTAAGACCAAAAACCCAAACAGGGTATGGTCAAAAAGTTGAATCTTAAACCGTCTCGTAGGTTATATTTTTCCCTTCGAAATAATAATTCATAGGACAAAATTAGAGTTAAAACAAATGAGATATCAACAAAAAACCAAAACCCTAATTAAATATTTCACTTTTTTCATGTAAAACTGGCTGTTTTTAGACCAACTTCACACAAAAAACTGTATTGATTGGGCAAGAATTAGAGCAATCCAGATGAACCAGCTTGAAGTATGAGGTCTCTACCATCTCTCATAAAAAGGGCTCGATGATATCTGCCACAGATTGGAAGGAATAAATTTTTTAAAGAAAACATCACAAAATTTCCTACACTGCATCACCTCCCTTGCAAATGTGATATCTTGACTACTGTAGCTTCAAATCTCACAAAGTTAGAACTTATGAAAACTAGACATCTAGAGATTTCTAGGGATATAAAGTTTGAAGAAAACAGAGCTCGAAAAGGCCTCCAAATAGTCGCACGAAGATCGGACTAGGAACCGGGAAGAAAGACTAAATAGCTTGCTTATGTGGCAAAAATTGGAGGCTATGTGATGGTGTTTTGGTACACCATCACGTAGCCTTCCATTTTCTTGGCTCATCTATAAATAGCCCCCATTTTTGTAAAAAAAATATAAAGAAAAAATAGAGTTTTTGGGAGAAAAGAAACAGAAAAATTAGAGAGAAAATTACTAGGAAAAAAAAAAAAAAAAACTAGAAAATTCTGAAAAAATTTCTCTCTCCTCTCTTTAGGAAACCCACCACAAAAATTTAGCCTCTCTCATTTTATTTGTAATCTTTGAGGGTAATGTGTAGGGATGAGATAGTTTTTTTAATAACTATACCCATCCCATTTCTCTCTACTTCTTCCTATGTAAACATCATCCATTTTTATATATATGAAGTTCCATTTATTTACTTTGTTTCTTTACTTTATTGCTTTAAATTTCTAGCACTTTATTTTTATGATTGTGTATAACTATCTCTCTTTTCCTTTATGCTTATATTTATTTGTTGTTGATTGTGATGTTGTTATGTTCCTAGATGGGTATTGAACTATCACCTAGACCTAACATGGGAAGTACCCTTAGGGAGAAGAAGTCCCATTTCTTCTAGGCATCTAGGGACTTTTTATGTTCTTGCTCATATAATGTTGTGGGAGGATGGGAAACCGAGGACAAGAGCATGCAAACCGAGGACAAGAATAAACGAGAAGAAGTCAAGTCAAAAGGGGGCACACCTTGGAAGGTTTTGTCAAGGAATCCTCAAAGCAAACATGATAACGCAATTACAAAACTTGAGAAGATTGGCGTGCTCGAGGAACCCAAGGATATTGATACATTCCTGGAAGGGACAAGGTCCGGCTATGAAGACCACCGGACACGTGACCGAGGAAAGGAAGGAAGGTTTGTCATTGAATGGATGGAGGAAGGGTATAGATAAAACATTCATCACTTCCGTATTCAATGATCTACACTCATTTAGTTGGTTGCATTAATGGTGGAATAACCCCTTGAATAGTGTCATCATGCTAAGTAATATTTAAAAATGGGCCATTTTGTAAAAACTCCGAAAATGTAGCCCATTTAATTAAAATTTTTTTTTAATTTGTTCTTTCTTTAAGAAGAAAATGTTTACTTTTACCACGTTGGAAACTTTTTTTTTTTTTTTTTTCTAAAATGTGATGAAGGAAATCTTTTGAATGCAAGCAAAGTTTTAAAATGAATATTTTTTTTTTTCTTCAAATTCATGAGATTTTTGGAACTCAAACTTTTTCTTTTGAAAATAAAACCCATGAGCTCTTTTCTCTTTTAAAAATCTTTTGTGTTCAAAGTAATTTTTCCACACCAAAATATTTTCAACATAAGCCTTTTTCTTTGACAAAAAAGTCATGGGAATTTTTCAGTTCAAATCTTTTCAAAAGAAAAACCCATGAATTTTCTTAAATAATAAAAGAGTTTTTCAATCCTCCACTTTTATAAAAATATTTTTCAAAATAAAGTTTTTTCCTCCAAATCTTTTTCTCAAACAAAATCATGGGATCTTTTAAAAGCTATACCTTTTTTTTTTTTTTTTTCCTAAAAAATAAATCCATAAATCTTTTTAGATTTCCTTTAAAAATGAAGACTTATTTTCAAATCTTTTCTTGTTCAAAAGAAATCTCTTCTTCAAAAAAAAGATGAAAATAGCTTCTTCTTCTTCTTCTTTTCTTCCCCCCTAAAACTTCCTCTTTTCAAAACAAAATCTTTCTAAAAAATTGTGTTCTTTCCAAATCTTTATTTTAAAAGAAAATATAATAAGACTAATGTTTTCAAAAAAAAAAAAAATCTTTTTCAAACTTGCTCATGCATTGTTATTTAAAACTTTACTTAGGATTGCATATTTAGGGATTTGTGCCTATGGTTCAATTCCATTTCTTTTCTTTGTGACTAATACATTTCCATTGTCATATTTTTTTTACATGTAAAAATGAGAAAACAAGGTGGATGACAACAAGGTGCTTTCCTTCTAACCATCTTCTCTTATTTTTACGTTGTAATTTATCCTTGTATAATATTTAATATTCACATGCTAGTTACGTAGTAAATTAATACTCTAATGTTATTGTATATGTTATTTTTGGGTAAATGTCCTTCACATGTTATTTATGTATATATCTCACATGCTTTGATTGTAAATATTTTTTGAGTTAAATTAATACTCACATGTGTGTGTGTGTATGTATATATGTATGTATGTATGTATGTATTGGTTGAGCAAAACATTTTCAAAAAATCAAAATGCCAAGTATCCTATTTCTTCACCAAAAGATAATGTTTGAATTAAATTAAAATGCAGTACTATCTTTTGATAGGTGTTGTGGGGTGCTTAACACCTTCCCCACACGTAACCAAACTTCTGATTTCAAGATCTTTGGTTCAAGACTTTTGCTTTACCTTAATTAATAAACCGTTAAAATTGGTTTGGTTAATTAGATAACTTAAAAAGAATTAGACAATAGATGACTAATCACACCAAACACAAAACCAATGGTTGGTGGTGACTCCTAAAATAAAAGTAAGAAAAAGGGACTCATAAACACACACCTCACCCTAGAAACACAAGCACATAAAGAGTACCCAATGTGTGATAAACCAAAAGAAATTGGGGAAAAGCCCTGGACTGGCTTCCCCCCCTTTTAGGGTGTCCACACACAGCTAAGAGAGAGAGCTAGCCTGCTAAGAAAATCAAAGTCATTGACTTCATTGATGTAGAACAAACAACACAGGCATTCTTGGAGCAGCGAGGGCGTCGGAAAGCACGACGCAAGATCAAGGGGTGCTAGTAAAATTCATCGAGACGATAGTTTCAGAATTGTATGATAGTTGGAGGGTCGAAGGGAAACAGTTTTCTAATCAATACTTGAATGCCAGACAATTATCAAATTAAAAAAAAACTCGAAATTTTCTCTATTTTCTCTGGTGGATTCCAAAACTATCTCTACGTGGATACAAGGAACCCCTCATAGATTCAAGGTTTACTATCAGAAACTAACAGTTTGGTTTCAATTCCATCTAGGAAAGGATCATGTGTACTTTCTTATAGTTTCATCGACATCAATCACCGAGGAAAACTCATGGCCACAATATCGCTCTTGTTATTGTTGTTTTAGGAAAATGAAATTAGAGATCATTTTTATGGAATGTATCGACCTAGTTATGAATTTAATGATTAAAGATTTTTGTCTATTGTATTTGAATGGGTTATTTTGTTAATATATATATATATATATATATATTTTTTCATTTTATGTTATTTGGCCTAATCATGTTGTTATTTGAACTCATTTTGTTGTTATTTGGACTTTTACTTTTTTGTTTAAATGGTGGCCCAATTTAAAATCAATAACAACTAGTCACCTAGGATTTGTTGTAATTTTTTGTGACAATTGTAGACACCTTATTTTATACCCTTTATGACTCGAGTCCTCGTTTCCCAATGATGATAACACTAGAAGGTCTAAGGATGATCTAGGGCCTAGCTATGGAAACTCTTTATTTGAAGGATGCTTTTTGGAAAGAGAATAACCTTGCAAAAATCCTAAGGGTGCGTACGCAACCTTAACCGTTGCATACGCAGCTAGTGTTCCATAAATCTCTATAAGACAAGTTTTTATGTAAATCGTGGCGGAGGCAATCCCACATCGCTTGGAATTGCCTCCACCACTTCTCTTTAAATACTATAAAAGGCACCATGACCCTTTTTCCAAAGACACTCAAAATCTACTCCAAGAAAATGATTCAAGATTAGCTTAGTCCAAATAAATCATTTGGATGCCTTCGCCCCTTCTTGGCTATGACTTATTTTAGTCCAAAGCCTTCTAGTTAAACTTACTAACCCTCTAGTTATTTTTTTATTTTTGTTTATTGGCCGAGGAGAATGATCAAAATTAAGCTCTAAAAGCTTCTTGTGTGAGGTATTTGTTCTTCTTTTTATCTATTCCTTTGTTTGTTTTCATACCTATTTTTCTGCTTTAATACCTTCTTGTGTAGTTTAGATTTTTTGTTTGGTTAATTAGAAAGCGTGTTTGGTTGTCTAGATTAGGTTTATTTGGTGTTTTCTTGCTGTGTTTCACCCTCCACTCAGTCCACCCTAAGCCAATGCGTATTTCACACGAGGAGAGATCCCAAAACTTGTCGCAAGCGCTTGTGCCCACAGTGGCAACTCCACTAGGGATAGAGAAGTTTGACTCTAGTGTATTCCATTGCTTAATCCTAACAAAGGCTTTTTAAATATGGTTTTTGCACATACTATCACTTGGTTCTTTGTCCCTTTGCCATGGTTGGCGATGAGTGAGAAGGTGGAGGCTCCGTTTAGGGCCAAGACTTTCCGAAGTTCATCCCACTTACTCACAATCTGTGTCATTGCATATGATAGGCTTTGAGTACGGTCACCAATCCATATGGGATCCATTTAGGCCCAAGGTTGGAATAATGGCTCACCTAGTTGTGAGTGACCTATTGATCTATCCCTTTAGCTTTAAGGAGCTTACCCACACATAGAGAGATCCTAGATCTTATCAAAGGAGGGTACCCTTTATATCTCTTGTTTGTTCAACCACACTTCTTGTGATCACCTAATTCTAAAGGACAAATAAAATATTAAAATTGGGAGGATGACCCAAAAGTTATGGCATACCCTAAGATTTTGGGATAAAAAAAGAAGAAGTATCTCACACATATGAGGCTTGTCCTAAAGCCCAAAGGTATATATTTACTTGCAAGGTTCATAGGGTCATAGCCCATTTGCTATCATAAGCCTAAATTGGCGCCTTTTTGAAAAAGAAAGTCTTGGGCCTAAGGTAACAAATATGCTATAGGCTTAGCATCCAAGATCCTACAAAGTCAATGAACCTCTCTAGTCTTAGGTCTCTTTGTTGCATGTAAAGCCCAAGATGATGCCTTGAGAGGAAGGTCATAATGTGTTCTAGCTAGACGACTACCAAAAAAAAATCACGAATGAAATGAATGAAAAGTGAAGAGTCCGAAAGTGATGAATGCATTGTTGGCCCATATTTGAGACAAATGAAAGCCCCTGAGTGTAAGATGAGAGCATATTGTAAATGGACCAAGCCCTATGAAACTATGGGTAAGGCCCATGAGAGGAAATAGAGTGATTTTGTAATTGGGCCTTCATTAAAATGGACTTAAAGATTTTCTTAAGAACATCTAAATAAAAGAAGCTTTTAAGCTGGGACATGTACTTAATATAAAAGGAACTTCTTTTTAGGCACCATTGCATCAATTACATAAAGTAAGCACATCCCTACCTCAATTTAGGTTTGACAAAGTGACAAAAGACGTTTGACCAAGGTTGACATTACACCTCAAGAAAGAAATGGTCACTCCAATTGACATTGCACTTGCAAACCAAATAGCTAAGATGATGGAAGACCAAAACAAGGTACTTGAGAAAATGGGGCTCGCCTCACTAAGTTGGAGGAAGGTAAGCTCAAGAAGCCCATAGTGATGGAAGAAGAGAAGGAGGAGATAAGGGAAAATTGGGATGAAAAGGATAAGGCCGATTATGAGATGAACAAGAAATTTGAGAAGTTCATTGCAGAAATTGTTTCATGAAAGAAAAGATGGAAAATATGCAATTAGTCTTTTGCAAGGCCTAATGGATAGATGATTGTCTTTACAATGTGGGTAGTTGGGGGTCCAAACCCCTATTCCATTGCCTCCCAAGTTCAAGATTTGTAATGTGGAAAAGTTTGATGGTACTGGGGATCCTAAGCAACACGTTACAAGATACATAAGAATAATAGAGATGAAAGGTTTGGATGAAAAGCAAACATTGCATGTCTTCCCTTTATCATTAATGGGAGGTGCGTCAAGGTGGTATTATGGTTTGGACCTAAGCAAGACCAAGGTGTGGAATGAGCTAGTAGAATTGTTTGTTGACCAATTCATCTTCAACACAAGATAGATGTTTCCTTAAGGGAATTGGAGACTACAAAGCAAGGGGATGGAGAAACTTTTTTTGAATACATGACAAGGTGGAAGGGGAAGGTCTCCACAATGGTCAATAGGCCAAATGAGAAAGACCAAATCAACAAGATTATCAAAAGCTTGCTTCCTGCATACAATAGTAGGCTTCTATCATCGCCTACTACTTCTTTTTATGCCTTAGAAGACCTTTTGGCTTCATACTCACCATCCAGTGGTGGCGCCACGTTCGATCCGGGTGTTCCTAGGAACACCCAGTCTTGAAAAAAAAAATTATATATATATAATAATTAAAATTTTTTTATTTATTTACCCTTAAAAAAAAATTAGGAACACCCTCAACCAAAATTAGAAACAAACTCAAATAAAATTTATTTGTTCCACTTTCAAGCAAAAAAAAAAAAAAATTATCGAGCAAGCCCACCAAGGAAAAAAAAATCCCAATATCAATCCTAAACAACGGATCACAAACCCAATCTAAAGAAAAAAAAATAAGGTAAAACAAACCCAACATGGTAGCAAACCCACAGATTCTCAAAAAAAAAATAAAAAACCAAAACCCAATATACGCGATTACAACCTAACCTAAAGAAACCAAAGCAACAAATTCATCAAGTAAAGCAAAATCAGAACAGAGCACATCAACGACAACAACCAACAGACGACGCCTCCTCCTCGAGCAATGTTGCAACATAGCACATCGGTCACATCGAGCCTTAAACTTGAGCTCCGAACTGCAAACACATTGTGCATCGGAGATTGGTCCGATCGGATTGGAGATCGATCTTCCTCTCCTCGTCGTCTTTGACGCGCGCCGCCCCTTAGCCTCGAGCCTCTCTGCTCCCTCAACCTCAAGGTATTTCATCTTTTTCTCTCTTTAGTCTTTTACATATACGGGTTAATAGGTTAATGGGTATGGGTTTCTCTCTTAGACTCTCCGTCTCTCTCTCTTTTTATCTCAAGACCGAAAGCAATTTAAGAAAATGAGAGTCTCTCTCTCTCTCTTTGAGACTTTATTTGAGACTTTATTTGATTGCTTAGCTTTACCTTATTACTTTATTAATATTTGCCCCTGTTTTTTGACTTTATCTCTTGGTGTTGGTGTTGGTGAGATACAATTAATTTTCTTTTAGTGTATTGTGATTTGTAATTGTGAATTTTTCTAATTGGCTCTTGTGATTGGGGGCCATGGGGCTTGTCCGTTGAGTGGGGGGGATGGGGGCATGGGGTTCGGGTGAGATATTTGAATTGGGGGAAGTAAATGCACATGGGATGTGTGCTAGTGCAACTAATAAATAATAATTTAATTTACCAATAATTAATTGGGGGAAGCAACTAATAAACAATAATTAATAATTTAATTAACCAATATATTATAAAAGACAAACAAATTAAATTATGTTAGGCCAAACAACAATTAATAATTTTATAATTAATAAAACAACAATATAACAAATTATAGTTTATAAAAGACAAACAAATTAATGAAACAACTAAACAACAATAATTAATAATTTTATTAATATTTCAAATAAACTTATAATTTATTGTTTATTCTTTTGTTAGAATTATGGACAAATATTTGATAAAAAAACCACGTAGAATGCAATTATAAATTTTATGTATTTGCGTGTTTTTTTATTGTTGTTGTTGTCAATATACAAATTTTTCTTTTTATTAGATTGTGTAATTTATGTTTGTCGAGAAATACCTTGAAAAAAATTCCTAGAGACGTTACTGTCACCATCCCTCACTTTCTCAATGCACCGCTCTTCTATTATAATTGGAGTGTCTTCAAGGAGCTTCTATAATATCTTTCTAACTTTATTTGTGTACGCTACATTTTGTCACTATGAAGGCTTGCCCTTTAAATATCCAGGTACAAAATCCATGTGGGAGCATTTCTGCGACGTGTCAGATGCGCGTGTGCTAGCGGAGCAACAACTTTGGGTTGCAATTACGGATGGTGCTAATAATCATGCCTTCAACTGCACCAACGGTGATGTTTTTACGTGGAAGAGCTTATGGAAGGTG
Organism: Quercus dentata; assembly: GCA_028216015.1. Classification (NCBI taxonomy): domain Eukaryota; kingdom Viridiplantae; phylum Streptophyta; class Magnoliopsida; order Fagales; family Fagaceae; genus Quercus; species Quercus dentata. The sequence continues at coordinate 45,374,527 of CP116453.1, read as the reverse complement.
CTTTGTGAGGTGTTTGATGTTGATTTTGTGTCATTTGATGATAATGAAAAGTTTGATTGGGTTGGGATGATGAAGGAGAAAGGAAGGGTGTGGGATGAGATTGTTGAAAAGTATGGTCTCTATAAGACCAACATGGAGGAGATTGTTTCTATTGAGGTAGTTGATGCTATTTTGCATTTTGGTTTTCAACTTGTTAGTAGCATGAACAAGAGTCTTGAGTTTGTATTTTGGGATATGCCAATACATGAAAGAGTATTGGTATGTGGGTGGGGCAATATAGAGGCATGAAAATAATACCTTAATTACAAAATCAGGAATATTGGTAATGTTATTTTTTTTTCTCTCGAGGAATGGAACCAATAATTAAATAGAATAATGTGTTAGGTTCAAGTTCCGCTTAGTGTAATATTCTAATAATGTTACATCATCCAAAAATGAAATGAAATAATGCTAGCTATTATTAATTTTCTATAATATTGTTTGATGCTTTGCTTTTCTTGAGAAATGCTAGGTTTCACTTAAATGTACTCTATAGAAAATGCAGTCCTGTTGGTATTGTGTTGCCTTAAGCATAGCACTGCATGTGCAACACAAGAAAACATGTGCATTGAGACTAGGCTTATTGTAATTGAGTTGTTAGTTGTTAGTTTAAAAGGCATGTTACTGATTCGAGAATCTGTTTGGTAGTCAGAAGTTAGGCCCCATAATTGAGTAAAATAGTAAAAGAATATTTTCTCTGTTCCTGTATCTTCTAATGATTTTCTCTCTTTTTATTATTACTGTAAGATCAAACCAAAACCTAACCCATCTATGAAGTATTTTGTAAATGAATACTTGGCCAAAGGTAAAACTAAATCAATGGGTGATGTTAACTGCAAATTATGTAATGCTGCCCCTGAAAACATTTTACATGTTCTTAGTCCTCTTATTTTTTACAGGAAAAACCCATGTTAGAAAAATAATGTCGATTTGGATTCAATTTGTCACGATGTATCTAACAACTAGAATTCATCTGTAAAGTGCAAACTTGAATAGCACAACCTCAGAGTTTCCTTAGATAAGTTTGTTGTCACTGTCAGTTAGGCTATGACACTTATATGTGGGTGGAATTAGGTTTTGGGGTTTACTGTAAAAGGCAACCTGCTAGAGTAAGAGTAAGCTGTGAGAGATACAAAGGGCTGAGAGTTAAACGGGATAGTTTCCATGTTAGCAACAGTTAACCTGTTCCATGTATACATGGGACTGAAATTAAGCACCTACAAATATGGTAATACCACCAAATGCAGAAGTGCAGAACAACTTGTCATGATGGTTGTGCAAAAGCCTACTATTGTCACAATCCGAGAAAAATACTAGCTACAATGGTATTATAATCTATCCAGAAGTACTATTCATATTACAAGTAGGGCTCATTGTAGTCATTTATATAGCTCATATCGAGTTAATACACGCCTAGTGTGGGACTCAATCTAATCTAAACCATTCGGATTATCACCATCTCCTCTACTTTAATTCATGACACCCTCGTCAGGACTCTTGTTGGAAAATAATAGTATCATTGCTCAAGAAGTTTTACACTATGGAAAACAAGAAAGGAAGCTTGAAAGGGTATGACTGAAGCTGAGTATGCAAAAAGCATAGTCTAGAATGGCCATTCATCCTCCAAAGTGTTTTTAAGCGTTGTGGGTTTCCAAAGAGATGGATCAAGTGGGTAGAGCAAGGTGTCAGAACGGAAACAAGATTCGGGAGACTATTGAGCTGGGAATTTTTGGAGGTCTCTCTATTAAAAAGAAAATTACTGAGGATCACTACATATATATTAAACCCCTAAACTTAAAATCAATAAACCGAGCACCAAGCTAAGAGTGCACCACAATCAGAGAAAAGGTATTGTCTTAAGATGGATGATCTCCACGACCTCTCTGACCAGCCAATTTCCAATGCCACTAAAATGAACAATAATAAGCTGAAGCCCTCCAAATTGGAATCAGTTGCTTAAGAAAGCAGAGAATTCAAACAATTGAGAACACATGAGAAGAAACAATGAAGATTCCACTTTATAACAATTGTATGTTCTACAAAGTAAAACCCAATCCACAATTGAAGAGAGCATAAAAAAGAGTAGAACCATCGTGATTACTATTTACAATCAAACTGCAATCCCATTAATTTGTTCAATGACACTGATAGTTATATATGTAGGAAATGGCGAAGCCTCGGTTACACAATACTTTAGACACTGCCCTTTGCAGGTAAAGGTGCATTATAATCACCTACGATAACCTGACCTTGTTCACCTTCACCATCCTTTCCTGTTTCATCAAAGTAGTCCTCTCGAGCATTGGCAGCTAACATAAGGCAAACCAACCAGAAGTGGGATGAATCAAGGGATAAAAAGGCACCACCACCAAGGAGGCCAGTCTTGGCAGTCGGGCATTCGGCATCGAGATTGCTATAAACATTGCGCACTTGGTGAATCTGCTCTGTGATTGTTGGCCATAACAGCAGTGTTGCGGCTAATCCAGTAGTAAACCTATGTAATTTCACAAACGAACATATGATTAGAATGAGATAAAGCCAGTCAAGTAGAAACAAGTTTCGTAGAAAACGAACTAAAATTTTACTATCACAATGATCAGAATACATACGGGTTGTACACACGCATTGCATGTGTCCACTACTAGTTAATTGTAAAACTGGTGGGTTTACTTGAACAAAAAAATTAAATGGTGGACAAAGGAAATATTAAGCAATGAGGTTTACTGGCTTTGTGGTACAAGTAATTTGAAAAGAAAAGAAAAACTGAAACCAAAAATAAAAAAAATCTTTTACATGTGAAAAAGATTGCCAACACGAAGGCCACTGCAGGTTAGATTTTCCAATGGTTTGATATAAGCAGCGAACAAGCTGTGTGACTGTTTCATCAGTCTAACCATCATTGTCTGGTATGTTCTCATAATATTGAATCTAATGACAGTATAATTGATCACCTTTTCTATTGTATAATTTTCATATTTATAAAGAGAATATATACCTCTAAAAATGAGAAAGTTTCCTTAAGATTTCAAACAAATCCAGACCTTTTTTCAGTTGGTAAGTTACTCACACATCCAAATAAATCTTGAACCAACAGCCATACTCTCTACCCTATTCTTATAGGGGAGAGATTTCCAGTTAAATTAGTGCTCATTGGCCAAACAAAACCAGATCTACTTGCAAGAAGCTTGTGTCCAAACTAAGAAGTAAGAAAGGGGCAAAGCCGGTCCTCTCATTTATCCTAGAATTAGTCATTTGGCAAGCCTTCCCCATAGTATGGCAGTTACAGGCTGCATAGATATTTATTAGCTTCCATAACCTTCTCTTGTCTATATAATAACAAAGCCTACAATCATTGTTTATTGAAAGTTTAAAACTGATACCAAATGGTAGACATGGCAATACGGGTCAAAATTTCCTGACCCGACCCGACCCGAAAAATACTTGACCCGAACCCCATTTTTTTAACCCGAAGCAAAAACGAGTTGACCTATGACCTGATCCGATTTTTTTGTGGGTCAACCATTAAAAAAATTTTGTTAAAAAAATATTTAAATTACACCCTGATACTATGTGCATAAAGCACAAAGTACCAAAATTAATAATCAATATATATTATATATTAGAGAGAATGACTACCAATAAAAGCTAGCTAGCCTAGCTTCTTCTTCTTCTTTTTTGAGAAGCTAGCTACTAGCCTAGCTTCAGTGCTTGCCTTGCCAAATCAATTGCCATCAGACAAGACAAAAGGTCCTCAACACGTTACACAACACAAAAGCCAAGGCTATCAAGTGGCTCAAGAGTCAAGACAAGCAGACAACCATTTAAAAAAAAAAAAAAAAAATTCTCATTCAGCTGAGCCTGGGCTGAGCTGAGCTGTAGTCCATTGTCCAAACTTCAAAGCCAAAAGCACAAACAAATGAACACATCTTTTACCTGAGAATGTGAAAGCTACGTTGTGTACTAAAAGTTGGCTATATAGATTTGAAGGTAATTTAATTTTTTATAGTCATAATTATACAATTTTAATTCTTTATTGATTTGCTTTCATGGTACATTAAATTATATTAAAATATTGTATTGTAGATGAAGATGCTGACGAAATTGGCCAACTTGAGTTACAATTTGCAGTGTTGAATCTGCTACCAACATTGAGTAGATTGAGATTGAAGTGTAATTTTTATAAAATATTTATTTATTCTTCTTTACTTAATATGTTATGTTTATTTTTAAATCTTTTTTTGTTTAGTTTATCTTTCTAAGTAATCTAACTTTACTATTATTTTAAATGCAGCAAGAACATGTACACTTAAGAAGACCGATAACTTGCTATTTTGTTGGCTTACTTGTTTTGTTTGTTTTAAGATCTATCTCTTTTTGAAGATGTAAACTTGTAATTATATACATTTTGACATTGAACTATTAACATTGAAGACTTTTTCCATCATGAATTTATGACTATAACTAATTTTTGTCATGCTCAAAACTATTAGAATTGGAAGGATATTAACAAGTGGCATTAAGTGCAATTCATTTGCTTAATTGATTTTATTCATTCTCTCTAAATAGGTTGTCATTGGTTTGTTTTTGTAATTGAAAAAAAAAAAAAAAAAAAAAAACTTGTTTGAAAAATACGAGTAAACCCAACCCGACCCGCAACCCGATTAACCCTTTTAAAAATAACACGTTTTGACCCGCAAACCCGATTGGCCCGACCTGCCTATTTTGCCACGTCTACCAAATGGGCAGGCTTTGTTTTTCTTTTTTTTTTTTTGATAAGTAGAATGCGCTGGCTTAATTAAATGGCCATAAGCATCCATGAAAATATTGAAAAAATAACTAATGTACTAGTTACTCGAGTTCCACGTGAATTATTTTTCCACATCGACTTGGAACCCAAGTCTTTAAGACTTGATTTTTTTCACTAAACTTCAGTCTCTAAGGCTTGAGATACTAGTTTGCTAAAATATTTCAAAAACACGCTAACTAACAAAAATAGTTGCTAAAATAATGCTAAATGGAAAATTTCCCCGTAATGGATTGGTAAAAGTAACTTCAAACATGTTTCAAGCTAAATTTTGTAAAATTAGACTAAAGCCCATTAAAGGAATGCTAACAAATTTTAGATGTCAAGTTATTATTAGTGGTTACTAGTGGGCAAAAAAGTAATTTTAGTGGTAAATTCAAATTAGAATTAATAACAATTTATCACTTAGAATTTGTTGTGAAAATGATATCGACCTATCACTTTTCTAACTCTAACCCATTAACCCAAGGAAAAATACTTGACTTGACTTGAGATCTTCTTACTCAAACTAACAGGTCAACTTGACCCAACTAGTTTAATGTTTGGGTCAAAAATACCAGTGCGTCATATGAGTTGACAATTTTTGAAACAATTTAATAAATAAATAAATAACCAAATGGCCAAATGAGAGTAATGTTAGGACCAACTTTTGTCACAATTTTGCCATAACTTATACATATGGTGAGTTGTGAGTGGTGGAGTTGTGGACCCACCACTTTTATTCCACCGCTCACAACTTGCTATATGAACAAGTTGTTACAAAAGTTAAAAGTTATGGTCCTAGCAGTTTTCAATGACAATTCATAATTGACAAATCCACACCACTAGCACTTCTATTGCACACTTAATTTGGTCCACGACATTTAGTGTTTTTTTTTTTTTTGAAGTATTTTGTTAATATAATTTTTATTTTTATTTTTATGTGAAAAAAATGAGTTGACTCATAACCTTATCAATTTGTCCTTATACCTTGATTGATTCTCATAACCCGTTTAGGATGTTGATGTTTACACGAATCCAATTAACTTGGACCTGTTTGCTTCCAATTGACCCCATTGATTTGATTTCTTTTCCATTTAACATAATTTTGATAACTATTTCGTTAGTAAGAAAGTTTTTGAAACAATTTAGTAATCTTACATCTCGAGTATCTAAGACTCGAATTCAGTGAACAAACTTGAGTCTTTTTTACTCTAGTTTAATGTTCTGGATCTATGAAATAATTGCATTGTGGTTATGCATTAAGCTACATTATGGTTTTGCATTAAAGAACTCGAGTCTCACAAGCTTTGGTTCTTACAGTGAACTCAAGTCTGCTAACTAACAAAAATGTTAGTAAATTGGTGCTAAATGGTAAAAAAATCGTCATTGACTAACGGTAAGGACTTTTTGAGTGGGCACTCCATGATCCGCACTAGGAGTGAGAAATTTCAGAGAGTCATTTGGAAGAGGCATGTGAGTTAAAATTATTGAGATTTTTTTTTTTTTTTGATTAGTAACTATTTGTAAAATTGGTCGAAGATTAGCTTTGGTCAAGAAAAGTAAAACAAATACCAGTAGCGGCTCTAGGAATTGTTTTTAGGGTGGTCATTAAGAAGTTTAAATTATACAAAATCTATTAAAGCGATAACTTGAATATTAGCTACAATTGTGAATCAAGTCACTAAGGAGAGCAAAATTGTTGCGATTGCAAAACCAAAAAGAGTATAACTATCGTCACCATAAAAAAGAACTCACAACCACAATATTTTTATTAATACCATTTTTTAAGGAAAAATGAAATTGGAGATTATTTTATTAAAGAGGTTGAACGATCTAAAAATTTAAATGATTAGCGATTTTTATCTTTTTATTTTATAATATGATTTTTGTTGAACAAAATGTTCACTTGTTGTTGTTTGGTCTTGTCTTGTTTTTATTTGGTTTATATTTGTAGTTATTTGGACTAATATTTATTGTTGTTATTTAAGATTTTTTTATAAAAAAATTTATAAAAGGGATTAAGGATTATGTTTAGGGGGCAGAATTAATTTTAGAGTAATATTACGTCCACAACATTTTTACAATAAATCTTATTCAAAAAACTGTTATTGGTGGTTAAAAAAATAATATCGTTATTTGGGTCAAATTAGAATTACTAACAGTTTATTACATTGAATTTGTTGTGAAATTATTGTAAAAATATTGTGAATGTAACATTACTCTTATTTTTATTGAACCCATATTTTTGTAATTCTCAAGTTAGGGTGTTCAACATTTTTATTATAACTAGTAAATAACTCGCGCTTTGCGCGTGATAATTATTTTTATGGTAGTTTTATTAAATATTTTTTTATAATTTAAACTAATCTAATAATGAGTAATGTATTTCGTAATTATATTTTTATTTATTATAGGAACAATCATAAATGTAATATAGGAACAATTCAAAACACCAAAAAAACGTAAACTAAAAGAAATTAATAAAACTTAACAATGATTAATTGAACCAATATTAGGATAAAATTTTGTTTTTGATAATCTATTAAGGTTATTTTTTTTTGTAGAAATTATGATTTGGGCCGCCCAAAACATATTATCAAATAAACAATTATTAGCAAAATTTAAGAATTAAATTTCTATACATGCATTGTTATAAAATAATAATAATAATAAAATTGGAAAAGTTAAAATTTGTCACCTATCCGATTATTTTTGTTTGGCTAACCTTTGTTTTTCTTTAAATAAATGGCATTATAGAGTACTTCTAATACAACTATTAAGAGTACTTTGTCCAGCACAAAGGATTAGAAAATAAATAAAAATTAGTAAAGTCTCATAGTTTAACATCCTAATTGAGCACTATAAAAAATCATACTATGTAACAGAATAAATACCAAATTATCCAAATCATGTTATGTAATAGAATAGTATTATATTTTTGTATGCTATATTTAATTCTTTAGAATGCAATAGGATAACATTTAACAATCAAAGATAAAAAAAATAAATAAATAAATAAAAACAACAACAACAACAATTTAAAAAACAAAACAAAATCACAATTTAAAAAACAAAACTAAATTGCATTAACCCAAAAATAGAGTTTTAATGAATATAAAAAATATCAACCTAAAGTAGAGATGTAAGAAAAAAAAAATCCATCAAAAAATTTAGAGAGATAGAGAGAGAGGGAACTTCTTTTTTTTGTGAGGAAAAACTATGCATTGAATAGAAGAGATAGTGACAAATTTATAGTAAAAGGATGTAAATAAGAAGAGACAAAAATAAAGGAAGATGAAGGGAAAGAGGAAGAATGATATTAGTGTAGAGGGTAGTGGGGAGATGAAAAGGCAAGGGAGGGAGAAAGATTGAAAAAGTAGTGGAAATATGAAATGGTAAGGGAGAGAGAAAGGTTGGAAAAGTGTAAATATTAAAAAAAATAAATGTTAAAAAAATTATAAGAAAATTGAAAAAAAAAAAAAAAAATCCTAAAGCTTGAAGGTTTTTCTTTTTTTCTTAAAACTGAAAAGGCTTACACAAAACCCTAAAACTGAACTGAAAAGGTTTTGGATTGAGTTTAATAGAGTAACTAAATAAATAAGAGGTGGGCTGGATTAATTATACAGATTTATTATAGGATGATAGTGAAAGTAAATAAATAAGTAGTGGATTGAATTTATTATAGGATGAGTGGAAGTAAATAAATAAGTAGTGGGCTGCATTTATAGGGATGAAAATTGTAAAAATCATTTAAAAATTTAGGACAAATTATATTTTAAAAAAATAAAAATAAAAATAAATAACGTGACAACTGATGTAGTCTAAGAACATGAGAAGCGGCGTGATTAAACGCTACATTACAACTTTTAGTAATATATATTGAATAATTACAATAGATTAGTTTCACGTATAATATTTATTTCAGCAAATGAATATATACATTTTTTTTTTTTTTTGGGGGTAATTCAGGTGGTCCTGTGACCACCCTTGCATGTTGATGTGGAGCCGCCAGTGCCAGATTCCATATATTCTGAAAGACGCTAGAAACCACGTATTCATTTCATATTATCTATACCTTTGGATTGGACACCACACATTTTACTGGAAAAAAACAAGGCAAACACAAACCCAGGCCAAGATAACCCAACAACCACGACTACCATCTGTGAGTTTCTCTCTCTCTCTCTCTCTCTCTCTCTCTCTACCTTTATTCATGATGGTGAGTGTAAAATGGTGGAATACATAACATTTAGAAGAGAGAGAGAGAGAAATTGATGGAAGCTTTATCAGAATTTTATCTTTAATAAAAGGGATAATGTTAATTGTAGTTGCCTTAATAATTTGGCATCAGGATTTGAGTTAGATCAATTTCAATATTTATATTAATTAAATATTACAAATCTAAAAGTGTATTAAGTGCCATTTTATTTAAAATCTTTATAGGGAAATTCGGCAATATGGGTTGTGCTCAATCAATGGAAAGATGAAATGGTTGACACAACTTTAGCTCTAACTTGAGGGTTGACTTAATTTTCTAGTATTAGTTGAAGTGGTTTTACTACTTGTGATGAGAGTAAACTTTATATTTATTGATTTCCCAGATACATTCTTGAACTTCTCATATTACTACTAACTTGTCTGGTTAGACAAAGGATCATATTATAGATAAGAAAATGCTAATATTCTAAGGTGAAATTCCCTATGGTGTTAATCGACATGCATTGCATTTGCACTACCTCTCACTTATTTATTAATGGATTTCTGTTACTCGCTTGTCTGTCAGCTGTGCAGGTCCATAACTCTGGTAAGCTGTTCCCTGTGTAATCGATAACCCAGTTCTCTTTGCAATCTAATTTCTTCCATTGTAAAGAAGAAAACATGGCTGGGGCCTTGGTGGGAGGAGCATTTCTCTCTGCTTTCCTTCAAGTTTTGTTTGATAGAATTGCATCTAGCGAGGTTGCTGACTTCTTCCGGGGAAGAATACTCAGCGATGGACTACTAAGGAAGCTGAAGATAGCATTGCTGTCTGTGAATGCAGTGCTTGAAGATGCAGAGGAAAAGCAAGTTACAAAGTCAGCTGTGAAAGAGTGGCTTGATGAGCTGAAAGATGCTGTGTATGATGCAGAGGATATTTTGGATGAGATTGCTTCTAAAGCCTTGCAACGCAAGTTGGATGCTGAATTTCTAACCGCAGGATGTAAGGCACGAAGCTTCATCTCTAATTCTCTTAATCCTTTTGCCAAGGAGATAGAACCAAAGATTAAAGAGGTACTTGACAGACTAGAATACTTAGCAAGACAAAAGGATGTTATAGGTCTAAGAGAAGTTGTTGGAGGAAAACCGTCCGAAAGATTGCCCACAACTTCTTTGGTTGAAGAATCTGATATTTGTGGTAGGGATGATGATAAGGAGGCAATAGTCAACTTGTTGCTCTCAGATGATGCAAGTGGCAGTGAGACGTGTGTGATTGCCATGGTTGGCATGGGGGAATTGGCAAGACCACCCTTGCTCAGCTTGTATACAATGACACTAGGGTGAAGGAGCATTTTAACCTTGAAGCATGGGTTTGTGTTTCAGAAGAATTTGATGTGTTTAAGGTAACAAAAACAATTCTTGAGGCAGTAACTTTGTCAACTTGTGATATTAAGGATCTAAATCGGCTTCAAGTTACGTTGAAAGAGAAGTTAAAGGGGAAGAAGTTTCTACTTGTTTTAGATGATGTTTGGAATGAGGATTATGTTGATTGGGAGTTCCTAAAGAATTCCTTTAAATCTGGGGTTCAAGGAAGTAAGGTCATTGTAACAACACGCAATGCAAGTGTTGCATCTGTCATGCGCCCTATTGCAACTCATCATCTAAAGCAGTTAACAGATGAAGATTGCTGGTCATTATTTGCAAAACATGCATTTGATGATAGCAACTCTGAGGCACATCTGGAGCTAGAAGTAATAGGTAGACAAATTGTGAAAAAGTGCAAAGGCCTACCTTTAGCAGCCAAGACAATTGGGGCTCTCTTGCGGTCTAAACTAGATGTTGATGAATGGGATAAGATATTGAAGAGTGAATTGTGGGATTTGTCAAAGGATGGGGGCAACATTCTCCCTGCTCTTAGATTAAGCTACAAATATCTCCCCTCACCTCTAAAGCAATGCTTTGCTTACTGTTCAATATTCCCAAAGGATTATATTGTTAGAAAAGATCAATTAGTGTTATTATGGATGGCAGAAGGTTTCTTGCAACAATACAAAAACAAAACAATGGAAGAAGTGGGTGACGAGTACTTCCTTAACCTAGTTTCAAGATCATTATTCCAACAATCAAGTAGTGATAAATCACATTTTATAATGCATGATCTTGTCAATGACTTAGCCAAATTTGTATCTGGGCAATTCAGCTTTAGATTGGAGGGTGACTATTCTCATGAACTTGTGAACAAGACTCGCCATTTGTCTTATTTCAAAACAAGATTTGATAGTTCTAAAAAGTTTGAGGATCTTTACAAGGCTAAGCGGTTACGCACCTTCCTCTCTTTGGCATTGCCACCAAGCAGTGAGACCTTTTACTTAACTAAAAAGGTAACACATGATTTGCTGCCAATGCTAAGATGCTTACGGGTGCTCTCTCTATCTCATTATAGTAATATGACTGATTTGCCTGATTCAATTGGCAAAATTAAGCATCTACGCTATTTGAACCTTTCTTTCACTGCAGTTAAAAGGCTGCCTGATTCCATATGTAAGTTGTGCAATTTGCAAACACTGAAGTTATTGGGTTGTCGATATCTTGCTGTGTTGCCAAAAGATATGTGGAGACTCATTAATTTACGTCATCTTGATATTACCGAAACTAGCATAAAGGAGATGCCAATACAAATGGGTAGACTAAAATGTCTCCATACATTGACTACTTTTATCATTAGCAAACATAGTGGGTCTTGCATCGGAGAGCTGGGGAAACTTTCAAGTCTTCGGGGAATGCTTTCTATTCTGGAGCTTCAAAATGTTGCATCTCCTACAGATGCCTTGAATGCAGGCTTGAAGGATAAGAGGTACCTTGAGGAGTTGGTGTTGGAATGGAGTGCTGATACTAGAGTTTCAGAAAGTGAAAGAACTGTACTTGACAGTCTCCAGCCCCATACAAACTTGAAAAGTCTGACTATGAACTACTATAGTGGTAAAAGTATTTCAGATTGGGTAGGGCATCATTCATTCTCTAACATAACACGTATGCATCTAAAAATTGTAAATATTGCTTTTGCTTGCCACCACTTGGGCAGCTACCCTCTCTGCAGGACCTCTCTATTGTTGGGTTTGATGGAGTTGTTAAAGTGGGCACTGAGTTTTATTGCAGTGGTTCTTCTTCGATTAACCCTTTTGGAGCCCTAAAAGTTATAAGGTTCGATCAAATGTTGAAGTGGAAGGAATGGTCTTCTTTTGCTTCTGAAAATGAAGGCGGAGCTTTTCCTCATCTTGAAGAGCTTTATATTCAAAACTGCCCTGAGCTAATGGGAGGTTTGCCCCTCCATTTTCCTTCTTTAACCAAACTTGTGATTATTGAGTGCCCGCAGCTTGTGGCTTCACTCCCAAGAGCTCCTGCTCTATGGGATATGCAGTTATTACATTGTAATGAGGTTCTGTTAAAGGAATTGCCATCTAGAATGCAGAAGCTCAAAGTTGGAGGATTTGGTGCACTAAAGTCCCTACCCGAGGGAATGATGGATGGAAAAACTTGTCTTCAAGAGTTAGAAGTCTGTGACTGTTCCTCACTTATGTCCTTTCCCAAGAGTGGTATACCCTCTACGTTAAAAACCCTTAAGATCACAAACTGTAGGAAGCTAGAGTTTCCAATGAACCAGAATTTTTCATCCCTTGAAAGATTCTTTTTAATAGATAGTTGTGATTCTCTCAGTACCTTTCCATTGGACTTGTTCCCAAAGCTTTATGATATCATAATCAGGGGGTGTCGGAATCTAGAATCTCTTTCAATTCCAGAGGAATATCACCATGATTTAATGACCTTGCAAATTCAAATCCATGATTGCCCCAATTTTGTATCTTTTCCAAAAGGAGGGCTACCCACCCCAAACCTAACATGGTTTTGGGTCACCAATTGTGGGATTCTAAGGTCACTACCTAAAAAGATGCATATATTCCTTACATCTCTCAAGTATTTGCGTATAGAAGATTGTCCAGAAGTTGAGTCTTTTCCTGAAGGGGGTTTGCCTACCAATCTGAATTTGATTTCCATCCTCAGTTGTGACAAACTCATTGCCAGCTGCAAGGGGTGGGATTTGCAACAACTCCCCTCCGTTAGAAAATTGTCAATCAGTGGTAAATCTGAAGATGTGAGGTCCTTTCCTGAGGAAGGGTTTCTGCCCATTAATCTTACCTTTCTTTATATCTCTAAATTCCCAGCTATGGAATCCTTAAACAAGAAGGGGCTTCAACACCTCACTTCTCTTGAACAGTTGTGGATCCAAGATTGCCCTAAGCTCAAGTACATGCCAGATGAGGGGTTTCCTGCATCCCTTTCTTTCCTCCGGATCAATGAATGTCCTTTGCTGAAGAAAAGTTGTCAAAGGAAAAAGGGAAAAGAATGGCACAAGATTGCTCACATTGACTGCGTGATGATTGATGAAGAATTGATTGCATGAGGAGTCCCCCACCTCCTGTTCCTATGTTCAGACAACAGATGGATAGTGAAATTAACTCAGTTTTTACAGTTAGGTACTTGCTCTATGCCCAGCTGATTAACTATGTAATTTACTGTCTGTTTTAAATATAATTAACGCTGATAATGATGAAACAGAATGCTTTGTTGCTGACTAAATCTTCCTCTGCTTCATCATTCTGGCAACAATAATTAAACTTAGTATTGATTCTTTCTCATTTTACTGTCAGAAATTACGGTGCTGTCTGTACAAAGCAGGCGGTGCTCTACAATTCTAAAGGTTTGTTCAGGTGATTTGTGCTTCTGTAGATCTCCATTTCACTGTCTATGCTCAAGTTCTTGTGGTCCTTTTGCAGGGTTACTTTTGTCCCTTTTGGTATCAGAGGGACCTCACATCTCTCATTTCTTTACATATTCTGAGGCATTCGAATTTTTGTCTTTTACCTGAGGACTGCTCCTCCTAAATTTGACACAGATTTTTATCTTTAATTGTGATAACTTAAAATCACTCCCTGAACAGGTACGCCTTTTCCACCCATTTCTTGGGGTTTGGAAATGTATTGTGTCACAACTGAGGGGATTTGCACTTCAATTCAAAAGAGCCTCACATCTATGCAAGCGAAACTCATTGCTTTGAAGCCAGAGGGACTGGGCTCAACACTCCACTCTTGAAAAATAGATGAACTCGAACTACCTTAAGCTCCAATCCATGCCAGAAGAGGGACTGCACAACTCTCTTTCTTATCTATGTATTCTGGCCTAAGATTTCTCACATCTCTCAACAATCTCTTTTCCTGTATCTTCCAATGATTTTCTCTCTTTTTATTATTACTGTAAGATCAAACCAAAACCTAACCCATCTATGATGTATTTAGTACTTTACCACTTAATAAGGTGTTGAATACTGCCGATGTTAAAATGCATAAGCATAATAGAGGAGAGGACCTTGAATTATTTCTGAGACATTTGCTGAAAATGTTAATTAGGCTATCCTTTTGTCAAGGTAGGACTCCAAACGGGACTATATGTTAAAGACTTTCAACTTCTTTACAACATAATTGGTTGTGTGAGTTCCATCATGTGTTTAGAGAAACCGATACTTATGTGTGTTTGCCATGAGTTCAAGTTAGTTTTATATATGCGTTTTTTTGTTCTTGAATAAGTCAATAAATAACCTAAGTTCAAATTTTGTCTACACTAAAAATCAATTGATGTCTTAACTTGATAATAAAAACAAAAATCATGGACCAGACGTGATGAGTTTAAATCCTATTGTATTTAACCAAAAATAAATTGTGTATTTGCTTTTCCTAGCAAGTTATAACTAGTATGTTCTTGTGTTTAGCAAAAATAAATAAATTAAAATAACAGCGTGTAAACTCTTGTATCTTGTCCTTTGCTCCCAACAGAAAACCAACAAAAATTTCAATTTTGTAAATGAATACTTGGCTGCGAATTATGTAATGCTACCCCTGAAAACATTTTACATGTTCTTAGACCTTGTATTCTTTAAAGGAAAACCCATGTTAGAAAAATAATGTGGATTTGGATTCAATTTGTCATGATGTTGTATCTCACGGCTAGAATTCATATGTAAAGTGCAAACTTGAATAGCAGAACCTCAGAGCTTCCTTGGATAAGTTTGTTGTCACCGTCAGTTAGGCTATGACACTTACGTGGGATGGAATTAGGTTGTGGGGTTTACTGCAAAAGGCAACCCGCTAGAGTAAGAGTAAGCTGTGAGGAATGTCAGTAACCATGTTCCATGTATTCGACATGAGACTGAAATTAAGCACCTACAAATATGGTAATACCACCAAATGCAGAACAACTTGTCATGATGGTTGTGCAAAAGCCTACTATTGTCACAATCCGAGAAAAACACTAGCTACAATGTAATATAATATATCCAAAGTACTAGTCATACTACAAGTAGGGCTCATTGTAGTCATTTATATAGCTCATATCGAGTTAATACACACCTAGTGTGGGACTCAATCTAATCTAAACCATTCTGATTATCACCATCTCCTCTACTTTAATTCATGACACCCTCGTCAGGACTCTTGTTGGAAAATAATAGCGTCATTGCTCAAGAAGTTTTACACTATGGAAAACAAGAAAGGAAGCTTGGAAGGGTATTGACTGAAGCTGGGCATGCAAAAGCATAGTCTAGAATGGCCATATATCCTCCAAAGTTTTTTTTTTTAAGTGTTGTGGATTTCCAAAGAGATGGATCAGGTGGGTAGAGCAAGGTGTCAGAACATAAACAAGATTCAGGAGACTATTAAGCTGGGAATTACTGAGGATCACTACATATATATTAAACCCCTAAACTTAAAATAAATAAACCGAGCACCAAGCTAAGAGTGCACCACAATCAGAGAAAAGGTATTGTCTTAAGATGGATGATCTCCACGACCTCTCTGACCAGCCAATTTCCAATGCCACTAAAATGAACAATAATAAGCTGAAGCCCTCCAAATTGGAATCAGTTGCTTAAGAAAGCAGAGAATTCAAACAATTGAGAAAACATGAGAAGAAACAATAAAGATTCCACTTTGTAACAATTGCATGTTCTACAAAGTAAAACCCAATCCACAATTGAAGAGAGAGCATAAAAAAGAGTAGAACCATCGTGATTATTATTTACAATCAAACTGCAATCCCATTAATTTGTTCAATGACACTGATAGTTATATATGTAGGAAATGGCGAAGCCTCAGTTACACAATAATTTAGACACTGCCCTTTGCAGGTAAAGATGCATTATAATCACCTACGAAAACCTGACCTTGTTCACCTTCACCATCCTTTCCTGTTTCATCAAAGTAGTCCTCTCGAGCATTGGCAGCTAACATAAGGCAAACCAACCAGAAGAGGGATGAATCAAGGGATAAAAAGGCACCACCACCAAGGAGGCCAGTCTTGGCAGTAGGGCATTCAGTATCGAGACTGCTATACACATTGCGCACTTGGTGAATCTGCTCTGTGATTGTTGGCCATAACAGCAGTGCTGCAGCTAATCCCGTAGTAAACCTGTGTAATTTCACAAAAGAACCGAAGATTAGAATGAGATAAACGCAGTCAAGTAGAAATCAGTTTCATAGAAAACGAACTTGGTCGCTCTAAATGAAACTGCTCCCAACTGCTATCTAAATTTTTACTATCATAATGATCAGAATACATATGGGTTGTACACACGCATTGCATGTCCACCACTAGTTGCTAGTAAAATTGGTGGGTTTACTTGAACAAAGGAATATTAAGCAATGAGGTTTACTGGATTTGAGGAACAAGTAATTTAAAAAGAAAAGAAAAACTGAAACCAAAAAAAAAAAAATTTGTACATGCGAAAAAGACTGCCAACACAAGGCCACTGCAGTTTAGATTTTCCAATGGTTTGATGAAATCAGTGAACAAGCCGTGTGGCTGTTTGATTAGTCTAACCATCATGTCTGGTATGTTCTCATAATATTGAATCTAATGGCAGTATAATTCACCTTTTCTATTGTATAATTTTCATATTTAAAAAGAGTATATATACCTCCAAAAATGAGAAAGTTTCCCTAAGATTTCAAACAAATCCAGACCTTTTTTGAATTGGTAAGTTACTCACACATCCAAATAAATCTTGAACCAACTGCCATACTCTCTACTGTATTCTTATAGGGGAGAGAGTTCCATTTAAATTAGTGCTTATTGGCCAAACAAAACCAGATTTACTTGCAAGAAGCTTGTGTCCAAACTAAAATGGAAAGCAGTAAGAAAGGGGCAAAGCTGGTCCTCTCATTTAACCTAGAATTAGTCATTTGGCATGCCTTCCCCATAGACTGGCAGTTACAGGCTACATAGATATTTATTAACTTCCATAACCTGCTTTTGTCTATATAATAACAAAGCCTACAATCATTGTTTATTGAAAGTTTAAAACTGATACCAAATGGGCAGGCTTTCTTTTTCTTTTTCTTTTTTATAAATGTGCTGGCTTAATTAAATGGCCATAAACATCCATGTACATATTGAAAAAATAACTAATGTCCCGGTTACTTGGTTTGCTTTATTTCAAAGATATGCCTCTAGTGTACTTCATTTTGACACATCCAACACCAGATTTCCATTTAGAGAAGGTTTCAACTTTCAACGCAAAACGCCTTCACTTAAGTCTACTGGAAAATTGGCTGTGTACACATGTGTGCGTATGCAAGCATGTGTATACGTATGTAAAGGATGACAAATCAGCATTATAAGAGGAAATTATGGGAGAATAAGAATTTAGGAAAGTATGCTTACAAAGCAATGTTGAAGAATACAACAAAACTAGTGCTTCTAAACAAAGCACCCTGAGGAACAGATTTTCCTTTGTAAGGGTAGAACAGAGACAAATACCCAGCCACAGTGGTTGCAATGAGAAATGCAACAGACAAATACCCCAAAACGACAGTTGGATCTGATGGATACTTGCAGGTAACAGAACTTTTCCCTATAATCTGAGTTCCAGTTGCTGGCTGAAGAAACCAGAGAACAAAATAAAGAATTTAGACAGTAACCAGGAGACAACCATTAAAAGAATGGAGAACAAATATAGAGATAGCATTCAGTATAGTTAGCTACTAAGTGCTCCATTGCTTGCAACCCTTGAAATGTAAAAAAGTGAAAAATAAATAAATAAAGAGGACTAAAGGGGCTAGAAAATAAGAATTGTTAAATTTAAAATAACAGTAAAAGGGAATTAAAAGCGCACAAATGCCTTGTAGCTGTAGAAAGATCATAAAACCAATGCAATGGAACAAACTTAGGTTCAATTCCTTATATTTCATACCTTAGATTCTCCAATTAAAGTCAATCACATGGTTGTATTAACTCTTTTTTCAAGAAAAATAGATTCAAAATGTACTTTATTAATCAATGCAACAACATGATTGAATCTAATTGGAGAACCTACAGTACAAATCCTAAGGAACCGTACCAAAGTTTTGTCCATCATAAAAATGTCATCTATGTTCAGAAATTGGACATTTATATAAATTCTATTGAATCAAGTGTCAACAACAACAAAAAACCTTAAATCCCAAAAATTTTGGGGTCGACTATGGATCCTCAGCAAGATTAGTTAGGGCCGGCCACATGTATTCTTTTCCTTAATTCTATTCTATCAGAAATCATAACCTCTGTTACTTCCTTAATCAAATCAAGTGTCTAGAATTATTATTATTTTTTTTTTAAATCAATCATTTTGCGAAAATAATTAACTAACTAGTAGCAGTGGTTGCAGGAATGAGGGAATCATATCAGAAGACTAGAAATATTTCTACTTAAGTACTAATTGATACAATAAGAAGATGAAAAACTAAATCTTGCAAATAGTGGTGATTTAGTAAATCCTTGTATAAATAGAATTTTACATTTTACTAATTTGTTACCTTCTTATTCTCAGCAACAACTCCAAGTATAAAGGAGATCACACCACAAGTTGCAACTGTCAGAGACATTAGTTTCATAGTAACAGCCATTGTAGCTTTTTGCCCCCAACACAACAAACTTTAATTTACTGCACCAAAACATGAATAACCATAAACCCATTCAGTGAGTCCCAAACATTTTAACAACCAAACAAAACTAAAATAAAAGGGATCGGACTAAAACAACATCGGAATTAACAAAATATAGAAAGAAGAAACATATAGTATATTTGTATTGCATAAAAAAGATGTTATTTGGGTAAGTGGGCAAGACCTGAATGGAAGAGGAGGAGAGCTCGTAATTGATTCAGAGGCAAATGGGTCTGAAGAGAGCAATAATTGAAGAGATGGGTTGCTCACTGTGTCTCTTTCTACCGCTCTATTTTGTGTTATGAGAGTCCAGAGACAGTGTGTATAAATATAAATGCACGTACAGTCCACGGAGTCGCCTAATTAACTTAAATAGTCAAACTCATACCATTAATTAATGGAAAAATGGTGGTATAGCTAACAATAGCTCACACTATCTACTATGAGAGAAAGTATCCTGTGAGATAATGGGCCCATGCGCCGTCTCACCCAAATTTTTTTCCTACTAGGAGTAGTAAAAATCACATCTAAATATATCATTAACTTTTTCCTTTAAAATTCTCAGAGTCTCACCTACCGTACCTCTTTTTTTTTGGGTACGGTAGAATTACCCCTCACTTTACTGCATTGGAATCGTGACAAAATTTGTGACACATAAGTTATTTGTAGATTATCTTGATTTCAATGCATAAAGTTTCTAAATTAATGTGGTAATATGTAATTTATGGATTTTAAAATATAATAAATGAATTTGGTGATGGCTTCAACTACTTAATAAATAAACTTTTTTTACCACCATGTACCTTTAGTATGGTGGTCACTTCACAAATATAAATACTTATGAGGTGTTGGGAGCAAGGATCAAAGTTCAAGTCACCAAAAGAAAGCTTCACACACATATACACTTAGATTAAGTTAAAGTAAAAATTATATCTTGTATAAAATAAATAAATAAACTTTTTTTTAATGAGAAAGTAATAAAATCAAAATGTATATAATAAAATTTATAATATTTTTTTTCAGCACTCTTAATTAATTACTATGCTTCATTTGTTTCCTATAATGCAAATAAATATTTCTAAATATCAATATATTAATTTTTAAATTATAAAAACAAATGGAGCAAAACGTATAAAATATGTACACATAAAAATATATCTTTTTTCAAATAAAAAAAAAATTGTTGCCACCACAAAACTAAGTCAAGAAAAATATTTGCTATTGTTTTATTCACATGAAATCAATAACATTTCTTATTATTATATATAATTCATGGATGAAAATTTCCATTAACAAAAAATAGATCTACATGAGAAAAATATACATATTATAGTTTTTTAATTTGTTGGGTTATATAGGAAACAAACTATTCAAAATCTAACCACAAAAATAAAGTTAAAAAAAAAAAAAAAGGACTAGTTTAAGAGTTTAACACCCCCAAAAAAAAAAAAAAAAAAAAAAAGGAACCAACTCAATGATCGCTCAACAACAAAACAATTTGATCAACTATTGATATCAAAAGAAAGAGAGACTTGAATGCAGAAGGATATTATCATTTACATAATTTTTTGGTGATTTAAAGTTTATTTGTGGTGATCTCGTGAGAATGTAAAGTATCGTAGAATATTTTTCACTGATTTCCATTCTATTAAACTTGTATATTAAGATACAATAGAATTTCAACTTATAATGTATACTTCATGATAATTACTCTTATTTTTAGACTAAGATACTAATTAATTTTTTATGGAAACGGAATTCAAATTTTAAATTTCTAATTTGAGAGGTAAGAGACTTCACTAGAACCCACACCTGCCAACTCAAGATAGCTTTTGTTTTAAATTGATTATTTAATACGCAGCTAAATCATTTAATATTCACATGGAATGTAGTGTCCGCAGAAGTCAAAAGGAGTGCTTCTTTTGGATCTATTTGACTATAAAAGTGTAGTTATTATCCCACATTCTTTGTACACGCACTATCACATGGGCTAAAATATTGTTTTCAAAACAAGATTTCAATTAAAATTATAAAATCTTGTTTGTTTTTTACAATTTCACAATTTAAAAACACGAATTTAAAGGAAGTGTGAAATAGCAAGTGTGTAAGGACATCTTACTTTGTTAAAACTGGTTTTCCATGGTCTTGTATCATTGAAGTAAAGTTGTGAGTTATCTTAGTAAAAACCGGATATTACCACACATGACAAAGTAATGTTGAATACTTGAAGTTGAACCTAATGTTTTCATTATTAGAATTAGTTTGTAATTTCATACATATACATGGAAATACTTAAAAGATACACATTAAAATGCATAGTATAATAATTTTACATATATAATTTAAATATTATTAATAGTCTTTTTTTTTTAAACTCTTTAAAAAGTCTTGTAAGAATGTTATTAAATAGAAAATGTAAATTGTCCATTTTTTTAAATATTTTTATGTTCATTAATTCTAAATTCTTTGGTTTTTGTATACAATAACTCACTTGAATAGATATTTATGATATGGTCCCACATTTGATTCCAAAATTAAAAAATAAAACTCTCTCTAAAAATAAATAATTTAGGACACATGACACAAAATTGGACTTCAATCATAGAATCTAATTGGATTTTCTCTAAATTTTACATATATCTATACTATAATTTAAGGGGTTTTTCTTATTTGGATTCCTCATTTTTTAGTTCAAAAATACCCCTATACCCTTATGTTTAAGTAAAGACAAAACTAATGGACAATTCGGTAAAAAAAAAACTCTAACTCCTACTAAAACATTGCCTAAAAAATAGGACCGCTCTCTTGTTAATTTTCAAATTATTTTATTCACTTATAAATTAGATTTTCAAAATAAAAACAAAGAGTTTTTTTTTTTTTTTTTTAAAAAAAAAAGCCTCATCTCGTGCGCGAAGTGCGTGTGATGAGGCTAGTGTGTGTGTATATATATATAATTTTTGTGCCAAATGAATTGATTTTAGTTATAAAAAAATAAAAATAAAATAAAGCTCATAAATATAAAATCATTTAAACTCTCTCTTTTTCTAATTTTATATATAGTGTTAGATATATGATTATGTTTTTTATGATTTATTTATATTGGACTCCTCGTTCTCTACTCTAAATTAAACTCATTTGGCATAAAAAATTTAAAAAAAAAAAAATCGATTAGATGGAACACGTGTCATAAAATTAAATTCTAATTGAAATCCAATTTTTACACTGAACTAACTAACTTGGTTCAAAATTTTAAAAACTTTGATTAGATGGGACATGTGGCACAAAATTAGACTCTAATTGAATTCCAATTTAAAATCTAATTGAATTTTCTCTCAGCTTTATTTATTAATATATACTGTATATATATAGATGACTTATAAACTTGAATTGTTTTTAGTTCTACAAAAAAAAAAAAACAAAAACAAAAAAATCATAAATATAAAATCATTCAAAAATTATGTTTTTTTATGGTTTACTTATACTGGACTCCTCGTTTTTTACACTAAATTAACTCATTTGGTTCAAAAATTTAGATTAAATGAGACACATGTCGCAAAATTAAACTCTAAGTGAAATCCAATTTTTACATTGAATTAACTTACTTGGCACAAAAATTTAAAAACTTAGATTAGATGGGACACGTAGTGCAAAATTAAACTTTAATTGAATTCCAATTTGAAATGTAATTGGATTTTCTCTCAACTTTATCTATTATTATTATATATAAATATATAGATTTGGTTAATTAGTAAACATAGTAAATGATGGTGGTAATTGAGTGGCATTACTTACTCGTGATATTAGCGGAATTTGGGTTAGAATCTAGTGGTGGAATTAGAAATTTGTGTTATATTTTTTTTTTCTTCTTATGTATGGTAGTGTAGGATGAAGTTTTGACATTAAACTCAAAATTGTATTATTTTCTTATTACAATCTTTCTTTCTTTTGAAGAATCAATCAATAGTTTTAAACTTGCATAGGAATCTAGATTTCCAAATTAAATTATAAATTTATAATCCATTAAATACAATGGCTAAAATTTATAATTAAAAAAAATAAAAAATTAAAGATTGCTAAATTGTAGACAAATAATCCTTGAATGCACTCAAAGAAATCTAATCAAATAACCTGTTACACATTATTTTGTTTATTTAATTTATATGATATTGATGCTATATTTATCAATTTTAATAGTATTTTATTATATTATATATTTATTAATTTAATTCAAAATAGATGAGAAGAAAAGTCATACTTGGGGTGAAAAACCTTGCTTTTGTTTCTGGAGACTTTAAATGTAAGCCATATATACACGTGGTCTAGGAAACTCTAATAAGAATAGTAAAGAAATATTGTCTGCTTATTCATAAACAGACAATATTTCTTTACTATTCTTATTAGAAAAAAAGAAAAACATATCACACCAAGTGAACCAAACGATAAATCAAAGGAAGAGACAAGGTAATCATGATCGAGATCCTGTATATATAGTATTGGTTAGAGGGTTTCAGGAATCCGATGGGGAATCATAATATTTTACTTTTCTGTAATTAAAAAAGTAATGAAAAATCATTAGTAATGAAAATATATGTTAAAAAAAAATCTTAAGAGAAATGGCAAATGTAACACAAATTACTCATAAAATGTACTAATTACTTGGTTGTAAATTGCCAATATATGAACAAATGAAAAGTTTCAAATTTCAAATTTACAAGTTCCAATACCAAAAATATACATAAAGTTTCAAATTAACAAATCAGTCATTGGCTACAAAAAAAAAATTCATCCAAATTCTAAAGTTGCAAAGACTTTGCAAATGTTTCAATTGTATTAAGATAATGAGAAATGCCAAACCCTTGAAAACCTATTAGAACTTTATCAATAGGACTAGACAATCCTAATGTCACCATAAATAGACATAATTAAAAATAATTATAATGTTCAGTAAAAAATAATAATTATAATGACTTTAATAGATGTGAATTTTGTTGTGCTATATGAACAATCTACATTTATCCAACTTGATTCTATGGGGTAGGGTGTTACATTCCATTGTCCAGGATTGTGATCCCATGTAAATCCTACCCCATAAAAGATTCTACACAAATTTGAATTATTTTTATGGGATAAGATCAGGATCTTAAGACTTTAAGATCTAAGATCGGAATCTGACAACCATAGAAAGAGAGGCATGTTGTTTTTGCCTAGATGCAAATCTATGGGAGGCTCTAGCCTAGTGGTGATGCTCTGCGATTACCGATTGGTGCAATTGTTGAAGATGAAAATGAAGAGACAGGTTGCTACTTGCTATCAAGTTTGTTGTGGCAAAACCCAGCCTCTTTCCACCGTCAACTCCAAAGGTAGAGAAGTTTATATATATATATATATATATATATATATATATATATATATATATATATGAGGAAGGAGAAAAAATTGGAACCTTTTTTCTCTGTATTTTTTGAGATATTGTTTATAGAGAAAAGTTAATGGATGCTGTGGGGCCCAATAATTTATGGGCCAGGCCCACTTGCTCATGGAGAGTCCACAGCCCCAAGCCGAAAAAGGTTATGGCCCAAGCTCAACAATATAAGGCCGAAAATGGCCCAGAGATGCAGCCGAGGACAGTTTAGTCCTCGGCGGACTCAAAGCTCCCTTGAAGAAGAGGGGTAAAAAAGAGAGAGCTATAGGAACAAATGCGGAAGGAGATCTAAAATATCTTGGAAAGTTACCCTTACTACCCTTCCCGGATAAGACTCTGCACCTAACAAAACCGAATTCTTAGGCTTTATCAACCATCCCCAACAATTCCGGGATTAGACCGACGGGACAAATAACGATCCTGGAAAAAGTTGACCCTACACGTGGACGAGGGACGGCGAACGTAGGCTGGTATAAAAGAGAAGGTAAACTAATCGTAGAGAGACCCCATCTCACCTTCAGGAGAAAAACTCCAGAGATGAGAATGCCCGGACAATGTACGCACACCACCACGAAAAACTCACCGTCGGGTAACCGGAGAAAGACATTAATGCTCCTCGGACATGATCCGAGGAGTCCACTCCCTCAAGTTACAAAAATGTAGGGCTTGGATATCCAGACTCAAGCCTTTTCTTATCCTGTTTTCTCTAAAGTCCGGTCCGGACCAACGCCCTGTGACCAAACGCTAGCCTTTCAAGCCCACTCTCTACAAATCATATTGTAAGGGATCTTTCACGTGCGAGCCCAACATCGGTGTTGGGCCGTTAAAGAATCGTGTCCCTACAATTGGCGCCGTCTGTGGGAAGGCTTGCGCGTTGGTACAGGTGGCGCATGAGCCAACTCTCTAGCAAGCGAGAGATTCGCGAGTTTTCCCCATCTCCGGTGACCTGCAGCTTGTCGCTCCGATATAAACTTGTGCCGGGGCTTACATCCCGTAGTGCCAACGGCACGGCAGCTCTAGGGGCTTCCAACCTCAAGCCGACTCCCCCCGTCACGGCCAAGGGGCTGACCTGCGAACAAAGCAAATAAGAACTCAAAAAGTTTTGGACAGAACCAAGGTCTTGCATGGTCCTCGGACTCAAGCCTATGGGGAAACCAAGTACGCAAAAGAAAAAACATAAATTTTGGACAGAACCAAGGCCTTGCATGGTCCTCGGACTCAAGCCTATGGGAAAACCAAGTACGCAAAAGAAAAAACATAAGTTTTGAACAAAACCAAGGCTTTGCATGGTCCTCGGACTCAAGCCTATGGGGAAACCAAGTACCCAAAAGAAAAAACATAAGTTTTGGACAGAACCTAGGCCTTGCATGGTCCTCGGACTCAAGCCTATGGGGAAACCAAGTACACAAAAGCACAATCGGAGTTCCCTACTTCTCAGTCAACTGTTCGGATGGATTATTTAGAGATTATCGGTCTCGGACGGTGTTCACGCGCTTATCACATAATATCCAACTGTTACCCTGGTTAGTTTCCTAAGTTTGATTTACTATGAATTATCGACATAATGCCTGGTAATATTGGTAAATTAGAATTAGTTAGATTATGTTTCAAGGTATCTTACTCTAAATATCCTTGAAGAAACACACACATGGAGCACACCCATTCACAAAGTAGTGTTGCCAAAAGATTAGTGTTCAAAACATATAAATAAATTTCCGTTTTTACTAAAACAAAGAAGTAGTACAACAGACAATGAAAAGTCGGAATCAGCTTATGTCAGAGCTCACTACATAATTAAGAAGGAAGATACAAAAAAATAAAATAAAGCCGAGGAGCAAGATCAGATGAGAGGTTGGCTTCTAAAATTAACCACATAATCAAAAAGAAAGATACAAGAGAATAAAACAAAGCCGAGGAGGTGGCACAGAAGAGAGGTTGACTACTGCTTCAAGACCTCGTTCTTCCTTAGTGCTTTTACATGCCCATAACTCAGCAAAAAAAAGAACCCAGCCTGGGGCCCGCAACCTCGAAGAAAAGGTGCGAAAGAACCCAACTTGAGCCTCGACACCGCCAAGGAAAGGTGCGGGGAGCTGGAAGTTGAGGGGCTTTCTCTAAATATTGGCCTGCCACCAGGCAGAGGTGCTGATGACGGAGAATCTTCCTTCTGACACACCAAAATTCGGCATGAAATGAACCCGCTTCGGATTTTGACTAAAAGGAAGGGGAGACAAATCTTGAGTCTCAGCCATCCTTGCCCCGACCGAGCCCTCTCGAGCTTTATTAGGACATGGTGTTTTTGGGAATGGAACGGTTTCTTCATGGCTCACTACTATGGTGAACGTATTATTGGACAAAGTATAACTAGAGGGAAGAAGTGAACTCTGAGAGAAATCTGAGGGAATCGGGTATGAGAGAATCGCCTTTTGTCTTCTCTCTTTATATAGGGGACGAAGAGAAGGGTACATAATACGTTCGGATCTCCAGGGAAATCTACAAATAAGAATACGCCGTTTCGTTCTCCCACGCCATCAATAACCGTTAGATTTGGGGGGTTTCGTAAAGGGAAGATATTAAAGACGCGCTTCGGATAACCAAACGCCATAATGGCATCGTGCGCAAATTAAGGGGAACATCCCGTAGACCGGTACACTCCCGGGCGGTGAAGAGTCGCCCGCGTTAGTCAAGGGTGAAATAAATGAGCCATAATAAAGGCTCGGACTACCCAAAACCCACCTTTCCAACCAAGGTGTTGGACAAACAAGGTTTTAAGGGGCTATTGTGGGGCCCAATAATTTATGGGCCAGGCCCACTTGCTCATGGAGAGTCCACAGCCCAAGCCGAAAAAGGTTATGGCCCAAGCTCAACAATATAAGGCCGAAGATGGCCCAGGAGATGCAAATGAGAGACAGTTTAGTCCTCGGCACTCAAAGCTCCCTTGAAGAAGAGGGCTAAAAAGAGAGAGCTATAGGAACAAATCGGAAGGAGATCTAAAATATCTTGGAAAGTTACCCTTACTACCCTTCCCGGATAAGACTCTGCACCTAACAAAACCGAATTCTTAGGCTTTATCAACCATTCCCAACAATTCCGGGATTAGACCGACGGGACAAATAACGATCCTGAAAAAGTTGACCCTACACGTGGACGAGGGACAGCGAACGTAGGCTGGTATAAAAGAGAAGGTAAACTAATCAGAGAGAGACCCCATCTCACCTTCAGGAGAAAAACTCCGAGGATGAGAATGCCCGGACAATGTACGCACACCACCACGAAAAACTCACCGTCGGGTAACCGGAGAAAGACATTAATGCTCCTCGTACATGATCCGAGGAGTCCACTCCCTCAAGTTACAAAGTCAGAGGGCTTGGATATCCGGATCAAGCCTTTTCTTATCCGGGTTTCTCTAAAGTCCGGTCTGGACCAACCCCCTGTGACCAAACGCTAGCCTTTCAAGCCCACTCTCTACAAATCATATTGTGAGGGATCTTTCACGTGCGAGCCCAACATCGGTGTTGGGTCGTTAAAGAATCGTGTCCCTACGGATGCCTTAAAGGTATTAGTTTGAGAAAAAATTTTAGAAATTTTTTATGGGAAAATAAAAAAGTAATTAATTATTTTGACATCTTTTTATTCATTCGTCGTTTTTAGAAGATTTTGACGGCTTTTTATATTTCCCATGAAAATGGTATTAAAATTTTTCTAAAATTATTTGTTAACAATTTTATATAACTATGTTTTTTTATCATAATTTTATTAATACCGGATTGATTTAAGTTAGTGATACATACAATTTATCTAGTAGGATTGTAAACCTATTTGGATAACTTTTTTTTTTTTTTTTGGGGGGTGTGGTGTGTGTGAGGAGATAGAAGTAACTTTAAACTTTCTTTTTATAAAATTATAGTATATTTTTAAAATGGTAGATTAAATTAGGGGATTGGGTTTGGGGCCGGAAGCATACATATACTTTGGAAAAAGAAAAGAAAAAAATTGCTAGGATAACTCACATACTAGTTTATCTATTAAATTTAAAAATAAAAAGTGGGGTGGGGGTGGTTGGCTCCGCCATTGCCAAAAACAAAAATCTTTTTTTTTTTTTTTTTTTTTTGAAATCTAGTATACAAGTAAAGTGGATCAAGTACTCATTCCTTTCAAAAAAAAAAAAAAAAGAAGAAGAAGAAGAAGAAGAAGAAGTACTCATTCTATATTTAGAAACCTAGTTAAAATATTACACGCTCTCACACACATTAATTTTGTCCCAAAAAAAAAAAATCAAAACTATAAGAGTCATATTTTTATATATTGCCATATTTGAGATCAAATTATGTAATCGAGTCCAAGATTTTTTTTTTTTTTTAGGAAACAGTAATACTTATTAGAACATATAAACACGAAAATAGTATTAGTGAAAACTCACAACTACTCAAGAAATTGCTCAAAAACTTTTGAATCTGTAAGTCTTAATACTTGTCCACCTATCATTAATGAATCTTGATACCAAGCTTGACACCTCTTGATCTATTGAGTTATGGGATTTTTAATACCGACTGCAACATTTTATTTAAGTGACTATTAATTGTTTGTGGATTTGTGTAACCTAGTAAGAGAGTCTATTTAAAGGCTTATTAAGGTCTTATTTAAATAAGGTGGTAGAGACTGAAAACCTAAGGCTTACATATTGGAAACCCTACCCTCCACCTATTGAACCTATGAGTTCAAAAAACAAAAGGAGATATTGTTACAACTCTTATGCGCCTTTGGATCTGTACTAAGAAAAGTCTCTAACTCCAATAATTGAAGAACATATTGGTGTTTTGTGTGAAGTTACTAAAGATAGTAACCACCACAAACTTGTTGCTGTGGAAAAAAAACCTTCAAGGAGTTCTTGGAGTCAATCAAAAGTTTTGAGTGTGATTGTGGGTGTGTCATCCGTAAAGGCATTCATATATTGAAGAGTTTACAGGTTCTCCAAAGTTTTTTTTTTTTTTTTTTTTAACTATGAAACTAGTCTATTTCATTTTGGTTTTTCTCAGTTATCAAATCTTGTCTTATTTACTATTCCATTATGCATGATATTAATGTTTGTTTGTTTAACCAATGATTATTTATAATTTAACTAATTAATCATTTGACTTAAAATTAGTTAATTTTATCAATCAAGGTCTAAAATTTCCCAACAAAAACTACAAACTCTAGCACCATGCTTATCTCTTCCCCTTAGGGAAGGTTCGACTAACCTAGAAGCATTAGGTAAATGGAGGCTTGGATTGCTGCTTCTTGTTGTTATTGTTTTTTCTTTTATGAAGAACCCCAAGAGGACTCTATCTCAAATATTATAAAGGCTTGGCTCTCCATCTGATTTAGGAAAGCACATATAAACATAAACTATCATAAAAAAAAATGAAGATAATGGTTAAACAAAACAATATGCCCTTTACATCAATTATATATATATATATATATATATATATATATATATATATAAAAGATAGAAATTATACTCTAACTTAATATAAGTGTATATGTAGGTAAAACTCTCTCTTAGAGATTTGAACCTCGACCCTTACCTCCCACACCCTATAAACACTTATACTTGTAAAGTGACTATCACGCCAAGGGTGCGCGATAGTAATTATCTCATAGATGTGACTAACCATGAGGTTGGAAATAAATTTCCTATAACGGTAATACCATCATCAACTCCTATACCAAAGGCCTTATAGCTAAATTGGCACCTCCTCATGCACAAAGTGTTTGGGAGTCTAGAGGGGAAATAGTTCGAGTCATGGGGGTTAACAACATGTTGTAATTATTTCTCAAAAAAAAAAAAAAAAAAAAAAAACTCCTATATATAAGTGGATGATTTCTATATTTAATATCCATTACAGTATCTTTATGCTAGGTTCAACCGAGCATATATGCTATGCTAAGGTCACGAATATTAATATGTAGATAATATATAAAACTAATGATATAAAGCTCTGATAAGTTGGAATTTTTTGGCTCGGTTGGTAAGGTTCGTTCGCTCCGCCTAACCAGCCCAAGTTCGATTCCCGCTGCTAGCGGTCTCTTGTTGGTGGGCTCTTTGTGTGGGGATTTAAGAGGAACACAGGTTCGAGCCTTGGTGGGTACCTCGGTGGTCCTTGTGGGTCCTGTCCCTCATATGGTCTATACTAACCCGGGTGGCATAATACAACCATAAAGGCCCTCCTCATTTTCGATTATCAAAGTTGGAATATTTTGGCATATTCCTTTTTCTTCAAAAATTTTATTTTAAACAAACCAAGAAAACTATATATATATATATATATATATATTCCTTATTCTATCAATATTTTCTAAATATTAGACTTATTTGTTTAAAGGGTTTATAGTAATAAAATTATATTCACATTTTTCAAAAAACAATGGAACATAAACAACGTAAAATAATAGTAATTATATAATCTCCATAATTTGTCCATATAATTAGGAATACTATCCAAGTTTCTAGGATTAATGAAAATTGGATTGAATGTCCTATGTATAAATATATGTGTGTATATATATATATACTGTAAAAAATAGAATCCCATCTCACAAAAAAATAAAAAATTAGAATCTCACTTTCTTGACACGTGAGTGTTAAACAAATCACTACTGAAACTTTTTTTTTTTTTTTTTTGTGAGAAACAAACTAACTATTAAAAATACACACACTTAATTACACTCTCTCACCAAACTCAAACACATTACTTAACTCAAAGTACCACTATAAAAGGGCCTATCCAAAATTAATGCTTCCAACTTAGCATATGTTTAGGACACTTTAGCAAACATATGTAATAAAAAGAACAAATACATTATTTTTATTTATGTACACCAATAAACACAAAACTACTAGATTCCAAAGAGCAAGACATATTTACAAGCATGAAAAAAGATGTTAGGGTTAGGTGTCCTTTACCTAACCTATCGACCAGGAAAAAACTTACCAAGGAATTGATTGAAAGAGCACTAATATAATTGCAATTGGATTTTAGCGTTTTTTTTTTTTTTTTTTTTTGAGAAATGGATTTTAGTGTTGATTCAAGAGTACTAATATATTAGAATTGATTTTGAGTTTCATAACCATCAAACAACGGTTTTGAAAATAATCAAGGGCAATTATATTTTAAATCAATAATGATCACAACATCAAAAGATTAATATTGATCATATTTAATTAACATATGTTTATGCATTTATTTCTAAGGGCATTCTAAAATTAGCTCTCCATTTGTTTAAGGAAAACACATACAATTTTGTGTAATCATTTTCAGTTTTGGAGTAACCATAAATTGTTCGTTTAAATTGTAAACTAAGAACCACATGATTTCATATATATATATATATATATATATATATAAAATGTTTTTTTAGAAAAAAAAAGACTTGACAGGGAGCCATTTAGGAGATTCTAAAATTTGATGTAATGCACCACATTTGCAATGTGGCCATCAATAAGCCCAGCATAATTCATCAACAAATTTTTTTTTAGGAAAAATTCCTCAACAATTTTTTATCCAAAAAAGAAAAAACTAACCTATTATAAATTAAATTACTTATAATTGTTAAAATCTAACTATAGGAAAAAAAAAAAAAAAAAAAGCATCACAAATAAGATGTGCTGCTTGTACATTACTCGAAGAGATTAGTGACAACCTATAGTTAAAGTTGACAAATGGATACCAGTACCACTGATACTATTTTGCTAATAGAAGACCAAAGAAGCCAACCCTAAGCCAATTCCAATAAAGGATTGGCCCAGGAATATAATTCATACAAATAGTCAAATAGTAAAACACCTCTGATAATTGAGCCTAAAATTAAGAATATGTCCCTAATTAATATCTCTTCTTGCATTCAAATTGGTCAATCAAATAAGTCTCACATAATGCACTGAAGATACACCCAACCATGGTATATAATGTGTTCATAAGTGACATATAGACCACGTGTTTAGAGCACTTTAGTGAACATATATAACATAAATAACAAATATATTATGTTTATTTATACCTAGCGTAAAATTAAAATGAATCAAGTAAAATATCCATTCTATATTTAAAAATATAATAACATATTCCTTATTCTTTTAATATATTCTAAAAATTACCATGATTTATCTAAAGCATTTTATAGCAATAAAATTTTATTAATATTTGTTTTTCTAAAAAACAATGGAACATAAACCACTTAAAAAATAGTTATTACATGATATCCATAATTTGACCATATAATTTGGTTGGGACATGACATATAACTAATTCTTTGAAATAGTGTCCAAGTTTTTCAAGATTTAATAAAAATTGAATTGAATGTTTAATGTATAAACATATGTATATATGTTATAAAAATTAGAATCCCACTTTCTTGACATGATAGTGTCAAACAAGCCACTAATGAAATTTCAATAACCAACATGAACTATTCCAGCTTGCCACATGTTTAGGACACTTTAACGAACATATGTAACATAAATTAGAAATGCATTGGGCTTATTTTTGTATGCCAAGAAACAGAAATATAGCTATTTTAGTCCATTAGTCAATGTGGTCAAACTAAAAACTGACTTTTTTTTATTCCAAATGTATAAAAGGTGACCACTTTAGTTTGTTCATGAGTAAAATCAATCACATAAATTGTTTTGATAATTCAATAGTTATAATGGGGTAGGGAGGCTTTGAATCCTAGATGTCATGAACACAAGAGAAGATGTCAACTAATTGAGTTACAAGGCTATTGACCCCATGATTAAAAGTAACACATTTAAGTGTTTTACGGACTAAAAACAATAACTTTAAACTTTAGAGACTAAAATTGTTCATGGACTAAAATTTAGGGACCATCAATATATTTTAACCTGGACCATCAATATATTTTAATCTAAAATAAATAAAATTGTTCCCAGAAATTTGCTGTGTTCAGGTAGCTCTTTGTTGAACACTTCTAGTGCTCAAGCTATTTGGTACTATATATTTACTATTGGTTTCAGGAGCCAAATTACACATTGATATATCAATACAGAGAAATTCAAAATACATGCATGCATACAATTACATTTAATCTACACAAATTGCCTACTTTGCAATCAATATGTAAAAAATTTTTTTTTTTTTTTTTAAAAAACCATTATTTTATTGTAACTTTTTCACATCTCTATTTTTTTAATAGTATCACTCGCTAACATTAAAATCTCCTTTAGTTAGTCTCTTATTCATTTAAAATTTTGAGTCTAAATCAAGCATTGACAACAATTGGAACTTAACAACAACAATGAAAGGCTTAGTCTTAAATTAAATATATAACAAATCCACCAAGAGAAAATTGATAAATAAACAAAAATGAACAACAATGAAGTGTTATCACCCCGACCTTAACAATAGATCTCCTATTTGTAGTTTTTTCATTTAACAATAACAACAAAAACGAATGGCTTAGTCCCAAATTACTCTCAAACTTTAAATATTAAAAAAAAATTTAAAAAAAAGTTGATAAATCAAGAATAAATAAATAAAAGAAGAAGAATCTCCAGGAGGAAATTTTCTTTATTAAATACAGACTGGTTGAACTCACGAAATAAGAGGGGGAAGTCGGTTCAGTTAGCTCAATTGGTAAAATCTCTAATGGTTGTATAAGAGATCTGAGATTCAATCACCGCCTACACCAAAAACTGATTGGTGTCTTGGTCTGATAATAAAGAGCTATCATTACGAGCGGACGTCATAGGTTGAAACTCTCTCTCAAAAAAAAAGGATGAGGGGAAAATTAAGACGGAGAAACATTATTATAGTAGTACTTTTTTTGTTTGAAAATGGACAATTTTTTTTAACAACTAATATTTTTAGACCATTGATAAGTTGTTCAATGTATTTTTTTTTTTTTTTTTTTTTTTTTTTTTTAAGGGAGGGAGGGGGTGGGGGAGCTCATATTTTGGGGAACTCTTAACTTTTGGGTCTAATATTTGAAAAAACTCTAAAAATTCTTGTAATTAAATCATTGATGCTGTCCAATTTTCTGAAAGCAG
Source organism: Quercus dentata (assembly GCA_028216015.1). Taxonomy (NCBI): domain Eukaryota; kingdom Viridiplantae; phylum Streptophyta; class Magnoliopsida; order Fagales; family Fagaceae; genus Quercus; species Quercus dentata. Next base: position 45,340,010 of record CP116453.1, on the reverse strand, counting down.
TATTTGGGTTTAAACTTTAAATCTCTCTTCTCCCACTTCATGTAGGAGAAAAAAAAAGATTCCTTTATTTTCTTTTAACATTATACATTTTTATGACACGTTATGGATCTTTATTTTATTTTATTTATCTCTTTTAAAACATCTACAATCAAGAATAAAATTAAATGATTCACCCTCGAGAATTCAATATTTATTATCAAACCAAGACAACAATCGGTGTTTTTGTGTAGGCGTAAATTGAACCCCAAATGTCTTATTCAACCATCAAAAACTTTATCTGTTGAGCTAACTGGAACCCACTACAGAGTGTACACTTGGTTTGTTGTAAGTCATAATTAATTAACAAGACAATTTGAACTTTCAATTGGCATTACAGTGAAAAATCCAATTATTTAAAAGAAAATATTCAAAAGAACAATAATGAGAGAAAAATGACAAATATTGATGATAATTACAACGAAAGTATAAAATTAACTCTCTAGCTTCCTGATGACAACTAATCCCCAGCTTGTTAAGCCTACTCCATGTAATAAACTCAAACCAACTATGTTAATTTGATCCTAAAAAATGTGGTCCCAAAACAAGAGCCTTCTTGTCATTGTGTCTACATTAGCTTCGGATAACCCAATGTCTGCTATATTTATCTTTCCTTCCTCGGCCAACTTCTTGAGGACCCCATCTACATTGCCAAAATTGGTTGTAGATGAAACATAAATAAATCAAAATTGAATGCAATACATTGACACATTGAAATATTTGAAATTAGTACATATAATAAAGTCGAGAAGACAATATCTTTCGCACCAAGATGCTGATAGTACACATCGATGTATTCTATATCAAGATATTGACTCTTTTTTTTGTTTTTAATGGACTTTAGGATTAGCTATACACACCAATAATACCATTGCTTACGTACATAATCGGGCTCCCCTTGACCCCAAATGAACCATCATCTGAAATAGTTACACAGAATTTTGTAGGTAGCTAATTGAAGTTTTCTTCCAAAGCCTAAGAGGACAAGATAATAACTGTCTATCAATGTTAGAATATAGTTGGTTTTTCAGGCTAGCCTGTTTATTGAATGGAAATCTCATCCAAACAAATTAGAATCAACTACTTGGCAAGCAAATGAGACACAAGCTAAATTACATTTTTCATTTCAATAGGATTAGTAACAGTACATAGTTGTTTTCATGTAAATTTAAGGCTGGTTGATCATATACCTTAAATTCCTCCCAAACCTCAGGCCAATCTCTCTCTCTCTCTCTGACTAATACTTGCATTAAACAAAGAAGGAACCGTCGAAAACACAAGAAAATGAAGTATCACCATATCCCCTAATGAGGGCAAAAGATTCAGGGATAAGAGAAATGTATCATTCTAATGAAGTTTCAAAAAGATTCCATGTGCCGATATTGTGGACAACAAAATTCGCTTCTCTAAACGTATAGCTAACAAACCATTTAGAGAGAGATTTAAGTAAAGATCTAGCTTCTAAAATTAAACTGTCAATAGCCTAGTAGGGTTGGGAAGAATGATTCTAAAGCGGGGTTATTTATGTTCAGTACACTAGTCACTAAAATAACTTCCTTCTTGCGGTATCTCCCAACAGTAGCTACGCATGTCTTTTCTTCTCTAACGGATGCATCAAAATTAACCTTCGTATACAGGGGAGGGGGATCCCATTCATTATTTCTTGATTTGTCTCCTCCTGTAACTTCCCAAGAAAATAAATGGTCAGTGTAGATTTTGTTAATTTGAGAACTTGAAGTCATAAGGTCTAGTACTTCCCTTTGTTCTTGTCTTAGGATTTTGTTTCTTGTCATCCAAATAGTATTACAACGAAAAATATTCTGTCTTGGCATTCTAAAGGGCCTTTAGGATTTGTTTTGTTTCAATGTAAAATATTTTCTTTTAAAAAATGTTGCAAACTACTTGTTTTATCTTTGTTTAATAAAATTCCTGAAAAGTGAAAATCCTATGAAAACATATTTTGATGTTTGGCACAAACAAAAAATCACAAATTTTCTTATATTTTCATATAGATATCTATATCATATTTAAAATTTGAAGTATAGAATTTATTGTTGCCATCCTCTTGTTGAGCCACATCAACATAGCGCTTTGGTCTACTTCGGTCCATTTGATTCAGTTCCAATCACTTCAGTCCAATTCGGTCCAGACTAGAAGTGGCTAAACATAACTTTTAGGGTTGGCAACAGATTTGTTGCTCTTCCAATCTACGAAGTCAGCAGTCTAAGCTATATCACGTTTGAAGGATAAAATTGAAACCTTAAACTTCACAAGTGTTTCCAAAACAAGTAACAAGTATATAAAGGGAAAACAAAGATTTAACTAAATCCCCTGCCTTTCTCATTTGAAAATTAAGCAATCAACAAAGTTTATCGTACACAGAGACAATACCTTATCCACGTGCGGATACATAAGGTTGAGGCATCAAACTTGTGCCACCAATTACCCAACATCCATTGTAAAAGCTTCAAATAAAAGGTAAAGAAAAGAAGCTTCAAACGGCCACCCTTCAACCCGACTGGAGTAAAATACTGAAAATAATTTTATTTTATTTTTCTAATAAATGTAAAAAATGGAGAATCATTCAAATACAAGAACTTTTTTGCAATCCGACAACCAACATAATCATTTGATGTAAAGGCTGAATTTGGATAATTTATATCATAATACTCAGTCTAGTTGTGTTAATAGTCTACCACAGAAGCCAACCTACAGGTTGACAAAACATAGCGAACTGACCTTATTTGCCTTGATACAAATGGCAAGATTACTAGGAAGGATCCATGGCGTTGTTTTCCAGTCTATGGAAGCTGCCTTATGTGGATCACTGATTATTGGAAAAGTCACCATAATTTCAGGGGCAGGGACATCCCGTGTCACTCCAGGAAAGCTAGACATCATTGAAATGCCATGAATCAAGGTTCTAGAATTAATATTATAAAATGATCATAAAAATCACGTTAAACCAAAATGATAGTTCAACCACAACACTACAGTGGCCTGATCCTAGTTCACCAATCATGGATAAATGATTACTACCTCAAACCAAAAAAAGCTTGATAACAACACTGGATGATAATAGTTCAGCAACCCAACACCTACATATGAATGGCAAACAGAAGTTTCAGATAACAAACCCTCTATTTCTTACCATCTTCAAATTTAGACAGCTCTGGTGTCTTGCATTCAGTGCAGTATGGCATGACCTGGGAACACAACGACATCAAAGAAATTCATTTGAACCCACTTCAAAAAATCAAAAATTAACCTATCTTTAAAAACCAAAATAATTATAATCTTAAAAAAATTTATCTCAAAATATCTCGTTTCAAACCTAGAAAATGTAAGAAACATGCAAAAATTATATCTTTTATTGGTCTTGAATCCAAAATTGTGACCTTCACCTTGTTCATACAAGGGGAGAGATGCCATTTAAACTAGATTTCATTGGCGTGTGAGATAAAATAGGATATTATAACCTTAAGTATCATGGACTGCCAACATAAATCTCTACCTAACAACCTTTGATGCATTTGAGTTGAATATATAGTTCATTCAAAATGCAAATGACAAAAACATGAAAACCAAAAAACTTGTGACTTCTTCCTTGTACTAAAACTTTCCAGCAGCCATTAAAATGCAACATCAGCAACAGAGTGAAACCATCATATCACATTGAAAGGAACTCAGAATAAAATTCAAATTCAAAATCTTAAAATGATTCATTAACCAACAAAGGACATGCATCAATTCAATAGGAAGTCAATTCTAAAAATATCAAGAAGCACATGCTTAACCGCTTCACTACCCAATTCACTGAAAAAAGAACTGATAATAATAACAAACAAGTTTCATTAACCGATTCACAAAAATACAGACCTTGAAACCCTTATAAACAAGACCCTTCTCAAAGGCTTGGAAAAGACCCACCACACACACTCCATGAGGCTCAAGTCCATGGGCCCGTACTCATCCTTGAAGTCAATCCACTGCCCTATCCTCCACACTATCTTCTACCACTCCTCCGCACACCTATCAATCCATCAACCCAAATTAGAATATGTTTAAAATTCAAATAAAATAAATGCAGATTTAACACCCAAAAAAAAAATTAACTTACAGACCTGGTGACAATGATTCTGCACTTTTAATGCCAATCACCAAAACCAACAAGAAGCAGATCATCAAACTGTATTACCATTACATGCATAGTGAAAACACCATATCTTCTTACCACTCATATTCTATTTTTTGTTACACCATCAATTTATCTTTTTCTTCTTCTCTTCTTCTACTAACATCTTTTGATACCACAGTAAAATACAGATGGAAACAGGATTACTATGATTGAAGTGGAAACAGAACACAAGTTAATCAAGGCTACAATTGAAGTAGATTACTAATATCTTTAGGCTGCATCTCCCAGCCAACCTGCTTAAGGGCTAAGGAAACTACCACTATTAGTATCTAAATGAACAATGAAAATAAAAAACACTAAAACAGTAAGCATCGAAGAACCAAAAATGCAAAATTCTTTATATTTACTAAATCAATAGTATACAACTTCTGAAACCCAAAAAAAAAAAAAGAACCAATTACAATGAAAAAATGATTTACAAATGCAAACAAAATGTTTGCTATGTCTCAATTGGCACAAACAGTAAAAGTGACAGGAGGTTGGCAGCCCATGATTGCCAAAGGATGGATCTGTCTGTAACATGTTCGCTTCGCTGCAGCAGGGATGTCCTCTTCTTCCTCTTCAGATGATGAAGAAGGAAGTGGTATAAAACTCGGCAAAGCTGAAGGACAACAATGTGATTGAGGTTTTACTCCAAGACTCTTCTCATCTGAAACTTTAGCCTTTTCTTGAATGTAAACTTCTTCAGCCTCATCTGATTCTAGTAAAAAGATGTGATCCAATAGCTCTGTAGCCGTCAACCTCTTTGCAGGATGCCTCACAAAGCAGCAACTCAAGAAGTTTTGGGCTGCTTTTGAGATACGGGGTGGAATCATGGGTGAATCAGTAGCTATCCGAGACTTAAGTTCAGATTTAGGTGTAGTAGCCCACGGTGGTTTTCCCGTAAACATCATCAGCACACTACACCCAAGTGCCCAAATATCTGAAGGCGCTTCCTGAATTCCATACCTCACCATCTCAGGAGAAAAGAACAACTCTGTGCCTCTGATACCACTAGTATCTGTCGCATGGCGCCTCTTTGCCAACCCAAAGTCCGCAATTTTAGGAACATAACCATCTGCATTAGGCACTAAGAGGACATTGTGAGGCTTGATATCACAATGTACAAATCCACGGTCATGAACTTGCTTCAATCCAATCAAAATAGAACGAGTATAATTCCTGACTAGAAATTCAGGCATCCCAGTACCAGAACCAGATTTCTTGATGAAATCTGCCAAGCTTCCTGAAGCAAGCTCAAGAAAAACGTTGTAGATGATGTCACCAGAGTTGGTGGTTGTGATGTCTGATCCAAAGCTTTGAACCACATTAGGACACCCTTTTAAAGCCCGAAGAAACCGTTCTTCATTCAAGAGTGAAGATGACCCAGAAGCAGCGTGTTCTGATTTCACAGCAATGGTTGGAGGAAATCCAAAACAGGGTTTCTTCAATTTCGCAACAAAAACAGACCCAAATCCTCCACGGCCAAGCAATTGACCTCTGCACCAAGACGGTGCTCCGTAACCCAGAGAAACCTCACCACCGGCAGTGTAGTCCTCTCTGGTTCGCTTCATCCCTCCAACGATACAACCAAAAAATTCTGAATTTCTATTGATTGTGGAACAATGGTTGTATCAAGCAGTGGGGTTCGAAGAGAAACAAGAAATGGGTTATACAAAATGGTAACTTTGTTGATGGTGGGTAATAATGGTAGAGAGAAAAAAAATTGATTTGAAGAAGTGGGTTTGAGGAGAAATAAAAATGTGTTCTTGTTTCAACGCTGAATATATATATATATATAAGTCGGTTTAAGGGCTGGAGTTAACGGTCGGATAATTTCAAACTCGAAGTACTCAGAATCTGTTTCGGAAACTTTTATTTTTTATTTTAAATTTTAAATTTTAAATAGCCAATAAGAATTTAGTTTCGGAAAACTGCGTTGCTTTTTCTGCACGCTAAAACTAACCAAAGTCGGTACCAGGAGGCCTAGGATAAAAAGTCTTTATGAATTTACTTTAAGGAAAAAAAAAATCTTTTAATTTAAAAAAAAAAAAAAACAAAAAACAAATGTAGGTAAGGTACTTTTTAAATTTTTTTTTACATTAATATATCAATTAATTATAAAATTATAAATGTAAGGACAAATAAATATAAAAACAAATTTTAAAACTAACCAAAGTCGGTCCCAGGATAAAAAGTCTTATAAATTTTCTTTAAGGAAAGGAAAAAAAAATCTTATAATTTCAAAAATATAAATGTAGATAGTTTTAAAATTTTTAGATTTATTTTTTACATTAATAAATTAATTAGTTATAAAATCATGAATCCCTTTTTCTTTTTCTTTTTTGGTTTAAAAACAATTTTTAATTTAGGGTATGAGTCGGGTTATTAATTCACTAATTGAACTAGTTGTCATTAATAGAATAGTAAGGACAAATAAGTATATAAAAAAGTTTTAAAATTCTAAAAAAAATTGATAATTTACTAATTTTACAATTTTTATATTTATTTTTACATTAGTTAATTTTAAAATTAAACCCCTCATTTTTTTTTTTGGTTCTTTTAAAATAAATTAAAAATAATTTTGAAAAGCTATTTATTAATCCAGTTAAGGAGTCAGATTATTGGATCTCTTGTTGAACAAATGAATCTCTCATCAAACGATATGGTCAAATATAAAGATAAGTATGAGAAATTTAATTTAAAATATATATTATTTTTACTTTTCAATTGATGAAAAAAATAAGTGGATTATATTCATTCAATTGTATAAATGGTCGAATTAAATAGCGAAACAAAAATAAATATCAAATGAAATGCTGTTAATAGATGAAAACAATAAATGCAAAGGTGATGACTTCCTTTCTTCAAAAGCCACTTTTTCTCAAGTTGAATGATTAAAAGGCCCGTTTGGTTATAGAGTTCAAAAATTATTATTTAAAAAGAAGTGAAAATTGTAGTTTAAAAAGTGTTATTGAAATACATGTTTTTAGTGTTTATAAAACAAAAAAATGTGTTTGATATCATGGTTTAAATAACATGTTTCAGTGTTCAAAAACATAAAATATGTGTTTGGTATGTGTGTGTTAGATGGTAAAAAAAAGCTAAACAAAGTACAAAATAAATATTTTTTAAATCAGCAAAGTACAAAATAAATATAAAATATTTTTTAAATGCTGCCGGGTTGTGTCTGTGTGGGTGAGACCATTCTTTCAAAAAGCTGACCGGTACTGTTCAACTTAATTACAAAAGTGCCACTCAACAATAGATTTTGTTGTTCAAAATCAGTCCAAAGGTGATTTCAAAAACTATTGTTTTAAACATATGTTTTGAGTAATATTTTTCAAACACCCCTTTCTGGAATGGTCTACCAAACGTATTTTTTTTGTTTTTGAACAATATTGTTCAGTGTTTAAACACTAAACAATATGTTTTAAAATCAATGACCAAACACCCTCTATTATCTAATGAGTAGTCTGCTATTGTTACGGAAGCTCAGACCGATATAAATAATAAAATGATAAACCCCTTTCAAACGTATCAATATAATTAAGGGGGTGTTCAAGGCATGATGCCACACACCTTGCTTAAGGACGCAAATTGGGTTCATAATTGTACGTCTTGGCAAGATCGAGCTTTCTAGGGTCTTTAGACTTAGATTATTTCTCCGAGACAATATTTCAAATTGACACTAGATCGTGTCTTTGAAACATGATTTTTGTTGATTCAAAAAAAGAGTGCAAAGACTCAATATTGTTTGTTTGAAAAAAAAAAAAAAAAAGCTTTTTAACTTTTTGATCTTTGTCTCTTTGTTTTATTACAATATTTAACAAAATTATCTTTTTTTAGAAAATAAACTAACTTTTAACTTTTTGTCACACATTTAGCATAAAAGCAATAAAAAAATAAATAAAATAAAAACTCTTCCTTTTTATCATACTTAGCAAATTAGCAACTAAAGCTAATGAGATACCTAAATGCACACTAACTCAAAACTACATCTGGATTGAAAAAAAAAAAAAAAAAAAATCATTCTCACAACTTAGCTTTTTAGCTTTTTATTTTTTTGGCTTATTTGACTATATGCAACCTTTTAAATCTTACAACCACATTTTAACTAGCTTTTAACAAAATACTATATCCAAAAACACTTCAAATATAAATTGACTTCTAACTTGGGAAGTACATAAATTTCTTAACCAAGTATGAACAGCCCAGTTAAGTGCCCTGGTTAGTATAACTACCGAATTATTGAAAAAAAAAGAACTGTCCAACTTTTTAACTGGACAAGTATAGGGGGGTTTATTAAATATATCAAGTTAAAAGAATCCTAATTGGTGGGATCAAAACCATAAGGGATGAAAGTAATATAGACTCTACGGTTGGGAGAACTTATCTTACGCATGCATCAGTTGCAAGCAGATGCCACATGCCTATAGACCACACGTGAGACATCTGTTGCGAAAAGGGTACAAGATACCACCTGCAATATTGGAGAGGATATTAGTTTTTTTTTTTTTTTTTTATGAATAGTTCATTTCTACCTTAGGTTTGATGGCCATTTAATGCCAGCTTTCATCCACATTTATTGATGGCATTAAGGATAAGCTGAGGTGTTGCTATTTCAATCAATTTTCCTAACCGAAATAAATTCTGCAAAACTTTACATGTATGGTATGATAACTCACTTGAATGGAAACCTGATGGGCAGAAAATTATTGCTTATTTAAAACAACTAGTGTGGCCATAATAATTGTTACAAGGAAGATTATCCCGTAGTTAATTACAAAAGAGGAAAAAGAACTAAAATGAGTTGAGATTGTAAACTACAGAGTCACAAATGGCATTAGAATAATATAATTGATCACCTATCCTCCCCAACCCCATCCAAAAAAGAAAAATGCAGGAAAAAAACAATACATACATACATACATACATATATATATATATATATATATATTGCAGAAAACAATGAGATATGAACTGAGCAGATATACATTTATATACCCATGAAAGAATTTATTCAAAAGAATTTACAATTCAATGTGTTGCTACATACTTTTCATGTATACTTGCATTCCTGCCCATCGCCAATACCTTCTTGAGAGGGCACCTACAAAGGAGAAGGTGAAAAAGTTTAGAAAAATAAACACACACGCACAAGAAGAAGAAGCTGCATATAGAAACCCTAAGAAGCTGCTTGTAGAACTACTGACTTTCCAAACTGGCAAAAGAAGAGTGATGACAACACTGCTGAAGATATTAGTCTTGTCATTCTCAAAAACACTTACCCTAATCTCCTAAAAGAGACCCACTCGCAGGATACATTAAAATGCATTTTGTGCATTCATGGAATTTGGATTGGTATTTGCAACAAGTTTTGAAGATGAGTTCCATTCTCATTTCTGCCACTAGAGCCCCAAAAGTGTGGCATTTCTGAATGGAAAGTAGCCTCTCTCTCTCTCTCCTCTCTCCCCCCCCACAAGCTCCCTTTTCTCCATCAACTTCATTGGTTTTGTGTTATTTGTGTTACTCCTGCCTCTATTTCTAACACAAAACATTTTTTTTTGTCAAAATAATTTAAGTTATACCAAAAAAAAAACATGTTCCCTAAAATTTAGAATTTGCTATTTGTTGAGAGAGAAATATAAAGATGTACCAAACCGAGAGCTTCTGTTGCACTTATACGACTCTCTTCACCACAAACCCCGACAAGCATATTCAACAGAAATAACCTCTGTTCCACTTTCAAATGTTTCTCCAAGCCTCGAGCCACCATCTCCATCTCAGGCTGCAGAAACAAATTCCAAGTGAGTGACACAGAAACCTAGAGGTGATTCCTCACAAAACCACTGCATGCACAAATTAAATGGATCCTAAAGCAGTTATACCAAGACGACCATGAAATTTTTTATCTAGACTGCATTATTATATATGGATTGTTCATAAGTCATTGACCTATATAACTCCCATTCAAAAGCACACAAATTTGATTTTAGACAAATGGCCCAGAGTCCATATAAAGAAAATGGTTAAGAAAACACACACAAACATACCCAAAAAAAAAAAAAAAAAAAAAATCAGCCTTTTAAAAGTGCAGCCATGATGCTCACTGCTCCGTATTTGATTAGCCAACAGTATGGCAATCTCAAAGACCACCATACAGACCATTAACGACAGACTAAATAGACCATTCAACAAGCTGTCCTTACAACCAATATTTCTAGACCTATGCTCACTAAGCATCTACACTATAATAAGAACCTTCAGGTTCAACCAATTAAAGACCAAAAAATCAAAGTTGCTACTACAGCTTCAACTCTGGAAAAGCTTAAGAATGGGCTTGTTTAGAACCATATCAAGTTACCAAACTGTGGACACAAGCAAGTACAAGATATTGTAACTTGTACCAACTAGTTAATATGATCTAATCATGTGCATAGAAGACCTGCCAAAGAACTATTACAAAGACTGCTACCACAAAGGCCAGGTAAACACAGCCACAAGTGAACTTATATATAACAAGAAACTATTTATCAAAAAAAAAAAAATATATATATATATATAACAAGAAACTGAGCAGAAATTGAGTGTGTTTGTGTTCCTAACTACATATGAAGTCAGAGACACTTTCAACTCAGAAAATACAAGAAGAAGAATGCTTTTCAATATATCACCATGATAAATTCCACAAATATATTTCAAAAAGAAACAATTATAGAGTGAAATTTCTAAAATTCATAGAGTAAATATAGGAAAACCAAATCACATACAGAGGACTCCTCGGGAGGAAATATCCGCAGCATAAGGCATATCTTTGACAGTTCTAATTTTGCTTCAGCATGTTTGCCTTGAATTTCCAAAGCCTGCGGTGAAATGGATATCACATAAAACATTAATTTAACAAAGAAATAAAAGGACCATAATTGTTTTTATTAGTTCTTATTTATTATAATAAAGACAAAAGGAATGCACAATTCTTTACATAGGAACTGCACTAAAGGACAAGAATGTTGAGGTTAAAAAATGTAGGAATTATAGTGAGGCTACCACAAATACTAAGATTGACAGGGAGTATTGAAATTTAGGTTTCCAACGAAAAATCGTGACAATAATTCTTAAATGATGGGATATTAATCACTGTGCTTAAGTCCCATAATTTTTAAAAATCTGTCTTTTGTACCCAAGCTTTTAGAAATAATATGATCACTATATGGAAGATTTTAATAAGCCATTGCAAGCATATAGAAAAATTCAAATAAAATATAGATAAAGTATACCATTTCTTTCCCTCCAAATCAATCAATCCCTCAAAGAACTTATTACAGTTGTGGTAACAACAAAGAGGAAACAGGTTCTCAGTTCAAAACACAAAGTAACCAAGACTTGATCCCAATTAATTGGGACTGATTCAACGGTCCTCATAAACTAATTGAAGTCAACCACAAGTGCTTCTTTCCCATCATTCAGCCTATCAACTAATAGAGATCAACCAGATGATTTGCCTCTCTACCTCTTTTCCCTCTGTCAGCTTTTTTCTTTTTTTGATAGATAATAAGAGTTTTTTTAAATTACTCTTTCTCATATGCATTAATCAATCTCCCCACACATGAACAAACCATCAATATGACATCTGTTCCTTTGTCCATATGACTGAATTCATTATCATATTTTTCCTATTATTCTTAAACAACCATGTCAACATTCTCATCCTAGCTTAGTTTAAATGAATGTAACTTTTTAAGAAAGAGTTAATTAATTCAAGTTAAGAGAGCGAAAAAGGGTAGAGGAAGACCCCAAATAATAATAGTAGTAAAAAAAGACATGTCAATTAAAAAAGTAACAAAGAGTATAACTTCAAATAAAATAGATTGGAAGAAAATAATACACATGGCCGACCCTAACTAATCTAGTGAGGATCCACAGCCAACCCAGAAATGGGACTACCGTATTGTTGTTGTTACCATAGATCATAACAGGCCATGAACTGATCTTATAGATATTTCACTAAAACTTTATAGATATGCTAGTTACATAATACCTTCAATGCATTTCTCCACTTCCCCACCAGCTCTTATTCTATGACCATATATAAAATTGAATCCTAAGAAGAGCTGAAAAATTACCCACGCCTGTAAAAACCGTGAACGAGTACGTGCAGCAACAGCTGCTGACACAATTATTGCAGCACGAATGTTTTCAAGTCCAATGTTTTCAGCAAGCCCAGCAACAAATTGCCGAGCATCTTCACCATCAATCTGAACAGAAGTACAATGACTCGGGGCCCTGCAGTATTCCCAAACAAGTTACAACACCAGGAGAAAACTTGTGCAGATAAATATTGAAGTAGCATATATTTAAATTGTTTCATTTATGCAGGTCTAAAAACACACCTGCTGCAAACATTTAAAACAAAGTCAACAGAAGCACGATAGAAGGAATCACGTGTATTTGTTGTGTCAAAGGAGACCCGTACTCCAGATGTCCTGCATATTTGACGTAACTGCTCACCCATACAGGCAAAGAAGAGTCCAATGCATTATGGAAATATCAGTTACTAAAAGCAAAAAATTGTAATTACATGTTACAATAGTAGCAAAAAAGTTACCTCATTAATGAAGTGAATTTTATTATGCAATTCTTTTCAAATTCTCAAAATAAAATCAAGAGAAGCACATTGTTTGATGTGGTGGTGTCTATGGCATGAAAGAAATGCAAGAACCTTTGAGGGGTGTGAACGGACTATTTTAGACTTGAAGAAACAATTTTTTAGAACTCTATTTGAGTGGCTGCTGGCTTCAGTGACATATCTTTTCTCTAATTTTTTAGATTTTATGGATCATTGTACACTTAGATCATAATGTGGAGATTCATCTAGTACACTTCCTGTGTACCTGATGTTTCCGATTCAATAAAACATATTATATATATATATATATATATATAAAATATTAAATCATGAACTTAGATAATATATATAAAAGGTTGAAATCAGATATATAAAGCACATCCAATATATTCATTAATTATCACTTGTCAAAATATATATATTCATTAATTATCACTTGTCAAAATATATATATATATATTCATTAATTATCTTGTATATGCACATTAGTTTTATTAAGAATACCTAATATTTACAAAGAAAACTTGCATTCTGCCACATCACTAAATTCGTCAAAAAATTACAAAATCAATGTGCGGCATCATCTTTGCAAATGATACAACCTTCTATTGATCCTCATAAAGCACCATTGTATCAATTATTTCCACTTCATCAAACTTTGTCACTTCATGCACCATAGATGGTTGACCAATAGCAGATGATTCAAACTCACTTTTTACAACATGTGTACTCCCTAAGTTAACTTTTCTCCCCATTAAGAAGTGGGAAGTCTTCCTTCTCAGCAGTAAGCAACATATCAGACACTTCAACAGGCTAAATTAAATCTAGAACACATATTAGGTAGGGCAAGGATTTGCTGCAAACATGGTTTTGAACAATCTATACAATGGTGGCTTTTTGCAATCTGTGGAGTTTGGCAGAGAATTTTGTGCAGAGGCTGTGGTTTTTATGGTGTCTCACTATCTTGGCAAAATTGGGTTTGAGATGTGGTGGTTTGGGATTTTGAGCAGCAGGGAAGGGGTTGGGTCAGGCAGAGATGGCCCATATGGGTACTGATGTGTGCAATGGTGGCTGGGTCAGGCGGTGGTGATTTTATTGAGGCAGATGGTGGCTGGGTACTGGTGTGTGCAAGTGTCTTAAACTGAAATGGGTATGGGTTTGGCTGGAGCGGTGCTTTTCAGCGGAGTGAGGTCGGTGGAGAGGGAAGCGGCAGGGCTGGGCAGTGGCACAAAGGATGAGAGACAGAGGGCTTGGATGAAGAGAGAGAGAGAGAGAGACTGATTAGAGAGAGAAAATGGTTTTAAAGCAAAAACTCACACTGTTAGTCATCTTAACTGGTCATGTGCATTTGACCTAGGGACACTTGCCACTCCCACTAGTTGCCACTTAATCATGTATGCTGGATTTGCTGCAACCATGTTTGCAGCAAATCCTTGCCCTTTTAGGTATTCCATCAGGCTGTGATAGTGATGCAATATGCTCTTCTCGTTGTAGCATTGTAGCAATATCTATCAGTACTTGTACTTCCACATCAACACTACACCACTATTGCAGAGTGTGTGAGTTGGAATGCAGGTCATCTCCAATGGATATTACTTTCTATCTAGCTCTTCAAAATTGGGAGTTGGATATGCAGGCAGAGTTCCTTAATCTTATCGACCCACATAAATTAGAACAAATGAAAAGGAAAAGATTGTTGGATGCCAACAAAAAGTGTTGTGCTTATTTGGGGTGCGGTTCAGTGGGTTATGCGTAAAAGGGTAGTTGATCTGATGGCCTGTTGGAAGGGGAAATTTTCTAGGCACCATAACAGTGATACTTGAAATGCAATCCCTTTCTGCATCATGTGGATTATTTTGAAGGAATGGAATAACCAAACATTTAAAGGTCTTGAACAACCTATGATGGATCTGAAAAAAAATTTTACACATTTTATATGATTGGATAGTTGCTTTAAGTGGCCATTCTTTCTCTAATTTACTGGATTTTTTTTATTGTTTTATTTTTAACTGAGTTGTGGTGCAACTTTAATACCCAACCCATGTACTTGGAGGTGACTTCTCTTTAGTCAATAAATTTTATTTAGTCATCAAAAACAGCCAAGAGTATTGATGACCATTAAAAGTACATGCCTCTAATATAACCATAATTCAACCAAAAATACAGTTCCAGACAAAAAATTGTGACAAGAACCAGGACTGTTGACCTGGGCTGTTGATTTATGTATTATGGACTGGTCATTGTGTGGGCCTTGATGAGCATTCGTCAAGTGCACATATTGAAGATAAGGAATTTAACTGTGTGGATTAGGGGTTGATGTGAGTGGGCCTGGTTTATTTTTTAGGTAATGGGTCAGACTGAGTATTGGGATGTCTAGGCTGTCTTTTTCTTTTGACTGGGTCAAGTAAAAGTTTGTGTTTAATAAGTTGGATTTGGGTATAGAGTTTGATTGGGTTTCCATTCTAGAGTATCTGATAGGTTAATAATCTGTGAGAATGGTTGACCACTGAGTGGCTTCTTGACAACGGCAGCAGTTGAGGGAATGGGGTTGCTGCTAGGCAAGTGAGGGCTCACTGAACAATGAATGAGAGCTAAAAAGTTTGGTGATATCATGCGATGGATCAGGTGTAGTCTGGGAAGCAGAGTTGGGTGCTTTGGTGGTGGCACAATGCAGTCATAAGGTCTGGCTAACAAACCTATGCTTCTTTGTCACTTTACAATTGAGAACAAAGGGTGAGTCAGCGATGAGATGCATTCAGTGAAACTTTAGTGACAAGGCAATCAGAGCAGTAACATGATCAGGGCCATCCAACTCAACACGATGCCATTTTAAGGGCGAAGACCAAATTGAGGCTGCGGGATGAAGATGAGGCTTGTCCATTGACACAAGGAGTGATCAAATGGGGCTCTCAAGTCATCGATGGCAACAGCAATGGGTACTTAGGAAATTGTGTGGGGTCACCAGCATGGCTGGGCTTCAATTTTTTTTTTTTTTTTTTTTTTTTGGGCGATGCACGACAGTGCTTGAAACTAATTAATCAGATATTTGCTCAGATACTAAATTTGACATAGGACAAAATCAAAACAATAACAGAATAAAATTGAAAAAACAGAAAAAATAAAGAATAGGTAACCTAGAAATCAGCACCTAGGCTTGCTTGGAATCAGCACCAAGCAGGAGAGAATAAACCTCTAGAAGTTAGCATCTAAGGTTCAACACTAGACCATTAGAGAATTCCAAGAGACATTTTATTAATCATCAAACTAAAACTTAAGAGTACAATGTTATGCTTATATAGATTAAAGACTTAACCCTAATACTATCTGAATTGGGAAATCCCAAATTTTTTTTTTTTAAAATAACCTTACTCCAGAAAATTAATAAAATAACCAATTTCTTAAATAAAATACAATTGACTCTCCAAAATTAAATAAAACTAAATTTCAATAAATAACTCTTTGCACTTCCCGTATCATATCATACACATGCACAGGCATGCTTGTGCCTAAACATAACCATCCAATTTTTTTTTTTTTGATAAGTTAAAAATGCCATCCATTTATCAATACTCAGACATGTAATTGTATTTATTTATTTAGGTATTCACTATCCATACATCCATACATCTTTATCTCACATGTATGTGTCTTACTAGACAAACCAAACAGATTATCTCCAATTTTTTTTTTTTTTTTTGAACTTTATAAACTCAAAACAAATTCGCTGGTAAAAATGGATAAAATTATATGCCTCTAAAAGAATTTTTTGATGGAAAAACTAAGTGAAAATATATATGCATATATTTGACAATCAAAGATATCACATAAAAGAAGTACTGACTTGAATTATATCATCCTCCACTATGTCCCTCCCATTGATTCTATTGTCCGTGATCACCGGAAATCAAGTGGATGAGTTGCAACTTGAAGAAGTATAGAATGACCATAACAACATGAAAACTTGAGAAATGCATTTGTTTACCTACAACAAAGGCAAAATTCTAGCACTAAGACCAAGCTTGTGAAAATATTTATATACTGATAGACATAAAACCACAAGAGTTATATCAAATAACAATCAGAACGACAAAACACATTGGCAAGTTAGGAAAAGAAATTAGCATAAGTTTGAGGCCTTAGTTTGGCCTTAATCATTTAGGGCTTTTCCTATTGTGTAAGGGTCTTTGAAGGCAAAAATGTAAACCAAGTTCATTCTTCAAGACTTCAACTGAAGAAAGGAAAGTGAAAGGCTGACCCTGGCCCCTTCTTAAACACCAACTACCCCTTTCCCTTCCCAACCTAGTCAAATAAGAATCACTCTGCAAGCAACTGGTGCTAAGCCCTCAACAAAGCAGGAATGCCACATTGGAACTTCATCAAGAAATGGGACAACCACAATGGTCACTAAGGATCGTTGCCCAGTGCTGCTCCCATTTAAGTGGAGTCCTAAGAATGAAAGTTTGGATAATGTTCCACCATTCAACATTTTTTGCTTGATGTGACTGCTCAAAAGACTTGAAATGAAACATCTGTGCTTGGCAGCCAAACATTTTAGAATTGTTCCAGACAATGACCTCTTCTAAATACACATGAGACATCTCCTTTTCAATTTCAGATATCAACCTACCTTTAAGTAGAAAAATAGTCATACAACAGTAACCCTCTTTGGCATTACCCACTGAACTCCAAACATAGCTAAAATGAAGGCCCACAACTCACAAGCATCTATAAAATGAACTATCAAATGGTTCACTGTCTTGCTACTACATCAATTCATACAATCCAATCTCCCAGAGTGATAACTCTTCCAGTCAGATTCTCCCCCATCAGAATCTTCTCCAAAACTGTAGTCCAAAGAAGAACTTTCTTTGGTAACTTTGTGCATCATATACTCTTCCAAAAAAAAAATACATACTTGGCCCCTCAAAGGACTTTATAATAGGATTTGACATCAAACTCACTGTTAACTTTAGGTGTCCACCTCAAAAGATCATGAGCACAACTGCAGGATTTTGGAGTAAAGAGTGTTGATAAAAGATTGACTTATTCCAATTCCCAATCACTGAACGCACATACAAAACTGATGTTCCATGATAGAGACCCTCCTCGAACCAGATGCTCCAAGGAAGAGTATAAAGATGCATCTTTTCCCACTGCAATACAGTACAAATCAGGATATAGCTCTTATAGAGCACCATTACTGCACCATATATCATGCCATAGTCTTAACCTATCACCATCCCCAACCACATAACCAGTACAACTCATGAATGCATCACATCCCAATCCTTTGCACTTCCTCAGGGTCCAAAAAGTAATTGCCTTCCTCTCCAAATCTCCACCACCAGTTCCTCAATAAAGTAACTGGTTTATAACCCCAATACTTGTCATGAAGAGAAAAATAAATAAACAGTGTCATGGTCCTTGTTTAAAAAATTCCATTGGATTCAGTTCAACAAGGTGCAATCTTCACTCAAATATGAGTAGTTAGTTGTTTCTTACAGACCAAACAGTAGTCCATACCATTCCTCCTAATAGTATTGTATCTGAAGTTTATTAGGATAATAAGACTAATCTCCTAGGAAAAATTCATGTTTATAGCACAACATTACTCAGCACAATCAAATAAGCAGTTTAAACCATTCTAATATATGTAAATTAGCAGTAGAACTAAAAATTCATGCCAATCATAGGACTAGAAATCCCAAAATCACCACTAAGCACTGACCTTGAATCAACCAGTTGGCTTCCCTCTGATACTGCTCCGCATTCAGCACCAACCCCGGCTGCAGCACAGAAACCGGCCACCATTTCGGCAACTTCTTCTCCCGGGGCCGAACCCGAGTCCCCGAAACCCTCTCCGACACTCCCACATTGGTTGCCGAAGCTGCCACCGCCGGCGACAACGGATTGCTCGAAACCCTCTTCAAATTCTCCCTCTCCTTGACCTTTCTCCCAACGCCAACAGCAACAACAACCTCTCTTCCCCAAGACTCCGGTCCCTCCGCACCACGACCGGCCCGGAATCCCCGAACCCGGACCGGCCCCGAATAAGCCATAACCCTAATTTCCCCAAAACCCTAAAAGCGAAAACGAGAACGAAGCTACAAAGGACCAAATTCCCGGCGAAGACAACAGTCGAGCGGCGACAAGAGACGAGGATTCGGCGGTTATCGTCGAGAGTGATTAGGGTTCGTAAGTCGTGGTAAGCGTCGAGGGAAGAGGAAATGAAGCGTTGGAAGTTGGCGTGGAGGAACGACGTGGTTTGGTTGAGGTCGATCACGGTTTGGAGCGTTGAGCTGTCGGAGGAGGAGGAGGTGGTGCCGATAGTGGTGGGGGTGGTGGTGGTGAAGGGGGAAGAGAGTTTGGGGTTCCGGCGATAAGTACGGCGGCGTTTTGGGGGTAAAGAAGAGCAAGAGATATGGAGGAGGAGGTGGTGGTGGTGACATTGGTATTGTGAGAGAGAAAAGGGAGTGTAGATGAGTGTGTTTGCAGAGTTCATATATGAATTTGGTATAGACAATAGAGTAGTAGTATATGTATCAGTGTGAAGGTTTGGGGTTAAAGAGATTTTTGTCTGAATGAGTTGTGAATTATGGGAGCTCAGTATAGACTGTATAGGTAGAGATTTTTGTTGTTGTTGTTGACTTGTTTCCTCCTTGATGATGGCTGGAGGAGAAATATATGTTTGTTTGCCCGGAGAAGGGGAAAATTTTGTAAAATGACACCAATCTCCAAACAATATCGTTAGTTAGCAATATTTTTAAACTATTTACTAAACTAGAATCTCGAACTCAATTTTGCCCTAAGAACTCGAGCTTAAGAGACACGGTTTTAGCGTTCTAATGTAGATGACGTCGTTTTTTAATCCACGTAGAATTCGCCTGGAACTCGACCCTTAGAGGCTCAAGTTTGAAATCAATCCTTAGAGGCTGGATTTCTTAAAATGCAATAAAGGCTTGATTTGCAAAGTCTGGTGTATATTAATCCACACGGTTTTCGATGGATCCCTATTTCAAATAAAGCACACTTTAGACCCCAGCTCCTTCTCTATAGTGGGTCTCCCAGGCAATGAAGAAGTTTCTCTCTTCATTCTTGAAGTTTCTCTCTTCATTCTTGTACTCTCACTCTCTCATACAATTCTAACACTCACAGTTCATAAATCCACATTACAGGTAAGGGTATATATCTACACTTCAGAACTTCTAACAATTTCATTGATTTATTGAGTGAGGTTTTTAAGATATTATTCTAAATACTATTCATATTTATTTAGTCGTTAGTGTAAATATTCGCTAGGTTTTTCATAAAAAGTAAAAATTCTTTAAGATATATTAGTATTGTTAGGTTTTTATGATGGGTATGTAATGGATCATGACTCTTTCTTTTGATTTGGTTTGATATTTTTCTTTATCAAAACTTATGTTAGAATGATTTGAAATTCTGTAATGGGTGTGAGTTTTGTCATAGTTGAACAACCAAATTCACTTGCAGTTGCATCTTTAGTTTTTTTTTTTTTTTTTTTTTGCGAGGTCTGTCAAAGTTTCTTGTTTCAAAGGAAAGACCCAACAAGGCATGTAAAATTGTAAACCCAATCTGAGTATGAAATGATAATGAGTGTGTTTTTACATGATGTGGGGTGTGTTTGAAACCTGATAATGTTTTAGTAGCTTTTGAAACCTTGCATTGTATGAAAAATCATAATTCAGGACAAACAGGTTTTATGGCTCTAAAATTAGACATGAGCAAGGCGTATGACAGGGTGGAATGGAATTATCTCCAGAAAGTGATGGAGACAATGGGTTTTTGCACAAGGTGGATCGGTTTGATCATGGAGTGTGTTCGCACAGTCTCATACTCAATTTTGGTGAACGGTGATCCGAAGGGGTTAATCAATCCAACACGGGGCATCAGACAAGGGGACCCACTCTCTCCATTCCTCTTTTTATTATGCACGGAAGGACTACATGGCTTAATCAAAAAAGCTGCAAGAGCAAAGGACATCAACGGCTTCTCAATATGCAAAAGAGGCCCCAAACTAACCCACCTATTTTTTGCGATGATGACTGCTTTTTTTGCAAGGCAAATACTCAAGAATGCGGAAATGTGCTCAAAATTTTGGCGGAATATGAAGAGGTTTCGGGGCAAAAATAAATAAAGAAAAAACATCTCTTTTCTTCAAAGAAGTCCACAAAAGAAGATGTTAAAGAGGAGATTAAGAATGTCTTTGGGGGTGAATGAAATAAGGTCTTATGAGAGATATTTAGGGCTACCCTCATTGGTGGGACGGGGTAAAAAAGCAAGTTTTAATTATATCAAGGAGAGGGTGTGGAGGAAATTACAAGGGTGGGAGGGGAAGCTCATTTCTCAAGCCGGTAGGGAAGTCCTTATCAAAGCTATTGTTCAAGCCATTCCCACTTATGCCATGGGTTGTTTCAAATTACCCTTGAGCCTTTGTCATGAAATTGAAGCAATGGTTAAAAAATTCTTTTGGGGGCAACGAGGTGACAAAAGGAAAATACATTGGGTCAAATGGTCGGAGTTGACAAAATCAAAATTACAAGGAGGATTGGGATTTAGAGATCTTACTCTCTACAATGACTCTCTCCTTGCCAAGCAAGCATGGCGGCTCTTACATGATGAAGGGACTCTCTTCTACTGCAATTTTTAAGGCAAGATTTTTTCCCGATGTTCGTTCATGGAAGCAAAAGAATCGAACCGGTTCCTATGCTTGGAAAAGCATTTTGAAGGGGAGAGAGGGTGATCCAAATGGGAGCTAGATTTCGGGTGGGTAATGGAAAAATATCAAAATATGGCAAAGACCACCGGCTGCCCATAAAGCACCCTCCCGTAGTTTCATCCCCAATCATAGAATCAATGGAAGAAGCCACGGTGGACTGCCTCATTGACAAAAACACGGGTAAATGGGATGCTGAAATGCTTCAGGGTGTACTCATTCCAGTGAAGCGGAACTTGTTCAAAGGATACCTCTGCCTCGATGCCAAACCGAGGATACTTTGTATTGGCCTTTCACCGCCGATGGGCGTACAATTGCAAATCCGGGTATAAATTCCTTAAGGACTTGGAGGAAAATGCAGAGGATGGCACTCACCTAGAGGCGGACAAGAAGTTATGGAAATGCATTTGGTCCCTACACGTCCCAAACAAATACAAGAATCTCTGGGCGTGCTTGTAGAGAATCCCTTCCAACGAAGCAAAATCTGTCCGGAGAACAATAATACATAATCCTAGCTGTGGGCCGTTGCTCCTTACAAGCAGAGTACCTTGCATGCTCGTGGAGTTGCACGGGCTTGGATGAAGTGTGGGAAGGTGACAGTGGAACTTCCGCTCAAGTTTTCTTTTGATGATTTCAAAGGGTCATGGCACTGGATTTATGAAAATGGGAAGCCTTTGGACCTTTTCGCTATTCGTGTGGGAGCATTTGGAACCAAAGGAATAAACTAAGGCTGAATCACACGTCTTTGCCTTACCAAAGATTTGCGAAAATGGCAGAGGAGAGTTGGAATGAAATTAGAAGAAGCAATCTCGGGTCTAGCCGAATAAACTCAAGCTCAACGTCTCGGACTAAGTGGACAAAGACTCCGCACCGGATAGCTACAAGATCAACTTTGATGGAGCCCTTTCAAATGATGACAACAAATCTGGGATTGGTGTTGTTGTACGGACCTGTGGGGGGGAGGTTATTGCTTCACCGTTCAAATGAGATGGCCCAAGCTTACCACCAATGGAAGTCGAGGCATTAGCAAAGTAGAGTCATGGAATTTGGAAGCGAGTTAGGACTTCTTAGAGCCACTGTTGAGGGTGATTCGGAAGTGGTTGTCAAGGCCCTCAAATGCAAAGAATATGGTTTAGCCCCTTACGCCCATTTAATAAAAGACGTGTCGTTATTCTCCGACTCCTATTCGTAATTGTCATACTCTCATGTAAAGAGAGATGGTAATAAAGTTGCTCATAGTTTAGCTAGGCTAGCTTTGTCAACACCAAACCTGCATCTTGTGTGGATGGAGGATGTTCCATTTCGCACTTTACCTTTCGTTCAGCCTGATTTAGCCGCTCTTTAGTTTTTTCAATAAAAGTCTTCCTTCTCAAAAAAAAAAAAGTTGTAATTTTTGTACTTTCACTAGATAAAAGGTTTTGTAATTGATGTTAAATGAAAGAGATAAAATATGTCACTAACATATTACACTTTAATAGGTTCATAATCACAACTCAAGATAATTGATATAAATATATATTACGGTGGACCCCTTATCAATTCTAATGAGATTGATGGATTCCGATTTAAAGGGCCGAGTATCGAGTCCTATTATATGGTGATACGTCGTAAGTTGAAGACGTTGAATAATTTGAAGATGAAAATTGTGGAAGAATTGAATTTGAACCTTGCTTTTTATGACATAAAGATTATTTACCGTTACCTACAAGAAGTCCTCCATAAATAGATAAATTACAGGTATATGGTGATCAAACAAGATAAACATTTATTCCTAGAGGCATAAAGAACAACGAATAAGTGAATAACAATGAAGCATATTCATTTAATATTTTCTTTTCAAAACAATAAATAAATAATTTAAAAAAAAAAAAAAAAAAAAAAAAAACAAGAAAACAAACGTAACAATGAAGCAAGTAACTTTTATGACAAATTTGTATATTTCTCATAAAAATAGTATTAAAATATTTATAAAATGATCCATTAACAAATGTTTTAACGGCACCTATTACCCGGACCTTATTCTTAAATCATTCTAATGGTGGTAAGAATTACAAGTAACATTGAAGTAAGAGTGTCCTCTATGACTGTAAGATATATTATCTTTATCTTTAAAATGTGATGAAGAGGCCAAAGATTATTAATTATATTTGTAGCATAAATGGTAATGTTTATTCTAAATCATTCTTTTTTCTTTTTTTTTGAGAAAATATTCTAAATCATTCTAGCAATAGAAACTTTCTATTAAAAAAAAAAAAAAATCTCTAGCAATAGAAAGAACTATGACTAACATTAAAGTAAGCAATTACAGGGCCTTTATGATTTTATCAAAAATAAAAAAGTGGCCTTATGATTATAAGAAACGGTTCGTTTCTTCTATATTTTAGGGTATAAAATATTACTTATTTCTTTCCTTATTGAATTATTCCTTCTTCTTTTTTTTTCAATTTAGTCTACCGTCTTATAAAACTGCATCAATCCAATCGTTTTCATATAAATCTATTGGCAAACGATGATGTTTAAAATCTTTTTTTTTAATTAAAAATTAAACTAAAAGAATACCTTTCTTAATTCATGGTAATTTTTAATGGAGTATGAGGCAAATTATACTATATAATATTCATCTTGTCCTAGGGTTTCGCATATTTTTGTTTGTGGTCTTATATTTATACAAAATAATTAAAAAAAAAAAAAAAACTAACTAACTAATTAATGCCCCTTAACAAATTCAAACGCTAAAGCCTCTACTAATTTTTTTTTTCTCCTCTCATCTCGAATTTTCTGTTTCAACTTTCAAACTCTAGCCTTTTCAATACTTTGAAGAATAGAGAACAAAAAGGTTGAAATTAATATATATTTTTTAAGAGCAAATCAAGTTAGTGTTGGTTTGGGAGATGATGAAAGTTTCAGTTTATTTTAGAATTTTAGCTTCTTTTTGGTAATATTCATGAATCCTATTATTTCTTGGTACTATTCATGGGTCTCATCGTACTATTCTGCTAGCTTTTAACTTTTTTTTTTCTACACTTTTAATAAAAAGTTTTCATTTTCAGCTAAATAAGTTGTTTCCAAACAAACCTTTAATCAACACATGTATACAACTACGGATATATTGCTACATTTTTAATACTTTTACATTAATTTATTTTCTCCGTTTATTTTAAAGAATCAAATTAAATGTCTAAACATGATATATTCAGATTACTCTCTTGCTTTGATTGTTAGTAAATATGAATTGGTTTCTTTCGTTTTGTTATTTTGGCGAGATAAAATATATATATTTGTAATTGATTTTTTTTTTGTTATTATATCAATTTTTTTTTAAATTTCTTTTTTAATTCTGTCTTTAAATCCTGCCCCCTTGAATTAAAATCTTGGCTCTGCCACTGGCTTCACTCATATTGAGTCATATCATCAGCCATGTCACCATTTTTTTTTTATTGATTTGTTCCTCTAAATATCTTTTGGTAATATTAAATTGTCCAAGATATTATTATGCGGAAAAAATCATCCAAGATGAATGTGTAAGGTCAATTGGTTAATATATTTGATATTATCAAGAAATTAGAAGAACAAATCAATAAATTAAAATTTTAAATAAAAGAAAAAGAAAAGAAAAGAGGGTGACGTGGTTGATGATTCGGTCCATTAGGTCTAATCTAGTCCCCTTCAATCCACTTTAATCTATTTCAATTTAATGTGGTCTATTCCAGTCCACTTTAATCCATTTGGTCATACTTTGATCCATTCCATCCAATTTCTTTGTTCCATTTCAGTGCACTTACTTAAGAATGAGAAAAGACAGATTTGGGTTGAAAGTGTCTATTTTATATTTGAATTTATTTAAAAATATAGATGAAAAAATGGTATTATTTTTAATTATTTAATTTAATGATTTGTGCTATTATTTTTTTTTCTTATGCTTTTTTTTTCTCCATCTTAGCTAATATTAGTTTTTTAGTTTTTTTTTTTTTTAGTGGATTACACAATTTTAGTGCTTTGATATGATATAATTTGAATTAGAAGTCCAATTTCTAAGTCAAATAAAAATTAGAAGATTGCTATAACTATGTTTTTCGTAAACTTTTAAATGATACACCTAAGCAAATGAAAGCTTTTTTTTCTATTGACATGCGAATCTCATCTTGCAATGTATAAGTTATTCGATATACCATGACAAAAATTCCTTTATAAAAAAATTTATTATCCTCTTCAATCTCTAACAAGAATGATAGTATATATTTTCATACAAGCATTCAAAATAGTTAATATAAAAATAAAAATCAAAATGATGCAAAACAAGCTCTTTGTGTGTGTTTGGTTTCCACTTAAAGCTGCGTTGCGTTTTTGAAGCTGCGTTGCGTTTTTTTTTTTTTTTTTCACGCATTTTGGAGTAATGCGATTCTTGTTCATTGAACAAGAACCGCAAATGTTGACTTCCCACAAGAAATGCTTGATGTATATGTGCACTGTTCATGGACCCACAAATTACACTTTTCAGCAACTTTTTAATTAAAAATGGGTCTCACGATACTATTCACACATTTAAAAATTATTTTGTTACAGTTTTTTCAGTTTTCAGATTCAGCAAAATAAGTTCTATCCAAATTCCAAACAGACCCTTTATGTTGGTTGGAAGAAGAACCATAATTTTTACATAATACAAATTTACATACATACATACATACATACATATATATATATATATATATATATATATATATATCAACAGAAAACAAAAAACAGAATTGAAAATTGTCTCAGTCATTGCTTGGGCCGACGACTAGTGACCATTAAAACTCTAGTGAGAAGTGGTGAATTTTGTAGAAGAAGGTAGATTTAAGAGAAGGCAAAAAGGTTCAATCAGTAATCTATGACATGTCCAGTTTGGATATCCAATACTATAACTAATTTGTTGCTAGATCATTTACAATTCTTTTTGTAAAGCAGCTCTTACATCGCACGGTACGGTGTTTGCAACTAGTTTATACTAATAGCCCATGAAGAAGAGCCCTTACAACTCTTATTAATCAAGCTCTAAAAAATCAAGAAACAAACCTCTAACAAATTGACAAACTCCAATTAGTTACAAGTTACAACGTATTGAAAAATAGAGTAACTGACTTAACTAATCTTCTGTTACACATAGTTAAGAGTCCCTTATTGTTCTTATTATTAGTGAAAAAGAACACATCTTCCGAACCCATCCCAGAAGTAACTGGGACCAGAAAATATTGACTTAGTGTCCTTATTCTTTGTGAAAAAGAAACTGTGACCATATATTTGAACGAAGGAAGACGAGGATGAGGGGAGTGAAGGTGACAAAAATCAAAATGTACTAAATTTAGTATATTTTAGTCACCTTCCCCACTATCCACTCGTCAGGCTGGCCCTTTCCATTCCAAGCATACCCTAAAGGAATTAGTATCCATATTTTAGGCATGCATGATTAAGCCATTGAGTACCAGGAAGACAAAGGGAATACAATTGTTTCGTACAATAAGTTAAAAGGCTAGAACCAGGACTCAACAAGTCCATTTTGCTCAGTTTAAGCAAAAAGTTAGGACTCTCCCACGTTAGAATGGGGGTAGCAAGTATAAAATTTTCAATTGTACAATTGAAATATCACTTTTCATATTGAGAATGAATAAACAACAGTTCTCTTCTTTTTTTTTTTTTTGTTTTTTTTCCTGCAGCAGTCTAGTATCAATATCAAAACACTTTCTATATAAAAAATGATATATTGGGAAGAAACGGGGTCAAAAAAATATTTGAAACTCTTAATATTTTTTTTTTTAAAAAAACATTCACCATTAGTAAAACTGAATAGTTGTATTGAATTCGGGGCAGGAAGTTGGAGATCCGGGCAGGAAGACAGGTATGTCTCCCTATCAAAATCTCAGAGCAGCAAAAACCCAGGTCACCCACCAGCTTCTATACTGCACATTCATCCATGAAAAGCTTTACGCCCCAACTAGAAAATCCCATTAATGGGCAAGGGATCCCAAAAAGTAGAAGGCTATTTTTCTTAATTTTATTTTATTGAGTAATTGGAGACCTGGCTATCTTTTGTACCATCCTATAAATCCTGCCAAAAGAATTTCTTCAAGAAAGTTCCTGCAATAACATTCAAAATAATACAGCTTGATTATATATTGGGTGGCAATTGAATGAAGAAACAGAAAGTATACCATTCTAATGTCATACATACATCTTAATAAGAGCATCTTCCTTGTAAATGAAAAACAGATTAAAGATCAAAATATCACTAATGTTTTTGTATCGGGTAGCATTCGAATATAGAATCATGAGGGAAATTATTCCCAAGCCTCCCATCTCCAGCTACCCATCAGTTCCACCAAAGCAGGCATTACCAAGACAATTTTAGTTGGCCTGTTAAACTAAAATTGCTGGGTAAGGCATAAACTTTCCACCATCCCCTCTCGAGACCAACTTAAACTAGCAATACAATTGGATGCTTCGATGAATTAACCTTTTGTCCCTATTCCAAAGTATGAAGATCAATAGATATATCTGGCTCCTGAAGAATACCCAGCACCCGAAATGCAAACCCAAGAAAGAAACAAAGATGTACAGTCTAAATTAAGTGTTTGGCTTTAGTCTAAATTCAAAAGATTCCAATATGCATGTTGTGATAGCAAATGCGACAGAGATTAAACCAAGAGCATATAGAGAGTCAGTAACATACTTAAAAGAGTAACCTCAGGTGGGAAGAAGTGGCTTTCTCTCATCAGATCCTACAAGATGACTTGCCTGTAGAGGGGAAAATTAATATGCACATAGTGAGCAAAAGTATGACATAATAGAATTCGACTCTGCAAAACAAGGACTGCAGGTTCACACCTCTTCACTTGCTCCTGCTGCCATATTTATAAAAGAATCCTTTGACCTGAAGAAGGAATAATAAATTCATAATTAAAATGTAGAATAAAGAATGTACAAGTCACAAAGTTTCCCCAACCCCCCAACTGAAGCAAATGCCCAATGATACTATTTAAAAATCAAGGCACAAAAAATCAGCAAAAAATGAGCCTGTACCTTTGATTTTCATGAACATCTACTAGCTCAAGCTTCCCATTTTGTTGTTCATCTCTGACTTTAGAAAGGGGTGAAAAGAACTAAAGGGAAAAAAGAAGCAGAAGATCAAAAAGACTGATTAACAATAAAACACTTCTCTCTTTTCTCACTTTTCATCCATCCAAAAAGTTTGTCTCAAATTACCTGGTGCATTGAGATAAATACAATAGAAATTCCTAACAAAAAGTTTACAGTCAAAGTATGACCAAACATCACAGCAGATGCTATGCCCGTAAAGATTGTGGCAACCGTTGAGGAGTACTTCTTCAAAATTGTATCTGAAAATTTCAAATGCATCTCAATAAGCTCAATAAATATGATTGCTAAATACATACACCCACCGGTGGTGGGGGGGATGGGGGGACAAAACAAAATACACACACAAACAGAGAGAGAGAGAGAGAGAAAGAGGAAGAAATAGTTATATACATAATTTTTTTTATAAGTAATAAAGAATTTTATTAAATAAAATTAGTCCTTAAATACATTTAACAAATAGGTAAACATATTATTACCTGCATATTTGAAGAAAAATGATGATAGAATTCCTTGTGCTGCATTGTTAGCTATCAGAAGCATGGTAGCTTTTGAATGACCTTCTAAGATATCAAAGCTACTAGGACCTGAAAATTTAACATTGTGATTTCTGAGGCCCACAGCTTAGTTTGATTACAAAAAATGCAACAGTTTATTGGCAAGGGTACATTTACGAGTTTGATAAAAATGACTTCATTGTACTTCACATTGTTCTCGAAACAAAGATCAATAAAAAATCAAAATGGGCTTTTAGTTTTACACTATATTTGGGAGCATATAAAAGAAATTTTATATGTGGAAGTTTATAAAAGAAATTTTAAACGAATGGAATGAAATACGGTGTACTTTTCCTAGTGTGTGGAAGTTTATCAAAGACAGAATAGAAATCAAAGAAATATATAATTGTATATACCCTTCAACTTTCATTTGCCCTTTTTTTTCTTTAAAAAAAGGATAAAATCCGTATTTCATCTTCAGGAATGAGTGTTTCTCCAATTTTTGGGAGGAATGCTTACGTGGGAACGGAATGGAATCGGCAATTCCCTCACTGCCATTTCATTCCTACACACTAAACTCTCAAACAAGGGAATAGATGAAATATCCTTTAAAGATCTCCTTCTTATTCCACTCCTTCCAAACTAGGGATGGCAACGGGACAGGTGACGCCCCCACCCCTGCTTCGAGGTAGGGGGTTTGACCCCACCCCCACCATCGCCCCTGCACAACCTGACCTGTTGCCATCATTTGGAACTAACAAAATTCCACCTAATCCCACCTCATCCGTTCTTGACAATTGCTTTCAAATTCTGAACTTACATACTCTGGATCCCCCTTCAAAGTTTATAATTAACTACTTGCTAATAGATTTTGACTAACACTATTTAATTGCTTTGTGCAAAACAGAAAACAGAAAATTTATTGACCCAGATTTGGATGTGCTCAGAACATGCATGAAACCCCTTCTAAAGGAAATAATGAAATTCAATGAAGAAATTTTAATCCAATCATCATTCCTCACTACCCCATCCATCAATTACACACAGAACAAAACTCTTCAGAGAATAAAACAATTTAGAATAAGCAGAGAGTTTATTAATAAATAAATAAGGCAGGGAGTAACTAACAAGGCAAAATTAGAAAAATATGGTCTCATATATATTTCACAATAAAATTTCTACATCAGAAACCAAACATTGAATTTCACAACACAGAACCACATAATACCCCCAACCAAACCATTATTTATCCTAACTTGGCAGGATGTTCTGCAAATCATACAACTCCAGCCACAAACTATGGATTTGAGGTCATAGCCTCATAGGAGTCTTTGGAAATGAGAGTTATTGGATTTGGGGTCATCGGAAGACAAGGATCATTACCGTTGATGAATATAGCCTCCATGGCAACAGAGATAGAGATTGACAGCAAGGAGAGAGAGGGGGGAGGGACGGGGGCTAGGTTTTGATAACTAATCAATGGAGAAAGAGAGGGAGAGAGAGAGGGAAGGAAGGGTGGCTAGGGTTTGTGAATGAAAAGTGATGAGTGATAGTGTTGTTAGATAACTTTCAATATTTTTAAGCCATAAAAATAAAATATTTAAAATATATCAGTTTGGACGTAGGGCAGGGGAGCCAGGATGGGTGAGGAAGAGTACACAGGACCCACCCCAAACCTTCAACCATTAGGCGTGGGTCAGGATGGGTCTCTGTGGGTCATCTATCCCTATTCCAAACAGAATGTTCAGAAAAAGTGAGCCAAAACCAATTATAGTATCAGAAGCAGCCATTAAATTTTACTATCATTTTCCATGATGGACTGCCATTTTCATTTTCATTAATTTCCTCACTTTGGCTGAGGGATTTGCACAGTAGGTTGACACGAAATATATCAACACAATTTATTCTCTGCCAGATTTACAACAGGTCATTCTTTTTCCCAAACATATCTAAACGTACCTATCTTTCTAGATTTAGAAAACTGTGAAGGCTAACTAAAGCTATTTTCTACACTAACTGAATATAAGTAATTCCTAAAAGAAGAGAAGGAAACACGAAGATATTCAGCCACAACTAAGCAAGTTAATTATGTAACATAATCAACCAAATGGTAAGGAAGTGAACTGCCAACAACATTAAAGTACAGTTGAATAAATTAAACTGCAAAATTTTATTCTTTTTCTTTTTTTTTCTCTTTTTATAAGTAAAAAAAAAACTTATTAGAAAAGGAAAAGAGAATGCCACATAATTATGTAAAATACTAAGGCCATGATCCCAACTAGTTTATGCAATCAGCAACATGAAACCTTTTTTTTTTTTTTTTTGATAAGTAATAAAGATATATATTGAAGAAACTACCTTATGCAGAAAAACATAAAGCAAATAGAAAAGTACAATTGGAAAGATAGAGAAAAAAGAAAAAAGAGAGAAAGGAGAGGAGACTAATTATACATGAGAGAACTGAGGAACAAAGGGAGGGAATCACTAGAGGTGAATCCCCAGGCCCTAGACTAGTCAAACAGAGAGCCACCGAAAGAGGCCAATAACTGGTCATCCGAACTTTCCATGTCCTCAAAAGTCCTCTTGTTTCGCTCCCTCCAAAGACACCACATCAAGCATAATGGAGCTAAGTTCCAAATGCTAGACACATGCTTTCCAGGCCAGTTCCACCAACCAAATAAAGTATCCGCAACCGATCTTGGCAAGACCCAAAAGATCCCAAAAGATCTAAACACCAAACTCCACAATCGATAAGCTTCATTACAATGAAGTAACAAATGATCCACTGTCTCCCCATTACAACGGCACATGATACACTAGTCAACAAAAACCATCCTTCTACCCCTCAAATTGTCACCTGTAAGGATCCTATCCCATACAGCAGTCCACACAAAGAAGGAAACACGCCGAGGAGCCTTAACCTTCCAAACACCTTTCCAAGGGAAAATAATGGGCAAGGGGTTTCTCAACTTATTGTAAAACGAGCGGATATTAAAAGCCCCATTCTTTGTCAACTTCCATCGCATACGATCACCATTCACAAGTGGGGGAAGATTTGCACCCAAAGTGCGGAGAAATTCATCCACAACACCCATTTCCCAATCATTTGGTCTCCGAATAAAAAGGACATTCCAACTTCTCCGATCCTCTATCCCCAACCGCTCAAGAGAAGAGGCCACCGATGCCTCTTTATTAGAAACAATCCCATACACACTCGGAAAGGTCAAGTGAAGTGGAGAGTCCCCACACCATTGATCTGTCCAGAGTTTAACTCTATCTCCCACCCCTACCACAAAGCGAATATTTTTTCTAAAATCCTCCCACCCCATGCGGATACTTCTCCACAAGCCACACCCATGAGCCCCTCTACCTAGCTTGGAAGTCCATCCGCCCCATTCTTCCCCAAACTTGAGAGCTACAACTCTTCTCCAAAGCCTTGTCTCCTCAAGCCCAAACCGCCATGAAACCTTTTTCTTGACATTCACTTCTCTGATTAGCCTATTCTTTATCCTTCTTTTCATGTGGCTAGATCATCTCAAACAACATTCCACTTTCTTTGCCCTTAATGACACACCAACTTCTCACAAAGGCAATCTGTATCTTTTTTCTCCTTTTTTTATTGCCAATTATCCACCAGCTGAACTTAATATCTGAATATGTTGGATGTTACCTACCCAAAATTTTCATCAGAAATCAGTGACGGCCAAAACACCACCTCATAAGATTTTCTTTGTATTTTATTTGGTGCCTTCAATCACACATCACTAGAGATGCACTTATTTACTAATTTACTTGACCCGTTCTATTTTGATTGAAATATAATCAAATTATCATTTGTGTGGTTGCCTTCATGGGTAGAAATTCTTTTTTGTGATAAATGCCATCTGGTTGCAAATAAACTGAGTTTAAAGTAAATAGTTATACATAAAGAGCTAGTACTTGTGTCAGGTTCACACGTCCCTTGTCATGACTTGCACATTCTATTGATTGCGTACACTAGGAACATTATATACTTGGAAGGACTAGTTTAATCAGGTAACCACAGCCTACCGGGACAAAATAGGATTATCTTCCAATGATTTAAGCAGGAATTTAGCATTCAGAGGCAAATTAGTTAGTAGATTGATCTTAGGTTCAAATCCATAAAAAAAAAAAAAAAGATTAACATTGTAGTAACTTTTGAACATAATAGTTGTATACCTTAGATATAAAGATAGATGAATTCAGGTCCAAATATATAAGTTTCAAACATATTTTATAAAATATATCATGATCAGAACACATATAGATTCAAAAAAACAGAGGCACTTGGAATTAAGTTTTCGTTCCTACAACCCTTTAATTGAATGCACAAAAATAGTACCACTATTTACCAAGAATGTTAAACAAAAATGTTCCTATCAAGACACACAGACGCATTTCCACAAAAACCAAAATTTTGAACCCAAAATCCACCATAAAGGTTGCATCTCTCATAAGGGGGTAGACTTTCTCTCATAAAAAGTACTCTATATAGTCTACCTACTTATCTTCTTTCCCTTTTCCAAATTCAACTGATAAAGCAAATCATATAGAACAACTTCAACAGTATTTTCTTTGGAGTGGTTTGGGAGATGATTCAAAACTTCACCTAGTGAATTGGTCTAAGGTATGTTCTCCTATTTGGTCTGGGGGTCTAGCAATTAGAAATCTGAGATGCTTTAATGAAGCATTATGGAGAAGGGTAATAAGGGTTAAATAAGGAAGTGAGGAGGGAGGTTGGTGCTCTAATTCTATTCCAGGCTCCTATGGGGTGAGTTTAAGGAAAACTATTAGTATTGGTTGGTCTACTTTTTCTCTCTATATGCAGTTTGAGATTGGAGATGGGACTAGAGTGAAATTTCGGCATGATGTCTACTGTGGGGAGAATCCTTTGAGTGTGTGTTTTCCAAAATTATTCAAAGTCAACAGTGTCAAGGAGGCTTATGTGGCTGATCTCATGCAATTCCCTAATGGGGTTCATTATTGGGACTTGGGAGTTCTTGCATGCAATTCAGGATTGGGAATGGGAATCTTTGTCTAATTTTTTGGATGTTATATATGGAGTCTCGTTAAGGGGTATTGGTGAGGTTAAGAAATGTTGGATGCCTACTAAGAGTAGGGCCTTTGAGGTGAGCAATTATCATTGGGCCTTGTTTGGCGTATGTAATCGATCCTTCCCTTGGAGAAGCATTTGGAAGCCAAAGGTTCCTTCCAAAGTTGCGCTCTTTATTTGGGCTGCAGCTTGGGGAAATATTTTGACTATTGATAATTTATGTAGGAGGAAGGTGAGGATTCTGGATTGGTGTTATATGTACAAAAGGAATGGAGAATCGGTAGATCATCTTTTATTAAATTGCCCTATTGTTTTTGAGTTGTGGTCTATGGTGTTCACCTTATTTGGTATTATATTGGGAAATGCCAAAAGATCGTGGTTGAGTTCCTAGCATGTTGGCAAGGAAAATTTGGCCACCATCATAATGGTTTTATCTAGATGGTTGTCCCTTATTGTTTGATATGGTGTATTTGGCGAGAAAGAAATAATCAGTGTTTTGAAGACTCTAAAAGGACAATAGTAGACTTAAAAAAAGAAATTCTTTAAAACACTATCGGATTGGATGTCTATCATAAGAAGTCCTTCAATTTCTTTGGTTTATGATTTGATGGATGTTGTGTATTTATTTGTTTTGGTCCCCTGCTATATACTTCTTGTATATTTGGGTAACTCCTTTTTATGAATTTGAATAATATTTTCTTTACTAATCCAAAAAAATAAAAAATAATCATGACAAATGAACTTGAGTGAAGCAGAAAACTCTTCACATGGATAGAGTCATAAATAATAACAGAATTGAATGATAGCATACAAGCATGAAAATTAGAGAAAACCCCACAAGGAAAATGGACAACTGTGTGCCAATATACTATCGTAGGCTTCGTTTCAATAGAATTCAAACGTCCTCCTTAATATCCATGAAGCAGGAACAAAGGGTATGGCACAGATACATTTACACACATAATGGAATAACAAACCATTTACGGAAAAAGGGAAAAGAAAGTGTTGACATAAAAACTCCTTGCATTTCTCCTGACAATTATATTCCTGTTTCTACAACTAAAAAAATATATTTGTATTTTACCAAACCAGATGTGCCCAAAACCTTTTTCTATGAATTTCAGTGCTAAAAGATCTAGTTTTAAATCCTGGATATGTCCAAGTATCATATACATATTGGGAAGTATCCGCAAAGAACCAGTTTTTTATATAATAATGATACAGAATACTACTCCTTCATTTAGCTATATTTGTTGGTTATGCCAATATAATCTGAAATGCCATTTTTTTTTCTTGTCAAGTATTATCTGAAATGACATGCTATTAAAAATAAAGATTCATGTGCATACCTTTGACAATGGCAGTTACCAATATTCCTAGAAGGTTGAATATAGCACCATACCCATATAAAAATAAGTTCTGCAAGCCAAAATTACAGAGATTCAAATTGTAGACATTAACTTCCTTTATATACTTTCATTAATTAACAGATATTGCAACTGAAATACAACATGATTCTGTATGTCAGATATGGAAAGAACATTAAAAACAGAATTAGGATCTTGTAGATTGAATCTAAGGCCAATTGACCCAAATATAATGGACAATTCCTAATTTATCTCCTTCAGGCCAATTAAGAGTGTGTTTGGGTGAGCTTATTTTCATTGGTTTATTTTGTTTGAAAAATAAGTTGTGTGCAAGTACAATTGTACATAGAAATGGCGAGGCTTTAAAAAGCTGTACATAAGTTGACCAAAGTAAGCTGGCATTTTAAGTTAAATCAAACTGACCCTAACAAACCCAAAAAGACAGGACCAGGAGCTCCAGTGAATTTATCACCAGCAGACATGGTCCACAAACACTTGCTTTCTTGACTTCCAACAACAGAACCGAAGAGCCCTTCAACTTTCTTTGGTGAATTATGCTATAAATTAAAATTATATCTCATTTTCAAAAATTTCACTTTCCAGCCTAGGGAACAACCACACCCAAATTTCACTCAATATGCTTTGACAAACATAATGAGTAGCCCCTCCCAGATATTCATAAAAGCATTAACAAACCATTTTCATATGATGCAAGGGGAAAAACAGGCATACTGCATATAACTCATAGTTTGATAAAAGAGCAATATTTACTATACATCAAGCACAGGCCGTACTTGCTATATTCCTTGATCAAATAATGCAATTTTAAACCTCAAATCATTGCACCAAGTGAAACTAATAAATTAATTATACATGATCCTAGTATGTTACCTGGAGGTAAATGCTTGTATCATATTGACTTTTTAGAGCGTACTCATTGTAGACAGATGCCAAAGATGGAACAGTTACCTGTATATAAAATTATTTACATTAGCCTCCAAAATCCACAGATAAGTTTTGAAAATAAGAAACACAATGTAAACAGAGTAGTTTTTCCAAACTTCCTTCTTATCAAGCATTCCAATTGTCCATGTTAAATAAGAGGACAATAAATACCAGAAGTTACTTACAAAGACCAATGTGTACATGTATGCGCCCGTTGCGACTGGAAGACCCAAAGCAGTGGTACCTTCAGGCAAAGAACGCAACTGATTTACACTAATTCCAATGAGCAGCAGTGCAAGAGCTTCCCACTGTAGCAAAACAAATGAATCAGCAACATACCATACAATTATCGAGGCACAGAGAGGTGTTATCAATAGAGAACCCCAAAGGTGTTAACATTGCCAAGCTCTCATACAACATTGAAGAACAAATGACGATAGAAAGAAGAAAATTTTTTATTTCTGAGCAAGATGAGGTGCAACTAATATATGATACTAACCTGAATTATGGAAAACCGGCGTCTCATTATAAACTTCAACAAAACAGCAATTACTAAAACCTGCATGTCAATGACCAAACATCAAATCTTTACAAGACTTTCACTATTTCTACAAAATATATATAAGACTAAAAATGAACATTAAGACAGTTTTCACCAAATCACTAAACTAAGGTTCAGATTAAGCAAAAATATTACAAGGCTTCATTTTTTCTTTTGAGTTTCCTTTTTCCTACTCTTATTGACAAGGGCCAATAATGGAAGCTCATGATGGAGCCATATGATCCTGTGTATTTTTGTTTCCTTGCTCTCACTCAAATACACCATCTATCATACCAAGTGGAAGTTCAGCTTCAAAACTAACTTGAATAAGAGTAAAGATCAAAACTGTAAAAGGGCCCACATAATAACCAAAATCAAATTATAAAAAGCAAGACACATAATAAAATTACTGTGTAAGAAATTGCTGATACTGTGTACCTCTCATATTGATAAAAAATATGTTCAATATCAAAAGATTAAAAATGCATGTTTACAGCCATAACAAGTATGCTTCTACAGGATATTGAAAATGACACTTGACATATATGCCAAAAATATAACACAAGTAAGGAGAATTCTGTTGAATCCAGCTAAACTATTATCATTAGTGGACAATGTAAAATGTAATAATGAGCATTTTTTTCACAGCAGGTAATGTTAGTGGCCATGAGAGATACAAATAGCAAAGCTAAGAAAATGGCAAGTAATATCACTAAAATACCATTTACAAAAGAAATAAATCTCAAAATACCTTCAAATTGCTCAGCATCTTCACTGTTGCAGGATTGAAATATAGCTGCATAACAGATGACCTTATATCAATCAAGTTATAACTTTAGACAAACACACAAGTCCTGAAAATGCCAGTAACAGGATAACTTATGGTGAAGACAGCTCTATTCTAAATAAAAAGCAGCAAATGATGTCAAAACACCTAGGAAGCCTACACACCCAACCATATTTGGTAGTGAAGACTGCAGACACCAGCCTAGGCAGGTAACCAGCTGCCATATGTACATAACATGGCATACATAATATACATTGAAGGAACACCACACATTGCATCTACAAACATTGTTTCCAGATATTTGCACAAACCACTAATCCTTTTCTTGTTGCAATGGCTCTAAGAGCTTAATATTCTGGTCTAATCAGAGCCCAAGGACCATCACAGGAGATAGACCATAGATATTCCAGTCATAATCAGAGTCTATTCACATGGATGAGCATGACCCAAATATGTAATGGAGGTGGAAAATTATTACATGAGATAAGCTTATTCAAAGGCAAACAAAATAATTTCACTATACTCTCAAATGGAACTTGCTCAAGGAGCTGAAATATTGCTCCCAAGATATATTTTAATAATTTTTCAAGTCAGATACTCAGGTGTATTTTGGATTTTTTGTATTGTTCCCAGCAGCTTTAGTTGCACCTAATTATACATATGGCCAATTTTCATTTCTTGATTTTGGTTAATATGTGGGCCATTTGGGATGCACTTTAATTGCATGCTCAATTAACTTTGAGAAACTTGGTCCCAAAGCTGCATAGTTAGATGCCTATATATAGTTTATTGATATTTCAGCAGTTAAGAAAAAGGATGGAAAACCCAGCTGCTTGTTTGATACATGATGCACCCATCACTTGGGTGTGATGCTCAAGAACCCTAAGGTGATATTAAGTTGATCTTTCTCCCCTCTCTATTTTCTTTTTCATTTGCTATTTGCAGCATTCCAGTCTCTTTACTCAGATTATTCTATCTCCAAACCGACAAACCTAAGCCATTGAGTATCTAGAATACTGCCATTGCAGTGCAAACACACCCAGACTCTTAGCCCAAAAAAGACAGCCTAGGTGGCCAACAATTCCAGGCACTGGTCTATGCATGGTATTGACATACAAAGCTTGCAGAATAATCAAGTCTATATTCAAAGAAAAGATTAAAAAAATTATTAAATTATATTGTATAGATAAAAAGAGAGATAGAAATGCTATCCAAAAGCATAAACATATGGTAAGAGGACCTATATAGGAATCTTACCTGCATTGTGAACTTTAGATAGTTATTGATAGCATAAAGAAATGCTGGAACAGCAAGAAGCACATTGTTTCGAGCTGCCTGCAAGAATAAGAAAACATCCTTCTGAAATTAGAGGTCTCCAATGTGAGATGTCAAAGTAAGCAACATGCTAACTCAAAAATGGGTGACAAATACACAGGATGAGAATATTTTTTAAAACATAAAAATTCGAATTTCAAATTAGAGACTAAGCAGACCAAACTGAAAAAGATCACTCATAATCTAAGTACCACAATATCGTGACATGCAAAGGGGAGGGGGGGGGGGGAACTCAACTGGCCTACACTACCAGAAGTTTTACAGGAGTAATCTACCACAGTTTCATTGCTTAGAAGCCTATAAAAAGGCCCAACAAACAACACTGGCCAATCATGCAGAGTTTACCAAACCCATCATCTTATATCCATGTCAAAGATCTATGTTGTTGAGCTTCATATATAGCAGATAGTAAGTGGGAACAAATATCTACAATTTTCTGTGCAGGAAAAATTAAAAGGCACAGCAATAACTTCTTTTAACTTGTAACTACAAAACTGATTTCATCACCATCAAAATGGTGCCTGATTACTTCTGAAACTTGGCACCGAGGAGTCCGATACAATTGGAGACTGTATAAAAAAGGGAACCTCATGTTGCCTTCCATTGCAGCCATATTGAAAAATTCATATTTACATCCAGCAAATATTCATTCACACATCCATTATTAAATATCATTTTAGTTCCCTTGTTAATAATTTGTGAATCCAAGGTCAACCACAATTTGCAGTGTGCAATGTAATACTATATAACACCCCAAATGCAGAACTCTAATTCTAAACAGTTATCTTCTCCATCAATAAATCTGAAACTTGCAAAAGCATGGTTAAATTCATTGTTATTAAAATATTTCACATCTAAAAGCTAAGACTTTTGCAACATATGAATAGCCTTTTTTCAGAGTCCATTTTACTTCAAATTTTAAAACATAAATTGGATGATGATAATGACAGACTATTACCTGCATGAATGTGGAAATTGAGAGAAGAGGCTTCTCCCCAACTTTTTGATTCCTTGCCTGAAAAATCAACAAAAACCTCACCAAGATAAATAAAACCTCTTGCCCTTTAAGATATGTAACATAATGGATTTTCTGAAAACTAACCCAAGATAAAATAGGCTATGAAAAAGTTATTCCAACTATCAAATCAAACCTTTCTCTCCCTTCCCCCACCCACCAAATCCTCTCACTCTCTCCTACACATGCACACACAAAAACAAAAACAAACTGCACTACCATCTGCATCATATGCTAGAACCCAACAACATTAAGGAATAACAAAAACTCAATTGACTCAAGATCTACCTGTCAATAAAGTGGTTTGCCTTACTTGTGAAGCTCAATTTATACATGTTCTTATAGGAATAACAAATAAAAAGAGATAAAGAAGTTTCAAATGTACCTGTAGCAAGAGCATAGTAATAGCAAAGAAAACCTTTGTAATCTCTGTTAAAAAATTAACGCTAATTGGGCTAAACTTGAAGCTCCCATCCACCTTGGACATATAAACTAGAATAGGCTGCAGGGGAATAAAAAGGCATTAAATATATCAGACAACCTTGAAAAAGGACAGAGAACTTCCCAAAGGAATCAGAGCAAAGTTTAAAGCATTCAATATAATATTCAGGACCAAGATCTCACAATTAAGTACACTGAAACAATATAAGAGCCCATCAGGTTTTGCTACCAGTATTCTCTTCTTATTAACAGGAAATAAGTAACTTGAAGCATATTGGAACATTTTATTTTGTAAGAAATTTTATTGGTAGCAATCTAAGAAACATTGCAACCTAGGAACATGGGAAGTGCACTTGAGTTACTAAAACACATCCTTTGAAATTAAATAATCCTTAAACACACATATGCTTGACAAACCAACATGTGAAACCAATTCTTGGTACAGGTTTTGCCATATTTTATGGTCTCATCATAAACAATAAGAAAAAGCATCTTAAAGAATTCCTATTGAAGTACGAAATTTTATTAGCTTACTTTATGAAACATAACTATTCACTACATGTTGCATGTTTGACCCAAATCCCACACCCATAACCATAAGATGATAAGTGGAAGACAGGTTATTCACATGCCCAAGAGCATAAAAGACATAGAATTCAAAAAGACAAATTCTTTTCTGTTGGTTGGTTGGGGAGGGCATGGGGGTACAAGAGATATATAAACTAGTATAAGCATATAACGCATAACTATCAAACATTTTGTAAATTATCAACACGTAAGGTTTATGATAGTAGAAATTCTACTGGTTTAGATATGAATTTCACCTGTAGACCAACTAGCATACAATCACCAACAACCAAAGCGATGTTGAGGGCGCGTTGCTTTGACGATACCCTGTTCTTGTATCGGTCATAAGCCCTTGACACGGTTTTGGTTGTTGGGGAAACCAACTTCGAATGGCAGACACTGCATTCTACCACCCCGTTCTTCATTGATTTTCCCCCAAACTGTCACTCTACACAAAATTGTACCTACAAACAAAAACTAAAAAGAAATAATCACCAGCCCTGTATAGATTGAACAAAATAAAATAGCTCCAAAACTAAAACTATCCAAAGAATAAGCATACCTACCAACCACAAACTGTGTCAATAACCTTAAAAGTATAAGCTCTATATGATATAGACTCACATCAAAACAACATAGGAAATGCTAATACCCCATTTTTTAATTATCAACCAAAAAAAAAAAAAAAAAAACCCATTTGGCTGATTGGAAATGTGGGATATAAAATAAATCAAGACTTTCAATCTGAAAAAAAAAAAATCATATTTATGGGATAAAATGGAAAGTTCTCTGTCAACTAGACTCCACTCAAGAAAAAGGTAATCCTTTTCATTGAACAAAAGTGAAATTCTAAGGTCCATAATCTTTTTCTTTTCCCCAAACAGAGTATAAACTCGAATTAGATTATCATTTATCAATCACCAATAAAAACCCAGATACAAAATTTGGCAGATATACCAATATTCAATCAACTTTCATTAAAAAACGCAATCACAAATAAACACAATCCACCAGATCTCACTACTGAGACAACAAAAATCAAAACATTTTGGTGAAAACCCTAAAACCAAAATCAAACTGAATCAAATTCAACACACAGAGAGCTCAGATCTTGCTATCTCATCACCATAGCTCAACTCCTACAGTCAAAACCAACACACAAAAAAGAGCCAAATTTCGAATCAACCAAACAAAAAATGGTAAAACAATTTACCACACCTAAACTTCCAACCAAAATCGCATTTATCCAAGAAAACTCGTCCCAACTTTTCCCGCCAGATCCGCAACTCCGATGCCGGAATGAATTCAAATTCCCTCTCCTCCTCTCTCTCTCACAGAGAGTCCGAGAATTTTGAGTTCTTTTCTTTGTGTTTTTGTGAATGTGTGGGAATTGGAATTCCGTTTTTCTCTGTTTTTATGGGATTTTGAATTCCCAGAGATGCGAGGAATATGCAGAGAGAAAGAGAGAGAGAGAGAGAGAAAGAGAGTTTGGAGTGTTTTAGTTGAAATAGCTTTGGATCTTTTACGTCTAATAAGTCCTTAATTCACTTTCCAAATAATCCATTTGCTTTGAATTTACACAAACGAATCACACGTTGTGTTATGTGAGGAAGGGAAAACGACTTACTGACGCATATGTTAAGGTGGGTAGTCGGTGACGGACCAATTAGGTGCCAGAGCCTTGTATTACAAAGAAGCGGAGTCAAAGTTGGGTTTTTTTTATGTGATTGTGATCATTCCTCTTATTATTAGCATTTTTTTTAAGTTAAAAAATAAATTAAAAAAAAAAAAAAAAAAAAAAAAAAAACAAGTTCCATTTGTTTA